>OY720681.1:106101812-107302812 GCA_963170755.1 Amphimallon solstitiale | reverse complement strand
CAGTAAGATGCAAGATTATTATGGAATAAAATCACGAAGGGATCATCATAAACCAAAATTCACAAAATATATGCTATGGAAAGAAACAAAACCATGCTACAAAGAACTATAATTAATAGGTCACAGAATTCGAAACAGGAATATAAGAAATGAATGCCTAATACTGAATATCACAAAATGGAGCGACAATGTTGTATAAAGAAGCAGCAGAAGAAGAAGAAACAAGTAGAAGATGATGAAGAAAAACAAGAAGAAGGTTTAGAAGTAAGAGAAGAAGAAAAGAAGAAGAAGAAATAGAGGAAGAAAAAGCAGAAGAAGAAGAAGAAGAAGAAGAAGAAGAAGAAGAAGAAGAAGAAGAAGAAGAAGAAGAAGAAGAAGAAGAAGAAGAAAATCTAGCAAACAGAAGCACAAAAATCACACAGGGTGATACTCCCTAAACATGATGAATTTTAGACGGTCACCTCCTAAGTGAATGCACATACTATGCCGACGATGCCTTGATTATAAAAAATTATTTATATCTTAATTTCTTCTACTGCTGAGAGGATTTTTTAATATGTAAATGCATAATATCATAGAATGATGCATAATTATCATAGAAAAAGAGATCATGATCAACCAAAATTTGCAAGATATATCCTACAGAAACAAGATGGACTGGCAGCAATGAAACAAAAATATACTAGGAAGCACTAACATGAATATAGTAATAAAAATGGTGGGACACACACTGGGCTGCAAAATTCGAAACAAAAATATAAATAATGAATGCGTAATAGTCGATATCTCGAGGGGGAAAAGAGACTGCTCTATGCAACAAGTCTGAATAAGAAGATAGATAAAGAGCAGAAGAAGAAAAATAAGCAGAAGATAAAGAAGAAGAACAAGATGAAGTTGCAGGAGAAAAAGAATTGCAAAAGAAGAGGAGAAAAAAAGCAGAAGAGGAAGCAGCAGAAAAAAAAGAAAAAAAGTTAAACAAACAGAAGATAAAAAGGAAGAGTTTATGAGTAGCGGAAAAAGAAGAAACGGCAGACAAAAACATAAGAAGAAAATTGGGCAAAGCGAGATACTCCTTAAACACGACGACTTTTAGACTGAGACGTCCTAAGCAAACGCAAATAGTGAAGAAAAAATAAAAATGTTAATATTAGTTGTTCCGCACTTGTACTTTTCATGTTAACAAATAATTTTTCATTTGCGAATGATTGGTGAAATAATTATAATTATTATTGTTATTATCCATTATATGTTAATTTCATTTCTTAATTTATAGTTATTTACAAACCAAGTGCTGGAAGACTATGTTCCCGGAATGCCGCTAAAGAAGTCGTCAAATAGAATCCGCTTACAAATTTGTCGAAAGAATTTTTAGTAATGATACCCATTTCCATAAATTTTACGAAAGAAAGTTCCAAGGGTATTTTATAAACTAAATTTAATTACCAACAGAATCGATTCTTTTTAAATGCCCGAAAGAGCGTTTTTTGCAATTTTTACATTTTAGTCTATAGGGAAGCACTCCTTGCTGGTCGAGAGATACATGCGTAAAATGTCACTTAGAAGAAAAGGTTTTGTACATACACGTGCATACAATCTCTTCGGAAGTATAAATATGAGCAGGACAATCTCTAAATAATGTTTCGTTTGCTCTTGCGCGTGGCCAACAATCCCAACCATCCCACAGTGCGGGGCAAACATATTCTTCGTCTAAAAAGAAGTTATAAGTATATTTCTTCTGTCTTCTGTATCATGTTGTGTGTGTTACCTACCTGGAGTAGTATTCTCTAAGGTTAGTTTTTCTTCACAACAGAGGACTGCTAACTCGCAACAATCCTTCCACAAATCTAGAAATCTTTCTTCTCTGAATGAAGGTCTAAGAAGGTCTACATATGTTTCATTTAAATAATCGAATAATAATGGTTCCTCGTCTATCTGAAAAAAACCTAGTGTTTCAAAATATTATTTTTACAATGCGGTTTTACTATTTTTTGATATGGTGACATTAGATGCCAGTGAGTGTTTATTTGCATGAAAGAGTTGTAGGTATTGAGGACGAAATTGGTATCTGAAACTTTAAATGAAAGAGAAAGCGCTGAAGATAATTTTCATAAAAAAAAATGTTTTATACTATACACAAATATTAAATCCATCTAACAATACTTATGATTAAACATAAAGTAATTCTCAACTAATTTTTAAATTGCATGACTCTTTAAAGGAGGGATGCACAGACTTATAGGGAATGTCCAATACAGGTATACCTTTTTTGAAGTCTACAAAACAATCATGAAAAGCTTGTATCAAAATATCAATTTTTTCAACATAAGCGAAATAGACATCAGTTTTATTGAATTTCTCCAAAATTTCTTTGTAGTTCGGAAATTGGCTGAAATTGGCTGAATTGATTTGTGTCCTGAAAAGACTCAATTTGCATTGAAAGGACGAAACATTGAAAGTATAACTGCGAAATCAATTTATCTTTGCCTTGGAGTCGCGTATTTAAGACATTCAAGTGATTTGTGATGTCTACAAGAAACGCTAAGTCACACGGCCAATCAGGGTTGTCGAGTTCGGAGACGTCCTTTTTCTTTTCTGCCAGAAATATTTTGATTTCTTCAATCAAGTTAAGAAACCGCTCTAGTGTCAACCCACGACTTAGCCACCATACTTCAGTGTAAAACAGGAAATCACCATATTTGCTTTCAATATCCTCGAGAAATTGTTTGAATTGTCGGTGATTGAGACCTCGTGATTTTATAAAGTTTACAACTTTCATCACATTTTCAAATCCCAATAATTTTGAACAGAGGGCCTCTTGATGTATAATGCAATGAAACTCCATTAATTCCTTGGTATTTATGTTTTTAGTTTGTAAATACTCTTTTAACATAGTTATTATCCAAGATTTACTTCCAACCATTGAAGGTGCTCCGTCAGTCGTAATACCAGATAATTTCGTTAAATCCAAATCCATTATAGAACATTTTTCCAGAAGAGCTTTGAGCATGTCACTGCCCTTGGTTTGACTTGTCAAAGAACTAATGCCAATCAGTTCTTCACTCACTTCAAAATTTTGCGTTACACTTCGTAAAAATATAAAGACTTGAGGAGTGGAAGTTATATCTGTAGATTCGTCGAGTGCTATATAAAAATACTCAACACTTTTCAATTTCGTGGCTAATTGCTCTTCTATATTAGCTGCTAATGTGGTAATTCTTCTTTTCTTCTTTGAACACTCATCCGATTTAGTTGAATTTTCTCAAATTTCTTTGCAACGTTCGGACACATTTCTTTTGCAGCGATATCTAAACACTTCTTAACAAACTCACCATTTTTTAAAGGCAGACAAGTTTTCGATATTATTCGTGATATTTTATAGCTAACTTCAGTAACTGTTTCAGCATCTTGAGTTGGTTTTGTAAACATAGCTTGCTGGCCTATTAGTTCTCGTTGTAAAGTGGAAATTTTTTGCGTTCGATTTTCGCCGGTTAATTTGATAAAAATATGATGCTGGGTTTCATAGTGCCTTTTCACATTATATTCCTTCGGAATAAAAACACCACTCTTGCATATTAAACAGACAATTTTGTTATGCGATGACACGAAAAAGTATTTTTCGGTCCAAGTGTCTTGAAATTGTCGATTTTTTACCTTCAACCTTCCGACTACGTTTCTTACTGGGACCTTGTTTATCCATATCAAAATTGATATTATTATTATTGTATTGTTACGTAGGTAGATGCCAAGTTGGAACGACGAAATATTTGTACTTCACAGATATCAAACAATATAACGTTCTCTTGTCCGTAGTTAAAAATTAACTGCCCCGACAGCGGGCGATGCGTTGTATTTGTACGAGTTACCTAACATCGAGAACCTTCCACATTGTTTGGGGATAATACCGACGTGTTTCGCGAATTGTCGAGGAATCTAGTTGATTCCACATATTTCTAGTCTCGTAACAAAATGCTTGGAACGACGAGGAGCATACCTGTCCTACGTAGTAAACCTGAACAAGAAAGTAGTAGGTACTTAAAGATGCATATCTTGCTAACAATTACAAAAGTCAGAATAAAATAAGAAGTTAAGAAAAAGTGATTTTAATGGATTTTTACCTGCTTTTGTAGTTTTTCCAACAATTTTTAAAATTTGTTGGCGGGCCGCACAAATATCGACAGTGGGCTACATGCGGCCCGCGGGCCGCGGCATGTGCACGCTGCTTTAAAGGAAGTCAAAGTATCTTTTTAATAAAAAAATGCGATTCTTCTGTCTTCAGTATTGTAGCAAAAGTAATATTTTTTTAAAAAAATATAGAGCGATATCTAACCGATCTTCCACATTTTACTGTTTGTGGATCAATAATGTGCCTTTTCTGGCAGACATTACATTTTCCTTTTTAGAATTAACTGTGAAAGAGAACAACGACAATTCCACTTAAAACGAAATTTCAAAAATATTGAATTCTAACTCATCGATAAACTCAATGTTTGTCTTATTGTAATGTACGAGGGTAGTCCACAAAATAACCTCCATTTATGTGTAGCGCGATAAGTGGCGGCGGTAGCCCCACAATTCTACTAACATCAGTGTGCGCAGTAATTCAGTACGCGTCTAGCTGTGCAATTGGAGTATTGTATGGTCGCGCATTCTCAAATTATAACCTGAGAACTTGAGTGCCGCAATAGAAAATCCCGCCAAGTGTGACGTGCATAGGGTAATAAGACTTATTTGTACGAAAAATCACCCAGCAGCTGAAATTCATCGTGAATTGTGTGTGGTGTATGGACCAAACATTATCAGTGAAGGTGTAGTCCGCAATGGGTACGTTCTTTTTTTTAAATGGAAGAACTAACGTTCACGATGAAGCCAGGAGCGGTGTAGGCCATCTCTTGTCATGACTTACTGAACAGAGTAAAAATTGTGTGGACCGTCGCTTCACAATCTCGGAACTTTCCGTTCATTTCCCAGAAATTTCTAGGAGCCTTCTACACGAGTTAGTGACAGAAAAAACTAGGCTACCACAAGTTTTGTGCTCGTTGGATACCATAACTGCTTACCGACGACCACAAAATCAAAAGAATGAGTTCTGCCACATATTTTCTTTCTCGGTTATAACGTGGTCTGTAATTAATTATGTTAATTAATCAGGCCTACTGTTATAAGACTTATATTCATCAGATCTCATTAGGTAAAATTACTACTTTTTCTACACATGTGTCTTTGGTGGCCTCTACCTACACGCACGATAAGCGCGAAGCCTCGAATAGTTCCTACTGTGATAGGTGGTACTATGGCTACGTCCACTTAATGACAGGTACGGTTATGGATACGCGGACTAGTGGTGTTGTTTGGGGTTAGTGAATATGAAAACACAACGACTATTTTCTCAGCGTAGAATTATCAGGGTGAGTACTTTCTTTGTTTGTAATGAACTAATTAATCACTAGATGCAGTTCCCGCAGTCGAGTTTGCATAAAGGAAAATATTGAAAAGACATACGGCAACTTGTTACAAATAATACTTATTCTTTACGACATATAAATCCACAGATTCATATATATATATATACATACACATATTCATATGTACATAGTATAGGTAAATAAAATCATCTCTACTAGCAACATTGTAGTGAAACAAAGGTTAATACAAAGAAAGAGAATTTAATTTTCTAAACATGTAAATACAGTTTTGATACATTACGGATTGTAAACAAATAATATGCTTTCCAAAGATTGAACTTTTACATTCGACTTTAAACAATAATTTGACTATCTTACAGTACGTTCACCGAAAGTTATTGAGAAATCATAAGTTACAAAATAAATCAGTGTTTGCAGAGGATAAAATAGTTATTGCAGAAATTTACTTTAGATATCTACGTCAAGGAAGGCTTTATTTAAATACGC
The DNA here is from genome assembly GCA_963170755.1 of Amphimallon solstitiale. Classification (NCBI taxonomy): domain Eukaryota; kingdom Metazoa; phylum Arthropoda; class Insecta; order Coleoptera; family Scarabaeidae; genus Amphimallon; species Amphimallon solstitiale. Next base: position 107,296,903 of record OY720681.1, on the reverse strand, counting down.
CGTCTGAGTCTCGTACGGTGATCTTAAATAGTTATAGATATACAGTGATTAACGTTCGTTGTGCGATCCTAGAATAAAACGTACAAATAAATATTAATAATGTTTTTCTGGCTGGAATCGGTCAAGACGTTTTATCAGTCTGACCAGGAAAGGTTTTATTCTTTTAGGACGTGTTTAGAAGTTTCACGATTCAAAGACCTGATACAGGAATCTATTGACAGTGCTGGAAGTCGGCCTTTTATATCATCCGCAGCGCCTACGTATGCAGACAAAACTAGTCCAATACATTGAATTTGCACACGAGACTCGAAAAATGATCGTGACGTAGACAGCTGGTACTTTTCCGCATACGAATAATAGACTACTAAGAAATAATTAAATGAATTACTAAGAATAATACCGCAATATATACAGGAAGATTCATTGTTCATAATGAAATGCTAACGTTTGAATAAAATATCACTCATATATAATTTAATATTTACAGATAAATTAGATATGAACAAAAAAAAATGGTGAGAAGAATGTTTGAACAGGATCGTTACTGGAGATTAGACTTGGGTAGCCTATGTGAATGCTGAGACAAAACAGCAATCAATTCAATTGGATCATATAGCTTCTCCAAAGCCAAAGAAATCCCGTCAAACTTTCTCTGCGAGGAAATTGATGGTTACAGTGTTTTGAGATGCTAAGGGCATCTTGCCCGTTGATTTTATGGAACGTGGTACGGCAATCACTTCTACAGTGTATTGTGAAACTTTAAAAAGACTACGACTCGCAATCCAAAACAAGCGTTGTGGTCTGTTGGCACCTGGTGTTGTGTTTGTTCACGACAATGCTCGCCCTCACACAGCTCAAAGAACAATTGAACTTTTGGTCAAGTTCAAATGGGGCGTTTTTGATCACCCCCCTACAGCCGGGACTTGGCTCCCAGTGATTTCCACCTGCTCCCATACATGAAGCGGTGGCTTGCATCTTAGCGGTTGATCAAGCCGCGACACGTTCGCAGACGGCAGATTTATATGCAGAGGGTATTTCAAAAACTGTTAAAAGGTATGACAAATGCTTAAATTTGTTTGGAGATTATGTCGAAAAGTAGAGAAAAGTTGTATTTTTAAGATAAATATAATATTTTGTTTGTATCTCAACTGGCTTAATTTTTATTTCAAACCGAAATTTACTTTGTGGACTACCCTTGAATTATGAATTGGAAACTATGAATATCATTTTTAACAAGTTGCACTTTCCTTCTTGTTCTTAGAATTTCTGATAGCATATTTTATCATGACAATTTATTGATGTCTTACTTACAAGAGCAATATGAAACGGAAGACCATTCATATAAACCATAGTCAAATCATGTCTAAAATACAGTCTTTCTGGCTGTGAATAGTTATAACAGAAAGCGCCTGTCACGTATCTCCATATTTCATTCGGCTGATACAAGAACGGCCAATTTCGATATCTACATCTTGGAACATCGTCCTGTAAAATAGTGAAATGTGATTATTGATCATAGTCAACAAATATAATCACTTCATTACTTAATATATTGTTACGGTCAAGAAAAAAATGCTACTAATGGAGTTAATATTTACTATAAGTTATTTGCATATTCTGTTCAAATTTAGCAATTTAATATTTAGCAACCACTTGGCGCTAGCTTTCGAAACAACTGTTTATTCCTTAATGTTGTTGGTAAATAATAATATCATGTATTGAGTTCAAATACACTACTTGAGTTTTCTTTTTTAAAATTATTAATATAAATTTAGAATATTTTTAGTATGCGTTTTCTAAGATTTCGTACTTTAAAATTATTACACCGAAAATGCAAATCTAGAATGCCAGGTCTACCTAGTTTTCGGTAGATCTACCAGTTTTCACTTTGATTTACGGGTCTACCAATTTCATTCTGCACAAATAAGACATATCGTGTTTTCGGTAGATTAAGAATTGAAATCGGTAGACTAGTAAATCAAAGTAAAAATAGCACAACTGAGACGTTAACAAATGACATTATTCCTGCCGCTGTTGTCATTGAATACGTATAGCGTAGGATTATTTTGTGAGTGTCAACCATTGTGTTAAGTCGCATTTTGTTCTTGCCCCGTTATTTCTGCCGATCTTAATTGTGCCGGTAAAAATTACATTGAAGGAGTTTTGGTTGGTAAATTGTATTATTTAAACTTTAAATGTATACGTATTAGTTCTACTAAAGTGTAAGAAATTAGAGAATCATTTTTAACAAGTTCCACTTTCCTTCTTGTTCTTAGAATTTCTGATAGCATATTTTATCATGACATTTTATTGCCTGGGGCCGCTTGCTCATTCTTGACGCCTATGATTCTTACATTATGTACGGATATTAAAGAGGATAGCTAATTTATAATGCCGATGAATCCGATGAAAGAACATTAATTCATTAATCCACGAGCTAAAGTTGAATCAGGTATAGGTGTTTCTTTTCTTTCACTAAATATGTACCTACGTCACAACTATTTTTTTACTACGCTGGCGACGCGTGATCGTCTGATTTTTGATGATCTAGTAACTTTTTTGTCTTATTTTGAGGTTTATGTTAGATTATAGTGTTCTGTGATGGTTTAAGGATGTTAGAAGAGATGGCGTAGTTTCGAAATTTTATACAACTTCTTGCCGAGCAGGCCGTTGACGACCCCCTTCCCCGATGCAATTGCGCGTTACCTTGTGAAATATTACCATAGCTAAGTGTATACATAGTTATTTTTATATATACTTTTCTTTACTTTCATAATAAATATTTCTTTTTGTATAGAAATTCATGCCTTGTAAGCCATATGTGTTCAATTTAAAAGTGATCTTTTATACCTTTTTATTGGTTTAAATCGATTTAACATTAATGCTTCATATTATATGTATTATTATGCATTTTTTATTACATTAAAATTTATACCTATTTAAATTTAAATCTCAAATTTAATTTCCTTCATTAATGTTCAAATTTGACAATTGTTTTCTAAATTTTCAATAAACTGCAGTTGTTTTTTTAATTTTTTTTTATATATATAAACTCGTTTAATGAATAGTTGAGTGTGCTGCCACCATAGCTTTTGGACCTCGGTCTTTGCTTACTCTATCTTCTGAACACGTAGCGGTCTCATATACGCGTGTCATTGACAGTCTCAAAACTATATGACTAGCACTTTATAGTACACCTGATTTAGACCCCGACCCTCTCCAACTGAGCCGGCGGTCGGCTGAATAATATGTTATATATATCACAGGTAGGTCGCCTAAGTGAAAGTTTTGGTGAATTCTCACACTTTTGTAACTCTCAATTTTAACTTTTATTTTCGCTGGTAAACAAACAAAAGGTGTATATGCTACTACCAAGGCCCCAGTGATTTTAAATTAACAATATTCCTTTTCAACTCATATTGGAAGTCGAACCATAATAAATATAATAATGTAATATATAGAGCAATCCATTTCAGAAGCAGTAGTAAAGAAATCGGGGCTATATTCAATGTTGGGACAATTCGAATTAAATATTATGTCATGCTCAGCAGGTGGTAAAATAATTGAAGTAGTTTCAATTTGCAATACAAAGTGAGTACATTACTGAATCTGAGAGCTAGGAATCACAATTTTATGCCAAAAAAATGATACTGAAGTAGTCAATGTCAATAAGAATTGTTAATCATTAACTTTTAGACTAACATACGTGTTATTTTTGTTCCTAAAATATATACATAAATACAAAATGGAAATCGTTTTGCATGCGGCTGGGTAGTAAAAGAGCCTCATTTGTAGTAGACCTTTAAAACGTGTCACTATTCAGTGGTTTCGAATCTTCTTTATTAAAATTAATTAAAAATACTTAAATTAAATTATACCGGTTGTATCAAATACCATTAGCCATAGGTAATCAGTTTATACGTATGTACATACATACATACGTATACACAGATCCGCTATGGCTAATGTTACTTGATACATGCTGTATAGAATAACATTTTCTTTAAATATTGTATAGAAATGGAATCAAAATTAGCTGTCAAGATATCCTCATGATCAAAGAACGCAAGCGAAGTTAAATAAAATCCATTAAAATAAAATAGAGTTGAATGTAAATTATTTACCTCGTGTCGATTATAGGGGATTGGGAAGAAAATTATTAATTTTTTCAAGCAATCTGCAATCTTTAACTTAATAAAAGAACAATTTATACCAAATTTATTTGTGATGTATACCTCAAATACGTCATCGTGAAAGGTTCGACACCCTCAACGATTTCGTCTGTCAATTGGTTTAGTTGATTGATTGATTGATTGATTTTATTCATTCAAATTACATATATTGTACAAAATACATTGAACACGTCAAGTACATCGAAAACATATACACACACAATGTGTTACAACATAACAACAGTTTAAAAGTTTGAAAAATGACTCGAAAAGAAGTCAGTGATGTTGTAGAATTCTTTTTCTATAATAAGTCTCTTTAATTTTCTTTTGAATTTCTCTCTGGGCATCTGCTTCAACTTTGTCGGGAGGCGATTATATACTTTTATTGTTTGTGAAATGACACTTTTATTAACTAATGTCTTTCTCGTCTGAGGAAGGAGTAAATACGAATTGTTTATTCCTCTTGTTTTGTAACAGTGTGACAGTTCCTGCTCTTGAAAAAAGGCAAAGTTATCTTTCACAAACACCGCGCACTCATATATATATATTCCAAATAAAGTGAGTATTCCATTGTTCTTGAAGACTCCTCGACATGATTCACTACTCTTCAGGCCGAACGCACTCCGAACGCAAGCTTTCTGGAACACAAACAACGGCTGCACCTCAACAGAGGATCCCCAGAACACAATACCATATCTCAGTCGTGAATGGACATATGCGAAATAGGCAGCCCGGCTAGCGGTATTATTTACCGACGCCGATATCACTCGCAGCGCATAGTTAAATGAGGATATTTTCCCTGCTAGGTAATTGATGTGGTTCTTCCAGTTCAGCTGCGAATCAATGTATAGACCGAGAAATGTCACCCCTTCTGTAGTTGTAAGTTCAGTATCATTGCAACTAATTTTCCTTTCATCTTTTTTAAAATACGAGAACTCAATACATCTCGTTTTATCTATATTTAGTTGTAGGTTATTTTGGGAAAACCACTCACTAAAATCCCCCAATGTTGAAGCCACTTCACCACTGATTTCATCTTTTGATGTCCTGATAATAACCGATGTGTCATCGGCGAACATGGTCGTTGCATGAGGAGTCACGCTCGGGATGTCATTCACATATATCAAGAACAGAAGCGGGCCCAGTATTGACCCCTGTGGTACTCCTCTCTCGATTTCCAACCAATCAGATGTTTGTTTGTTTTTATCGTTAGATACTACTGCTTGCTTTCTGTTTCGCAGGTAGTTTTCTATTAAATCGAGAGCTTTTCCCCTTACACCGTATATTTCCAACTTCACGAGTAGTTTCCTATAATCCACGCTATCAAAAGCTTTTGTAAGGTCCATAAAGACGCCCATCGTAGTTTCGCTATTATTTACACCATATAAAATCTCCGTTATTGCTTGGTATATTGCTCGAGTCGTACTTCGTCCCTTGATATATCCGTTCTGATTATTGCAGAGTATATTACATTTTTCCAAAAAGTCATATAATCGTACGTATATAATTTTTTCAAACACTTTTGAAAAGTGTGTCAACAAAGATACAGATCTATAATTTCTGAGTTCTGATTTCTGTCCTTTTTTGTATATTAATTTGATGACTGACTTTTTTAAAACATTAGGAAAAATTGCATTATGTAAACACATGTTTATTAGTGGTTCCAAAATGACTGCGAATTCAGGAGCACAATGTTTAATTAATTTCATTGGTATTTCATCATTTCTCACTGCATTAGTATCCCTCAATCCACAGATTATGTTGCATATTTCCTCCGAGGTCGTAGGTAGTAACATCAGTGTTTTTGTGTTGTGGCACAAATTCGTCGTGTCCAGCGGCTCGTCCTGCATGTTATGGCACATGGCAATCAATTTGGCGTTGATTATTGATAAAGGATCTTCATCGGCATCGCCTGTCCTTTCTAATTCAATATCTCCAATGTTTGTGTCTTGTCTTTTTGCACTCACTGTGATTTTTTTAACTAAGTTCCAAGTTGCTTTGGTTTTATTGTTCGAATTGCATATGTAACTTGTGTTTTTATTCTTTTTTTCAGTTTTTATTTCTTTCCTTAAGTTTTTGCAAAACCTTGTATATTCCTCTTTTGCAACCCTGCCATTGAGAACGTCCTCATGCATTTGTCGTTTTAAAACCGTCTTTTTTTTGATTTCTGGGGATATATAGGTCATTTGTTTATTATGTTGTCTTTTAGATCTAATTTTGGAGAGTTCCTGGTATTTCCATTTTATTTTATGTATAAAGTTTTCAAACGTAGAATCTGGGTCATTTTCAACAACGCAAGCGCCCCAGTCAACCTCATATAGCCACCGGCGGAAATCCATCATGCATCCATACGAAATCGTCCTAAAGTCCGCTCCCCCGTCAAAAATTTCCCTTGCACACACATTCTGAACAGTTATTTGTTGAGCCAAGTGATCGGATAGAGCTGTTTTAACTATTTTAGTTTGGTAGTTTTTACAATTAGTCATAATGTTATCAATCGTTGTCGATGAAGTTTTGCTAATTCTTGTTGGTTCATTAATAGTAATTTTTAAGTGAAAATAGTTTAGGATGTCTTTCATTTCTTGAGTCATCTTTTCATCGTGTTTGTGGAACGGAATGTTGAAGTCTCCCGTAAGAACAATTTTATGTTTTTTTCTATTTTTGGTAACGAATTGCAAAACTTCTTGAAATCTTACAAAAAACTGGGTTATGTCACCTTTGGGTGGTCTGTAAATATTTATTATTATAATTTTTTGTTTTATAAGCTCTATACCGCTGCATTCTATAATCGTTTCAGTGCTCTTTTCTTTTAGAAAGGTGATTTCGTTGTACACGTGTTGCTTGTCATTGAGTACAAATATGCACGATCCACCATAGGCTCCGTTTTTCCTAAGATAGCAGGAAGCAAGAACATAATTATCAAGTCTTGTAGATAATAACTGACATTGTTTAAGCCAGTGCTCTGTCACCGCTAATACATGTATTTTTGTGTCGTGCAGATTCAGAAATATGTTTAGTTCGTCTAGTTTTTTATATATACTTTGTATATTCTTATGTAAGACATTTAGGACTTTTAAGTTACTCTCTTTTTCCTCATTTATTTGCTCATTAATCTTGCCGCATCGGAGGCTTTCCTGCGAAAATTTCTGTAAGGTCTTATGATAGCGTTTTTAGGCCACATCTCTTCATCGAAAACCTTTTCTACCATTTCTTCGTAGACTGCCACTTTAAATGCCGCTATCTCTGTATATCTGAGCGATATTTTTTCGCATGTTAATGACTCTATGTTGTTCTGCCTAAGATGTGTTTCAATGTCTCCTTCGGTAGTAGTGTTCACAAAATTTGACAGAAATACCCATCTCCGGCTACCCACCGTCAATAATGATGTGCTAGTGTTCTTTCCGCGTATATTTTTTACAATTTTTGTCTTGTATGAGTCAATGACTTCGCTTTTTTCTTTTTCTTCTTCTCGCCCAGTTGTGTCAATATTATTTACCGTGTCACTTTGTGTTGTTGGTTTTTGTATTGGAGAATCACCGATTTTATGTACTTGTATTTCTTTCCAACTTTTTTGTGTGTTCACCTGCTTCGGAATATTTTTGTCTGTTGTTGACAGTTTTTGTAGTTCTATATTTTTGTGTGCAGAAGTATGTATTTTTGTATCTCCTTTATCCATCCCGATGCTGCCATCTACCACGGAACTTTTGGACCTTGTCTTAGGTCCGTGTACAGTTTCCTGCTCTATTATTGTTTGCGGTATTTTCTTAGGTTGTAAATTTCTAATTAATTTAGTTTGCTGCTCAATTTTATCAGTTTGCCCCTGCAAAGTAGTCATGAGTTTTTCAAATTTGTCTTCTAATTCAAACAGTTTTTTATGTAACAGTTTCATTGTATTATTATTGTTATTGTTACCCACTTCACACGATCCACAGAACCATTTCACATTATTTTCGTACACTTCGAAAATTCTTAGTTCTGCCGGCTTAAACGTACTACATGCGTGATGAATATATCTCTTACATGTACCATAACATTTAATTCTTTTTTCATTTTGTTTATCACTACTCAAATTGCACTGTACACACACTGAGTTGGTTATTGAATCATATACATTTGAATGATAATTCCGTAATGCCGACTAGAAATGACTCCAATTACGACAAGCAGTACAAATTACGGCCATCCATATCTGAACTGAAGAAGAATTTTCAGAAATGTTACAATCCCCATCGCTGCATTTCCATAGACGAATCTATGATAAAATTTAAAGGACGAAGTTCACTGTAACAATATATGCCCAAAATACCAATCAAACGAGGCTATAAAGTTTGGGCCTTAGCTGATAGTGATGGTTATCTATATGATTTCGATATTTACACGGGGAAAACAAAAGACTATGTAGAACATGGATTAGGAGAAAAGATAGTGTTACGATTAATGGAGGGGTTGAAATACAAAAAGCATCTTGTATTTCTTTGATAACTACTTCACTACTTATAATTTAATGAAGGAATTGAAGGAAAAGGGCATAAATGCTTGTGGTACCGTAATGGCAAATCGAAAAAACCTATCTAAGCTGAAAGAAGACAAATCTCTACAACAAGGTGAACATGACTATAACATAAGAAGCAGTGATAGAATGTGCTTCCTCAAATGGAAAGACAAACGAACAGTTCACTTGCTTTCAAATTTTCACTATCCACAAACAACAAACGAAGTGAAAAGGCGAAATAAAGACGGCTCATCAACACAAATTCCATGCTCGAATGCTCTAACAGGGTATAATAGAAATATGAATTGTGTGGATAGATTCGATCAACTTAAATCCACTTATGAAATCGATAGGAAAATCAAGAGATGGTACATGAGGATGTTTTGGCATTTCATAGACTGCAATGTCGTAAACAGTTATGTGTTATATAAACTAAAGAAATTGCCACCTATGACTCTTAAGGACTTCAGACGAAAAGTCATAGACGGTTGACTTGCAGAGATGCTAGTAGAGGTAAAAACAAAACGAAAAAATGATGGGGGGTCTATTCAGAAGAGAAGTCGTACGGTGCCTTCAGGTGTTAGATTTACCTCTTCATCTCATCAACCCGGTCGATCTACCCGCAGAAGATGTGCACTTTGCAGTACCAAGGCAAATCCAATGCGATCTGATTCGGCGTGTAGTATATCTGAGATTGCACTGTGTCTTGGAAAAAAGAAAGATTGTTTTCAAAAATATCACAGTAGTAATAATAATGATTCAAATCAACATTTGCCTGATTGTGGAAAACAGTATTAGTAAATATTTTTGAAGACTGCACAATGATACAAAATATGGACCATCTCGTGAACGCAATTTTGGCAATATTTTTTATATATTTTTTGTACTATAAAACTTTATTTTGTTACTATGTCATAGATTAAACTTTAAAAAATATCTTTTTTTGTATTATAATTTTTCGTGCATCAAGGGTCTGGAAATTGTATCAAATCCCGTCCAGCAAAGAGTGAATGGTATGCCAATCTCTTCAGACATTGTTTTGAATACGTTCAATATTGATTTGTCTCCGGCACAATAATCTGTATGGATAAAATGTATTATCCACATTGACAAAATTTGTGAAGTACTAATGAGGATATGTTACGCTATGCGCGTACTAGCGAACTTCCTGGGTGAAAATACCCTGTTATCAGTATATTTCAGCTCTCTTCTTTATTAAAGAGTACAGTTTGCAATTATCTCGTGAGGTCATTCATTGGATATGATTAAGGTTTTTATAATTCAAAGAGAATTCTAAGGATTCTGTTTGGAAAGCGCTACAGGACAAGAAGATTGCTGACTGAAAAAAAAATATTATAGATTACTGCAATATTGTTTAGTTGTAACGGAAAGGAACCTTGGCTAAACCGGTATGTTAATTTTTAGCAAATTGCCAAATGATATGAAAACTCTGGGCAATATCAAGGAATTTAAAAGTAAAGTGTTTTCCTATCCATGCAGCATTGAGCCTTATTCTATAAATGAATTTTTGAGTCATAGGGATTGAGTCAGTTTTCGTGGGTTTATTATTATTATTATTATTATTATTATTATTAATGCCTTTAATATTTTCTAGCCCTTGTTCCGTTTAACTACAATATCAACTATTTTCGTTTCACATTGACCCTGCCATTGAGTTTTCTCAAATGCGATTACAAAGAAATGGCTCATCAAACTTTAAGAATTCTTTCAAAAATTGGCCTATCTGCTTAATATATAGTTATGCACATCGTGAATATGTTTCCTTCCGTCATATTTACATGAATGATAACAATACTATATCTCAAAATTTTTCAACATAAAACCAGTGATCTGGGGGCAGAAAAAAAATTCAGGGGCAATCTAGGTAGAAAACATATTTATAATTCAGAAATAGCGGTACTATAAAGAAAAATGTGATAAATAAAATGCAAAATAAATTTTAAAAAATGATATTCAAACAGAAGATCTTGAATACTACAAAATCTTAAACAACAGCATAGTTTAATATAATTTAAATTCATTGATGATATTATATTTCTATTAGGCTTGGTTTATTTCAAAGTTTTTTGAACTTGTTGCCTAATGTTTTTACTTTTTCTCATGTTTGTAATAAAACAGCTGTTTTTAAAAATCAATTACATGAATAAAATACCAACACCCATAAGGAATGATAGAGACGTTTCACTTAGATATGTACTTGCGTAATTTCTCAGTTTCTTATACATATTTATATCTTGAAGTATTACTAAGAAAGTAAATCATGTAGATTTATGTAGCGCAAATTAATTTTTGATAAAATTTGAATGCAATTATGTCTAAAGCAAGTAATATTGTTAGCGGATCAAAGTATTAGCTGTCTGATATCTTTAAAAAATAAAACAATAATTATCATTTAATATCAATTATTACTAAAAAAATACTAAAAGTACTAATTAACATATTAGGTTTAGTACGTCTGTTTACATATAATTTATTGTATAAGACTTTAACAAGTTATAAATCATTATACATAATTTGTTGCAAGCCTTGCGTAAACGTGGTTGAGCATTAAATCTCTGAGGACATCCAATAGATGAAGGTGAAATTATCTTGGAATTGTACTTACCGTTTCTGTATTCCATGTATCTCCATGAATGGAAACATTAAACTGAAAAACTCTAACTTTATCAAAGCTGCACGTAAAATCGAAAACACTCACTACTTACACAAATTGCAATAGATATTATTACACAGAGGATCACTATTATTCGTGTGAAGTATTTCATATTTTCATTACTGGCATCTTCACTCTCGCTTAAAATATACGCTACGCTGCGAGTCCCTGAATACTGTCTAAAATAATTGATATTGAACAGTTGAATATTGCGATATAATGCTCATTTGATAAGAAATTTGCTATCATTTTAATCAGTTGCTTTATTGCCTTCAAGTTAAATTGTTTTTTGTGCGAGGTAGAGATAATTTGTTAACAGTATATATCATCATTTTATCTTTTGTCATATCGATATTTTAAATTTGATAATAATACTAATACAAAAGGAATGTTTGTTGTATCGGTTTCTTTAAAAAAATAATAATAGCATCTGATTTGTGTGTATATGCTCGTCTTATCATTTAAAATTAGTTTATAAATATTTAACTTCGTTCCACTATTTATGTTCTAAAGCTGAATTTATTAACATGGTTTGTTCAACCATTCAATATAATATATTAATTTTTACTTGTGTTTTAAAGAAAAAAGGTATTAGTATTAGTTTTAATTGTTATTCAAAGACATACAAATACAAACAAGACTAATGTTTACAGTACATTTATTATGTGATATTTAATAAAGTTCTCTAAGATAATAATTTAACAGTAGGCAATGATGGTGCGAGATCCCCAAATGCCGATTTTAAACTTTCCTCACAGTCATACGCCCTCAAGCCTTTCTTGAAATCATAGTAAATCATTGTCCGAAAGTTCTCTCGTGATAAATCCATTTTTCCGATAACAGAAGCTTATTCTATGGACTACTTCTCAGACACTATTCAACCAAATGTCACAAACTAAAGCTGTCGAGAAAGCAAGGTATCGAATTTATCAGTTTTTTTTACTATTATTCAAGACAGAAATGTGAATTTTTTTGTACAACTTCAATATAGATATGAGTACACGGAAAGGTTGTCAGATTATGTAATTTTTTGTCACAACCATCTATTTTTTTTATTCCAAATTTGAGTAAAATGTACGTGTGTTTCTCGGTCAAAATCTGAAATAATTACATGAAATTGATCAAAACGGATGTAATTCCCGTGTAGACCAATGTTTTCTTGTGAGATATAGCTTTTTGAATTGCGGAAAAAAGTTTAATTTGATTAATTAAATTAAGAAATTCCGGAATGGTGCGGTCCTGAATTATTTGCATTTTAGCAGCGCCTTCAGCTCCTACCTACTTCTTGGCCCCGCCTATAGGACTCTCCGAACTGTTTGCGGTAGTCTCCAGTATTTTATTTCACTTATTCTCTTCTCACTCTAATTTTAGCAAATTCGACTTTAATATCCCCTTAATATAAACTTTCGGCGTCACCTTTTTTAATCATAAATATATACAAAACCTATGACTAATATCTACTTAATAATACAATAACACATTCATTGATTTTAAATATTATTTCCCTTCAAAATATTAATAAAAAAATATACTTAATTAAATCCTTAAAAAATAATAAAGAATATAAAATTAATAAAGTGAAATGGGCTGTACCATTACAATAGTGACTTCTCAATAAACGGGAATGATCAATCCTTGAACTCAAAATCGTAATCAATATTTGTTATTTTTCCTTTATTTTTTATACAATAGGTATACACATTTCCTTCGAATGATATACTATATCAATAGGTAGGTTTAGTGATACTGATATTAATTACTACATCCAACGTAATTGTATATCGTTCCACTTATCAGACGGAGGGGTAGATTAAATAGATTAAATAAATTAAGTGATTTATTATTACGAAATTTGTATATTAAAAAAATAAGGAACAGAATTAATCAATAAGTTAACAAATATGTACATGTACATGTAATAACCTTAAATGTTAAGCGAAGTATACGAAATTTTTTATTTCGCTGACAAAAGAATCACATGTTGGAAGCTTGCTTGGAAAAACTGTTAGAAACCACATATCGTGTGAGGAGATAATTCATACTGGTTATAATATGTTATAATAATTATTATTGACAACTTTAATTCTCTAGGTAATGATTAACTACCAGCGACTAGAAAATCGTCTAAACGGCTCTCACAATTTATATTCCATTCTCGTTTTCAAGTTGACTGAAGTTCTAGTAGTCCTAACTCTTTTCATCGCTTCTCTTTTTCTGTCGTAGAATATCTGGGCTCGTCCTTTATGAAGTTCATTTTACACTTCCAATCTCCTAATTTCCGTTTCTGAGTTCCGTTCTTTTTTCAATTTACTCACCTTAGCTGTAAATTCATCGCAAGCACTGCAGGTATCGGTACGGTGATATCCAAAACTTATATAATATTTTGCATTAAATACCGATCTACATGTTTCATGTGAAGCTTTCATAGGAGGATTTTTTTCTTTAAACATCTTTTTAATATTCAATTCTTCTGGAAGATATAACTTTTTTGAATCATGAAGGATGTAATGAGACAATCTGCCCTTAAAACAGTTTATGTGGGCAAACACATTGTTGTAAGTATAATCAAGCAACTTTTTTTTTAACTGTGTGTTCCCCTTTTATCTTTGTGAGGTGTGCCTACACTTTTTAATGACTTTTGTAGATATTCTAGTTTGCCGTTAGTGATCCCATGCATGCTGCAGAAAGCTTTAGAACAAACAGGTATTTCTACAACATTGTTATCACGTTTTACTCTAACTCTGTAGGAATAAGAACTGTCATGGAACAAAGCTGTTTCTTCAGGCTTCCATCTGGCGTCTCTGAATCGGTATAACAGAAATTAATCCGCGTGTCATTACAACTTGTCATAGTGTTAAAAATTTGTAAGATGCTTTTGCTTTCTACTTTGTTCACATTTTGAAAGCATTTTAACCGTTTATAACAGCACGGGTCACCTTGTTCATGGGTTGAAGCCTAATTTTCTTCATTATATCCTGTAGTCTTCCTGTCTGCTGCCTCTTTTTTGACGATTTCGAAACCACAAATTAATTTTTAACACTCATTATTAACACAAATTTTAAGTTTAAATCAAAGGCCGAATGTATGATAATAATTTTATTACTACATATTCAAAACACAGGTTAGGATAATATCCTAACCTCAATTGAATAATATTCAATTGACAGAGACTGGACATTCCTACTTCTATTCGGGTTGCGCATGAACATTCCCTGTTTTAACACTGTACAGGTAATATTTATATCGACTTAGAGAGGACAGTTTATCTTTTATTCTGCTCTGGTTATGCCATATTAAAGTTCACGCAAATAGCAACAGATTGAGTCACTAATTTAAAATTTTATAAATTTGGACATTCCTTATTTTATTCCTGTACCCCTTCATTTAACAACTGTACTTTTTGAAATAAAGGAAATGTAACTTTACGTATAATAAATTATTCTAAAATTAAAGATCTTCCTGTTCTCAATTATGTCTACATATCCGGGAAAAAGTACTCATTTTTTTCGCGAGGAAAAAAGTAGTTTCATAAAAAGTGACATTTTGTTACCTGTTGAGAAAGATGAAATGTCAAACTCCTTTTCCCGTCACATAAAAAATAAGAATTTGTCATTTTACTATAGGGGAAGTCGAGGAGAGATGGCCCACGAGGTGAGATGGCGCAATCGTGTATATGCGAAACTGCAAAGGTAATGCTACTGTTCTACATTACCAACGGTGTAAACGCGACTGCTTGTTACGGTATACAAAGCTAACGTTTATAGCAGTGCGTCAGCAAATGATCGGTGTTGTTGTTTGTTTTGGTTGCCTCCAAAGTTTTTAGTGACATAGATTGTTGCGATCAGAAAGTAACAAATTATCTATTTGGGAAGGCGCTTTTCGTATTAACCAGGTAAGCGGAGTTTACATTACCTTCCTAACGTACAATTTTTTGCAAATTTCAAATGGTTCAGTTATTGTTTAATGAGCCATCTAGCCTCATACGGTTAGGTGAGATGGCTTAACTTATGTAAAGGAGAGATGGCGCATATTGTTTTTAGTTAGTTTCTCGTTTGTGAAATATTTATTGGGTTTCAGGAAGCATGCCTACTCTATATAAAAGAAAAGGAAGTTGCGACAGAGCCACTTGGTCGGAAGATAATTTAGAGAAAGCAATTCGTGCCATTAAAGAAAATCGAATGGGAGTGAATGAAGCCGCTCGTAATTTTAACGTACCATCTACAACACTACGTCGAAGAAGAGATAGAAATGACACAATAAAAAAAGCCCTTGGACCAAGTTCTGTGTTAGGTGTGGAAATAGAGCGAAAGATTGTGGCCCACATATGTAAGTTACAAAAGTATGGTTTTGCGCCGACAAGAGACGATGTCCGTTCAATGGCCTTTGAAGTAGCTGAACAACTTAAAATTAAACATACCTTTAATAGAGACAGAAGAACGGCAGGCTTTCCGTAGCTACAGTCGTTTTTACGACGAAATCCCGATCTTGCTGTTCCAAAATCCGAAGGGGTGTCGATTAATCGTGCTCAAGGAATGAATAGAACTGATGTTCAGAATTACTTCCATGTGCTGGAAGCTGTTCTGGACGAAAATGATCTTCGAAATAAACCTGGTCATATTTTCAATATAGACGAGACAGGCTTGCAACTTAATAATCGACCAGGTTACGTGATAGCTACAAAAGGGAACAAAAAATATTGCAGCTATTACGTCTGGAGAGAAAGGGGAAACCATAAGTGTGATATGTTGTACAAATGCAGAAGGTGTTTTCATACCGCCAACCTGCGTAATGAAAGGAAAAAAAAAAAAGAGTTTGAAGACGGCATGCCTCCAGGATCGCTTGTTTACATGTCAGAAAAATCGGCCTATGTAAACAACTTCATTTTCTTCAAATGGCTTTGAGAGCAGTTTGTTCCACTGAAACCTTCTGGAAGTGTGTTACTCATCCTTGATGGGCACTCATCACACTGCAGCAACATTGAAATGTTAGAATACTGCTCTGAAAACGACATAATATTACTTTGCCTTCCAAGCCACACTACTCAATTTTTGCAACCCCTTGACAGATGTGTCTTTAAATCCCTGAAGTTACATTATTATAACGCCTGTAATCTGTATATAAAAAATAATCCTGGACGAAAGATCACAAGACTTCAATTTGGAAAATTACTGGCGGCAGCATGGAAAGACTCAGCAACTGTTGATAATGCAACCTCAGCTTTTGCAGCTACTGCTATTGCGCCATTCAGTCCTTCTGCTATTCCGAATTACGCTTATTTAACTGAAGGTGCAGCACTACAGAGCAATCCACATGAGCAAACACCTATGAGCACTACTGAACAAGCCGGTCGCAGTCATATCACAGCTGAAGACAGCTTTGAAATGATGGAATTAGAAAAAAAATGATCTTGACGGTTCAAACACTCGTGCTCACGAAACAACACCTGGAAAATTGCTGGACGAAATATCCCCCATCCCTATTATTTCCAATGCACTATCTTCAGTTAGAAAGAGAAGTAAACAACTTGCCACTGTCTTAACTGATAACGAACACATTAAAGCACAAAAGGAAAAAGCAAAGTCAAGCCAAAAAGCCAAAAAAAAAACAGAAACACTGAAGAGTAAAAGAGGAAATTCAAATACTAAAACAACAAAAAAAGTTAGACGATCTTTATCTAAGGTTAAATCGTCAAAGAAGAATCGTAGACATAGGTCATCATCTGATGAAGACGATTCCGAAAATATGTCCCTCCATGACGAGTCATCAGATAATTTCGACGAAGACAGTGCTGTTAGTTGCCGTGGTTGTGGCGAACTTTATGCAGAAACTCGAAAATCAGATGACTGGATACAATGTATTAATTGCAAAAAATGGTTTCATGAATCATGCTCAGCGTTTGACAACTTTGCCAAACATGTGGGCCAAAACCTTCTACGTCTACTATCCGCTTTAATTCTAAACAATAGACCCATCTCACCTTGATGCCGGAGGATAGATGGTTCACTTGACTAAAATAGAATGTTGCTCTTTTTTCATTAATATTAGTATTATATCCATTTTATAACATTGTATCGTTAGCTTATATATAATAAAGATGTTTTTTTTTAATCACACAACTTTTTTTATTCAGGTCTCAAGAAAAGTGAAAAACAAAAAAGGTGAGCCATCTCTCCTCGAATTACCCTACTTTAGGTAGATACTTATGTGTACAATATACTAAATTATTTCGAGTTTCGTCATGGCACTCTTCAATTATAGACAATTAGAAAAACATCTGTATATTAGTATGTCATTTTCGAACTTTAAATATAATTAAGTCGAAAAGTACTAATTTTTGCTATTCATTATTTCGCTAAACTATTTTACGTTAAATTTAAATTTGTACTTATATACCAAATATTCAATTTAATATTTTTTAATTTATTTATACCTCTAGGTAAATGTAGATAAATATTTGTAAATTATGAGGCAATAGCAGTCCTATTAAATACTGCGCCCAATTTTCATATTATATTAAGCATTAAAAAATAAATTTACTTTATCACATCGTTGAAGCGGTCAGTATAATACAACAAAAAAATAACATTTAATATCCAACCACAATTCACTATTTCAAAATAATAATTCAACTAAATTATTTTATTTATTACGGACTGCACTTAAAAGTACGTTTAAAATAACATTTAATATCCAACCACAATTCACTATTTCAAAAAAATAATTCAACTAAATTATTTTATTTATTACGGACTGCACTTAAAAGTATGTATAACAAATATAATTTAGGTTTTTATCAAATTCTTTATTGCTTTACATTATACAAATCTATTATACACGCATATGCTTTTACAAGAAAAGTAACAAGAACGTTTTGAATTTAATTTAGCAGCTTTTATTCTACGATGCGAGTGAGCTTATTTTTGGAACAGGTTTCGCAACATAATCTTCTAAATCCCCCGAAACGACAATACTTGGCCAGAATTGGTATGGAACAATGCGAGGACACGTCCCCAAGGCAGGATTTTTTCTTATTCTTTCGTTTACATAAACGGTTGTTTGATTTCGTATACGGTCCTTTACATGACTTTGTTTGGGGTGGGACTTGCGGTCCGCAAGAGAAAAACACTTCGCCCTCGGGGGCCATGCAACGTGGCAATCTGGTTGAAATGCCGGTACCGCATGAAGTCGAACACTAAAATATCATATAGTTAATATAGGAGTAAATATGTATGTATGTATACAGGGTGTCCAGAAACTCTCCTGACAAACGAAGACCCGGAGATTCCTCAGATAATTTTAAGACAATTTAACCAAATTCACCCTAGTCCGAAAATGCTTCCTAAGGGAGCTAGAGCTCCTTGAAGATGGCGCCTTGTAATTAGTTTTTTTTTTAATATCTCCCGAACGCTTCTATTTAGAAAAACAGAAACTGGTATGGTTATTTATCCTCCAGAGATGAATCGATTCCATCAATTGCGAATTTCTACTACCGGTCATAGGCGTCCGTTTTGGGTAGGTAAACGGTTATTTTAAAGCATAACTTTTTCGTCTTTAACTTTTAAGCATTTATGATACTAGATTATTAAATTTACAGGTATACTAGTACTAAAAGGTACTCTTACTTTAAGTCGGTAGGATACACCGCTTTCTAGAAAAATTGATTTGAAAATTTTTCGTTTTTTCGTCATTTCATCTTTCGTCATTTCAACTTCGCGAACTGACAACAATTTGACAATTAAAAACGTAGGTTTTATTTCTGTTGGCAGTTCAGAGCGAACTAGTGCAAAAAATAATAAATTGAATTTTAATGACGAAATAACGAAAAATTTTCAAATCGATTTTTCTAGAAAACGGTGTATCCTACCGACTTAAAGTAAGAGTACCTTTTAGTACTAGAATACCTGAAAATTTAATAATCTAGTGTCACAAATGCTTGAAAGTTAAAGACAAAAAAGTTATGCGTTAAAATAACCGTTTACCTACCCAAAACGGACGGCTATGACCTTAGGAAGCATTTTCGGACTATGGTGAATTGGGTTAAATTGTCTTAAAATTATCTGAGGAATCTCCGGTCTTCGTTTGTCAGGAGAGTTTCTGGACACTCTGTATATGTATGTACAATGTTCGTACTAAGTATCTGAACAAATAGAATAGGACATTTTTCATTAAAAATTCAAAAGTCTCTCGAAATTGTTTTGCCTTGATATTTGAGCTTGCAATTATGTATTTATGCCGTTTATTCAGGCATTCATTTAAACATTTCTGACATTTGGGCATATCATTTTGCAATGTTGTTCTGTCGTCTATTTATTTATAGGCTAGATACTACACCTAGTACTATGTTTTTAAATATACCGGTGTCCCAGCGGGTACAGTCCATTATTGGTATCTAATAATGTAAATTGCGAATAATTTTTAATACAAAAGTTGCAGATAATCATAAGCTCTACAATTTAAAAATACTTTAATTTATACAGAGTGTTCGACAACGACGAACCAACACAAACTTATTTTTTAAATGAAATGCTATGCATTCTCTTACACTTTATGATAGCCCTTAAAGGGCTGACCTTAATTTAAATTTGTCGATTTTCAATTGTTTACGAGATATGGCGAGTTTTCGTTAAAAATTGTACAACATGTGAAAATTTGCTATTAAATAACGATTGATGATGAAATACTTGTTATGGGCTCATTTGGCAGATATACCTTTTCAGTAATTGAAATTAATGTTTATTTCGACATATTTACGCATGTTCTTTAGAATTACATACCATTCGGTAAAGTTAAAAAATCTTTATTAAATTAAATAGCCTGTATATTTCATTGAAAAGCACTTAAAATTTACTAAATATGCCCGGTATATAATTCATATAATTTTAATTTAATTGGATGCATTTATTTAAAAAAAAATTATCGTCCTCTTGATCCGAACATGAAATTCAATAATAATTATTAATATAGACCGGACACGAGAAGCCGATGACTCATCGCCCATGGGCGCACTATTGCAATTTTGTATTTTTAAAGAAGTTTTAATTTTATTTATATAATTGGACAACAAGTGGGTGGTAATCTATAAAATACAAAATACGTTATTATTTGTTCATTTTATAGTTCAAGTCGAGTAAAGGAGTATTAATATTTACAAGCAATACTTTCAAGGTTCTCTTCTGTAGGATTTGTTCTTTTTGAATTAAGTATACTCGCGGCATAAAGTTTTGTCGGGTCCTAAGACGAACTATATGGAAGGTATCACTGGTCAACTTTAGTAATCCGATATTTCCGACTAAATTTTAATAAACCATAAAGAGAGATTGTGATATTTTTGTTTACACTTGAGAGTTGAAATATTAAATTTCGTCAAAACAACACCTAGCATAATAAAGCAATAAATAAGCAAACAAAAAATTACACAAATAATCTTTTGAAGACAATATATTTAAATAATATTCCAACATTTAAATACCCCCAACAATTGCCTTGTAAATAATCAATATTAATCAAGAACTTTGAATTAAATTATCATAAAAATACCTTATTTTTTTTGTATTTATTTTAAAATAAATAGAATGTATATTAAGGAAAAAAATTAATGACTGATACATACTCGTAAATATCATCAATATATATAATTACAAATTCGATAAAACACTACACAGATCTTAATAAAGCATTCATTCTCGCCCTTGAAAAATAAAATAAATAGGGAAAGCCGAAAACATTTGTAGAACACAAAAAGATTTCTTTGTATTGATGACACATCAATGTTATCGTGTCATAAATCATTTGTGAAGATTATTTGAAATATATTTACTTCTACATATATGCCACTTGTATTTTCTTTTACGAAGCAGTATTTACTCGAACTTAGCTATCATAATTCATAAACATTGAATATAACCCCTCTTTATTTCGTGTTAGAATTTACTAGAGTTGACCAATGATACCTTCCATATAGCTGTTCTTACGACCCGACAAAACTTTATGCCGCGAGTATACATCCATGTAGATAGAAAACGTCCTTTCTGTATCGCAATTGGTTATAGGTGCATACTGGAAGTATTCTTTTATTTCGGCGTATTTAGCAGTTAGATTTTGTGTCATTGTCCCCGTACACAATTGCCGCAACGTTATTAAATTTGGATTTCTATTAAAAACTGCGTCTAACTTTTGCTGAAGGCCACATCCAAAAGCACTTGGAATACTTTTGAAATTATTTATAATATAATGCGATTAATCCATTTTTTAATTTGAGATTTCGATTTTCAGAGTATGTGATTAGTTTAGGCAATTTACCAAAGTGTTCCTGAAGGAATAACAACTGATTTTTTAAATTCAGGATTTGTGTTAATTCCTTGCACTCAGAAATACCTCGAGCATCGTAACGAAATCTTGTAAACTATCGAAATTCTCTGCATAAAAACTAGTAGCTTCCAACCATGTACACCATCTAGTTATTACTGGCGAGGGAGGCAGTGACAAAGATGGAAGTTTTTCACTGTAAATATATAAGTCTATCAACTGCTGGATAGATGTCTCTGATATATTCACAGATTCTGTGGAGAGTATGTGCTGCTCAACTAATATGCAGCATATAAAGATATGCTCCCTTTAATAGTCTGCCTGTTTTTAACATATATGCGGCACTGACACTAACAAATAAAAGTATTTCTTCCCTGTACCTGTCGTCCGAATAAAACATTTTGTGCTAATTCTCGTCAATGGTTTTAGATGTAGTACACCAGCCACAACATTTACAACACAGCATCCTAATATATCGACAGCTTCGTCGGAACCTATCCATAGGTAGTGATTTAAAAGATGCCTTCTAATGCATTGTACTGCGTTCGTGAAGCACATAGAAACATGATATTTGCGTAAGGAGGATTCATCAAAAACATGTCGACCAGTATATTTTTGGAGAAATGTTTTCAAAGTGTGATTATCAAGTTTATTTAATGGGATATTAGCCGCCATTAAAGTTTCTTATCTGTTGGAACTTCTTTTTGTTTTCTTCATCTTTTATTTTGTAACTTCTTACTTTTTCTTTAATTATTTTCTTCCTTTTCGTAACTTTGATATTGTAATTGTTTATTCCCATTTGCATTATTAGCAGGTATATGATCGCTGCCAATTTCTACTCCTCTGTATACCCCTCACATCATTTACCGACCCTTCGTTATCCCTATTGGCTATGAAGTAGTCTAGTGTGCCTCTCTGGTGTATTTGTGGATCTCTTTATGCTTGAATTTCGAATTTGTTATGATCAGGTCGTTTGCGATGCAGATGATATTTGTGTTGTCCAGCCATTGTTAATATTCCCACGTTTATATATGTATTTTTTTCTTTTATAGTTTTTCTACTATATCAGGTCTTACTATCAACTCTACTCCTTCTGCTTCCGCCAGTCTTTGATATCCACTCCAGACCAGTATTTTTTTTATACTTTGCCGTTATATATGAATCTAAATCAGGAGGGGGAGTTGGAGAATCCGGCAAATAAAAGCTTTTTTTAAAAGGAAGTCTAAATTTTTTATAATCATCAATATTTCGCACAACTAGTATTTGTGCTTCCTCAGTATCAAAAACTGTGATTTCTTGTTAGAAAAAAAAACTTTAAAGAGACATTGCTCTTATCTATACAAATATGTGTGATCTTATTTAATTAACATGTAAACACAAGACATTAGGAATCATAGTGTTATGTTACATTTAAAATTGTTTGCTACATTTTCGGGGGTGAATGTCGCGGGTATATAGGAATAGATGATAATTAGGAACGATTTTTCAATTTTTTTGATCGTGCTGTAAATGTGTCTCAAGATGTGAAACATCAATGTGTATAAACTATGACCCCTTCTAAATTAAAAATTAAAACTACAAAACGCTTGCATATATAATGGAAATGATAATTTTCAAAATAATACCATGGGGTGGATAATTCTGTAAATCATTTACACGCACTTGAGACCTACCTGAGACCATTCGCCATAAGTCCATTCAATTGGACATGGAATTCTATTACAAGGTCTTGCAGAATTTGGAGGCAGACTACCACACTTTGGAGGAGGGACCATGTAATTCCAAGGATCGGTTATATTAATAGAACTCGGATTACTTGTCATATCCCCTACTACCGATTGTGGAACACAATACAGTTCTCTGAACTGAATACCAAATGAACCACATGTTTTTGAGCAAGGTTCCCAATGTCCAGGAATCCAATAGAAGCTGCAACTAATTTCATATTCATTCTTACAAATGTTCTTGTGAGTATTTTTACTCTTTTTTTACCTGTAAGTATTGCACGGCTCCGTTGCTAAATCTGGTTTAATAATCAAGGAACAATATCTTCTGGGTACGATCTTATTATCCTGAGTGTCGAAACAAGCTACTGTTTTTTGCCGTTTACCACCTCCACAACTTTGAGAACAGGGACCCCACCCGCCTAATACCCAAGCATATCTCGGTGGGTCCTTGAATAACTTCTTATTTACGTGATATTCGGCTTTAAAGGATATATCTATGCCGTCTTCTAAATCTGATTTGGAAACATACAACTGAAAATTATGAATGCAATCAGTTAAATTGAATTAAAAAAAATTTAGAATATATATAGATATAATTATATTAGTAAATAATACAATATAATTGACTTATTTACTTTGACATTTTTTATTATTAAATAGAAACATTCTACAAATGTATTGAATAACGAATATTCCATTAAATGCAAATCCACAGAGTTATGATATGAAATTCATGGATGCATCGGTTTATATTTATATTGACTTCGTTTGCCAATTATTTCCATGGTTTTATATCTCGTTCTGAATGTTAGTATTTCATATATTTGCATACGTATATAATTAATATAGAAAATGAATTAATTGTGTGGATTATTGGAATTTTGTTGACAATATTTATTAAATTATAGGGTTATCGAATAAATTAATGCTTACACCTACATGAATAAAAATACGCACTCATTCTCAAATATGTTTATCTGCACTTGTTTATTAGAATATTTTTTTAAAATATTATTATTAAAAACGTCACTTTTGAAGTAACATTTTGCAATACATACAAAAATAAAAGGGTCCAGTTCATTTTATTATACAATAATATTATTATAACTTGCTGTCTCATAAATTGTTATTATATAATTATTATATTCTTGGAGCATTTTAGTAGTATTAACGGTATAGAGATGAATAATTTTTCTTTTTCTATCTCAGGCAGATGTCAGTATTTAATTTTTTTACAACCTACAGATGAAGATGAAGTTAGGGAAATTATATGTAGCCTGCAGCGCTCAGTGGTGGATTGAGTTGCCGGTCCCAAGCCCGGACAAAGGAGGAGGGTTGATGGGCAAGGTTAGCAACCTAGTCACTGTAAAAAAAGATACAGCCTTGGGAAAAGCCGGACAGATCTTACGGAACAACGATACTGCGAGACAACGGAAAAAACGACTGTGGAAATCGCAAAGACTACGAAATGGAAGCTGTAATATAACATCATGGTATAACAGAGACCAGGAAGTTATAAGGGAACTAAATAAGTACAATATTGATATATGCTAGAGCTCTTACTATCCGGATATTCGAGTATCCGGGTTACTCATTATAACTCGAAATCCGGATCCGAGTATCCGGATATCCGGATACTTGTTTAACTTAGATTTGAGTATCCGGATATCCGGTTTCGGATCTTTTATTATGACGCCTCAAATATAAAGCTGTCCTTATTTGTATTTTGATTAACCCTTGTGTCTATGATCGAGGTACCCGGGTATTTTCCGTTAGATTTTTTCAGATTTTATCTAAAGCTCTTCTTTTGAGGATGCACGTTTATGGCATCGACAGCCTCATCAAAATAGAGCACTTCAAGGAAGCTCTTTTCAGCAACGGATGTTTTTTAAAAATTTCATTCAACGAGCACTAATATTGTCGACCGCGAGATATACTCGTCATGAGGGTCCACAACGTGCAAAAGCCGGCCTGTTTCACGCATTGAATAATACGTTGAAGGAATACTGATGCGGAGGAACGAATACTGATGCGGAGCTTCATTCATCGGGCACTAATATTGTCAACTGGGAAATTTCTTCGGCATAAAGGTCCAGTTCGTAGAAAAGCAGGCGATATTACACATTGAAAAATAAATATATGTACATGACAATTATTTTATCATTAAATCACATATATAAATTGTCTATTACAAAACTCAAACAAATATTTTAAAAATTTTAAAAAAACCCATAAATTATTTTTGGCAGGTGCTAAATATGTATGTAATACAAGCATAACGTATGCAGCAACATGTTCCAATGCAACTGCAACGCTATTTCTGCATACAAATTAAAGAACTAACCAAAAGTCAATTTAATTGTGTCCTCTTACGTGCCACGAAATTTAAAAAAAAACGAATACTAATGCGGAGATTCATTGAACGAGCACTAATAATTTCGACCGCGAGATATCTTCGCCAGTACGTGCAAAAGCCGGTCTGCGAGTAGCACTTTTTTTTCGAATATCTTGCAAAGTATGTATTCTATAATGATTTATTATGAGAATAAAAGTACTCAAAATAGGATTTTGAATAATTTTTGTACACTCTCATACGTATAAAAAAGTCGTGTGGTAGCCACACCTCATTATTTTTTTAATTTCTGGTGTATTTTAAAAACTTTTTTGTTTTTGTTTTTTCTTATTCTTATTCGGATAATTATTGCCTTCATATATAACGCGTACCAGTTTAATTGAGCAGCGTTTAGCTCTCCGACATTTTTTGAACAACTTCGAATACGATTACTTAGAAAATCGTAATTCAAAATTTTTTAAAATTACGATTACTGTAATCGTTAATCGAACGAACTTAGATTACGATTTCAGTATTCATAATTTAAAAACAAGTATCCGGATATCCGGGTATCCGGATCGGATATTGACGACTCGGATATCCGGATATCCGCGCAAAAGTAAGAGCCCTAATATATGCCCGTTATCGGAGCTAAAAAGAAAAGGAAAAGAGAATAGAAGATACCAAAATTATATACTATTCTACAGTGGAAGAGAAAAGAACCAGAGAGCACAAGCCGGAATGGGAATCCTAATACACGAAAAATGTGAAAACTCTATCGACGGGGTGAGATACATAAATAGTAACATCATTTACATTTCCATTAAAACCGAAACAACAAAAATGTACTTTATAAGCATATATGCACCAGATATAAACAAGCCTAAAGAGTAGAGGACTGCTTTCTTCGAAGAATTACAGCAGGTTCTAAACGAACTACCCGGAAAATCTACAATCTTCATTATAGGAGACTTTAACTCAAGGATCGGCAATATAGCTCTACCAGGTATAATGCTATTCCGTGCGACTGTTAGACCACAGACTAATGAGTGTTTCACATTGACGCATTTTGCATCTGTTCTACAGAGTAGCTGTGAAGAGCTGTTTCTTTCCAAAAAGGGAAAGAAATTTTTTTGAAATTTACGAAACACTTATGACAGTTTAGAACCTCACATTTCTCTTTTAAATATCAAGTGACATTTAAAAGCGTCAAATATATATGGATGTTCTATTTTATTTAATTTATATATTTGTAACACATATTATACATAAATTTTACATTCTCCATATGAACTTTAACTAAGCAAAATCTCACACTCTTCCGTGCGCGCAACTTGCTTAAAAAGGGGTACACATCTTTTTATTTTTAGCTTAATATTATAATTTTGTATGAAACTTATGTTAAGCCCGAACAGGTATGGTATTTTTTATGTAGAAAGAGACTTACAGCCAATACAATTTCAGATAACGGTGGCCCATTCGCCCATATATTGTTCTTGCTGCCGAATTTCTGATAATGGAATTTCGTGCCGGCAATAATTTCCCCATAGGGTCCTTTGTTCGGCACGCTGACCGAATAGCTTCGTATGTTGCGGTCTTTCAGCAGGAACGCCACGGACGGGTCAACTGCATTCTGCGACGAAAAATTAGCTTCGATCTGTATTCCCCTAGCCAGGCGAGGAATTACCACTAAGCGAGTGACTTCTGTGAAATTAAATTACACGATCCGCGTAAATCTTTCGAATTATATGTCTAAATTCAGTTGAGCACGTATGTACCTCTTTTCATTCTCTTACGATAAGTGGTTTTGACCGTTTGACATTCGGAATTGTTTCCGCCACAGGAACCGCAGTTATCCAATTTCACGTTCGAATACAGTACCCCATCGCAGCCCAAATTGTAACAAGCGCCCTATAATTAAAAATTAGTTAATTTCA
Source organism: Amphimallon solstitiale (assembly GCA_963170755.1). Lineage (NCBI taxonomy): Eukaryota > Metazoa > Arthropoda > Insecta > Coleoptera > Scarabaeidae > Amphimallon > Amphimallon solstitiale. The sequence continues at coordinate 107,269,264 of OY720681.1, read as the reverse complement.
AAAACAGACACAAGTGATTAAAATAATGTAATGATAGAATTGCATTGCACAATGAAAGGTTAATAATAGCCCGGTGAAGAACAAGTGAATGGGAAGGGACGAGGGCTTATTTCAGATAATGGAGTGTATAATAATAAAGACATAAGGATAAGCAGATACAATTAGAGACTTAAAATTTCTTGCAGATTATGTTATTTGCAGGCAACAATCCTCCGGAATAATACAACTGGCAGTAGAATAGAAGGGGTGGCTTATGATTCAGACCATTTCTCTGTTAGTGGAAAATACGTTTCCTTGGGGATATTATAAATACATTTTATAAAAATGAGAGATATTCAATTGTTCTAGTCTAGTACTAATCAATTAAACGAATTAGTTTATGTTACAATGCCTTCGAAATTCGCTTAAAAGTTCTTTTTCAAAAAATATACAGTGTGTAAATAAAGTAAGAAATAATATTCATATTTTGTTTATTATCGGTGTTTGGGAGAAAAACTCGGACAGGTTAAGTATATTTTGTTCTTTCGGACTTTATGGACGTTACTTTTTTTTGTCGCTTATTACTCTAGCACTTCTGACGTCATCAATTTTTGTTTGTTAGTAGAACCTTATTAATTTTAGACCAGAAATAATAGGAGATTTTTTTCTGATTTCAGCAATACAGCATATGTGGTATTTAAAATTAATAGTTTTAGAAATACGGAGGATCATAGGTATTAAAATGACAACAATAATTAAACTTGAAAATCTAAAGAGCAAATAGTAATAATTTATTCTTGGAACGATTAAAACAATAGAAATTTTACATTAATAAATATTCAAATTGCCATGCATTTGTTTCCTGGCAATGATAAAGTCGGAGTTGAAATTCTTCCAAAACATTATCTCTTATTTCTTGGTCGATATTTCTGTACTCTGGTATAATTATTTCTCGCAGTTCTTCAAGATCTCGAGGTTTTGTGTGATACACACGTGATTTTAAATAACCCCATAGAAAAAATCATCTGGGGTGAGATCAGGAGATCTGGCTGGCCATTCCATAAAACCACGTCTTCCTATCCATCTATTAGGAAAGACTTCATCTAGGTGTTCTCTAACACGAAGTGAATAATGTGCTGGTGCACCATCTTAATGACACCAGACATTAACACTTGGTAAATATGGGTCCACGTTATTTGGAAATAATATCCCTAGAGCCGGTATTAATTCCAATCTAAGGAACTCTAAATACATCTCCCCATTTAATGAACTATCGAAAAAACAAGGACCCAAAACATGACCCCTGGTAAAACCTGCCCAAACATTCAATTTTTGAGGATGCTGTGTATGGCTTTCTTGCATCCAGTAGGGATTTTCTTTTCAGTAGCCTGGTATCTACAGTTTTGCCTGTGTACTTTCCCATTTAAACAAAATAGCTTCATCACTAAAGATCAAGTAGTTAAACAAATCTGGTTGATTACTCAATTTCACATTTATCCCTTCGCAAAAATCAAGTCTACGATCACAATCATCTTCGTTTAGTTCCTGAATTGGTGTCACTTTGTACGGATGGTATTTGTGTTTTTGTAACACATAATAACACTTTGATGACAAACGTTGTGGTTTCCTGCTAGCCTTCTTTTTGGTTGGTTTGGATTATCTTCAATTTCTAAACATAGATCAAGTTTTTTATAACAATCCACAGTAGCTCTTCCTTTACGTTGAACATCACGAAAGTTACCATATTCTCCAAACTTTTCAACAATTTTGCTCACACAAGATTAAGTTATCGAACGATCGGGATATTTCATTGAAGAGACGAAAAACTTCGTTTTGTGATCTAACATTTTCAGCATATCTAATCATCTCAATCCTTTGCCTTTCTGACAGATGCGCCATGAAACTGAAACTACTAATTTGAAATGCTACATATGGGGTACTGCTGAATTCGGAAAAAATATGCAATCTGGCAAGAAAATAAGGAGGTGCCATTTGAAAAAAAAAGTCGATGACATCATAGGTCCCAGAGTAGTAAACCAAAGAAAAAGAATTGATGTCCATAAAATCCGGAGGAACAAAATAAAATTGACCTGTCCGAGCTTTTCTCCCAAACAGGGATAATGAACAAAATATGAATATTATTGCTTACTTTATTTACACACTATATATTTGGCGAATATCTGCAAATATCTGGCAAAAATTCATGAATTAGTGTCTTATTCGCCCTATTTTCCAAATTTGGCTCCCAGCGATTATAATCTCTTTCCAAACTTGAAATGTTGGTTCGGCGGTAAGAGATTTTCGTCTAATTCCCAGGTAATCACTGCTGTAAATAGCTATTACGAGGACATGGATTCATCGAGCTGCAGTGAAGGCATGACTATTTTGGAATATCGTTGAAATAAGTGTGTTCAGCTAACAAAAGACTATATTGAAAAATAAAGTGTATTTGTCAAAAAAACTTGCATGTTCTTTTTTAGGCCACGTAGTTTCGGAACCACCCTGGTAGTAATATGAATGTTATTAACCACACAGCAAATGTTGTTCTTTTACAAAATTTATACCGAAATATGTTTAGATTTCTGCTCTTTAAAATGTTTTTCCAAAATATACTTTATGTTCAATAAAAGGTAAATAACCTAAATTGCATAGCATATTGAATTTATTATCAGCTATGACCTCCATTACTGACATCCAATTTGTACTTAATTAATATTTATGGTTCATAACTTACGAAAAGTAATTTATCAAACAATTAAACTCAATTACTAACTATACCACAGTTTAGTTTATTATGCTGTGATAAATCATCGCTAGAAGCAAGGCCGACATACTTTAGAAACAACTAGTTTTTTTTATAACTGCGCAAAAGAAATATATTGTTTATTTAGTCCGCATAGTCGTGATCATCATATGCAATTTTTTAAGCTTCATTTAAAAGTTTTACAATTTCAAACTGTTACGACTTACATTTATGTAGGGTAGTCGATGCAATACATTTTTCAGCAAATGAAATTATTATTGCTTGGAATACTTTGTTTAAAAGAGGCTTGAGTGAACTATTGTTTTGTAATAATTGTTGGTGCTATATCTTCACGTTAATATTAAAAGCACATTAATATAGATCTTATTTCGTTATTTTAATTTCTTTCGTGTTTCCTGTATTATCACAGTTTGGAAAATTAATTATATATTATTTCACATAAAGGATATTTTTGAATATTATAATCTCAATTTTTGTTGATAATTATCGAAGGGTAGATGAAACAAACTATATATCTATGAAATCGTGTTATACAACCTACCGCGATAAATAGTGAATCAAACACTAAAGTTCTTCATTGTTTTCGAATGAATGAATTCGTATTTGATTAAAATATCTATCATTCATACTATTAAACGCAGTATCATATAATGATATAAATAGATTAAACGCATGGAGAACTCGTATTAGTTTAACATATCTTGTTTATGATCTGTTTAGAATAACTTATTTCGAATGTTTGTTTTTAATATGCTAGATTATACAGATAACATAAACAAATGAACATCTGATTCAGAAATTGATAATTAATCTCCGAGATGTCTTTGTACTGCTAAAAAACTGCACCAAAGTAACAATCTGAGGTTATTTTATATGCGTGATTTGCCTATATCCGCGTTTCTGATCATTCGAAGTCCGATCGAATTTCCTTAAATTTTTAATGCAATGATAAAGTATCGAAAGAACGTTAAAAAACAAAACAACAAGAAAAAAGGAATCACTATTAGTAGAAACGGTCTAAGTTAAAAAAATTGCGTTTGTGATAAATGAAAAAGACTGTTTGCTCATTGTTATTTTGACTTTAACAATGTAGTCCAGACAATGAACATAAAAATGGGCTTTCGGTACGTAAGGCAAGGGAGAGTTCCTCTTTGGTAGATTTTTACAGTTCGGTATCCTAATTAATATCCTGAGTTTGCGACATTGACCGACAGCCGCTCGCGTCGCCATATTGGAAAAATGGTACCAAAGACCAGTTTTTCGAGAACATCATATCTCTAGCGCCACTTAGGTTAAAAATTGTTATTTCATAATTATAATGCACAAAATTTCCTGCAGCTTTTGTGTTAAATATTTTCCAATCAGAGGAATAGTACACGAGTTACAGAGGAGGCAAGTTCAGCAAGTTTCTACAATCCGCAAAATCGCTACATTTTTTTCTCGAAATTGTCAGTAAATACCGATTACTTGAGAGGGGCGTTTACCTATCGAAAATTAAGGCATAGCCGTTTCGCGTTTTTTAAACTAATTTTGTAATTTTAGAATCTCAAATTTGGGTTAGTGATGCAAAAGACATAAAATTATAATTCAAGGTCAGTTTTTGTACTAATTTATTTTCTTAAGAAAGTTATGTGTTTTAGAAATAACCACAAAAATGCATGAATTTGATTAATGTCTACTAACTATGGCTGGTACACAAAAGAAAAAATACGACCTCTACGCGTCAGCTGCACATTTGATGTACAATATCAAGAAAAAATCAAATGTATGTAATTCTTTTTAAAGATAAAAAAACATTAGTAAACATTGTCACACACATTTTACACGCGGTTTTTCGCGTCGTCTATCCCCACTTTACGGTATCTCTACCGGTCCTAGCGAAGACGAAAATCTATCGGAATCAGTCGGCTATTGCAGACTTAAATTGGACTGACAGTTTAATTACAAACTGTCACTCGCATTTAAATGTCATATATACCTATAATATTCGAGTGTATAATAATATAATAGTTATGGGCAAGCGGAAATTGGTTTATTATAAAACATCAACAACATCAACTGTTCCGTAAGTAATCATTCTTTATACATTATATTTCCTATCTATAGTATTTCTTTATCTATGACAGAATTTGTGAATAAAACCGAAGCGCTGTGACAGAACTGAATATCGTGAACCTCCACCTACTTACACCCCCTTGCGTCTACCCGTCCCGCGAGTAATATAAGTTGCATAAGTTTCTATTTGTTGGTAAACGCCACTCTTAATGCGTATTACCCATTTCCTTTAGGTCCATTTAACGAAGACGGAATGCAGTTATGTCAAAGATGGTGGATGTCTGCAATATAGAGTCGGCATCGCAACGAATCGTTTGCATCGATTTGCACAAGCTACGTACAGTACGTGCAAAGGCATTATGGTTCTAACATCGCCGTTGTTCTTGACGGGTATACAATTAACGCAGCTACCAAAAGTACAAATGGTGCAGAAAGACTTCGTCGTTCAAATAAACGAAATTGTTACTGTTTCGCAAGAAAGATTTTTCTCAAAGAAAACAAATAAAATTCGCTTGATTTCGGTGCGTGGAAACATTTTTTATTGTGCGTATTGCAAAGATTGCCATATTTAATCTTTTACATAGTGCTTCTATGTGGCTGTTCCAAGTCAGCCGGTTGCCGACATTTATGCCTAGGAAATTAACCACTTTCACATTTTCTTCATTTGATTTGAAGTGTATTGTCTGTGTTTTCTCTTGGTTTAACCTGAGTTTGTTGGCCGTGAACCAAGTGTCTGCATCCTCCATTGCCGTTTCCAGTAGGGCTTCCGTTCTCTCGGTGTTTTGAGCTAATTTCACACGCGTCCCCATTGCAGCGTATGCAATTAACAGAACACTTTAAGCTTATTTTCCCACATCCATAGGCTCTAACGAACCTCTTCTTGCAATTGCACGAAGTGAATCTTAGAAGTGCTTCGGGTACAGGGTCTTTTGTTGTTATCAGAGGAGTAAACAAAATCTTGCTTCTTTCCCAACCCCAATGCTCCGGACTCTCTTGCATATCATACCAAGCCTGAACTTCGTCCAAAGGAAATGTTGCGGTGCAGCTTCTCTAGTAGGTGGTAATGTAGCAAGCTCGAATTTACTCTTCGTTGCTCTTTTGATAACGTACGGAGCCCAAAGTAATCGTGTTTTCTTTGGTAACGCAGTAAAGGCGATAAAAAATCAAATCTTTCCCTCACAGTAGTAATGACTATGTAATACGGAATCAAACGATGCGGACATACTGATCACCTTGTTAACGGTCAGTGTGTCAGCATCTGTAGCCTGTTTTTCTGTGAAATTAGAATTCTTAAAGTTCTTCTTTACCACCGAAATCAAGCGAATTTTATTTGTTCCGTTTGAGAAAAGTCTTTCTTGCAAAACAGTAACAAGTTTGTTAATTTGAACGGCGAAGTCTTCCTGCACCATTTATACTTTTGGTAGCTGCGTTAATTGGATACCCGTCAAGAAAAACGACTGTTTTAGAACCATAATGCCCTTGCTACTGTACGTAGGTTGTGCAGATCGATGCAAACGATTGGTTGCGATGCCGACTCTATGTAGCAGATACCTATCCACCATCTTTGACATAACTGCAAAATCCGGATTTAGTATTGTCTGGCACAGGCATAAAAGCTTTGTATAATGAAGATTTTGTTATCTTGCGCTTTCCCTTTTCCTTAAACAGACCTAAAGGACAATTTCTTAATGGAGAATGACAATATTCCTACGTGGAATGTAAGCGACAGTTTCTGCAGTTTCCTAATAGAGTTGTGGATAATACCTCTTTCTTAGACGATTTAGTAAAATAGACGCGGAATGCACCGATAAACAGAATGCAGTCGAGTGAAGCCAACATAAGCGGCAGGTAGGGCGAGAAGAGAGAGTCTTAGGAAACAACGTCAGTGGCGTACGGCAAGAATCAAATCACATAATATATAAAAAAAATTAATCACAACAATACTTGTACGTATCAGCAAAATACAAAAAACATAACAACAATAAAAACATAAATCATTGATTTTTAAATAAAATAGTTTTTGTTAATTCACTACGAACCCTATCAACTGTTCTCTTTTTTTTGGTTTCATAGTGTAGGTATTCTGATTTTAAAATATTATTTCAATATCAGTTTTACTAGTTCAATGTAATGATTATTATTAAAATCAGAATTATATAAATGATCCCCGAAATGATTCGAAAGACTGCAACAAGAATCGGAAGTATTTTTGCTCGAAAATACTTGCTTTGATTAGATATAATCGCAGCGTTTTTTCTGCTGATTGGCAAAGACTTATTATAAACGGGAATGCATTTATCAAGCCCATAAAAAGCATTTATATTAACAACTCACTAATAGCTATTATAATAATACTACAATTAAATGAAACATTTATGTACATTATGGACTCTTTATAACCGCGATCAAAAAGTTTGCAGATTAGAGGTGGCTGTGGATTTATTTTTCTTGTCTTAGCTTCAAATTCTATTAAAATTTTCACCATTTAATTTCGATTTTAACAAGTTCGACAAGTTTAAATCTTTGACAGAATTTTAAACTACGACAAGCGAAATATTTCCATAGCTTGCCCTAATCTGAAAACTTTTGATCAATCTTTATAATGAGAGCACGAAATTAGACAAACCTACGATGTTTTGAGTCTTGTTTAATTTTACATAAACATCGTTGACTACGCCTATGGAATTCGTTTACAAACTTATCTGTGGAATGATATAGTAGAACTCCTTGTTTTTGAATAAAGTTTTTGACAAATTATACAACGATTCATCTTACACTAACGACACGTTTTCAGTCTGTCAAGCACACTTCGAACAAAAGATATGCTTATATTATGTAGATAGAAACACAATGAAACGTTGTAAACAAACAGTAGCCATTAAGGTCATTAAACCTTCGAATCTTGTGCTGCGAAGCCTAAAAAACACCAAATTAAAACTGTGTATTAGTAAATATTTTCCGCTTGCCCCGCAAAGTTCTTGGTTACAAACAATTTGCCCTCATTATGTGTCTATTTTACTAAATCGTCTAAGACCACTTTACATCATCACATTCGCCTAGTTGTGGAAAAGTTTCGGGCTACAGAATCTGGTAGATCACGTACACAGCAAAATATTGTTGACCACGTAAAAACCCTTGCTGGAGAAAATCCACAAATACCAGTTTGTCGTTTATCACTTCAAACGAACGTACATTCTAGTACCCTTCATAGAATTTTGAAGCGTAGCTTGCTTACAAAGTATCGGTTGTTCGTCAGATTCTATATAATATTGTAATGAAATAAGCTTCACAAAAAAATGAAAGAAAGAAAAACAAATATTAGCGCGACGACGATAAAAACACACCCATAAATCATCGACATGTGTGTACTGGAAAGGCGGTATTTCTCTAGAAGGCTCCCGGCCTATCCAGTATGAGCACGAAGTTTCTGGCAACTTCTACCCCTTTTACGATGCCGATATAAGAACAGCTGGAGCCGGAATTCATTCATTGATTCAGTGGTATTCGTACGATACAAAATAAATATGGTGAACGTTGCAGTTTTTATTATAGTGCAATAAAGATATAAATATTACCGTGTCATATAAATAGTAGTAGTAAATAAATACGCCTGTTAATTTTAATTTATTAATAGTAGTTTTAAGTGCATTACATTTATTTCACATTTTTATATTTTGACTAGTTTTATATTTTTATATTGTAATTAATTTTACGTGTGTGAATATACAGACTGTTTTAAATAAATAAATTGCACGAGTTGTTTATTGCGAACCCGAAAACGTTTCAATATATATAAATAAATAATTCTAAATAATAGACTCGCTTAATGATAAATTTTGACAGTGACAAGTGGATAACCTTTGTACTATTTAATCTATACCCGCGTTTCAAAAAAAAAAATGGCCGATTAACGACGTTCTTGATCAATGATTAGCGCTAACCGGCGTTGAAAAAAGGCAATTTTGTGCTAACCGGTGTTTTAAACAATGATTATGCTAATCGGCATTTTAATCAGAGTTGGAAACACCGACCCTTAGATGCATTGGAGCCGATTTGATTTCTTCCATCGATATTTTATAATTATAGAATGAACAAACTTCTTTTTAATAGTAGGTTTAACAATTCTTCGTAAAAGGCTAACAACAATTTCTTTCTATCTTTTTATTTGCAAGTTAAACGATGCAAACGATTGGTTGCGATGCCGACTCTATGTAGCAGATATCCACTATCTTTAACATAACTGCAAGTTCCTGATTTAGTATTGCCTGGCACAAGCGTAAAAGCTTTGTACAATGAAGATTTTGTCATCTTACGCTTTCCCTTTTCCTAAAACAGACCTAAAGGAAAGGGGTAATACATATTAAGGAATCGGTATTGACTGTAATTTCCAGAAAAAATGCAGTGATTTTGCGAATTGTACAAACTTGCTGAACTTGACTCCTCTGTAACACGTGAACTATTCCTCTGATTGGAAAATATTTAATACAGAAGTTGCAGGAAATGTTATGCTCTATAATTTTTATAATAACAGTTTTTAACTTCGGTGGCGCTAGAGAGAAGATATTCTTGAAAAACTGGTTTTTGTTCCATTTTTCCAATATGGCGGCGCGTGCGGCGGTCGGTCAAGGTCGCAAACTCAGAATATTAATTGGAACATCGAACTGTTAAAATCTATCAAAAGAGGAACTTTCCTTGACCTTTTGTAACTCTGAAAGTGCCCATTGCCTGGATTAATAGACAACTTAAAGTAATCGATAAACCTTTCCTAACACAAGTTTTTACGGTTATTTGATATTGTTGCTATTAGCTTTTGCTTATTTTGTCTTATGCAGTTTCCGCCCCAATTAAAAAAAATGCAGTATAACAGAAAATAGAAAAAGGTGTTTTATTTTTATCGGTTTTCTTTCATCAAAAGCGAAACAATGGAAATAGCACAATCAACATATCAATTTATATAGTATACAGTACAAAGGAACAGAAACTTTTATCCTAAGTTAACTTCCTGTCTAATTCACGTACACTACAACTCATTACATGTGTATAAAATAAGCACTGTAATAGCATTGTGTTATTCAAATTGTAAGCATACCTGTATACAAATATCTGAATTACTCTCGTAGGAGCAAGGAGTTCCATCCATTAAATTCTCATCTGTTACATACAACTCCCTCGTCTCCTTACTTATACAGATTAATTTGCATTTGCTGTCGTCTGAAACAAATGAGTTGTTTTCCCGAAATGACTTGCTCATTTAAATCACTTACGATCGTCACTTTCGAAAGGCAACCATGTCATGTTGCCTTTCCAAGTATTTTCGAAATTTAAAAGTTCCGGTAACCTGGCGCACTGTTGTGCTCTGAAATCTTTTATCGGTTCCGGACACGGATCTAACGTGCACACCCGCCATTCTTCTGTTAGTCCAAAGCAATTGTTACCGCCATACAGTGGTCTGATTAAGAGGAAAAGAAAAAAGTAGTTAATACATAGAAAGAAAAAAAAACATGCATATACATGTGATAAAAAAAGAATGATTCATCCAGTAAAAACTTATATTTTTAAACAAATTTTGTACGAAATTATAAAAAAAAGTGGTCGTTTTGTTCTTTGCCAAACTCAACGTAAAACTTCCGTCTTCTCTTCTTTACTTTCGCTCATCAATGGTAAAAATTTGTAGTTCTGAATTAATATATTAAAATGCCCATAGTTAGTAATCGATTAAATTATCGCCAAGAAACCAATTCTGAAAAAGAACGTATCGTTAGACTACATGAGTTGGCTATTCCTGAAATCGCAGGATTGCCGCAAGGAAATACTGCGACAGTTATTCAATTTAAACCAATTTATTTCATCGTAGAAGAGGTTATGAATGAATTAGAAGAACCACAGACTACTCGCCCTTAGCCATCAGTAATGTCCGTCTTCAATTGTTTTTGGGAAATATTGGCCATAGAATAATATCTTCTATATAACACCATATTCGTTCACTTTGCTCGACATACCTACTATCGTCCAAAACTAATAGTGCCTCTGAATAAGCGGCAACCTTCCCTTAAATTAGAGTGGTGCAATGTTAAGTGCAGATTCAGATGAAAAGTGGAACAATATATTTTGTTTGTAGGCCCGTAATTGTCGTAGACGAGTCCAACACCAAGGGAGAAAAAGCAGTTTTTAAATTATTCCACAAAACGTGAGACTGCATTTACTAAAGGTTTGAAGTAGAATTGGCATAGAAAGTATGACTTCTTCAGTATTTCTTCGAAGATGCATATGTCGCAGGCTTTGCATTTTTTCATTTCTTCACCATTGCACCGTGTCTGCTCACTAGCGCCCGTGTAAATGTTTGATAGAAAATATTGTAAACTTGTAAATTTAGAGTCTTTAGTCATCAAAAAGAAAAAAAAAAGAAAACATTGTTACCTTCTTTTCGCTTCGCGTATGTTCTCAGGTGATTAGCCAAATAAATTCACTTTTCATTCCCAAACTGTCCAACATTTGCCGGCTTTCTGGCTTTAAAGTTTGACAACACGTCGATGATAGTGACTGTATTTCCTCGATATTTTTTCGGTAGCACATCTCTCTATCGTCAGATCTCTGGTGTTTTCAAGTCCTGTCAGGTCACACGATTTTTGAGACGACATACCATGTCGATTCCACCACCGAGACTATTATAGCACGATGATTAATAACTCGAATTGAATTTTCATCGCAAGTCAAACGTCAGATGGATTTTTTGTCCATCAGTGTTAAAGTTTCCTGTTACTTGAAACGATATTCTTACACTTAAACTTAATCACATATCAACATGTCAAGTTATAGGATTGCGTACTGAAAAATTAAAAATACGGATCACTTCTATTTAATTTCCTGATTTCTAATATACACTTTTCTTAGAAAAAATGCTAAATTCGTGATCGATGAATTTAATGCTATTTAGTATATACAGGGCAATCCAAATTAAGTGTTCACCATTGGTAACTTTGTTATTATTAAAGATACAAGATTGTTTAAATTAGCAAACTTGTAGTAATTTTAACGCTCTTTAAGATGGAAGAATAAAAAGAACAAATGAGCAACGCGTTTTCGAGTTTGGCCGAAAAATATTTTTTTTCAAATGGAAACCCCTGTATATTATATCATTTTCTGCTAGAACTTTAATTTTTAAACAAAAAATCTTATAAGAAATTTTTTACTGGGATTAAAAATACTTGAGTTATAATGAATAAACGAAAACAGCTAAATTAGTTTTATAAACTTTATTTTATACATAAACTTATCATTAAAAGAAAATAAAAATCACTGATTTTTTCATAGAAGATGTTCAAAAATACCACCTTGTAGTTCAATACATTTTTGTACACGCTTCCGAACTTCTCGAACTACCTTCAGTATGGTCCTACCATCTATTTGGTTTATCTTTTCACTAACTGCAATCTTTAGGGCGTTTACGTTTTCGTACCTTTGCTTATAAATCTGGTTCTTTAAATAACCCCATAAAAAAAATCAAGCGGCGTTAAATCTGGCGATCGGGGAGGCCACTGAATAGGACCATTTGTTCCTATCCATGAAGTGTTAAAAATAGTATTTAGAAGTTGATGAGTACCTCTGTAGTTGTACGCAGGTGCGCGATCCTGCTGAAAATGCAGATTCTGTCTACTTATGAGATCCAGATCGTCTAAGAAATTATTCAAAATTTCAGTCAAAAATTCTTTGTACCTTTCACCAGTTAGAGTGCCCTCATAAAAGAAAGGACCAACATTCAATGAACCGATTAAACCGCACCAAACATTAAAACTGAAACGGACTTGTGGACGTCTTGGATTTACTAAAAGAAGATTTTACTTTGACCAGTAATGATGATTTTTTTTACTGTACATTCCAGAATTTGATAAATTCGATTCATCGGTCCATAAAATATAACGAAAGTGTTTACATTTTGGCGACAAAAGTTAAGATACCAGTGGCAAAAAAACATTCTTCTCTCTGGATCCCCTGGCAAAAAAACCTGAACTGGTTTGTACTTATAAGGAATGAATTTGTGTTTCTTCAGAATCCTATGCACAGTACCGTGACTCAAATCAGATTCATTGACAATATCTAGTATGGAATTCTCACGGTTGGCCTCAAAATATGCGATAACTGCAATTTCCGTGGCCTCGCTTTTTATAAAAGTCCTTTTTGTCCTTCTTTTGGCAAAAACACTCTCATTGCCTCTAAATTTTCGGTAGAGTCTCAGAAAATATTGCTCATGTGGTTGTGTTCGGAGTGGATATAATTCAGCGTAGTGTTCTTTTGCCCTCCTAGAAGATTTTCTGCACATTAAATAAGATTCTAACATATCACACTTTTCTGAATGGGTAAAAATCATTTTTTTGTCAAATTAATAATTAGCACAATGAAACTTATGAGTGAAAAACTAATAAAACTGTACTAATATTTGACGTTTGGTAGAAAGACTTATCGTCGTTTTCATAGATACATAGAAATGCACTTGACTTAGCTGTTTTTGTGTATTCATTATAACTCAAGTATTTTTAATACCACTAAAAAATTTCTTATAAGATTTTTTGTTTAAAAATTAAAGTTCTAGCAGAAAATGATATAATATACAGGGGTTTCCGTTTGAAAAAAAAATATTTTTCGGCAAAACTCGAAAACGCGTTGCTCATTTGTTTCTTTCTATTCTTCCATCTTAAAGAGCGTTAAAAGTACTACAAGTTTGCTAATTTAAACAATCTTGTATCTTTAATAATAACAAAGTTACCAATGGTGAACACTTAATTTGGATTGCCCTGTATACCTACTCTTTTAATTCTTTCATTCCATTTCGATATTTCCAGTATTTAATGAACGAAGCCTGCAAACATTTAAGACTGTAATTTCTAAGTGTTATCTCATAGGTATAAACATATTCATATGTAGTTATTGACCATGCGGCTTCAATTCCTTCCACCTTAATTTACAGCCATACCAAAAAATCGATAAAACACTTCTGTATCATTTCCTTCGGTTCAGTTCACGTATATATTCTCAAATAAAAGCTAAATTCATGTTCGATTAAATTAATGCCGTTTAGTATATTCTTTAGTGTTTACGTATTTGATTCTCTCGATCTATATATTTATTTGTCTTAGATTTTTCCAGTATTTAATGACAAAACTTGCAAACGTTTAAGGCTATAATTTGTAAATGTTTTACGCCATATATTCATATGTAGTTACTGACCCTGTATTATCAATTCTTTCCACCTTAATTTCCGACAGGGCTCGTTTTGTCGGTCTTTTCTCTAAATGTCGATTCTTCTACTTTGTGGATGTCCTGACAGTTACAAATCGGGATATGTATGACCATTTCACGCATTGTTATTAAATTAACATCCTTTTGTTATTAGAAAACGTCGAGACATGAAACTGTCATCGCAGAATGATGTTTGATGAATTGACGCGAGCTCTCGCCTACTTTTGATACAGAGTTTCTTTTACCGGATCCACCTGCAGAGAGGCTTTAAATGCACCGTACCTTCGTTATAGAAGTACTTGGAAAGTGGAGATTTCTGCCGAACGGTGCGTAACAGTCCATTCTCTCATAGTCCGAGTCTTCGTGGGCAGGCGAAACCTCGATAACGTTGAATTCTTTCGTGAAAGTGAGAACCGTGAAACTTTTCGATGTTTCTGTTATATCTGACAATATTTGATTTTTGAAGTGTTTTTTTCTTTATTTTCTGTCACACCACCGCCGATTTTTATATACGTAAGCCCGCGGTCCCTTTCCGGAGCCTCCGATTTCGAGTGTGGTGCTGCCAAATAGTCATTTTCGGCAAATAGCTTTTGCCTAGGAAAATGATATCTGCCTTGGCAAATAGCTCCATATCATTTATTTCTGCTCAAAAGCTATTTTCCTAGGCAAATGGTATCTGCCAGCTGGGATTTTAGGCGAAAAGATTGACAAGAAGACAAATATCGTAGGCGAATAGACTTCTTCTCTTAAAACGAAATAAACAATAAAATAAACACAAGTAAACCAGGCAAATTGTATTTTTATCCCTATTAAGTTGCAATACAAACGTAGAAATTTAAAAAAGAAGACATCTTCTCTTAAAACGAAATAAATAATAAAATAAACACAAGTAAACCAGAGAGATTGTATTTTTGGACAAAAGAAGGTGTCAATTGAACAATTTATTTTGGCAGGTGTTGCTGGAATGGCATCTACTGTTGCACAAATTTCCAGTCTTGAAACAGGCACATCGTTTAGTCTAGCACTGGATTTTTGAAGGCCTACATTGGCATCTTGAAAATCCTTGACTCGAAAACATAGACTGCTTGGCGCAGGCTTCTCTTAAGGAAATAAAGCAATCTTGGGGAATATCATTATAAGTAAAACTAATTGACGAAACAGGTGTTATGTCACTCCTAGTCAGCCAGTCCTCTGTCAAATTTTGCAATAGGTATAGTTACAAATTTACCTGTTTCTATCTCGCCAAAGATGGTTTTGCTCCTTTTTCTCATTACTTCTGCGGCTTTGGCTTGTCCTTCATAGGATTTCTTCAGATTAATTTTCCTCATTGATGCAGAGTCTGCAAATAACTTGGCTTCCAAACCCTTCATAGTTTTCAGAAGTAACACCACAAATTACGAGCACTATTTTATTGCATTTGAACAAGCGTGAGCGCCTGTACTTTCGTTGCCGCAAACACAGCAATATATTATGCCACCGAGACTTGTGTTACAGTCTTCACCAGTGCCTAAATCATCTGCCGTAATGTGCTCTGTCGCCGTAGGAATATTCTCAATTGTTTCTCCTACGTACGTCTCAATTTGAGAATCGGCAACCTGTACTATATTTGCTTCGCTTGAATTTTCTTCTTCAATAGCGATTCATAAGCTCCCATGACACCTATCGGAGTCAGTGATGTTAATTCCCCAGATTTTATTAAAAAATATTACGGTTCTGCAAATTGGACTGATAGAGAGTTAGGAATGAATTTAGGAATTCCACGACATGTTAATATGTATTTGGTATTATTATCCAACAGTAATCGTAATCCGACTGGACAATATGCTAATAAATATCAATTGAACAACAATGGTTGGCCTAGTATCGACCGTATGTATGATCGATGGAATTTTATGCCTAGAATTGGTGAACGAGTAATTGATTATAATTATATACCACTTAACGGTGTAATTTGGTTTAAAAATAATTATATCAACATCATATTTTTTAGGAAGTAAATTGAAAGTACAAACTCAATATATAGCAGATTCTAAAAAAGTGGAATTTGCTATAGCTGCTTCTGTGGATACTCGTTCTTACATTAATGTTAATTATAATAAGGAACCACATATTGTAGATATTTTAACAGCATCAATAGATCCCACAAAACAGTATGATGTTCACTATCGTCAAATAGTCCGGGAGGTAGCGTTGCAAATGAAAAAGTCATAGTAAGCCGGCTGATTTGATATCGGTAGTTGATCTAGTACAACTAATCAGTCAACCGACCGTCAGCTGCTCAAGTAGCGGTGGGTCTGGGTATGGGGGGCCGTGAAAGTGGTAAAAAAAATTAAACTCTTAAATAACAGTAGGCCGGTTGAAACTTTTTTTTATAAATAGTTGACATCATAGTGAGTTGAATTCAAATCGTCAGCTGCATCGTGGAGGGGGGAGTAAGCATCAGCTGCTCGCATGAACTTGTAAAAAAACACGTGAAAGAAAGTTATAGTACGCCGTATGAAATTTTACTATGTGATTGTTTAAATAATTAAAAGTATGAAAACAAGAATCAGCCGAGTGTGTAGTGGTGGAAAGACCATCAGCTGATGCTGTAAATGCAAATATTATTCGAGCTACGCACGGTATCTTCCAGGGTCCAACTGACAGTACTCCCCCCCTGCTCGCACTCTGCTGACTGCTAATTTCCCAGGCGTAATTATTAAACTATGGTATTGTCAAATTTCAACCGGGGTAGTGACAAATGAATGACAATATCGGGAAAAACGTATTATGTGTAAAACTATATCGTACGAAAATATTTATGAAATGTGATTTATTCTTGTTATGGGGGGTTATATGAATTACAGGCATAATATAAATTAATATACAGTGTAAAATAAAGAAAATGTAAACTATAGAAAGGTAAAAAAAGTAATAATGAAAATAATAATTTAAAATAATTTATTTTGGTGGTAATGCAGTGAATTTTCGATAATAATTTTTTGTCGAATCTCCAATATAGAAATACATTTTTGTAATGTTTTTTCCGTAAAAGATAATAATTCTTTCTTTTTGCCACATAATACACAAAACGGTTCAATTTTAAACATATTTGCACTTGCTTCCGATCTTTCAAAGGGTACACTCGAAACTGTCACGTATGTGAAAGAGATGCGTACATCCCTTATTATTATTATTATGGTCTACCTACAGAAACATGAAACGCAGATGCACCCTGCAAATTTGATGAAGGGGGTCCAAATAACATTGTTTACTGCGTCGGCTGATATGAAGGTCTATTCACCACTATACACACAGCAGATTATTTTTCCAACTTTTAATTAAATAAACAATATCTTCACAAAAAAACACTAAAACACCTTCACCACACTAAAGCACAAAAATGGCTAAATACGTATTTCAACAACTAAGTTGTCATCATCAGTAGCACTGATTAAAAATCGCGCTGTCTACACACCGTAGCGTACAGAGCAACACTGATTTCCAATTTACGGGGATGGTTTATTCTTTTACCTAGGCTATTAACTACTTCATTAAAAATACCTGATCGTTGTACCGTTAAATACGTCATACTTACTATTCTAATCCTATCCTTTAATTCTAATATTCTAAGAAAACCAACAATATAATTTCCTATTTACGGGGATGGTTTATATATTTTTGCCTAAACTATTAACTACGTCATTAACAGTACCTGATCGCTGTATCGTTAAATTAGTCATGCTTAATACTATAATTCTATCATTTAATTCTAATGTACTATGAAAAACTAACGG
The DNA here is from genome assembly GCA_963170755.1 of Amphimallon solstitiale. Classification (NCBI taxonomy): domain Eukaryota; kingdom Metazoa; phylum Arthropoda; class Insecta; order Coleoptera; family Scarabaeidae; genus Amphimallon; species Amphimallon solstitiale. The sequence goes on along the minus strand of OY720681.1, from coordinate 107,251,456 downwards.
TATCTAAGATTTTATTAGACGCTGATATTAAATTTCTGAAACGTTGCAAACGCGAGAGTGTTTTTCCAAAATTCATGAAAGTAAATGTTACTACGAATTGTAGGATATCGGATAAAGTAAATCAAGCTGCTAAAGACAAGTGGCTGAGTTCAGAAATTAAATATCAGTATAGTAAGCGTAGTAGACTAGAATTAGAATTATATAGTTTACACCTTAAATTAACAAAAAATTTAACTAATGTTGAATTTGAACATTGGTGTCATTTTCATAGAAAGATCGTGGAAGTAACTAACTATAAACTTGAAAAGAAAGTTATGAAACTCAATAATAAATTTCAAAAGCTTTGTCCGTACGTCAATAAATGTCAGAAGGTATGTTCTATGAAAGAGACACTTATAGTCAACCATTCATCTGAGACTTTTAACGCCGAAGAGTTAAATTTATTAAATAAAGGTTTGAAATATTGTATATCTAGTGGTAAGATCCCTTTTGAAGAAGTGATTGCTGGCAATGAAACTCCCATAAAAAGTCTTGATGAATCATCGAAACTATTTATTAGGGAGGCCTGCAAGGTTCAAATTGAAAGGAACTTACAACTGCATAAACAAAACAGAAATAATAGGGAATTAAACATTATTAAAAATCTCAGATCGAAAGATTGCTTTTATATTAAGGCCGACAAGGGTAACACGTTAGTAATTTTGGATAAATCGGACTATTTTTGCCCAGTTCAAGAACTTATTAGTACGGGTCCGTACGTGTGTTTAAACAAAAATCCACTACCAAAATTAGTCAGAGAAACTAAGAACGCGTTGAATAATTGTCCAAAATTGATAACTTCGTCACTCAAGCTTCGGTTAAATGTATCCAATCCGGTCATGCCTAGAATGTATTGTTTACCTAAAATACATAAGCCCGGTAAATCGATGAGACCTATTGTGTCAGGTATAAACTCACCGACTTATTTACTGTCTAAATGGCTAGTAAATGAATTCACAAGTTTACCATTGCAAAAAGATAGCTTTGCAGTAAAAAACTCGCTGGAGTTCATTCAAAAAATCAAACATTATAAGTTGCAAGAAGGTGAGATTTTGATTTCGTTTGATGTCAGTTCATTGTTTCCTTCAGTACCGATTCCAGAAACCCTGAAATATTTGGAACATTTACTTCAGAACAATAATATCGAAAAGGCTATAATAGATGAATACATGCAGTTAACATCTCCTTGTATGTCTCATAACTGTTTTCAAATAGAAGGTAAATTCTATGAACAACGACATGGGACTGCCATGGGAAATTGCTTGTCTCCATTTATTGCCGATTTATTCATGAGTAATTTTGAAATGGATTTCAAAAAGAACGCCAAATATTTCCCTAAAGTATGGTTAAGGTACGTTGACGATATTTTCGCGATTTTTGACACTAAAATGTACGATACCGAAATGTTTCTTAATGAATTAAACTCAAAATTCCCCACGATTAAATTCACTCTTGAGAAGGAAAACAATGGACAATTAGCTTTTCTAGATACATTAGTAATTAAAGCAGGTTGCAATATAGAAATAGATATTTATAGAAAGGAAACCAATGTAAACAGATTCATTACAGTAGATTCTAATCATTGTTTGCAACAAAAATTGTCTTCATTCAATTTTCTAATCCATCGCTTGTTAAACTTCCCACTTACAAGAGATAGATACGAGAAAGAATTACGCCTTATAAGAGGTATCGCTGAATACAATGGTTTCCAGTCAGACGTAGTTGACAATATCTTAAGAAAAATGAAACGTAAGAATGTAATTCTAAATTCCACAACTTTGCTACCTCAAAGTGATATAGATAAGAAATTTGTTGTCCTACCTTTTCATAATATTTCGAGAAACTTAAATAATATTTTTAAAAATGTAGGTTTGCAAGTCGCGTTTAAATCATGTAATTCGTTGAAAAGTCTTTTGAGCAGTACTAAAGATAAAATTGAGATAGAACAAAAATCTGGAATTTATGAAATTAATTGTAATAAATGCGAGAAAAAATATATCGGCCAAACTAGACGTTCGATTGCAACTCGCTATAAAGAGCACATTGCTCATTTTCGGTTTAATAGGACAGAGAAGTCTAGTGTAGATCGACATATTTCGGACACAGGTCATGATATTCCAGCAAGCGGCCTGAAACTTATAAAACAAGTGCGTAATTATAGAGAACTAGTTAGTTACGAGAGTATATACATTCAGAAAAATAAAAATAAATCAATGAATTCAGATAACGGGCCAATTCCCCAATCTTGTTTATATAAGTTTGTGGTGTAAACAATACCTTTTAGATACCGTTAGTTTTTCATAGTACATTAGAATTAAATGATAGAATTATAGTATTAAGCATGACTAATTTAACGATACAGCGATCAGGTACTGTTAATGACGTAGTTAATAGTTTAGGTAAAAATATATAAACCATCCCCGTAAATAGGAAATTATATTGTTGGTTTTCTTAGAATATTAGAATTAAAGGATAGGATTAGAATAGTAAGTATGACATATTTAACGGTACAACGATCAGGTATTTTTAATGAAGTAGTTAATAGCCCAGGTAAAAGAATAAACCATCTCCGTAAATTCGAAATCAGTGTTGATCTGTACGCTACGGTGTGTAGACAGCGCGATTTTTAATCAGTGCTACTGATGATGACAACTTAGTTGTTGAAATACGTATTTAGCCATTTTTGTGCTTTAGTGTGGTGAAGGTGTTTTAGTGTGTTTTGTGTAGTTTCAAGCCACAGACTCCAAGTTTAGTTTCTGAAACAATATCTTAGTTAATTTTCGTCAGGCGTACTATTACCTAATTTGACATTATTTTTTGACAAGTTCATGCACGCAGGTGACGCATAATCCCCCTTCCAAGATGCAGCTGACGATTATATGTATATCAACTCTGTATGATGTCAACTATTTATAAAAAAATAAATCCGCCGGCGTACTATTACTTTATTTGAAGTGATTTTTATACAAGTTCATAAGCGTAGCTGACGCATAATCCCCCCTCCACGATGCAGCTGACGATTTTATTTCAACTCAGTATGATGTCAACTATTTATAATAAAAAAAACCAGCCGGCGTACTATGACTTTATTTAATTCTTTTTTTTTTCACGTTTCGCGGCCACTTACAACTACACGCACCGCGGGTGCGTCAGCTGACGCTTGGTATAGTTATTAGTCATAACTAGAGCTCGGAATATATGCACGTAAAAATCAACAAAATATGCGCATTTATATGCACATATTTTGACAAAAATATGCACAAATTATTAAAAAATATGCTCCAATATATGCAAAATATGCATCAATATGCAAAATTTTAATTAACAGAAAATACATCGTATTCAATGAAAACAAAAGTTTATTTTACATTTTAAGTCATTTAAAACATAATGCTCGTATAACATTGGTATATTATTGTCTACAACGTTATAAATTATAATAATTACATTTTATAATTTTTATATTTTATATATTATATTATAATTTATTATACATAATAATATGCTGTTTAAAAAAATAACTTAACATAATAATAAATATTTCATTACTTAAGTAGTAATACCTATCTAAGTACCTATGTACAACTATTTACTTATCGTCTATCTACTTATGCTAGTTATTATTATAAAAATTGACAATTAAGTGCTTTTCTAAATTCTCCATTTTAAATGAATGTCGTCTGTCATCTAACAAGTGTTTGAATGTCGAAAAAGATCGTTCTACGTCGACGGAAGTAATTGGAGCATTTTTTAAATTGGCTACAATATTAGGGTCTAATTCAATGCCCTCTACAAATTCCCCATTTAAAATATTAGAAACTTTTGAAAGAATTTTAAATCCTTCATTTTTCTCTAATACTGAATTTAGCTTTTTAAAAATTATTTCTCCGGTTCCCGTAACAGTTGCCAATGCTTTGTGACATTTATTTACTAAATTTACTGAGTCAGTTAAGGGTAATTCTCTTGATTCTAATATCAAAATTGTTTCTGCTATTATAGAAAAATGTATTGCAATAAATGCCAACTGATTTGGTATTATATTATTTTTTAAGGACTTTTTAGCTTCTTTTGTAGCATTTGAATCATCAGATAATTCGAAAATAAAATTTTTAATACTTTGATAGTTTTTTGAGTAAAAAATTGCGGCATTTATCCACGTTCCCCATCTAGTAATTACTGGTTGTGGAGGTAATGGTAAATTGGGAAACGATTCCTTGTAAAACTGAACTCGCAATGGCGCTTTTAAAAAAATCTTTTTTATATTACTAATTAATTCATTCACAAGAGGGAATTGGTTTCTGATTTCTTCGGCAACTCTATTAATACCATGAGCCAAACAAGTAGTATGAATCAAATTAGGAAAAAATATTTTTAAATTAACTGAGGCTTTACACATGTAAGAGGCAGCATCGGACAACATTAATATTATTTTTTCTTGTGGTATTGAATTGGGCAGAAAAAAAATTGTTAATCCGTCGTGAATAAAACGAGTTATTGTAGAATTATTGGTTTTATCTAACTGCTTAGAACTTATTAAATATGATTTACTACTGTTTCCATTCAAACAACCAATTAATAAATTCGCAATATATCGACCGGCAGAATCTGTGGTTTCATCCACTACAAAATAAATGAAGTTGTTACCAATCAACGTGTGAATCTCGGATATTACTTCGGTGTATATTTGGTCCACATAATTCTTCCTCAAGGTACTCTCATCGGGAACATGATGTTTGGAATATTTTTCAAGAAAACTTTTTAATTTTGGTTTTTGTAGTTTCGCCAGTGGAATATTGGAGCTTAGGAATGCCTCGCACAAATCCTTGGAGAATTCTTGTTGAGCGGTTTTTTTGTGTGCATTTTCAAATGATTCAAAAAGACGACTTTGAGAACCATTACCAGAGTTAAGCTTTTTTACTTTATCTTGATGTAATGCAGTACCCACGTGCTGCATAATTAAAAATTTCTTTTCACATGACACCTAAAACGTAAAACCACATTATATTTATACTACAGATATTGTTGCAAACAAAAAAACTTTTATAGGCTTCTCAATAAAACAAACATCAAAAATATTATATAATTATAGGTATACTTACATTTTTTCCACAAGCTCTACAAAATATCTCGTTTTGTAAACTCTGGTAGAATACCAATTCTGGATAATTTTTTATCCAGGAATACACTAAACTTTGTACTTTCGGCATATCGCAGGTTACGAAGTGCACACAACGAACGAAAGGAAACAAATTAATTATTTTCTTTCAAACATTTCATTTTAAAGGCTTGTTATTGAAACCTATATGACATACGCTCAAATAATAAGAAAAATAAATGTTTACGGAAAAACCCAGATTTTTAAAATATAAAATAAAGGTCCTGTTGTTAGCAAATATGTTGCTTCAATAAATAAAAAGAAACTAAACTGCGTAGTTACTAAAGAAATATAAAACCTCCTTTATGGAGGAAAATTAAAGAAAGCTTTGTATTTTTATATTATATTATTTGAAAATGGAGTTAATTATTTTATGACCGGCAATGATGCGTCTTAACGGCAGTAATGCTTCTTTTTTAGGAGGAAATTTATAATTTGATGGAAATATGCACAAATATGCAATATTTCATAAAATATGCATCAAGTAGCAAAAATATGCTAAATATGCATTTTTTAATAAGCTCATTTTAATCAAAAAACATTAGATACAGCCAAAATACTCAAAATTTTGTTTATATATCTTTAAATAACAAATATGCATTTTGCATATAATCCGAGCTCTAGTCATAAAATACCTATCGAAAAAGATATCAGTCGATCAGCGTAAAATCACTACCTAAAATGCAACGCTACCTCCCGGACTAAAACTTCTAATATAACAATTCCTTTACCGTATTTTGGTACCTTACCTGTATACCACAATTAAATCTAGCTACAGATAATACACAATTACATATTAACATGTCGATTGCATTACTCATTTCCATCGTTTGAAAAGCAGTCAGCTGGCTACCAACTATCACGCTGTTAAGTTCTATAATAAGCTTTCGAACCAAATAAGATGTAAAAATTATAAACTTTTCAAATGTCATGTTAAGCAGATATTGATGGAAGATTTCTTATACTTTATAAAAGAATTTTGAAACTTTAAATTTTAACTTGTGTATGTTACATTTCGTTCCTTTGATTTTATTTATGCACTCTGTATTTTTATATGTTATTATTGTTGTTTCTACACTTGTTTTGTGACATATATGTTTATATTTTGACAAATGTACTTTGTGACAAATAAATCATTTATATGGCTCTGCAATTATGATTCTGGAGAAAATATATCTACTATTACATGGTAATTACAACAGTACATACAAAAAGAAATATTGCAGGGCAATATACCCCTCACTGCCGATCAAATGTACCCCTGATCGCGAATCGCTAGTAATAAGACGAATTTATTTCTTCATAAAGTTGGTGTTACATCCTCTAAAGCAGTGACAATTTTTCAATAAGATGCAAAGTTTATACGTTTTCATTAACACTTATCACCAGAGACTATAATTCCGTAGTTATAATCAATTGGCTAAACATATCACGGCTTTCATCCAATAAATTAAATTAATTGTACGGCTCCGAAGGTTGAGTACAGCAAGAAGGGTATTTGAATATTCATTTATTTAGTGTTGATATATTCAATGAAAATAACAACACTTACAAGACTTATTGAGCATTCTATAAATAAAATGCATATAACAAAGCAAATTATTATTGATTATTAACATTATTCCAAGTAAATAAACATGTATAAGATATATGTATATTGAAAATGCGTAGATGTAACATAACTGGTTATGAAGGCAGATTAATAAAATTAATTGATTTGGTTTACACCTAGTTTTTACTAGACTGTTTGAACATAAATTAAGTTAAACAATAAAGACTTCCAAAATAATATATCGCTTGCTCGTATTTCTCAACTATCAATTGAATTCGAAGTAATTCGACCGTTTCATAATATCGCAATGATAAAATACTTCTACTTAAATCCCTTTGTATTTAGCGATCAGCACCGTGCAGATAAAAAGGCAACAACTATATTAATTTGTAATCTCTAGATTTTAACAGAATTTTGGCAAGATCATCTGGGATAAAAAAATTAACAGAACGCAGTAAATATGAACTAACGTAAATCGTGGATTTTTCGGTAACTTACGGTGGATTATCGCATATTCGCATACGAAACTCTACTCCGGTACCACAGGATCTCGAACAAGGTCCCCACGGGCCCCAGGCGCTCCAGCCACCGTTTTGAGGATTGTGATGCACTGGATTTCTGCCAAATCGTCTGCCATCGACCTCTTCACAAAAGCCGTTAATACACCACTAAAAATAATAAAATTTGCGTCTGAATTTTGTATTTCCCAATATTTTTTTAATACATTTATATATACAGGGTATCCAGAAACTCTCCTGACAAACGAAGACCGGAGATTCCTCAGATAATTTTAAGACAATTTAACCCAATTCACCCTAGTCCGAAAATGCTTCCTAAGGGAGCTAGAGCTCTTTGAAGATGGCGCCTTGTAATTATTTTTTTTTAATATCTCCCGAACGCTTCTATTTAGTAAAACAAAAACTGGTATGCTTATTTATCCTCCAGAGATGAATCGATTCCATCAATTGCGAATTTCTAGTACCGGTCATAGGCGTCCGTTTTGGGTAGGTAAACGGTTATTTTAACGCATAACTTTTTTGTCTTTAACTTTTAAGCATTTGTGACACTAGATTATTAAATTTTCAGGTATTCTAGTACTAAAAGGTACTCTTATTTTAAGTCGGTAGGATATACCGTTTTCTAGAAAAATCGATTTGAAAATGTTTCGTTTTTTCGTCATTAAAATTCAATTTGTTATGTACCTACTTATTTTTAGCGACGAAGTTGGCTAGGACTATCAAGGCATGGATGAAAATTAATTTAATAAATCATCTTTTGTTTCAATAAATGCAGCACACAATTCGTAAAAAAAGTTTGGGAAAAGAAGCAAAAATCAATATGAAACAAATTTTTAGCTGAAGGTTTTTAAAAACAAAGTATTTATTACAATGGAACGAAACTAACAAAGAAAGAACAAGTATCAAAGGTAGTAGTTACAAAAGATGCTCGATGTGATGACCATTAGTCTCTATGCATAAATTTACCCTTTTGCTTAGAGAACGCCGAATTCTTGCAAAACTTCCAAAGTTATTTCTAAATTCGTTGCAAGCATCTTGTATCCTTAGCCAGAGTTGTGCACGATCTTGTATCGGAACGGAATAAACAAATGCTTTTATGTATCCCCAAACACAATAATCGCAAGGATTCAAATCCGGCGACCTTGCTGGCCAAGCAACTGGACCGCCTCTTCCAATCCAATGGTCTTCGTAGTTATTATCTAGAAAGTCTCGTACATTCCTGCTAAAGTGGGCCGGACAGCCGTCCTGTAGAAACAATAAGTTTTGCCGAATATTTAAACGATGAGGTGCGTTTAAATATTCGGCTAACAAATCAGGTAAAATATATTGCAGGAAATGTAAGTAATCAACACCATTTAAACGAGCAAGTAATTCCACAGGTCCAAGTAGATAATCGACAACTACTCCAATCCAGACGTTTATGCTAAACCTATGCTGATGCTTAAATTCTTGAACAACGTGGGGAGTGTCACCAACGTACGAATAATAGTGTGCATTATGTACGTACATTAAAAATTCCATTTTTTGAGAATGAAGCTTCGTCACCAAACAAAATGTACCTGAAAAAATCTTCATATTGATTTATCTGATTTTGTTACCATCTAGTGAATTCTACACGAGCAGGAAAATCTCCTTCTAGCAGTGCTTGCACCTTTGTAAAATGAAAAGGATATAAATTTTCTTTGTGTAAGATATTTCCTACGGAAGATTTTGAAATTTTGGGGTACATGGCAGATAGTCTTCGAACGCTAATTTCTGGATTTTCCTCAACTTCCATTAAAATAACATCTTCATGTTCTGCTGTTACATCATTATGTCTCCCTGTTTCATTTTTTTTTGGGACCACTGAACCTATTTCTCTTAATCGTTGATGAGAGCTGTAAATGTTGAGTAAGTGGGATGCTGACGATTGGGAAATTTTTCAGCGTATCTACGTTACGCTGCTCGAGCGTTACACCTCATTTCGCCATAAACTAAATGCATATCGGCGTATTCTTCATTAGTAAAAACCATTTTTTTTTAAATTGAAATCGTTGTGTTTGAATGCTACAAAATAAAAAATTAAAAGATAAACTTTGCGAACTGACAACAATTTGACAATTAAAAACGTATGTTTAATTTCTGTTGGCAGTTCAGAGCGAACTAGTGCAAAAAATAATATATTGAATTTTCATGACGAAAAAACGAAAAATTTTCAAATCGATTTTTCTAGAAAACGGTGTATCCTACCGAATTAAAGTTAGAGTACCTTTTAGTACTAGAATACCTGAAAATTTAATAATCTAGTGTCACAAATGCTTAAAAGTTAAAGACAAAAAAGTTATGCGTTAAAATAACCGTTAACCTACCCAAAACGGACGCCTATGACCGGTACTAGAAATTCGCAATTGATGGAATCGATTCATCTCTGCAGGATAAATAAGCATACAAGTTTTTGTTTTTCTAAATAGAAGCGTGCGGGAGATATTAAAAAAAAACTAATTACAAGGCGCCATTTTCAAAGAGCTCTAGCTCCCTTAGGAAGCATTTTCGGACTAGGGTGAATTGGGTTAAATTGTCTTAAAATTATCTGAAGAATCTCCGGTCTTCGTTTGTCAGGAGAGTTTCTGGACAGCCTGTATATTATTCTTTTCTAGCCTACGCAGTTAAAATATTATCATTTTAAACATGCACATAAATTTACTAGCAAACCAATACGACCTTACCCCCTAAAATTCGAATAATAATAATAGTAGTATAGGTCTGGATTGTTATCAAATATACAGAGAAATCGCAAAGGGTTGACCGTGCCGCGTCATCGATATATATTAGCACAAGTATGCCACACGTTCGTTGTTGTAGTATGAATATTTAGTTTGTACATAACTTCGCTAAAGTAGCTGTCAATCCAATATTCTGTCATTTATACTATGTGCTTGCAGGCGACCTGCGTATAGGGCTTACTGTAAGATAAAACGACGACACCGAGAGTTTGCATGTGTTAGTACGAGAAAGCAATATACAAACTGCAGTACAGCTGCTATCTATTCTTGTTGCCCTGCTTAAACGGAGAGTCAGTCTAGCCCGTTCTAGCCTCAGCGTAAATGTACTCGAATCCCCACTTTTCCAACACTACACTCGACCAAAAAGCGGTTTGTATATTGCTTTCTCGTACTAACTCATACAAACTCTCGGTGTCATCGTTTTATCTCACAGTAAGCCCTATACGCAGGTCGCCGGCAAGCGCACTGTATATATTTGTCAATCATATAAGCTTTTTATCGTTTCTTTTTCCATAGTTCACTGCCTTTAATTAAGCATTGGAAACTGTCTTTCTCAAGGCAATAAAAGGTACATTTCGTTGTTACTGTAAGTTATTTTTTTTTGTTTATCATTAACATTTTTCTTAATTTTAAAGTTGCGTTGAAATCAACACTGCCTTTTACGGAAGAACCAAATAAGTTTATTGTGGAGGCTTATTTTCGTAGCGGAGAACTGTTACCGAATGCAGAGTGGAAATATTCTACTGATTCATGTAGGCATCAAAATCACACTCGATTCCCAGAAATTAAATTCCAATATGATATTTTTGCAAGATATGTCAACTGTCTTATTAGTTGTTTTCGAGAAACTGGCAGTATATCTAAGAAACACTCTTCTGGTAGACATACCTTACTAACAGAAGAAGTACTAGAATATATTCAAGAAAGGCTGAACATAAGTCCTAAGAAATCATTAATGCAACTATCAGCACAGACATGTAAATTATTACTTTTTTCAATGTACAGACTTTGAGAAACGCATACTTTTTTGTATTAAGATGGATGTAATTTATTACGTTATAAAAGTTTTCGAGTTTTCTGATTGTGTCTGTGAAGCAAGCTATTATATCCAGTATATAAATTTTTGGTTCAGGTTGTTATTATGAATTACATGATCCATGAAAAAAATTGCTAAAATGGGGCTTTACCATAGCTAAACCTTTTGTGGTGCTATATTATTAGTTGTTGTACGACAAATAGTTTTGTGATAGACAAGTATAAAGTAATTATGTTATTTCAGATATTATTATCGGGGGTTTGTTGTGTGACTGAGATGAATGGTAGCATTAGCTGGGATTTAGTAACGTTATCAGAACATACTAGGAACGAAAATACAATAGAAATCCTAAAAAGCAGTGAAACAAGTTATATGGGAAAACAAATTTGGGTTATTTGTGTTTGGCATGACAAGAGAATTACAAGAACTATGGAGCAAGGCAGAGGAAAAAAGACGACAAAGACATGATATAAATAGAGAAAAGATAGTAGTACTAGATATAATATCAATAAACAATATCAAAGTTTGGAGAAGTTCTGGAAACAGACACGGTCAATACTATACTAATTTCTATACCCTTGATAGTAAATAAATATACATAATTTATATTTCTTATTAATATAACAACATTGTATTAACACTCTTTGAGGCATGAATTAAAATTGATTTGAAATTACCTTGTCAAATCCGCATTCCGTTCCTTCTAATGGCGGACCTTTCTTTGTCTTACAAACAACTGGGGATTTATCATGACCACACCATAAATGAGAACACGTATCTACTATATCAAACGATCTGCATAGAGAATAACTGAAACAAATACACTGATAGAATTTCTTGTGCATAGTAGTAAGTGAATTGCCTAATAACCACCAAAATAATTACAGTCTGTAATGTTATACATAATTAATAATGTACATTTTCTTACTACAATATTACTAATTTCTTTTAATACCGCAAGATATTATATTAACTGATGTATACAAACTGCGGTTTTACTGATTTGTTGATTACTATTTGCAAATCCTATCTAACTATTAGGGAGTAGTATGTTTTCTTTCATGAGTATTCTTCAGAGTATTATATTGCTTCTTGTGGAGTCCCATCGGGACTGAATATGTAATATATTTGTCAACTATATTGTGGATGTAATTGACTCATAGAATGTGATATATGGTGAAGATCTTAAGCTTATTAGAGCTATAAGTAGTCCTAACGATTGGTCTCCTATTCCAAGCGATTTGGAAGATGTTTTGGTTTGGTGTATTGTTGGCAATCGTAAAAGTAATCTTATCGGATATATGTACTTACAAGTTAGATTCTGAGAGTTGAACCACTAGGTACTATCTATAGAGGACTAGGAGTGAATCATGTTTCATGTCAAGTTGACGTTTAATGAATATCCTAATATGGTTTCTGCCACTGTTAGATACCGACTGGGCTCTAGTACTTGTAACTGCAGATTCTTCTCCCAAAACTAATGTTTTAATTAGGTCACCATTATATATTTGACAAGTAACTTCAATATGAGCGAATTGTGGGAAATTATTAATAGTCCAGGCAATTGAGACATTCCATTACAGAAAGTCAAGGAGAGTTCTTCTTCGGTAGATTTTTACAGTTCAGAGTCTTAATTAAAAAAATAAACCATTCCATTTAAAATTTTAAAGAAAAAACAAGTAATATACATAAACTGAAAACAGCGCCCCATGCTATTTTTTTTTGACAACGACGTAATCTCGTACTACATATCCTTCAATTCTTTGTAAGTTTCTCTGTCTAATGAGCCTAGAAACATTAAAATCCGTTTAGGCAATTATACCTACTTTTGTACGCAGACATACCCCCCTCCACCCTCCCCTTCGTATGGGAGTTAGATCAAAAAGTTTCAAATGAAAATTGAATAAAAACGTCTGAAAATGTTTCCAGTAAATATTTTAATCTATCTTAATCTAGAATTTAATGAAAAATTATCGAATTTTTAATTCATCTTGACAATTGCGCCCCCTTGTGATCATTTTGGAAACTTAAAAATATTTTTGTTGAAATTCCCGTAGTCCATTTTAGTATCAAGATTTTTTCTACCAGGTTGTACGATAAACGGTGGCCGAGCTTAAACAAACACCCTGTATATTATGTTTCTATTGCTAGCTTTAGATAATTATGACAATTCAATTATGAATGTCAAATATTTTAAAACATAAATCAGAATTTCATTATATACAGATCGAGTTATTTAGATAACAATTGGCACATTTATTAAACAGAATATAAATTTTGTGTGTTTACATACATTAATTATCGAATGATATGTAATTAATAACAAGTCAATTCATATATTGTTTCTGTGACGGGAAAAAAAGTTGACATTTTATCCTTCTTGACAGGTAATAAAATGTCACTTTATCAACCCGGGCATAAAATGATCACTTTTTGCCCATGGCAAAAAACTGCTCACTTTTTGCCCGCTTAAATTGACAGATATTTGATTATTTTACAGGTTTCCATTAGCAACGCAGGTGTAATGTCACTTGAAATGTCACATCGATTGATTTTCTGTCTTCAATATAAAGTATTTACGTGTTTTTTTCAATATTAAATCGTCGTTTTTCCCATCACAGAAAAAAACAGTGTATTATACACGGGAAAAAAATTAGATTTAAGCTCTTCGCGTCGTGAGATAAACCTTACCTCGACCTAAAATCTAATAGTTTTTTCCCTTGTATAATAATTAACTATTATGTTTTGAATATTCTAGTCTGATCTTCAATGACAACTGACAATGTTCCAGTTCAAATCATAAACTTCAAAGTTCTAACACTACCACAGACTAAACAACCCAGACCGGCAACTACTGGGAAAAAAATATCCAAGATCTTCTATCCTTGTTACACATCAGTGAACTTGTACGAAGATGGCGCTAGCAGCGTATTGGCGCGGAATTTGAAATGACACTACTTTTAGATTATGTGTATTTAATACGTTATTAATGTAATTGCAAAATACAAAAAACTATTGGACAAATCACACATACCCTTAACTTGTACGTTTAAAAAATACTAATACTTAGATTTTATTATTGACAGAAATCTCTGTTTATTACTTACAGAATATAACAACATGAAATCACTATAACGCTATATATTCCTATGAATTTATATTACACCACAGTTCACTAATTTTCACGCTTTACTTATTTAATCATTAACTCGCGATCAATATCAACTTACTTATACTTAATATGAAGTACAACAAGAAAGGATTGCAATAGTACGTCCGTACGTTGAAACATTATTTGGAACGACATATGACATTGATTGAAGGAATAATATGTATTCCTGCAATCAACGGTATAACCACAACATAACAAAAAAAAATTCAAATGGCGTTAACGCCATCTATTGAGAAAGAATAGGTAGGGATAGGTAGGGAGATGACGTCACGTGATCAAACCGGGTATAGGTCCGCCAAATTGATAACACACTTATGTCAAACAGGTAGTGTTGGTAAAACGTGAAGTGTTTGTTAAGGGCATCGTGTATTAGAGTATATAATAAGTTAAATATTGAAAGACATTATGGTTTCTTATGCTCTACCTAGCTGCAACAGCAGAGACGGCGTTGATAAGAAGAATTCGTCTGAAATAACATTTCGTAGGTTAGTGTAAACATGACAGATGTGGGATGACAGATTATATATAGAGATATATTTTACTAGGTGAGGCAGCCATATTTGTGCCACACTTAGCCCCGCCCAATGCTCCCGTTTTGGGAATTGCTTTTATTGCAATACAGCAAAGATGCTTTACAGCGTCTCCATAGTATTTTTCCTCAATGACGCCATCTCATCTCAAGTTCAGTTAGAATGAGAAAGATAGTAGAGGATTGATATTTTCATTTGCTAAACAAGGAGGGGTAATCTGGATAAAATTTGGGATTTAGTTGCCAGTCTGGTTTGTTTAGTCTGTGACACTACTCAATATTCGTTAAAATAGACTGGAAACCTCTTAGTGATTTCCCCCTCGTAAATTTCACAAAGAGGCTTTTCAATATTAATTTCTATGGTCTGCAAGTCTAATGATTTCTTTTTCTTCTAAATTGTGTTAGCAGTATTTAATGTAGTCCAATTTGTATGATTCTCTTGTTGGAAAATCTGCTTTACGTTTTGTACGTTATCCAGTCTTCATATTATATAAATGTAATATTTTTGAAAATAAATATCCATTAATCTCTGCACCACATTTTTAATTTTTCTGCATACCAACCGAGCGACTCATATTATCAGCCTCCTAGTTACAAACGAATTAATTTTGCTTTTTCGACCTTATTTAGTTACAATTCAATTAATTCCAAAACAATACTTCTTTTCTAACATTGCATTACAAGAAAAATTTCATGAAGAATTTCTTTTGGTTCAAATTATTAATTTCGAAATAGTTTCATTCAAAATTACACTTTATAATAATTATGTTTTCATCTACATCGCAAAACTAATTACAAATTTATATGTTAGATGGATTTTGCGGTTTGTAATAAATTTTAAGGACTGGTATTACAATATTTATATTTCTGTATGCAAAGCTTAATGTTATAATTTACATTTCCGTTAGCTTTCAAAGAAGTTTACTTTACCCATCTCCGAACTCCATCCGACACTGTTCATCCAAAGTAAATGTTGACTGAAGGGTGTTATTCAGGATTATTTCTCCTAGTCTAGGCGGTTCATTCAACAAACAAGTCATCTTGCTATAACAATTTAATATATTACAAATTTATACAAATATTTTAACATGGTTTAAGTTCAGTTTGTACACCTTACACTTTGACATATTTGTTTTATGTAATGATGAGAAGAGACAAAACAAGAAATACAAGTTTCGAAAATAACCAAGTGATTCATTTTAGGGAACAATACTTCCTGTATTTTTTTACGACTGCAAAGCGAATTAAAGTATATAAATACAAATTACAAGATTATTTTCAATTATTTATTTTAACTATGCTAGTACCAACTTTCTGTAGCACATGTAGCGACGACGAAATATATATTTATTACTAGCTAATGGAGAAGATACCCCGTAGGGGCAGTTAAGGGTTTTCCCTTACCTTTCTCGACTGCAGAATATACATTGTTTGGTAAAAATATTTTTTCTAAATTATGAGATCATAGCACAATTCAACAGTTAAATCCTGTTCTTAATGTGCTGATGAAAGTAACACTTGTATAGTTTATTTCAAATTATAAGAACATAACTTTGAACGGCTCTAATGCTTTTATTGCACCATCTGCGGCAATAACTACCTGGCCGCTCAATAAGATTATCTTTTACGCAAACAAACTGAAAAAACACAAAAATAATTATCGTCACAGAAGTTGGTGCAATAAAAGCATTAGAGCCGTTCAAAGTTATATTCCTATAATTTGAAATAAACTATACACACCTTTTCTTGCTTGTACATTTCTTTTTCATACTCGGGGCCTTTTTACTTAAAGTCACAAAAAGCTGGATATGGTTAGAGGCAAAAGCGTGGCTGCGGATATACACTGTTTGGTGAATATATTTTTTTCAAGTTATGAGACTATTGCATTTAATTATCTTCTTCTTTCTCATTCTCGGGGCCTTTTTGCTTAAGTATATTTACCTTTTGTCTGCCCCTTTTGAGGCATTTTTTCCATTAGCTAGTACATATCTTTTCAGTGACTATTAAATCCTTACCTCAAAAGACATCAATATAATGCAAATAATGTCGTACAATTGAAATGAATAACTTAAATGCAGTAATTAATATAAGAAACGCCGAAATGTACATACGTTGTTACTCCGACACCTTTTATTTACAATACAGAAACTGAATGTTAAATTAAAAACAAAATAAATTACGCCAGTCGGATTTGAACCAACTTCCATAAAGTGCATGAGGTTTAAAAGACGAATTTTTGAAAATCGTCTGAACCTTAATGTTTAAATAAAATCTGATCTAGAGAAGAGTTTTAAAAACGGAAAAAAATTCCCTGATAGAGCTTGAGTTGTAGAATAATTAGTATCATGACTACAACCTTCTATTTCAAAAATTGACAATGCATCAAAAGCTGCTTTACACTACCGACGTTTCGAAAATTTTGAATAAAATCGCTTCTAATAAAGGTTTTACAAAACTGAAAAAGTGTAATATGTAGGACATGTTGTAATATAACTGTGCAAAATTCCAGACTTCTGCCTTAAAAATTGACGATTTGCTGAAGAGGATCACCTTCATTTTATGCGAATTTTGCAGTTTTTGGCACTTTTCCAAGCCCCGCTTTAGTTTCGTGAACCCTAATTTGACGCACGTCAATAGTCATTTTAAAAAAAAAGTTCAAGTAAATCGGTCCAGCAATGACTGAGAAACATATGGGTAGACAACCGCTCTAATGTTAAACGAGGGTATCAAGTATATTAGAAGTGGTGCTGCCGCGCTTCCTCTGATATCCACTTAACTGTACATAACTTACCTTGTCTTTTTATGATATTCTCTCTTTGAGCAATCTGACCAAATAAATTTGTGAAATGTGGATGATACCATGGGCGCCATGATGCTTCCATAAAATGCATCACCACCACAAGTATTTCCCGCCTTCTGTTCACCATCGTGTGATAAACCCAAACTTAATAGAAACAAAATAAAAATAAATGTATATAAAATAAACATAAAAACAATCATTTAGAAATGAATAATAAAAAATAAGTTAATCACTTACTTATGTTTAAATACTAATATAGAGATTTCCTGAAATATTTATTAATTATTATATCGTATTTTATTTATACTTTATATTTTATATTATATAACATTTGCATCGCCATATACACCCTGTCCAGTTTAAAATGCAGTACATGGGGATATTGGAAACCGTTGGAGATACAACGTCGGTTAAATGGGAGAAAAGTTGCGTATTCATTTGTCCATGAATAATCCGACATCAGATTTTGAAATTTTTGTTTAATTGGGCAGATACAGGGTGAAAAAGAAAAAAATGCATTTTTGAAAATCTTCCATATTTTATTTCCTAGAAGAGATAAATTTACAAAAGTTGTAAGCTAGGGATAACAAGTCATGAGGATTTTAAAAATGATTAAAGAAAAATCTAGGTCTACTAGATTTTGCGTGACAATAATCAACTTTTGTTTTTCTTATGGCAGCCATATTGGATTTTGACATTTTTAATATCTTCAAAAAAAATGCTATTCAATGATGTATAACATGTTTATGTTCAAGATAGTAAAAACATGAAAAATAGAGAAAGTAAGATTTTAACATAGTAGGCCGTGATAATAAATATGACATTTGTATTAAACAACTCTAAAAGCTGTGAAGTTTATTCTGAACTGTCAGTAATCTTATTGTTAATCTCATTGTATTGTTATAAGTATCTGTACTGTGCACACCTAAGATGGATCGTTTTACAAATAGTGACAAATATCAAATGCTGGAGTGTTTTATTTTGTGTGGAAGAAATGATGAATTGGCTGCAGAAATGTATTTCGATAGATACC
Organism: Amphimallon solstitiale; assembly: GCA_963170755.1. Taxonomy (NCBI): domain Eukaryota; kingdom Metazoa; phylum Arthropoda; class Insecta; order Coleoptera; family Scarabaeidae; genus Amphimallon; species Amphimallon solstitiale. The sequence continues at coordinate 107,232,860 of OY720681.1, read as the reverse complement.
CTGAAAGGCGGCAGCCAGAAAAAAGCATTTTCGCCGATTGCGTGATAATTTGATAATGCATGGAAGTTTTGTCAAACCCAAAAAAGGCAAAACAATGAAAATAATGAAAATATTGTTCTTCAAGCAGTAGTTGAAAATCCCCGTATGTCTTTACGGGTAATTGAAAATACACTTGGCGTGGCTAGGTCAACAGCTGGTACCATTTTAAAGCGTTCCAAATTCAAACCTTACCGTGAAAGAGCCAGTCAAGGGCTTCAAAATGGTGACGAAATACGGAGAGCACAATTCTGTCATTGGTTCATCGAAAAACATAATGAAAATCCAAACTTTTTTGCGAAAATTTTATGGTCTGATGAGAGTCGATTTACTAACTCTGGAATGTTTAATCGTAAAAATACTATCTTTTGGTCCGATGAAAATCCACACCTAGTTCGTGGCATTAGACAGCAAGTCAGATGGGGATTTAATGTCTGGATCGGCGTTATTGATACCCATGTTATCGGTACAGTCTTTTTCAATGAGAATTTAAATTCTGAAAGGTATTTAGAACTTTTGCGCACACATGTTGCTGAACGAATTGAAGAACTTCCACTTGCCACGTTGCAAAATATGTATTTTCAGCAAGACGGAGCGCCTCCACACAATTCCTTGTTGGTTACAAATTGTTTAAATAATCAATATTACGATAACTGGATTGGTAACCGAGGACCAATAGGGTGGCCTGCTAGGTCCCCGGACCTCACACCTCTTGATTTTTTTGTATGGGGCTATCTGAAAAACAAGGTGTATTCGAGATCTTATGAAAATGTGGAAGAATTACGTCAAGCAGTTGAAGAAGCAGTGAATGGAATGACACCGAACATGGTTAGACAATCTTGTGAGGCAGTACTAACACGATGTAGATTGTGCATACGAATGAACGGTGGCTTATTTGAACAGTTGTTACATTAATGATTCAGCTACCTAACCACCTTTATTTAATGAATACTAATAAATAAAATGTTAAAGATATTTTAACAGTACTTGTAGACTTGTTATTGTTTGTTTTTTATCAGTATACACTTAAAATATCCATAGTTCCATGGCCTACTATGTTAAAATCTTACTTTCTCTATTTTTCATGTTTTTACTATCTTGAACATAAACATGTTATACATCATTGAATAGCATTTTTTTTGAAGATATTAAAAATGTCAAAATCCAATATGGCTGCCATAAGAAAAACAAAAGTTGTTTATTGTCACGCAAAATCTAGTAGACCTAGATTTTTTTTTATTATTCATGGACAAATGAATACGCAACTTTTCTCCCATTTAACCGACGTTGTATCTCCAACGGTTTCCAATATCCCCATGTACTGCATTTTAAACTGGACACCCGGTATAGTTCTTTCTTTGTAAGAAAAATATTGTAGATTTTTCTTAATTTTACCTCACAGACATATTTGACAATCTGGGTTAGTAGTTACGGTCTTTCACATATTATGTGAAGACAAATTTGTTATATTATATAATACAAATATAAAATTTAAATAATGTAAGTGTGTTATTATAATGATATACTTGTACACACTTTCTATCTTCCTATATTGATAACCCTTAATATTGAAGATACCCGCGTTAAATAAGCAAAGTTGCTCATAAAAGCAAGGAGTATTTGATATTTATTGCTAACTTTTGAAAATATTTAAAGAATATTAAAAATTGCGAAAATTTTCAGTTGGGTATATACATTAGATGTAGAATAAAACAAAAATTTATATTTTTTACTTTCTTATATGATAATATAAGGATTGTGTTGATGGAAATTTTCGATTTCGCGATTTTTGTGGATGTTCCCTGATATAAAATATTGAGGTGTGGTCGCCACACGACTTTCTTATAACTGTGAGCGTTTAAAATTAAATTGTTCTAAATTGTTTTAAATAGTTTTATCTTAGGAAAATAAGCCTATGTGTAACTGTGTATTTTCAAGCCCAAATTTTAAGAATTTTTTTAAATAAAAATTATTCAAAATCCTATTCTAAGTACTTTTATTCTCTCAATAAATCTCTATAAAATGCATATTTTATGATATATTCAAAAGAAAGAGCTACTCGCTAAGAGTAAAAGTGTTACTACTTTCGGTCCGAATTTTGTAATTTCGTTTGTAAATAAAGTATTCCAAGAACAACTCTAAATACTTTTGTCCTTTTGATAAATATATATAGAATGCATAACGAAATATTTGCAAAAAATCGCTATTCCATAAGAGTAAAAGTGTTACTTCCGGTCCGAATTTTGTTTTTTTTTTGTACAACAGGCATTGAAAATTAAGTTCTAAATACTATTCTACTCGTAACGTACCTGTTTCAAGAACATGACTTGCAAAGTATTCGTAAAAAATGATTTTCGATAAAAGACCTACTTCCGGTAGGAATTTCGAACAACTTTTTTAATAAAATTCTTCTCTAATTTAATTTTGAGAACATGTGAATTCTTTATAAATTCTTTTAAACTTAGTAGTTGAAGAAATATTTGAAAAGTTAAATTTTTTCACGGAAGTAAACTACTACTTCCGGTCTGGCGATTTTAATGAAAATCTAATCATATATCAAGAGGGACACTATACTCATAAATTTGGAATTGATAGCTATAGCGGTTTGACCGCTATCGTAATCAAAGAGAGAGAGAGAGAGAGAGAAAGAGACAGAGGGAGAGAGAGAGAGAGAGAGAGATTTTTAAAAAAGCGCTTTTTCGTTATCAGGGGACTTCAAAAGATAGACATCTCCAAAAATATCGAGGTCAAGATTTTCATGATTACAATACTTTCTCATACTACGTAGAAAGTAAAAAGCGGTTTTTAAAAATTGTGTCTCTCTCTGTCTGTGCGTGTGTTTGTATCTGTCTATCAGTATACATATAACAACGATAGCGACTAAACGGTAAAATATATCAATACCAAATCAAAATTTATTAATAACTCGTCTAATACTACGGCTAAACAAATTTCTAAAGAACACAAAAGTACTAAAAAGTTAATTTGAGGAAGATTATATAAAAATAGAACACCTAACACAAGTACAGTAAACTATCTGGTGGAAATTCAACTTACTTGGCAATTGCAGTTTTTTATTTTTCTATTTGGCTTAGGTTGCAGGTACCTACTAGCCCATATTTTTTTAACTGGCTAAGTAATACAGATGCCTTTTTTGGCCGGTAAAATCACCTGACATTGTATTAGTTCCTTTACAAAATATTATTATTATTATTATTATTTAAATTTTAGTTTTTTTACTACTTGCAATACCTAATTTAGCTTCTTTTTTCTCTTAATAAATATGTTATATTACCGTAAAATGGGGTGACTTTGTGCCAGCCGGGGCGTGATTGTGCCACTACGTGTTGATCGTGTATATTCGCACCATATCGGCACATCGATTCACCTACCGCCCCGAACTCGATATTAGAGGCGAATAGAATGAAATGTATGGTTTGTGTATGCAATACCCTCCATTTCTGTTCCGTCAAGTTATTAAGTTGGTGAGATTTTGCAAAATTTTCGTTTTATCGCATACTTTCTCCTGGCTTGCCTAAAGTGTTTTAATAATGACCGTTTCAAAGTTCACACATAATTAGGTGTTATATAGGTTATCTTTTAAAGAATACGCAGTGGTCGAGTAGTGCAAAATAACCTGGGTGTGTCACCTTGAATAAGATTCCGACAATATAAGGGGGGAATTTGTGCCACTACCTATTTTGAAATTCAGTTTATACGCTTAATTATCTTTATTAGTTACTATTCTATGTGAGAATTGGCTGTTCTTTTGTTTTATTTTGGTTTGTAAGAATATCTAGTTTTTGTTATATTTTATAAATAAAAAATTTTTTTCATTAAACCTTCTATTTGGGGCGAGATTGTGCCACAAAAATAACAGAGATAAAACTAATTGGGGTGAAATTGGGCCATGTCACTCATACCATACAGTTTCACTATAATATGAAGCTGGGCCTGGCACATTTTCAGCCTGTAAATAGGCGGCATTGTGCTAAAACGGTAAACAAGTAGCTGGCACAAAGCCACCCCATCCTATGGGGGGAAATTGTGCCAATTGTTATAAATAATTTTAGAAAAACGAACGAAAATTTCTAAGTCTTTTTTACACAATTTAGTAACCAAAGGTTCAAAGTATATCGTTAATTTTTACAAACATTTTTGGTGTCTATAATTGTCCGAAATTCTTTGAAAACCATAAAAAGTGGCATAAAGCCACCCCATTTTACCGGTATTTAATTATTATTTGTATTTCATTAATATTTTTTTGTTAATTTTGCATTAAAATGGTTTTTCCATGCCTATCCGCAATATTTCCTCAAGAAGTAATACTAACTGAATTACTTCTGCTATAATACAAATCCTGAAGAGATAACTGCAGAACTGTGAAATCTAAAGCTAAGCATATTAATGAAGCCATGACCAACATGAACAGTAACATACATTTTTGTTACATCTTGAATTCTTGATGGTGTGCCGCAGGGCTCAGTTCTAGGTCCTTGCGCAATGATGTGTTGGAAATTGCATTGCAGGGGCGAGCAAAGAGCATTGCGTATGCCAATGATCTGGCGTTGATAGTGACAGCGGACACCAAAGCATATCTAATGAGAATTAGTAATGAAAACCTCAAACGAATACACATCTGGATGAACGAAAACGAATAATAGCTTGCTCCAGAAAAGGCAGAGGCGTTTATAATAACTAAGAAAAGAAAACGAGAAGGGTTAACATTCAAAATAGGCACTGTAAATATTGTTCCAAAAAACAATACCAAATATTTGAGGATCTTCTTTGATACAAGGTGTAGCTTTGGTGAGCATTTGAAAAGAGTGGACCAAAGGGCCAAAGTTGCAGGGTTGATGCCATAGATAGGAGGGCCAGTGTGTAGTTCTTGCCGCGGTGGTCCACTCCATACTACGTATGGAGCACCAATATGAGTGGGTGCGCTGAGAATTAGGAAAAACTGGCTACTATTACAAAAGACGCAGAGGAAGTTATTAATCAGAGTCGCTGCTGCATACAGGACCGCGCCAACTGTGGGTCTTCAGGTTATTACGGGGATTCCGCCGATAGATTTAATGGCGCAGTAGAGGAAATATATCTATGAAGGAAAAGGAAAAGAAACAGGCAGGAATGCTAAAAGTAGACCTCTTGATGCATGGCAGGATAGGTGGAATAGCAACATACTTAGAGGACTTTGTACCAACAAGCTCATACCGAACTTGAAGGAGTGGATGGATTGTAAGCACAGAAATGTGGACTACTATCTCACACAGGTTTTGACATGGCATGGCGTTTTCAGATCATATGCAAAGAGAATAGGTAAAGATGCAAGAGAGGAATGGTGTGTACTGCGGCTGCATTGACAGTGTAACACATACAATATTCAAATGCGTGCCATGGGATGGGTTAAGACAAGAAGCAAATAGGAAGTTGGAGAAAGAAGTAACACCAAGGAATCTAATAGAAACGATGTTAGGTTGTAGGGAGTATTGGGATATACTACATCAGATGATTAAGACTCTTATGAAAGCAAAGGAAGAAGAATAAAGAAAACTACAGAACGGGCAGTAACGATTTCGTGATATAGATATCAATATATGATGGTTCTACGAAATGCGCTACGGGAATAGGGTGGTTTTTGTGGTAGGCGGTTCGTTTTAGACTGAAGTCGCACACTACAATGCTGTGATAGACATAAGCATATGGTATCCATAAAGGATTTCCACCTATAAAAAAAAATTGACGCAAAAAATATTACCAGAGACCATTCTTTGTTTCATCCTATCTTCTATGATTACGGATATATTTAACTGAAAACATCGGCAATTTTCATATTTTTTAAAATACCTTTTAAAGTTGAAAATAAATGAGAAATATAAAAAGGTTATCAAATATTCTCACATTTCTGAGCAACTTTAAAGTTACCCATACAGGGGGATGGAAAATTTGCACCTTTATTTTAAAAACAATTTAGAATTTAGAATAAAAGGACCTCTGTAAATATTACATATACAGTTTGTTATTATATATTCCAGTTTTAAAATATTTAATTCATAACTGGGGCGATGTAATAAGCTTTTAATTTTTGTTCTGTACGGCACCATTAAAAAGAATTTTATAATTTACATACATATACATATAATAACTAAATTTTTAGCTGTATAATAAGGACGTAAACCCCAAAACTTTATCAAATGCAAATGCTTTAAGGTGACTAAATTTACGGTCCCAGAGTGAGAAAGGTTTTTTTACAACACTTAATGAGTTCCACAACTTTCCAAAGTTTCATGTAATTTCGAAGGAAACACTTGTACGCCTTTCTCAATTGGGAATGTTGTTATGTTCGTTTATCCTCAAGTTTCCATTGGGACCACCAAACAGTTAACAATTTAATCACTTGTGAAATGGATAGGGCATTGTATTTGACACTCGATTAATCGCTTCACATGATACAAACTTCTGAAATAATATCAAATACGATCTGATGTTAACTACGTCTCTGGTTTGGCAAAAAAATCATAGCACTGCGTATTAAAATCATTTTTAAATAAAATTTTAAATTTATTGATTTCGTATGTAAATTTTATCGTATATAAAAAATATGGATATTTGAATTGAAATTCATTATATAACATTAACGATGCAAATGTATCATAACCACTGAGAAGTATTTCTCTACCTAGCGAAATAAAATATCAATTAAAATATTAAATATTTTAATAAACTTATAAATGTTACAAGTTTCTGGTACATTTTTCTTATACTGATTGTAGAAAAAAATTCGATTAACATATTTGTTGTGCATTAAAACATTTGTCATTCACCTTGAGATAAGTTGGAGATAATTTATATGAGTGTATGGTTGTCATATGAAATAATCTATAATGTTTATGTTTTTACACGCAGAGGTCGTTGATTTAGAGAAAAAACATAACGTCCCAGAATAATGCACTAATTCGTACGAGAATGTATTGGTATCTAGTTAGCCTTGACCGGTTCCGTGGATAAAGACAATATTGCGATACTATAGTAACGAAACATAACCTATTAGAAGTGTCAGTGTAAAGTTTTACGTCAAAATGTCAAACCAAAGTAGCGCACTAAAATTTATAAAAAAGGATGTCAACCGAAATTGTGAAAATCGAAAAATTGGTGTATCGAGCCATCATCAAGTACCTATATTTGAAGAGGTTAAGAGGTAAGCAGATTTACGAAGATATGCTTAATACCATTGGCGATCAATGTCAATCGTATGCGACCGTGAAAAATTGGAATGCAAGCTTCAAAAGGGGTAAATTTTCCATTGAAGATGAACACCGATCTGGGAAGGCCAGATTCTGTGTCCGTCCCCGAAAATGTTGATGCATTTCATGACATAATTTTATGAGACCGTTGAATTGGGCTAAAACGAATATCTGAGGCACTGAATATTTCATATGAACGCGTTCATCATATAGTTCACGTTGATTTGGACATGAGAAAAATTTCAGCAAAATGGATCCCCAACTGTGTGTCTGTTGACCAGAAGCGTGCAAGGGTGGAAGCATCACGTTCGATCTGTGCTCGGTTTGAAAAAAATGCAGACTTCTTAAGTCGTATTGTTACTATGGATGAAATATGGGTACATTTCTAAGACCCAGAAAAAAAGCAGCAATTGATGGAATCGAGACACTCTAGTTCTTCAAGATTTAAGAAGTTTCGTTCAAAAATCTCCTGGTGCTTTTGCTTCAGTTCTTTGGAATTGCCATGGAGTAATCATGATTGATTTTCTGGATAAAGGTAGAACAATAACTGGGAATTACTATTCGATGTGACTGACCACTCTACTAGAAAATATTACGGAGAAAAGGCGCGGAAAGTTGTCCAAGGGTGTTTTGTTTTTGCTGGACAATGCACCTACGTGAATCGCATGTTGCCATGCAAACAATTCGTGATTTATTCACCAGATCTCGCTCCGTTCGACTATCATGTCTTTCCTCAACTGAAAACAAGTTCGTAAATTTTCTTCCAACGAAGAGGTGACAGAAGCTGTGGAAGCCTGGTTTGCAGAACAAGATAAAAAATTCTTTTTGATAGGTCTGGAGGCGTTGCAGGTTCGTTGTAATAAATGTATACAATTAAAAGGAGAGTATGTTGAACAATGAAATATTTTGACTTTCAAATTTTGTTTCCTTATATAGTAAGCTAAGAGTTTTTCAATACATCCTCGTATATTATATATACGATTTTAACCTTTCCCGCGATAGAAAACATGTAACAGATGCGCTTTCTAAATAACTCATTAGTAGTTTATGCAAATTTTTGTGAAGATTTGGCTTTTCTCTAAATGAATGAGCTCTGCATTCAGACCGGACAGTTTTCTAACAGTGTGCCAAATTTCAGTCAGTTTCAATAAACCGTTTTCAAAATATTTAGCTGTATTCATACATAATCGCAACCCTGTATATAAATGTGAACACAGCCGTCTCGTTTTTATTTATCAAATAACGTTATAAGTATACACGTTGGACAACCCAGGTTCTCGGCATGATCTAAATATGGTATAGGAAATAGTCGTGCGGTGTTGCCATAGCAGTTTTTATATTCACCCGTCCCGTGTTTAATATTTCTAATATTTCAGTACGGATCGAGACGCTGTGGAGTATGTTGTTGCTCATTAAGTAAATAGGTATTACGTAAATGCTAATCAATAATAATGCATGAAGCGATATTTCTCATATTAGTAAAATATGTTTGTAGATATTTACAATATGTAATACTGAGTGTTTTCAAATTTTAAAAATTTAAAGAGCGTTTTGTCATATAAGAAAATGTATTCTAAAGAAAATAAATACAAGCTAAATTCTAAACAGTACACAAAAGAAATGGATTCTAAAAAATGTGAAAAAGCAATAAAAAATTCAATTCTAATATTATTTAATGAAGCGCTCAAAAATCCCTCCATTTTCCACTTCACAGTAACCTAGCCTATCATAAAATTCTCGACGTTCATTATTTAGAGTTTGGGATGGAATGAGGTTATATATTTGTGTAATTCGCATTCGTAACTCTGGTAATGTTTTAGGCCTTTCGTGTTGATGTCCGTAGATCATTTGTTTTAAAAATCCCCACAAAAAAAGTCGTTGGGTGTTAAGTCAGGAGATCTAGGTGGCCAGCGTATATTGCCTCTGGTGCAAATGAGGCGTTGAGGAAAATTTAAATTAAGAAATTCCAATACTATTTTGGCGTTATGGGCCGGACACCCATCTTGTTGGAACCAAATTTCCTCAAGATTACCAGTCACATTGCGTACAGCAGGTATAATATCATGATGCAGTAATTGCAAGTATGTCTGGGCGTTTAAAGTGCGATTTATGAAGAACGGTTACTGCGTTTTTGCTGTTAAATTGATATGTTTATTTTTCCGAGACCAATATCGGACGATGGACGGATTGTGGCGACCATAAAGCAAAAAAGAGGATTCATCCGTGAACAAGATATTTCAGACAAAATTATCATCCTCGTCGCATTTTTTCCTCATAGCCTCACAAAAGTCAAGGCGAATAAGTTGATCATGTTGGGACTCTTTTGTGTCTTAAAGCACTTATATTTATGTCGCTTCAAAATATTCCTAACTGTAGTTCTTGGAATGTTCACGTTTTCGGATATTTGACGGCTCGAACACGGTTCATTTGCTTCAACAAGTGCACATACTTGCACCTCCCGCTCCATTCTTTCATCAGAAAAAGGACGTTCCTGCCGATCGCTATTGTTGCATTTAGAACAGACAGTAATACAACCGCACTTTTCGAAACGATGAACGATATTTAAAACTGTTTGACGGTTTGGAACTGGTCGATCGGGATACGAAAACACAAAACGCCCAACGACTGCTTATGCACTTGGAGAAGAATAATACCATTTAATGATACTTATTCGCTCCTGTGTTGTATAAGTAGGCATCACAAAGAAATGTGAAACTCAATATTTTAAATTGTTACGTGTAATAGCTCGTCTGACACGATCATTTTTAATGTACAATTTATCTGTCAATTATTGAAGTAATGACAAATTGACAGAAAAATGTACATAAAAACTTTGTCAGTATTACACATTCTAAAAAACTACACCAATATTTCTCATATTAATAATAATTATTGATTAGCATTTACGTAATATTTACTTAATCGGCAACAACATACTCTACCGCGTCTCGATCCGTACTGAAATATTAGAAATATTAAACACGGGACGGGTGAATTAAGAACTGCGACGGCAACACCGCACGACTGTTTCCTATACCATTTCCATATACGATATTTAGATCATGCCGAGAACCTGGGTTGTCCATCGTGTATAACTTTACACTGTGTGATCAAATAAAAGTTTAGCTTTACGTTTCTACTTAATTTTCTTTGTCTTCTGATAAACGGGTAGTATTGTCGGGATGAACAATGTCCGCCTATGGGAACTTTCACTGTACATGTGTGAGGAAGTAAAAACTAAATTATGCATGAACGATGCAAAATCTATATTTAAACACTTACGTATGTGCTATCTCATGTGCAATAATAAATGCACTTGTCAGACCCTCGTCTCTATTCAGAGTGCAGCTGCGTTTACTGTCGCACACTCCTGAAACGGGAGCGTACCCCGAGGGTCCACCAATGTCGGCTCGCGTTAACCACACAGCTATGTCGTGTTTAGGTTCGTCCATATCCAGGGATGCGTGCAGACGCTTGTTCCAAGCATTGACATTCTGCAAAGATCTCTTCGCGTCACCCAATCTAATTACTGACGCCTTCCGCGACTCGTAGAAAAATAAACGCGTTATGACTAATTGTAAGTTGGCGTCGAGAGATGGATCTTGATAGATAGCATTGACCTATAAATATGTCGATATGTGATCATGTGGTATTTAACGAATTCACAATGTTTACTACTACGTATCGCATGGTACATCTGTTATATATCTGACATTTACATTTAGAAAATATACAAATTAGATAATAGCAGACGATGTTTCAATTCCACTTATAGTTATTCATATACAGTGTGTCCAGATTTCGATGCTCACCATTGGTATATCGGTTATTAGAAGATATAGAGGAATGGTTAAATGAGGAATGTTTTGCAGAATTCAATGCTCACAACAATTCTCCTTTCAAATTCATTCGGACTTTTTACAATTTTGAGATATTTTGAAGAAACCAATATTTGCCGATTTGAATTTTCTTCAATAACTCGATAACGCCTAATACGATCCCTTCTAAACTCTAACATTGTTCAGACACTTTCTTAAGACAAATTTTTTGGTGTTATCGATTTTTATTTGTTTCCAAGTTCTTAGCGCTATCTTTTGTTTTTATGGCGGCCATATTGGATTTTTAATTAGTTAGATAGTCCTTAAAAATCGCTCTTCAATAATGAACAACATGCCTAATAAATCTTTATTTACACGAGAGATATGAACATTTGAATAAAATTTCACTCTAAAACGAAATTAGTTGGCTATGAAATTAAATGGCAGTGTAAAACAGACGATAAATAAGCTCTGTCATTATTGACATGTAAGAGTGTAGTGAAAATTGGTGGGAGATTTAGAACTTTGTGTAATAGTTTCAAAATTATTATAATGTTTAACACACTACATATGTTTCGCCACACTGTGGCTTCATCAGGTGGATGAAAATACCTGATGAAGCCACAGTGTGGCGAAACATATGTAGTGTGTTAAACATTATAATAATTTTCAAACTATACACTTGTGTTTTATTATATATATAAATAAACATCTCCATTCATTGCGTACTATGTAAATACTTACATGTGGGAATACAAACTGTCTCATTTATTTTATACGAAAAGACTTTACAAGAACATTAAAGAATACGATTTTCTCTGACAGCCCGAGGTGCACTGTAACTAATCAACTGGTTACTTTTCACTGCACATGACCGTACGTAGATATTATAATGATTTAAGTTGTCAACATTTATAAGTATAAAATCAAAATTAACTTCTCAAGAAAATCAATTTATGTTATACAAATAAAAGATCATTCGTATATAGAATAGAAGAATTTTATTAGAATAGTAATGAAATGTATAAAATGTTAGATAGGAAGTAAATTTATTGTAATCTCATTCTTACTGAAAGATTTTAAGAAAGTCACAATATAACTAATATTGTCAAGACATAAGATAGGCAACTTAAATTACTATACAAGGAAATGTCATTATCATGAAAAATCAAATACGTATATGGAAACTAAGTAAAAACTATCCTGGTTACTAATAAACAAAGAGATGATTTGTGAATTTTGACATGAATGGTAAAGAATTATGTAATTAAACTAGATTTTTGGGGCAAAGAATAATTAATTTATATAGAAAATTTGGTATAAAAGTAATAAAGACCTGATCTTATAAGTTAATTATCATTATCTACATGTTTGATAAGTCGTAACTTTGTGGAATTCGTATCTTGGACCGAAGTGATTACTGAACAGGAATTACCTTGACATTACTTATAAAAATAAATGGAATTGAATTTATAAACTGGAAAATACATATAAGAAACGTTTTACTGAAATAGAAGAAGCCCATAATGTGTATACAAATACGAGAAAAACCTATTGGATCAATTTAACTTGGACCTTATATGAAATATTATCCGGACCTTTAGAAACTGTACCTGCAATCCAGGATAGATATATTTTATGAAGAGGACCAGTTCTAGACGGAAACAGAAATTCATTTCATAATCGTTAATACTAACCAATGAAGTAAACTTTATAAGATAAAGAAAATAATAGAATTGATCTTTCATTTATTGTAAAAAATAATTCCATTTTATATTACATCATCTGAATAGTCATATATATACAGGGTGAGTTTTTTATTTTGAGACAACGGAATATCTCTAAAACACTGCATAAAATCAAAAAAAGATATTAATAAGATTTGTTATAATGTTGAGGGCTCACTGAATGGTGCCGAACTCGATCCCCCACCTCACCCCCCAGAGTGGGAGGGGGGGGCAACTTTGAAATCTTAAATGGGAACCCCCATTTTTTATTGCAGATTCGGATTCTCCGCCATCATGTATGTATGTTTTGTTTGAAACTTTTTTTTCTAGTCGTTACGGATTGCGCTGTAATCGCAAAAAACGTGATTGTGAACGTCTAGAGAAAATACACAAAAAAGGGAAACAAGCAAAATGATTTTGTGTTTTTTTTTTATTCTAACGTAAACTAACATTTCAAAAACCATGTGTTCGAAACTTTGCCCCCCCCCCCCCACTTCGATACATTTATTTATTCGCAATTAGCATGCTATTCAAGGATACAAAACTCTACTTTATTCAGTACTTGACAAGCTGTAAATACTTACACATTATCCGATCCCCATTTAGATTAATAATTATTAATCCAATACAAATTAGTTAGTGTTGAATATTTGAACAGTAATGGAGACTATAACATTACAAGAGAGAATTGAAATGATTTACATCTATGGAGAAAGTGGTAGGAATATCAATGATGCTGTTAATCTTTATTCACAATGTTTTCCCGGCAATGTGCTATCGCGCGTTTCTTTTTACCGAGTCGTTCAACAGTTCTCTAGCGAAGAAACTGTACAGCCAAAAAAACGTAATCTGCGAAAAACAATTGCTGGAGAAAATAATGAAATCGCGGTATTAGCTGCAGTAGCTATCTAATAATCCGCCCATTAGTACTCGAGAAATAGCTCGCGCTTCTCAGTTCACTATCTGCCAAATATTCAAGCATAGGTAATCTCATCCATTTAGAGTTTCCTTGCATCAGGAACTTCATGGCGATGATTTTCAAAATAGAGTGCAATTTTGTCAATAGGCGCTTCAACTGATACAAGATAATCCCATGTTTTTTGCTCGAGTATTATTTTCTGAAGAGGCGACATTCACAAATCACGGTACGGTAAATCTGCACAACATGCATTACTGGAGTATCGAAAATCCCCATTGGTTGCGCCAAGTTGAACATCAACATCCTAGGAACGTAAATGTTTGGTATGGAATAATTGGCAATAAGCTTATTGGTCCATATTTTATCGATGGAAACTTAAATGGTAAAAAATATCAAAACATCTTGCAGAATGAACTTCAAGTGTTACTTGAAGACCTTCCTTTGGACGTACGACAAACAATGTGGTTCCAAAATGACGGTTGTCCAGTACTTTGTTCAAGAATAGCACAAGAAGTATTAGAACGAGCCTACAATAGTCGATGGATCGGACGAGGTGGTCCAGTGTCTTGGCCTGCAAGATCACCAGATCTTACTTCACCTGACTTCTTTTTGTGGGGCCACTTAAAGTGTGAAGTTCATACAGAAGTGCCAACCACGAAGGAAACCATGTTTGAGCAAAGGGCACATTTTCGAACACATTTTCTGAAATGGGTATGATAAAGTAAAGTTCTTCCATGTTGAATGGCTTTTTGAAATGTTATTTAATGAACACAAAAAAAAACACAAAATCTTTCTCTTTTTTGAGTATTTTTTCTAGACGTTTACAACCTTGTTTTTTGGAATTACAGCGCAATCTGTTATGAATCGAAAAAAAGGTTTCAAACAAAACCTACACACTTGATGGCGTAGAATCCGAATCTGCAATACAAAATGGGGGTTCCCATTTAAGATTTCAAAGTATCCCCCCTCACACTCTGGAGGGGGGTGAGGTGGGGGATCGAGTTCAGCACCATTCAGTGAGCCCCCTCAATTATAAAAAATCTTATTAAGATCTTTTTTTGATTTGATGAGATATTCCGTTGTCTCAAGATAAAAAACTCACCCTGTATATTATAGAATTAATCAATAATGTGGATAGTTTTTCTCTGGGTGGGAATGATGTGAAATTGAGCGGGTCTGCCAGACTTCTTGGTGTCACCATTGATGAGGATCTTAGGTGGATTACCCATATAGATAATATCTGTAATGAACTATCTAGAACATGTTATGCTTTGTACAACCTGAGAAGGTCTTGCAGTGCTCATGTTATTAAAACTTATTACTACGCCAATTTCCATTCCAGGCTGAGGTTTGGAATAATTCATTGGGGATCTGGTCTTGGAACGGAGCGTCTTCTTATATTGCAGAAACGCGCGATTCGTACCATTTTCAATCTTTCTTCTCGTGAATCTTGTAGAACAATCTTTGGTAGACACAATATTCTTACTGTATATGACGTGTATATCCTTGAAGTCTTGTGCTATGTTTATAAATTTAAATGTCGATTTTCGACTGATACTCCGCATAATTACAACATGCGTCAAACGGATTATTTGCTGCCTCCGACCCACAAAACCACTCTGTTTCAAAAGAACTTAGGTTTCATGGGATGTAAGTTGTATAATAAACTGCCAAACAGCATAAAATCTTGTAAAACTTATTGTAAATTTAAGTATAGTGTTAAGGCGTATTTGTTAACGTTGTCTTGTTATTCTATTAATGAATATATGACGCAGTGATACTAAATTTTAATTAGTGTAGTTTTCAAATATTTTAATAATATAATAGTATTTTTTTAATTTATGATATATGTGTATATTTTATGATTGATGATTTTATTGTAACTCCATTGTTCTTTCTCTTTGTGACATATTTCCAGTACAAATACTGCTGTGTTCCAGGGTATTTTGTACTTTGTTTGAAATGAATAAAGATTATTATTATTATTATTATTATTATAATGTTCATCAAGAAGGAGAATTTAATTTTGAAATTGAATTTATTGTTTATGTGTTAAAACGAGTATTTTCCATCATTACTTAACTTGTTTGTCAACATACATTATATTGTGTTAAACAAAAATATTATTTTGAAATAAATATTAAAATAACTTTTACAAAAGAATTCAAACCTGAGATTATTATTTATTTTTCATACTCGATTATAATTTCTACCGATTGAGCTTAGCTAGAAAAACAATAGTATATTTGATCAATGTTATTTGATAACAAAATATTTTAGTTTACCCATTTTCTTGCTGAGTATATTAATTAAAATGATCACTAACAAAAATGCTTCCTTCAAACTTATATGTATTTACACATATATTACTTACGATATTCATAAGAGATAAAATGTACTGCTTAACTCTATTCTTTCCATGGAAATTTATAACCGTGTGATCTACAGCAAGTGCTATTTCGAGCCATTGCGGAGGTGAATGTGCCAGAGTCCCAAACTTCTTTCGATCTGAAAATGATTACAAAGATGATGATGAACATTGTATTACCACCCATAAATAAACTGGTTAATCTCAGCTTCCAAATAGGTTAAATTACAATAATAAACTAACTGAAGCACTGGGATATGGTATGGTTGATTTGGATCTTTACAAGTGAGTTTTATTAGTTCTGAGTAAATGAAAATGCAATCAAAACAAAACAGGTATTCTATTCTACCACTCTATAATATCACTTTTATAATAACAATAACAATACTTCCAGAATTTACATTTTATATTTGTTAGCAATATGTTTTGAATGGATAAAATCTATCATCATTTATCATGTGAAGAGTGAATCAAGTACATATTAGTCATAGTGTTTTATAAATATGTTAAAATTATCTGTACTATTGATTTTAAACTGCGCAATTTATTACACAAATTCATATTGATTTTGGTCCTTAATTTCTGTAGCAAATTACCATGAAGTTGTTTCAGGGGCTTGATTCCTTGGTTTGTGTTATTAACATTGCATTGTGGCTTTTTAATTTTCTGACTACACTGGTAATTTTGTTTCAAGCAATAATTTTCTTTAACTCTACAATGTCCTAGATAGAGAAACGTATAAAATGTAAGTTATGTTACGGATTCCACGTTGGTAGAGTTTCGAACTCTTGAAATAAAGATTAAGTTTCTATTCAACTTTAGTCCTTTTTGCATGAATACTGTTTAAAGCATATAATACAGAAATACGTGTTTGAGATTATATTCAATAGAATTACAAAGCATTCGTAAAAAGTAAATGTATAACATAAATTCACATTTTAGAAAGCCAAGATTCCTTAATATTTTGGATTCTTCCTATACGTAAGTGTAGGTGAATTTAAATGACAAATTATTATTGTTATATTGCCTTACTAATCCACGATTATAGTTTACTTGAACTTTAGTTATTAGGTAATCGTTATGGTATATGTATTAGCTTTCACGTACAATAAGCAGTCAAGAATATACAAACTAGGAAATGTCAAGATTTTTGAATTCACAGATGCCTGGCGACAGTTAGCACGGTATAGCAACGCATTTAATACCCTCACCACGCCTCGCTGCAGACCAAAGATTCTATGCCGCAACGAACTGTGGCCCCACAACACAATGCCGTAGGACATGACCGAATGAAACAATGCTAAGTACGCCACCCTAACAATGTCCGGAGATACTGATAAAGATAGATTTCTTGAAACAAGTATCTCTTTCACCAGTTTATTTGTTACATAGTCGCAGTGTGGTATCCACTTAAGTTTAGGATCCAATACAAAACCCAAATACCTGATCTACCTATCGAGTTAATAAAACATGCCACAACAAAACCATTAGAAATAATCTGCAATATATTTAATAAGTGGCTAAAAGGAGAAAACATACCAAATGATTGGAAAATATCCAATATACACTCGATCTACAAAAAAGATTGCAAGAATTATAGAGGAATAAGCGTTACGTCATCAGTGGGAAGAGTTCTCAAAGCTAGAATAGAGAAAGACACGAGAGAGATAGAAGAACAAAGCCGCTTTAGATAGGGAAGGTCATGTATAGATAATTTATTTACGATAAGATACCTCCCAGAGAAAAAACTAAATAAAGAGAAAGAGAACTGCATTTTCTACTAAAATCGAGGAGACGCAGTAACAACGTGGTCGATGCAGATGTGGCTAATCATTGTGATGATACTGATGATAATAATAATGAACCACATCCAAACATTTTAAAAACGCCATTCAAAGTTCAACAACATTTACCGATTGTAAATGTTGCTGAACATTTTGAATGGAAGTTTCTTCAAAATCATTAAATTCGAGAAACAAAATATCAAAGCTCAATGCGTTCATTGTCCTAAAGTAATTTCAGGGTCTAAAGGGTCATTGAAGAGTACTGCAGTGTGGTGGGGCCAAATTAGAATGTTTTCTGGGTTTTGTTGCACCAACTTTATTCATTCTTCGCATCAAGTTGATTGAGATTTCATCTCTTGTTTCCTTTAGTGCTTTAAAAGTGGCCATAATCAAAGGGATTGCACAGAGATTTCAGCACTTGTTTGACATGGAAACCTACCCAGCCGAAAGTAAAGCATTCATTCTGTCAGCAATGACTCACCCCCAAATTTAAAAGCAAATGGATACCTGAGAGACTTGTTAATTACTGTAAAGAAATATTCATAAATGAATTTACTTTTTTGGCTTCAGAGTCCATTACAGATAGTGAATCCAAAATGGACGACAGCGACGATATCTTTTAAATCGCTTTCTGCGAGGGAGAAGGGTCCGAAAAGAAGAGAAGAAATGTGAACATTTCACAAGTTGATTGTTATCTAAATTGTAAGAAAAAATAAGTAAAAATGTCATATACATACCCAACTATTATAAAACATTCTTTAACTATAACATGACGCTAGCATCTTCAGCACCGGCCCAAAAGACTTTTCAGCACGTGCGCTCAAATCCTACTTCCTCGTGAAATCGACTACCCGACAAACATTTCGAAATGTTGTTAATTTGCCGAAGCAACCTTAAGGCATGATTTCAGGTTATACTTGCGCTGTCGCAACTTTGCATCACTGATTTTTGTATTTTGCCATTTTATATCTGTTTTCAAAGTCGAAAAAATTGAAGACTGTAGGAATGGCATAAATCGTGTAAATTAGTCGCTAGCAATACGAATATGAAAATCTGTGACGCAAAGTTGCAACTACGCAAATCCGACTTGAAATCAGCCCCTAAAGCATTAATAATAGTAAAAAACATAATAATGTATATTAAATTTGATTATATTTAACGTTATGCATTACCTACATCAAAAAATCTCATCCTCATCCTTTCTACATCAATCATCTTTACCTAGGTAAGCATTTGCAAAATCATCTTTTATTTGTATCTATATAATATTTTTCAGAATTATCTGGTATCTTATCTAGATAAAAAAATCTGTGTACAGCACTGACTAGGAGTATACAGGATGTTTCCAAAATGAATGCGAAAGTTTTCATAGGGTGATTCCTTGTCAAAAATTAAAGGGAGTCTTTCATGTAAACAAACGCTCTTAGGCTTATCCTTGAAAAGTTACACGCTTCCAAAAATTAAATAAAAAAAAGTTTTTTTTTCTTAAGGCAGCTGAAGAGTTAAAGAAATGGTATTTTGTGGGCGTGTTCTACCAAAAAAAGGCTAATTATGAATATTTTTTAATTTTCACACACTCGGAATATTTCAACGTTTGGCCAATCTATGAGACAAAGACTTGATTCCTGTCTAATGGTTGGAAGTGGTCATTACGAACAGTTTTTATAACTCTCTTCCGTTTGATCTTGTTGTCTTTTTCTTTTCTGTAATACACATAATTTTGTTTTGTTTGTATTTTTTATTTTATATTCTATTAAAACATAACATAGTACTGGTACACATGCCTACATTAAATGTCAAAAGAAGCGGAATAATTATAAAACACTACGATTAAAGACATAATTTGTGCAAACATAACGGGGCATCCACCTATTAGATTTTTTCGATTTCATTCACAGAAGATAGGTACGTCAATGCACAATATTGTATTTTATTTTTTTATTAAGAAACTATTGTTTTTACGGAAAAAACACAAGGGTTAAAAAAAAACGTTAGCAGTAAATCATTCTTCTCAACGCATATTTTTAAATCAAGAAATTTTATTTTGTTAAAAAGGTCTGGTAAAAACAGGAATAGGGGTTGCATGTTTTACCCCTCTATAAGATCACAACAAAGTTTTAAGAGAAAAAAAAATAGAAATTTTTTATCTCATTTTTGGAAGCTTGTAACTTCTCAAGGACAAACCTACCAGCTTTTGTTTACATAAAAGACCCTTTTAATTTTTGATAAGGAATTACCCTCTGAAAACTTTCGCATTTATTTGGACACATCCTGTATGTTTAAACAAAAAATAAAAGACATAGTGAGGTGTATAAAAGCATAGATTGAAATGTGGACACAAAGATGACACGGACATCAAGATACTAAACCCTAACAGACGCAGGCAGAACATAGAAGGCATGAAGAAATAGCAACAAATAACTGAAAAAACAAAAGCACGCTATAATTTATGAGACGGATTAAAAGAAATGGGGAAAACAGCGTAATTCTCTATAATAAGGCTTACTCAGAACTGTCACCATTCATTCAAGAATAAACAGCCGGTATATAATATTAAATTTAGCACCACCGTAGAAATATGTATTAACTTTCTGAATTCCCTTATGTTAGACAAAATTTATTTTAAATGCAAATCAAATTTTCTTTAGACGGTTATGCTGACTGCAAATAGTTCAAACAATTTATCTTTCTCGTTTACCAGACAGACTTACTTTATTTTGGAGATTAAAGCAGGCGATTTCAAGGGTTGTTTCGTATACGCTCACATTACAACATTTAATAAACTGACGGCTACGGCAAAGATATTTACTTGTGTATTATATGTAACGATATCCAAACAAAATTTCTACCGGCAAACTAATTTCGTGGCTGTACAAATACGGGTTATTTGACTATTAAGTTGCGGTTGTAGCGAACACTATTCTCATAACTAGTACGTATGTCGTACTTGATACGTATAAGATAATTTAATTTTTAGTTTCTCCGGATAGACGACCTTGCGAAACCTTGAGCGTGATATTAGGGATAGTCTACATAATAATAATTTAATTTACCCCATTCGAAACTTCTACAATTTCAACTACCACCAGTTTCTTATTGATCTTGAGGAGTTGCCTTGACATCACATTTACGCTGCTCCTAATATTGACGTTAAGTTTCTTGCTTTTCACAATCTCATCGTTTTTAAAAACCTAAGGCACCTTGGCTTACTGACAATATCAGATTGTTAATGAGACTCAGGGACAAGGGGCTTCATGATTTCAGAATAGAAAATACACAAGCTTCCTTTAATTACCATAAACAACTTCGCAATTTAACATCATCCATACGTCTCGAGAAGCATGTGTACATGCGTCAGATTGCTAATGACAGGCATTCTGCTGTTCTTTGGAAGAACCTCAAACTATTAAATATTTTTAACCGTAAGCAGTCTATTGCCTTACCTGCTCATTTAAATAATGTTGAAGGATTAAATAATCATTTATCAACCTGCTTAACTAACAACTGTGCCGATGCTGACACATTGAACTTTTACAATAATAACCGCCTTAGCAATGCTAATTTTGAGTTTGCCTTGCCTACGGCATCCGACATCTATGATATTATCTCTTCACTCAAGTCTCACTCCTGTGGTTCGGACAATATTAGTCTTAGGATGATACAATACTGCTGCCCGTTCCTACTTCCAGTTATTACTCATGTGATTAATTCTTGTTTGGTTGATGGTTCTTCTTGGAAAAGTGCATTGATTATTCCTCTGCCAAAAAAAATCAAACCCGGATACTTTCAGTGACCTCAGACCATTTTCCATTCTTCCCTGGATCTTGGAGAAGGGTATTGAAAAACAAATCCGTGCCTACCTGGATGCAAATTTGATTCTTCCTAGTCAGCAATCGGGGTTTCGCCCAGGATATTGCTGTGCCACGGTTTTGTCACACGTCACGGATGAGGTTCTTGGGGATGTGGATGATGGTTTGGTGACGGTGTTGGTTCTCCTTGATTACTCTAAGGCGTTTGACACTATCAACCATTCCCTACTGCCGGCCATCTTGCGCTTTATTGGTTTCGACCAAGTTTCTTTAATTTAATAATCGACGAAGGAGATACATGTTGAAACTCCATTATATATATATAATAAAACACAAGTGTATAGTTTCAAAATTATTATAATGTTTAACACACTACATATGTTTCGCCACACTGTGGCTTCATCAGGTGGATGAACATACAATTTCAAAATACAAATTAGTTCCTATATATATCAATACAAATTACAAACATAATCTCATTCTAAGAGGGGGTGGACATATTTAAATTTTAGATTTAGTAGGGGGGAGTTATTTAAATCTAGTTGATCATTTAATATTATACCTAATTTATTACATTTATTAATTTCTAGACTTTCAAGCATATTAAGTTTTTTACTTTTTCCTAAAACATGTAAAGTTGTAAAATTAGTATTGAATTTATGATTATGTTCTAAGCAATGATTAGCAAAAGTTGAGTCTGTCTTCTTATCCCTATAACATCTTTCGTGTTCTTTCATTCTAGTATCGAATGTTCTTCCTCTCTGTCCTACATACACTTTTTTTACAGTCTTCGCATGTCAACTTGTACACCCCTGAGTTTAATCTATTGTCCGCTTTAAACTTCTTCCATTCTTATTTGAATGGTCGCTTGCAACAGATGCGCGTTGGTGGTGTTGTGTCAGGTCGGCTGCCGGTCGCATCTGGTGTTCCTCAGGGTAGTATCTTGGGGCAGCTATTATTCGCAATTTACAGCTCTAATATAACCAAATGTTTAAGATCTTGTCAATTTCAGCTGTATGCCGATGACACTCAGCTTTTTTTATTCATTTCATCCCTCGAATGTTGTCTCTGCTGTCGCCAGTGTTAATTCTAATCTTCAATCGCTTGTTGCAGAATCTGAACGTCACTCTCTGAATATCAATCCTAAGAAATCTGTGGTATTGCTTTTTGGTCGTGCCAAACAAAGGGATTTGGTCTTGCCGCTGGTTAAGATCCAGATAAACAATGAACCCGTTCCTCATTTTGAGTGCTCAAGGAATCTTGGCCTTTATCTCGATACCAAAATGAGATTTAAGGAGAATGTCCCCCGACTTATTCGAAGAGCATTCTGTAATCTTAAAATACTATATGGCAATAAAGATTGTTTAAGTAGCAATTTACGTAGAATTTTATGCGAGGCCTTAGTTCTTTCGCAGTTTAATTTTTGTGACTATGTATATTTTCCCTGTCTCAGTAGTGTCGATAAGCTCCGAATACAAAAGGTCCAGAATGCTTGCTTAAGATCTATAGTTTACGTCGGTTTGATCGCGTTTCTCATGCACTGAAATTGGCTCATTGGCTCAATATGAGTAGTAGAATTTCTTTGCACTCCATCATCTTCTTCCATAAAATTATTTCCTCAAAGAAACCTAGTTATTTATATCGTAAGGTTCAGTTTCGAACGGATGTTCATAGTGTCAATGTTAGGAGCAGGGGCCTTTTCACGACCCCACAGCATCGACTAGAATGTTTTAAAAGATGATTTCGATATAATATTGCGAAGTTATATAACCCTGTTCCATTATCTCTTAAAGTGTTTTTTTGTTAATTGTTAAATGCTGTTTAGTATACCATTTTCCGATCTTGTATATTATGTATTGTGTCTTCATTTTCATTGTATATTCTGTATGTGTTGTGTTGTGTCTGGCTCAAGAGGTGGAGCAGTCGTGTATGTTCTCACTCGACTGATCTTGAGCCTATTAGTTCATATATTAGTTTAGATTGTACGTTTTCGTCTCTAGTTTTGTTTTTTGTTTTTTTTCCTTGTCTTTGTTACTTGTAAATATGGGCTAATACAACACTATTATTATTATTGTTATTATTATTATATACTCGGTTTATAATGATTCTACATATATGTCATATGAAACATACCAAAAGGTGATATGTCATATTATGCCTGTTAATAATGTATCTTCAAAAGTAAGGAACAAAGTAAGACTATTAGTTCTTGCACTGAATAAATAAACTGATATTCACCTTATAACATATTGCTGTGACCTTTAAATTAAATAAAATAAGAATGATAAGAATTAGCTTAATTGTTGAAAAAGAATATTAATTTTATTTTAAAACGTTTATTTTTAAGTGTTAAGCATTAGACAAAACTGGTAACACAAGGGTAAAATGAGTTGCCTATATTTAAAGAGAAACTCTTGTATCAAAAACATGATTTATTAGAATATCTTAAGTTGAATAAGTACTAAAAATTAAGTACTTCGAGCTAGAAATACGTAAAATTTTCTAAAAAGATAAAATTTTTGAGATAGCAAAAGTGAGAATAGGGTTGATACACTACTTTTCGACTCACGATTAGTTTATTTGTATTAAGATTTAGAATTCAATTTTTAGATTAGCTTTTATTTTTAAATAATTTCCTTTCAATAATTTTTTTTTGTATTGCTGTTTATTTTAAAATGGAGGATATGAATAAGGCAGAATTTGAAAAGATATATGATGAAATAAAGTAACTTAATAAATAAATGATTCAATTTTGGAAATAATTAGTGTTGCTGTGCGTTTCTGAAAGTACTATGTGAAAATATTTGCTTTCAGTAAGACGTTGAGCATTATTAATTAGATAAATATTATCCTGTTTAGTAATCATAATTTATTTGTTTTTAATAGTAATGAAAGGATAGTTAATGGTGTTGGATGCGCTGAGAGTACTATGTGCGAATATTTGCTTTCAGTAAATCATTAGGCATTATTAAATATTATACTTTATCATTTTGATTTAAAATTTCAAACCAAATAAATACGAATAAAAAGGGAATGTTTTTGTGGGCAGGTATTAAGACGCTAGCGCTATTACGTGCGAATGTTTCCAGCTAGTGATTATTATAGGCCAATTTCCGAGCATTCACGATTGCAAAGTTCTAGATTACCAAGGCACTATGTGAAAATGTATGTTTTTGGTAAAATAGAATCAGCTATATATTAACAAATTACTTATCAAGAATCAAGGTTTTTCTTATTTTTGAAAGAACAGGATAATTATTTTATGACGATCATTGTTGATATATAAGCTTTACACAAACATTATAACCCAAAGATGGGTAGAAATGTTTTTCTTTTTCATTACTTATAAAATAAAAATTGCTGTAAATACAGTATAGCAATGGTATTTATGATTGATGTTTTAATAAAAATATAAATATGATTTTTATGTAAAATTTAGACTTTTCTTTTAATTTGTAACCTTATCCCAAACAAAACTGAATAAGAGGTATACCAGAAAACGAAGAAGCTAAAATCATTGCAAGAACTCATAAGAAATTTTAAAAAATATTATGCTGATCAGGAACTAGCTTATGATTAAGACTATAATAATTTTATTATAAAAATTATCATTTATTTATATTATTCAAATTATTGAGGCTACAACAATATATCTCCAAAGTTTTCGGAAAAGCAAATTTCTTTTTATATTATTTTTTATTATTTCACATTCAGCGAAACCTGACGTTTTTCAATACGTACGGTAGGCACTCAAACAAAAATATTCTATGAAACAAGCCAAAGCAACATAAAGTATGTCGGTTTAGCATATTTACCCATCGCTTGAGTTTGTGTGATACTCTATCATACTTGCGGATACCAAAAATGTACCGCATACACGCGTTTTGTACTCTCTGCACTCGCTTCATGCCAACAGCATCCAAACAGGGGCCATAAACAGGCATGCAATAATTAAACGACAGCACCAATGATTCGCACAGCATCATCTTTAATTTAATATTGAAGATAAACTTGAAAGAATATACAATTTTCAAAAAGTTCAAGTAAGCACGGCTTATAATTTTTGATATGTAAGACATATCTGAAAGTGTTACTATAGTTAAGCCTAAATTTTTGAATTGCTTTACCACTGGTATAGTGTTATGATTTAAAGTAATTCTCAATTGACCCCCATATCTCTCAACGTCACCCACCCTCCCAAGCAACATAACACAGCTTTTGTCGGAGTTAATAAATATAGAATGATTGTGGGAGTAAGTATTCATTCGATAAGTCAGCATTAACTATGGCTTCAGTGTGCTCGGAAGGAGAAAATGACAAATAAATTTGGGTGTCATCCGCATACGAATGTATAGGAAACTTTTGGTAATGTACCTACTCTTATACTGCTAAATATATTTATACCAAGCAGCTTTTACTGAAGGAGACTGACTTCTTTTATTCTCATTTTTATTACAAATACCTACAGAAACGTTCTCAATTTATATCTCATAAGTGAACCGTGTGCAATATTAATATTTTTCATGTTTATCTCGAAATAATTTGTTGTTTTTCATCATCTCACTTTGCGTGTCCTTATTCAATATTATTTTAAATCCTCCTTTTGAATTTACTCGTATAAGGACAACAAAAATAAATACATGCTTGTCTCCGGGCGATGACGGTTTCTTTCGGAAAAGTTCCTTTCGGTTTACGATGAAGGTAATTACTGTTTTACGTGAAAACAATGCGTAGGTACTGGAGCAGAAATGGGAACGTCAATAAGTATTTCCGTAGCAAATCTCTTGCTTTTACATTTTATTTTACGACTGCAGTAAATGTATCTTTTTTCCGAAAGAAACATCTTTAAATTACGCGGTATAGGGTTATGCTAGGTTCTGCATAAAATCATTCTAATTTTTTGGTAATAAATTCCAAAATAAATTTGTGATAATAGTGTTTTCAATCACATTGTGGACACAGGTGATTTAGTTTTCTACTAAAACTTTGATTCTGCTTAAGTGCTATCATGATAAGATTCCCAACAAGATATTAACGATGTCAAAGAAGTAGTAGATATACAGGGTGAGTCATCTCCGCGGGTAAGGCCGATTATGGCTGTAATAGTAATGCCCCTTATTTGGGTGACATATTTAATAGTAATGTCCCTTAGTTGGGTGACATATGTAATAGTAACGTCTTTTTGAGATTAAAATATAATTAAATTAATGAAACGTCCCAAGGTAGGGTGTTCAGAGATAATAATACAAATTTAAATAATATAATTAAAATGACTCAAATAAATAAAATGACTTATTGGATGTTCCGCGTAATTAGCTCAGTTAAATAGTTCGGTTTAGCATAAGACTCTTAATTTCAAGACGGTTCAGGTATTTAGACACTAAGATTATTGTCCTGCACCTACTATTACTTCTATTTTATATTCCAAATTTCCTATAGTAAGGTAGACAAATAATACGCAAAAGAATATTTAAACATTTCTAATATATTGATTTAAAACACCATCAACACAGATCAAGTTACAAACAAAGGTTATAGAAACAAAATACAATTCAAATGGTACACCACAATACAAATTACGCATTAATTACAACATGGGCACATATAATAAACGACAATGCAATGACGCTTTACCTATACAGTATACCATGGATTTAATTAGATGCTAATTGAATTGTTTTATAAAAAAACATGCATGATATAGGCCTTTAATTCAAACAACGTTGGGTACCTGATACGATGCTTTGAACGCCGCTGGACCGGTCTTTTCACGGGCAGCTTTCCCAGGGTAGACTGAAATCGTCGTCTTCTTTGTCTGGAGATACGGCACACACTTAATTATTAATTGAACTTTTACTTCACTTGACCCACTATTTGTTTTATTAAAACTTATAACAGTTTTCTCACTAGGCTTTTTCTTTAACTTTTTCCTAGTGCGTAGAATTACTTGTATTCGCACTGTTACCCTGTAAGATGTCGTTCCCTTTTCTTGGGTGCGGTCTAGTGTTATTCTACTTAACACGACCTGCGAACCTATTCATGCGCCGGCTAGGGAACGTCTGCCTGCCTCCTCCTTGCTTAAGGCACGTCACACCGTATTCTTGCTCGGTGTTTCCCCGGGCCACCTATGTGCTTTACTTTTCTGCATCACATTCAAGGTTCCACGTGTCGGTTGCACACACACTGTTTCTTATTTATGTCGCATAACTTCCTGGCTGGCTGCGATAATATTGACGCCACTTGTGTTTTTCATTCCTTCACACCGATACACCTACGCACTATTTCTTTCTTACATATACAGAATTTACATAGAAACATTTTAAACAGGAATATAATAATTTAATACAAATAAATGAATAATACATGTTTCCTGATCTGTGTTGATTTATTATCTACCATAATATCATAATACACATTACCTTAATAGAAATATTTGGAATATTTATATTATATTTGTATTTTATTCATTATATACAGGGCCTACCGTTACATGGCTTTATGAGTAAATATATTTCGAAGCGGTTTTTTTCTTGTGATAGCTGCTCATTAGGAGCACATTCTAAGAATATTTGGTATTATACAGAGTGTTCCATAACTTGGTGGCTAACCATAGTTATAGTTTTTCAAATGGAACACCCTATCTTATTACATTTTTGTATTCTCCGTATAATTTTTAGTCAAAAAGTAATAAGATAGTATAGGCCTAAAATATAAAGTTTTTAACTTATTCACATTTTTCTAAAAAATTCAATGTTTCTATAAAATTATATTTCTCGAAAATGACGTATTAGATTGACAAAAATTTTTGCAGTGTTGTTAACAATAAGAGATCCTAAAACAAACTAGATTAAAATTACATGACACGTTTTTGTATGAAAGTAATTTTCTTTAAATGGAACACCCTGTATATCAGTTCATATTTGAATTCCTTATTAAATTTCACATCAAAAACATGTGACGTTAATACTTTAAAAGTGCCTATTACGGAGCTATTGTCGCTTTTTGATATAATTTTGTCAGTACTATATTTAATTAATTAAAACTATAAAACTGACAAAATTATATCAAGATGCGACAATAGTTCAGTAATAGTCACTTTTAAAGTATTAACGTATTACATGTTTTTGATGTGAAATTTAATAAGGAATTCAAAAATGAACTGATATACAGGATGTTCCATTTAAAGAAAATTACTTTCATACAAAAACGTGTCATGTAATTTTAATCTAGTTTGTTTTAGGATCTCTTATTGTTAA
This sequence comes from Amphimallon solstitiale, assembly GCA_963170755.1. Classification (NCBI taxonomy): domain Eukaryota; kingdom Metazoa; phylum Arthropoda; class Insecta; order Coleoptera; family Scarabaeidae; genus Amphimallon; species Amphimallon solstitiale. The sequence continues at coordinate 107,203,899 of OY720681.1, read as the reverse complement.
CAACACTGCAAAAATTTTTGTCAATCTAATACGTCATTTTCGAGAAATATAATTTTATAGAAACATTGAATTTTTCAGAAAAATGGGAATAAGCCAAAAACTTTAGATTTTAGGCCTATACTATCTTATTACTTTTTGAATAAAAATTATACGGGGAATACAAAAAAGCAATAATATGTAGGGTGTTCCATTTAAAAAACTATAACTATGGTTAAGCACCAAGTTATGGAACACTCTGTATAATACAAAATATTTTTAGAATGTGCTCCTAATGAGCAGCTATCACAAGAAAAGAACCGCTTCGAAATATCTTTACTCATAAAGCAATAATCGGCCTTACCCGCGGAGATGACTCACCCTGTATACAAGTAAATACAAAGGAAACTTATTTCATCCCTTGGACTCTTACACCTCAATTCCATGGGATGAAATAAGTTGTTCAAAATTTGTAATTTTCTGGGAAATTGTTGTTAGAATTAAGTTTAGGAAAGATAAAGAGTCATTTGATTTTCCTTAATTAGAAATTTGAAAATTAATATAAAGATATATTTCTTTCTTTATGAAAAAATATGAGAGAAACACTGACTGCTTTCCCATATTGACCATACGTCAAGAACTTTTTTAGTATCATTACTGATTATAAAACATTTAGATTAAAAAGTATTTACACTGTGGCTTCTCTATTTATTGCACTTCACTTAAGGTTTATTGCAGCTGATGTTTTCCCGCACAATAATATACTTTTACCTTGAATTACTTCTTGAACAGTTGGCACATAAAAATCTTGATGAAACATCAGGTTTATGTTCCAAGAAGCATCTGTCGTAACTCGAAGGGTAATAATTACGCACTTTGCATAATAGGTGCGTCTTCGAAGAACTAAAATTGCCAGCGGACCAGAACATGGTAAAACAAAGTATCAGTATACAGGGTGTCTGTTTAAGCTCGGCCACCGGCCATATCTCGGTAACCGTATCTTATACAATCTGGCGGAGAAAATCTTGATAGCAAAACGGACCACGGGAATTTCAACGAAAATAAACTGAACTAAACTACGATAACCAACGATACTCTTCATTCTGTAAAATTATTATTTTTGGGATAGCTGGATTTAACCTTTACTTTGTTTGAAAGTTGACTAAGGAAGTCGGGCCTCATTTCGGCCTTCCATTGGTTGAACAAATATTTGGGTGCATAGAACAACAGCGCTCGAAGTTCTTTATTTGACCGCTAATTGCCCCTCTAGTGATTATCTCAGAAATTACAAAAGATGGGTATAGAACATTGCTAACAAAAATGAAAGAGAATAAAAAAGGAACAAAACGGCACAGTAAAATACCGGGTGTTCCATTTAAAAAACATAAGTTTTTGGTATGTGAAAATTTCGGGAATTAGGCTTTGAAACAACAACGTTTTTTGAGGTATTGTCATGTGCAACTTATACCAAATGATGCAGAATTTTCTTGGCTACAAGAACCACCAAAATTGATGTTTTTACTTTTAAGAACAATGTGAAAATGATTTTTTTTTGAACATGTACTTTGGTCAAATATTTTCAAAAAAAATTAATAACTCAAAAACTATTGACTCATTTTTGAAAACTAAAAAACAGTTGAATAGGCAATTTAAAGCAGTACTCGAACATTCAAAAATATATAGGATGAGTCTTTTATAAAAATTAAGTTCTGTGAGTTTCCGGTGAAACCGGAAGTGAGTCAGAATGTGTATACTTTTCTTTACTTTAATTAATAAAATTATTATTAATTTTTAAGCAAGTGCGGCTTTTAATAGTTATTTACGAACCACGTGCGGGGAGACTATTTTCCCGCATGAGCGCACATTGTAAGCACGAGCGACCGCAGGAAGCGAGTGCTTTTAATTGCGCGAATGCGTGGAAGATGTCTTCACGCAAGTGGTTTGTACAATATTTTTTGTACGAACATTAAATTAAAAAAATATTATTGATTAATGTCATTGGTATCATACCTAACCTAAGATAGATTACCTAATTAATTTAAGCATTTCATGTATGTAACTATTACTCACCTTTCCCGAAAATTAAGTTATTATATTCTTACACAATGCAAACATGAGGCATTTATTATTATATTTATAAATTTATAGTACATTTATTGCGTTTTTTGGTTTAAATACAAACAATTCCGAACTGCCAATATGAATGTCGATGTGGTACAAATAGATGGCGCGTGAATCTTGCTTAAGATGTCGCTTAAAATATCGTCAAATAGATGGCGTCACAATTTTTTTTGAAGAATTTTTAATTATTACTCCTATTTCCCCAACTTTTAGTGAAGAATAGTGGAGGGAAGTAGCATTGTATAGACTAAATTTTATTACTACCAAGTTAGATTTTTTTTAAATGTCCCAAAGTGCCAGTGTTTTTTTCAATTTTTACAGTCGCCTCAACCAGGAAATCGTATTTCCCAGTCGAGCTACACGTGCGCCACATGTGAATTTACAGGCGGCGAGTACAAAAAATTAATTACTGGTTAAGCAAGAAATAGCTGTTTTAAGTTATATATAACATGCATAACGTACTTGATTTTAAAAAAATCTGTGTTTAAGTATATCAATTCCAATTAAAAAAGTGTCACTTACTTATAACTTTCGATTCCCATGCTGAATCAACAAAATATCCTAAATCGTCTTCATGATTTCGTCCTAATTCCCACTCGATAAGTGTCACAATTTGCGGTTCATTCCTTCCAAACTCCACTGAAGTCCCTACGTCATCTTCAGCTCTATTATCATCGCTATCACCATCATCGTTTTCATCTTCAAAGTCGATCATGTCGCCAGTCAGATTAAAATATTCCCATTTCTTTTCTTCAAATTCGTACGCAGATCTTTTTCCTCGGTCGTATCTCTTGTACAAAACGTGCGCCCGGCTACTTCCGTTGTCGGTTAAGTTAAATGGTTCAATCAAATAGGAATCCCCATCTATTTTTATGTAACCCCTTATGTCGGATCCGCATATCGTCACGGTAACAAAAGACGCACCCTCGAAACCACGAATGGTCCCGGATTTAAAATCGCAGTCGTCTACTGCGAACTCGATGTCGTCGTTTTCTTTGACGTCCAATTTGTCGTAAATAACCTTGAAGTCCGAATGGAGTTTCAAAGATTTCCCATCGTCCGTGTTCAAATCCAATATCCACTCATTAAATTTTACGATTTTTGCCGATACTGTTTCTTCGTAATGGAAATTTCTGTTTACTGCACGTCTGCGACGTATTTTCGTCTCATATACTCTGGGATATATCACATCTTCCTGGAAGAACGAAGGCAGGTCGATTGAGAGAAAATCACCGTTGCCGTGAGAATTCGAATTTATAGTAACGAAATGCAGGATAAATTGAAATAGAAACGTCTTTAACATATTCGCATAGCTTAAATGCTGGACAATAAACTGAAATTCACCATGAAATAATGTTTCAGCGGAGATGGGATGATGTGCGTATTACATGACCGATACACAACTACTCCGTTAATGGATTTAATTGACATTTTCTCAAGTACGACAGTAATTAAATCCAGAGTCTCGGCGTTTATAGTTTCTAAACATTTATGTACATGTATACATCGTATGGATGTATTATTGAAAGAGTCTGCATTAGTTTCAATTTGATCTGTAAACTTTATGATTAATACATTTAATTAGAAATTTCATTTAAACATAGTTATAATAATAATGTCTCTATTTTTCTCTTTCCTTATTTGTTTCATAACGTTTATAGAAATTGATATGTATATACCGGGTGCCCCAGCGGAACGATAAAATCCATTATTGGTATCTAATAATTTAGATAGGCAATAATTTTTAATATAAATATTGTATCATGAGCTCTATAATTTAGAAATATTTAATTTATAGGGAATGTTCTACAACGACGAACCAACACAAACTCTTTTACATTTTATGATAGGCCTTTAAGACCTGATTAAAAAGACAATTACAACTTAAAAATCTGAATTGCCATGACGCACTGCGAGTATAACTAAAATTAATCGAAAAGAGTTACTTCTAATATTTTCCTTTTACAAATAAGTAATTTTTATTATAATTTTAGAACTCATGAATGGAAGTTCATGAATTAGCAATAGCTAGTATGAAAAATATCGCAATCGTTTCAGTGTATTTAACATCTTTTTCAAGAAAACATAGAAATATAGTAAATTTGGCCGTTGCCAGGCTCTACGTGCTTGTGTTTTGATTTTAAAATTTTGGCATCAAATTCTTTTTCTTGTAGGTCAAAAGAAATATTCTAGTATTCTTCGCTTTGTTTAAGCTCTATTGTTCCTTTATTAGATTTTTACATGCTGTGTAGTTTCCATCACCATGCATGCTCTCTCTTGATTCTATTCAAATTGAAATTCATTATTCTCCCAGGATATATAATATAGGTATTTTTTGTTCTTTACCACGATATTTATATTAACTTTTTTTTTACTTTTTTGGGTATGTGGGTTTTTTAAATTAATTATAGTACAGATTACTTTAACGTTTCGATGTATTTAACATCTTTTTCAAAAAAACATAGAACATATAGTAAATTAATATAATAAATAAAATAAATATAATAAAGTAAATATTCCTTTGGATCTGCAAGGACACATATTTGATGTCGAAATTTTTAAAATCAAAATACAAACATCTAGAGCCTGTCAACGGCCAAGTGAAATTAAAAATCTAGAATTTACTTAGTATATGTTTTATGGTATGTTAATTAATTCAAAAAAACCACATACGCGAGAAAGAAATTACACAAATAAAAATTGATTTTTAGCAACTTTCTTTTTGGCAACACTGTTTTTGGCAGCTCAGATGTTTTCGTGTGACATGTTACTGTCAAACATGTTCAGTTTGGTCTATAATTAAACCATGAATCGACTTACAAACGAACAACGCTCGCACAATACGGACGAACTTAAATGTTCCGTTGAGAAAATATTAAACTTGTTACTTTCTTATACGTAGTATAAGGAAGTATTGTGATGATGAAAATTTTCGACCTCGAGATTTTTGCAGATGTCCACGTTTTGAAGTCCCCTGATACCGAAAAAGTGGTTTTTAAAAAATGTCTGTGTCTCTCTCTCTCTCTGTGTGTGTGTGTGACCACGATAGCGGTCAAACCGCTGTAGATATCAATTCCAAATTTTGTATTTACGTGTATAATCTCCCTCTTGAGATCTGATTAGTTTTTCAGTAAAATCGGTAGACCGGAAGTAGCAGTTTACTTCAGCGAAAAAATTGAATTTTGCCAATATTTCGTCAACTACTAAGTTTAAACAAATTTATAAAGAATTCATATATACTTAGAATTAAAATTGAGAATAATTTTATTTAAAAAGTTTTCCGAAATTCCTACCGGAAGTAGGTCTTTTACTCTTTACGAAAATCAGTTTTTGCGAATATTTCGCAAGTCATGGTTTTTAGACAAGTACGTTACGGGCATAAAAGTATTTAAAACATAATTTTCAATACCTTATGAATAAAAAAAATTTCAAAATTCAGACCGGAAGTACCACTTTTACTCTCATCGAATAGCGATTTTTTGCAAATATGTCGTAAGTTATGCATTCTATAAAAATTTATGAAGAGTACAAAAGTATTTAGAACTTAATTTGCAATATTTTTTGTATATATGAAATTTCAAAATTCGGACCGGAAGGAGAACTTTTACTCTTAGCGAGGAACACTTTTTTGATAATATCTTGCAAAGTATGCATTCTATAGAGATTTATTAAGAGAATAGAAGTACTTAGAATAGGATTTTGAATAATTTTTGTAAAAAAAATTATTAAAATTCTATAATTTGAAACGCTTATACGTATAAGAAAGTCGTGTGGTGGCCACACCTCATTTTTTTGTATTAAAATGTATTTGTGCCGTCTCGTAGATCACTGTTTTATAGTATTTAGCAATTGTTGTCCGCAATAATAAGAAACACACTTTCCAAATGTAAGTTTTATGATTTGTATAATTGAAAAATTCTTTTCTCTTTTACTTGAAAACTGTTCATTAGTATTTTTAATTGTATGTAGACATAATGAATGTTTTTTTTCTTTCCTGTTTTATAAATCTTACGATAAAATTTTACAGTGAATAATATTAATATTTTGTTGTCAATAGGTCTGATGAAGGACTAAATTAAAGTCCGAAACGTCACAAGAAAAAAATTGTGTTTTATTTATAAAACAAAACTCCTAAAACCCAAATTCTGTTTTATAAACAGTAAAAAAATCCACAATTCAATAATAGATCACATCAGTGGACGTGGCTAATTGTTACAAAATTAATCAAAATTATATATCTATATATAATATAAAAATTTAGCTCCGTATAACATAAAAGTAGATCATGGAAATTATAATAATATGAAACATTTGTTCATTAAAATGAAAACAGAATATTGACTGAGCAAAAAACGCATGTAGTTTATGAAATTCCTTGAGCTATAATTGTAGCAGTACATTCATTGGACAAACGCAGCAGCATGTATCAGAAAGGTTGAGAGGTCATAAGTACGCAAGCAATGTAATATCATTCAAGAACCCTTGTAATAATACCACAAGATATACCTCTCAACCTTTCTGATACATGCTGCTGCGTTTGTCCAATGAATGTTCTGCTACAATTATAGCTCAAGGACACGATCTACTTGTATGTTATACGGAGCTAAATTTTTACTCAATCTTCCAGAAAATCCTCGGACATACAGTAAACAAACATGTCTGTTAACGCAAGGTTGCAATTCACCTCTAATTCTATGTTTGTTTTGATTATAAAATGTACATATTTTTCGAATGAACTTTAAAACATAGTTGTTATTTTGTAAAATTATTTTCATAGCCTTTAATATATCTTTCCAGAATTTCGCACTCGTAAATTTTATTACTCTGTCAACATGCGCAATAACTTTTTTTGTGTATATTAGATTGACAGGAGTTGAAATTCATGATTCTACTAACTGACGTAGAGGCTTTATTGATTAAAAATCGTACATCAATATCAGAAATGATAAATAGAAAAGCAAGTAATTTAAGTAGCGTCATTGGATGATTTTTCCTTTATCAAAAACGACATCAGGACAGACAATGCTGACATTTAATGACAAGGAAAGTGCAAACACAGCTTGTTTCATTAAAAGTGAAAATATAAAAATTTAAGAATAAAACAGTCGATATTATCCATCCAATTTCATCAGAAGATCCTGATTTATCATGGACGTCATCGAATTCCACCACACAAATAATATCGACGCAACCTATGTAATTAAAATTGAAAATATAAAAATTTAGGTGTAGAGCAGTTGTATACTATTCATTTAGTTTTACTAGAAGATCAGAATCTTCTAATAGATCTACATAAATACCATGCAGTTGCTCGAAATTTAAATTTTTACATTTTGTGTGTGTGTGTCTTTTTAATCTTTATTTTATACTTGACAGTTGCCCATATTCCCAGGGAATTAATTACAAATAAACGATAGTATTATTATAAATGCTAAAAAACTTAATTAAATGTGCTACACTGTATTCAACTTATAGTTAATGAGTCCTATTGATCATCTGCACTCTTCCATAAGGTTCCTCATTATATACTCATTATAGATACGAATACCTGTTATAGAATTTTATTAAATTCTCTAGTGTGTATGTTCTCAAACTATTAGCACACTCTACTGATACATTACAGAGTCTTATCGAACAGTGTGCTCATTATAAAGAGTTTGTATTGCACAAAAAATAGGCCAACAGAAAAAGCATGTTCTTTCGGAAATTTTTTTACAAAATTATTGTGTTCGTAAAACATAATTAAGTACACGAAGTATATAAAAAAATCAGTACCCCTTCTAGATAATAAATTAGACGATTAAATAAATGATAACAGTAACTTATGTTCATAATTTTTATTTATTATTGATATTACAGCGAAAAATTTACAACAGAATTGAACAATTTCTGAAAGCACATTAGCGCTACAAACACTTTAATGTATACGCTCCTGAAAAAGTCACCACATCCATTTCCGGTGTTGCAAAGGCTGTTCTCACAACAGGTTGTACAAGAATGCAGCTTGGTCCTTTCTCCTATGACAATGCATCCAGCTTCACAGGTTTTCGTACAATTTCGCTGTAATAACCACAGTTTCGGCTTTCCTGTGACGTCTTCAGTACTAGCCGACATCGATATGCTCTTAACCTATATGGAATAGACATGGTACTAGTAAATTAAGACAAGCTAAAACACAAAAATTATTGATATAATATAAAATACTCGGTTAAAAATGATTAAAAAATCATCATTATATCATTTAAAATGTCACTTCTAGGCCAGGGCATTTGGTCCTCGCAAAAATTGAATTAATCAAAAAAGGATATGAAACAACCGAAAAAGAGTTAAAATGCTTCAAAAATAACAAAATTTTCTATGCTCCCCAAAAGTATCCAAATATTTATAGGCCACCAAAAAATGGGCACACCAAAAATGGTTAAAAATGAGCAAAAACAACTATAATTACCTTAAAAACACCCAAAAAAACCTTATAAAACCTCTTGGTTTTAGACACCCCAACCAACCCCTCGTTTTTAGACACACCAAAATGGATTTTTATATCTGGACAAGGGCGCTTGGCCCACGCAAAAAATCAATTAAATACGATTAGAAAGGGATATGAAACAACAGAAACATACTTCAAGAATAACTAAAATTTTTATGCACCATAAAAGTATCCAAATATTTATAGACCACCAAAAATGGGCACATCAAAAATGGTTAAAAACCGGCTAAAATCAATCATAATTACCTTAAAAACACCCAAAAAAACCTTATATAACCTCTTGGTTTTAGACACCCCAAATGGATTTTCATTTCTGGATCAGGGCATTTGGCACACGAAAAATCCGTTGAAAATCACCCAAAATCAAGTGTAATTACTTTAGAAGCAGTAGTATATAAAACGTTACTTTTGGACTGGGCATTTGATATTTGAAGTCCCCTGATACCGAAAAGTGGTTTTTGAAAAATCTCTCCCTGTCGCTCTTTCTCTATCTCGCTTTATCTCTCTTTATATGTGTGTGTGTTTGTGTGCGAATATCTGGCAAGTCATGTTTTCTGGGTATAAATGCATTTAGGGCTTGATTTCCAATACTTTTTGTATAAAAAAAAATTTCAAAATTCCGACCGGAAGTAATACTTTTACTCTTATCTAGTAACTCTTTTTCAAATATTTCGCAAAGTATGTATTCTGTAGAGATTTATTGAGACTAAACGTACTTAGAATAGGATTTCGAATTTATTCATAATTATATTATATTTACGAGTATAATCTCCCTCTTAAGATCTGATTTTCAGTAAAATCGGAAGACTTGAAGTAGTTAGTTTACTTTAGTGAATAAATCGAATTTTACCAATATTTCGTCAACTACTAATATTAAAAAATTTATAAAAAATTTAAATGTACTTAAAAGTGAATTTGAGAAAAAATTGTTTATGAAAGCTTTTCGAAATTCCTACCGGAGGTCTTTTGCTGTCATATAAAATCAGTTATTTGCGAATAAAAGTATTTTATTTGGAATAATTTGTATATAAAAGAAATTTCAAAATTTGGACCGGATGTAACACTTTTTTTACTCTTATCGAGTAGCACTTATTTGCATATTTCTCGCAGAGTATACACTCTACAGATATTTATTGAAAGAACAGTATTTAGAATAAAATTTAAATATTTTTTTTATACAAAAATTCTCAAACCTGACGTAGCACACTCACAGGTTTATTTTTTATTATAAAAGTATTTAAAACGTAATTTAGAACAACTTTTGTATAATTTAAAACGCACAGGCGTATAAGGAAGTCGTGTGGTAGTCACACCTCATTCTTTAAATAATTTTAATTTTGTAATTTTGTTTCATCCCTTACACATACGTTTCTTTCTTATTATAACTAAAAATTAATAGATAAAACAACACCATTTTCTACAGATTAATTGTCAAACAACCACATTACATTTTAAAATTATATGATAGAAATTTTGTTATAGTTCGATCAATAAATGAAGATAAACCGCATATTTTGCAAACTGCAGTAATACCGATTGCTGATTTACTAACCTTGCAGGTTCTTTGTTCGTTTGAGCATTTAGTTTTAAAAGTTGTAACATTATCCTTCAGGTCTTGACATCTCTCTCCGTCGATCATAGTGTCACAACGGAAACAGTAGATGTCGCTTAGCTTCTCTAAAGCTTCTTTCGTACGATGCTCCGTAGCCGTGGTCCCATGTAACCCTTAAAATCAATAATTACACGTTACTATGACGACGGAGCATCTTTATCATATTATATTAAAAAAAAAATAAGGGGAATTTAACAAAGAAAACCTAATTTATATTTATCGCTTAGATATTAAAATAAAAACAAATCCAGATAAAGTGGAATTATCACTCTTAGGATTAACAAAAAGATATGTAAGGTATCTAGAGGTAAATTATATGAAGAAAACACAAATTAGATATGCCTAAAAACATATTTTTTTTCTAATATACATAAATAATCGATAATTAATTTTAAAAATCAGATATAATAAAGAATTTAAATGCATCGTCAAATATATATAAAAAATTTAACTTACAATTTAGTAAACATATTATTAATATCGATTTGGCATTAGGAATTTCAAATAACCGATTCATTTTTCACTAATACTAACAATAAACGATGGATACGTTTTCTATAAATAGTCATTTTCTCTTCATTTGGCTTCGAGTCGGCACAATGAATTCGTTTGTTTTGTTTGTGGACGCCATTTTGAGATTAAATTTGCGCAAGTTCTTCGTTGACGTCGACTCGGGTTCAATATGCCATCGCACTCGTCAATTTCCATTTCGTGTTATTTATCATTTAGAGGAGAGGGTCATGATATTCTGGAATAAATATTTTTTGGTGATATATGATGTTGTCATCTCCTGTTATGCCGCTCTTCCTATAACCGGAAATGGGGAAGTGAATATATTTTTATATGAACGAAATATTTTGAAAGAATTATTAATTGAGAGATATATACATGCATACATATCTATTTTGTAACGGTAATCATTAAACCAATAATTTGACCTATGCCATATATATCATTTCGTATTTTCAGACCAAAATATAAACTCGTATCGTATTTCATTTAATTTTAAAAAGATGTGTTTCTATTTCCGGTTGCAACGTGTCATGTTATGTCAAGTTCATGACATGATAGCAATATGAATTTTTTATAGTACTTGTTTTACAAATATATTTTATTTATGTATTGTTGAGGGAAAACATTCTGTTTTTGTGAGTAGATAAGGAGGTATTAGCCAAGGATATATTGACATGTGAAAAAGCAAACTAAAAATAATTATAATAATAAAAAAATACTGAAACTGAGTTTAATTTATCAAAGCAACTCAGTTTTAAAATAATACTTGTACGGCGATGCAGTGACTTAGAACTTTAGGTACAACTTATTAATGGAACTATAAGCATTTTACTGGGTTACTAAAACCACGACAGCCCAGATAATGAAGCCGACATAACCGCTCTGACGTCATTAATAAGAAAACGATAGATGCATAAACGAATTCCCATACCACTTTTTTCGAAAATTACACTAATAACGCCGATAAGCTATAAATAAAGATCTTGCTGATTCGTGAATTAAACATTTTTGAGAGGAGCTAATGCGACAATACAATGAAGATCCTAGTCTTTATTTCAACATTATTTTCTCTAATGATAAAATTATACTTATTACAATAACTCAAAAAATGTAATAATAATTGAAAAAAATGTTAAAAAAGCGATCTTAATATATATAAAAGAAAACCATTTTAAAGTAATTGTTGTATTTAACTGATATCTAATAATTATAAAACTTTTACTTTAGTAAGCTGACAACTTCAAGAGGTTTTTGTTCGTAAATTCATTATCTGAATAATTAATTTGCCAAATAAAGCTCATTATTTTCAATGCAACAATTCATATTTATTTATTGTAAAATAAGCATTTGTAAAAAAAATTAAATTAAATATATTTACAGGAATTGAATATATTCCCAACGATTTTGTTAAAGAAAAGATATGATAAAATAAAAACAGTGTTACATATTAATTTCAGTGATTTATTATGCCGCTTGATTTAAAAGCATATTATTATATTTATTGCCAAAATAGAAAAGCTGTTAGTAAACATATTGTAAATAGTTTACAGTTTAATGGTACTACCGTGCCTTAAAAATCTTACCTCATTAAAGTAGGCTATTTTTTTTGTAATTAAGTAATCAATGTTGGTGTACATGCTAAGCTTTTGATAACTTCAAATTCTGACAGTTGTCATACTTATATTCAAATTATAGACGCTTATATCTTTTAAATTATTTTATTATAATGTTAGAGTTACAACATAAATAGTTACTTATGTACTAAGTCAGTAAAGTCATACTTTATCGAACGAGTCTGATTTACGAACCAAGCGGGTGAAGCAAGCGCGGCGAGTAAAAGACGAGTTCGATAAAGGTACTTTATCCACAACTATTAAGTAATATATGTATTAAATACGCGATTTCTATCAAGTAATGCCATGCATTACTAAATACTGTTGAATAATAATGACACTTCGATGGAATAATATTTATTACTCCACCGTTGTGTCAAATTTGACATTTCATAAATATACTTATATTATATATGAATTTAAGCAACTGTAATGTAACGATTAATAATTATTATAAAAATTAATTTTTTGTGTATTAGAAACGTCACTATTAATAAATAATGTTGTTCCTTTATCTCTTTATCTTTTGTATTTTTGAACAAACATATATAGTTGTGAATATGCGGTATACATAAATCGCATTTTTTGTTTGCCGTGTCAAAATGTCATACTTCTGACAGTGTTTGTAGAAAGAAATATTGTTCTTTATCTTTCGTATTTTTTGAACAACATTTAAGTTGTGGATAAAGTATAGTATTTAACTCGCGTATAATGGCTATTACCCACTCAGATGTTACAACACTCGCCTGACGGCTCGTGTTGCAATTTCATCTTCGTGAGTAATAGCCATCATTACACGCTTGTTGAATAATATACTATTATTGTACAGTACGATAAAGTGTTTGTTTACCTCCGTAAAATGCTATGGTAACGCATCGCTTTATTGACGGTTGGCGATAAATATTTATTATTGAAAGTAACTACAGAACTGGCCAAAAATTGGAGATTGGGTTTATTCTATGAATCAGTGCTTACAGGATTTGCGGCAACAGTTTCCTAATCTGCCAATTACTTACGTATAGAACTACAAAAACATATTCATGTTTGTGTTATTACATTTGGTGAAACAGGGGCAGTAACTCGTAAATATGGTGGTGGAGCACCCAGAAAACAAACAGTAGATTGTATAAAAGATATTCAACGTCGAATGAACAACTCACCCAAAAAATCAATTGCAAAGCTCTTTCAAGAAGTTCAGATGTCAGTGGGGACATGCCTTACTATTTTAAGAAAGGACTTAAAGTTGTTTGTATATAAAATTCAAGCAGTTTCGGAACTCAAATAGGTGGATTTTGGTACGAAAACACAGTACTGTCAATGGTTTTTGAATAACATAAATAATCATGACATTCTCGACAAATGCCTCTTTTCGGATGAGGCTTGGTTCCATCTTTCAGGATATTTAAACAAGCAAAATATGAGAACTACAGAAAGTCCTCATGAATTTGTGAAAACTACGCTACATCCACAAAAAATAGGTTTCTGGCTAGCAGTTTCAAGAAGACGAATTATTGGGCCTATGTTCTTAATGAAACCATAACATCTAAAAGTATCGAAATGAATTATTATAGCCTTTTATTAATGTTCTCCATGATGTTAAACTTGCGGGAAGGATATTTCCCGCAAGATAATGCACCAGCGCACAAATCTCCAGAAACAATAGCTTTTTGCAACAATTTTTCGATACAAGAATTATTAATTTTCCTCCAAAATCTCCAGATCTGACAACTTCAGACTATTTCATTTTTTCATATTTAAAGAATACCATTTCCACTTGTGAATTCTTGTGCTGACATAACCCAAGAAATCCTAATAAATGGATTTGAAAGCATGAAGCGTAGAGTTCAACTTTGTCTTCAAAATAATGATCAACATCTCCAACATTTGCTTTTTTCTATTGCAACTTTATATCAGCATAATAAACTACTTAGTGAATATTAAATAAAATACTTATATAATATCTAATACGTACACGTCTCTAAATGTTAAATGCTGTGTGTTACAAAGTATAAAAGTTCGTTCACATTGCCTTCTCTAATAATTCGTAAGTACATAGAAGAAGAAAATTAATTGCCGTAAGGTTTAACTTCTATAATAACAGAAAGATCGTCACTTCGAGCGATGTCTCTAAAGCACGTATACATAGTTCGCAAAAGCTTCAGTATTTCAAGTGAATATTAAATTGTCAAAGTGAAGTTTTGTATAAACACGTAAGCATCTTTCTAAGTTTGCTTAGATGTTTTACTAAATTACACTTTGGCCAACAGTATTTATTAAACTTTGTCGTATTTTACCAGCTCATACTTATTATATTCTGACATAATTATTAATGGAAATTTAACGCTTTTGCGTTTTATCATAACCGGTTGTTCTTAGTTGTAGAATTTGCATTAAAGTCGGTTGAATTTACAATTCCTTTCAATAAAGTTTAATAAGGATAAAAATTCTCTTCAAACCTCACAAAATTTTTTTAATATACTCTAGGACATGTTTCGGCTTAAAGCCATCATCAGCTAGAATCTACAATAATTTAATTAAGACGAGATAAACTAAAATAATTAAATACTTCAAGAATACATATATATATTAGTTGAAATTTAAATGTTTACCTGTTACAATGACGTAATCAATATTATATTAAAGTTCAGTAATTTTAAAATTATAGAGTAAAACTCATAATAGAGGGATGATTTAGATAAAATTAAATTAATATGAAATAAAATGGGGAACTTTTAGGTGGTTACATTTGGATTTTACGTTAGATTCAAAAGGAAGGGGAAAAACAGTAAACCGTGTTACTGGGTTGAAAACTGTGAAACAACAGGTGGATGTGAGGTGAAATGTCAAACTAGTTAGGTGGGAGGTATCCTAATAAAACTAAACTTAAAAATAACTATAAATATGAATGTCAGAATTATAATAATTAAAGAGAGAAAATATAATATAGGCAACCAACTAATCATGTGTGTTATGCAGGATATTGGGATATAGAAATATAGGCTTATCAGTAAATTCTAATTGGTCATTTAATAAATTATGATTAAATTTATGTTTTTCAATTTCTAAAATTACCAGTAGATTTAATTTTTGGCTTTTATGACATTTTTTTAATAATAATAATAATAATCATCTTTATTTCAAAATTATATACAGTATTATAAATAACAAATGTATATGCTGGAAACATGTCAAAGGTGAGTACATGAGTACAGAATTATATAATACAAGTAGTAATAACTAAGCAGTCCTTATTCACTAATTACATTGTAGGTTTGCTGAGCAAGTCACTTATGAATACCCTTTTACCATAACATAACCAAATCCTCAGGATCAATAATTCAGATAGTCATCTATAGAGTAGCAGTTGATTTATGTAGTAATTTTGGACTATTGTCATTTATAATGTGATCAGTTTCTATTTTATGTTTGTAAATATTTGAGTTAGGTTGAAATTTATGTTCGTTAATTCTTTTATGTAAAGTTCTACCTGTTTAACCGATATATACATATATATGATATATATACTGTTACAAGTACAGCAACTTATAGAGTACACCCCCGCTCACGTTCATTATGTTATTATTAATTAATTTAGAGTTGTTAAGTAATTTGAAAAGTTGTGTGTGTGTTGTGAAGGCAGGTTGAATGTTATATTTCTGTAATATGTTTATAGATTTGAGAGTGATAGCATTATAAGGTAGGGGTTTGTAAATGACAAGTTGTTTATTTTCTTTACTATATAAGGGATCAAATTTTAGTAAGGTTCTGTATAAAATTCTATCAATGTCTTCAATATTAAATGAATTGTCTGAGGCAAGTTTGTAAATATAATTAAGTTCAGTAATTTTTAAATAATGATCTAAAGGATAGTTTAAAGCTCGATTAATGAAATATTGGCAGCAAATTTATGAGTGTGGTGAATTTTTTACCCTTATTATCAATTACCTTACAACATGGATTTTCTTCATTTATTAAAGTTTAAAAATAAACAGAGAATATAAAATGTGTGACGACGAATGGCCATACAATAATTTAGTATTAGTATAGAATAAAAATGATTCCATAACATCAAATTTAAATAAAAACACGAGACACGTATGATAATTATCCTTTGTTGTAAATGAGATTTCAGGCGATGTCAAATTGTTTGGGAGTTTTATCAATTCGGTCACTAAATTGCGATGGGATTTTTAAATTATTTACTCACTAATATGCTCCAGTATTGTGAGAACCTTTAAATGATAGTTTCAATTTATTTGTGCATACGTCAACATTTCTTGAAGTTGAAAAGCTGTGTAGTTAACTTGTTTTTACAGAATATGTGGAACCCTTGTTGGAAGACTATTCAGGAACTGATTTTAAATTTTAATCCCTTTGAAAGGAGAGCTCGCTAAGTTTCTAAGTAAAAATACTGCAAACTGAGCAAAACAATTTCTTACTATCCCATATCATATACAGGCTATAATTCACAAATAAGAATTTAGCACCATAAAACGGGTAAACAAAAAATGCAAAACTTTCAGTACTTATACTTAGATAAAATGTACAGCGTTCGCTGCGGGATACTTACTCTTCAAAAAAATATATAATGGTAAAGGAATTCATGACATGGCATAACATTTGCAAAGAAGGAAAAGAGAATGAATCTAACAAATAACAGATATAAAAGTCGTAAATAATTGAGCAAGAATCCATAGTTTCAATATTCGGATGAAATGTAAAGGATATATACAGTGTGCATAATAATAAGAAGAAGTTTAGAGTTTGCACGGGGGCAAACACCTGTCTAAAAAAAATTAAAAAGATATTTTAGACTACAGGCATATTAACATTTTATCTACCTGCTCCAAGGTATTTAACACCAGCTTGATAACAAATTATACAAGTGCGTAAGACCTTACATTACTGCAGTACAACATGGTTTCATGACAGAAAGGTCTACACTTTCAAATTGGGTTAAAATTTCTCAGTATCTTAGTACATCAATAGACAAAAGGCAAAGGTAGATGGCATTGATATTGATTTATGAATTATCATAATGTACTACTGATCACACAAAGTTCTATTGCTTTTTTAGCTCCACTGAGAATTAAACGTCTCGTAGCTTGACAATAAATAGATTTAGTTCAGTGCAGCAAAATTGTTCCAGTTCTATAATTTATACGACCACCTAGGAAGTGCCCCAAGGATCTAATCTAGGTTTCCTATAGTCTGGACTTAGTACTGAATGTGAGACAAATTAGCATTTTTGATTCTCGCTTGGAATTTAGTAGTCACATAGAAACTATTTCTTCTCCTGCGTCAAGCACAATATATTTTTTAATAATGTCATGTAGATGTCTTTCCAATCTCACAACATTTACGACCTTTTATTATACGCTACTTTGTCCAAAACTGTAATGCGCATCAATCATATGGTACCGATGTTACGTGTACTAGCAACTAGCTTTGGAGTATTTAAGGAAACTAAATAATAATCCAATTGAATCGCCCTACCTTCTGGTTGCCGAAGACTTTGGCTTCCGAAGTATGCGACACGTTGGATTGATATTTTTATAATTGCCAAAGAACGAACAAATGTCACTAGCTATTCTCCTCGCATCATGTCTTTCTAATTTATCTGAAACAACAATTAATTTATCTAAAACAATGGAGCATGACTATGCTTTTCGTTTTGTTAGTATTTATCTTAAAGTTTATTAAATATTTTGTTTGCCTATCTGGTTTAAATTATTTTTTAGATTTCTCTCTTAGTCAAGGAAGATTATTTCATATAACTAAATCTGCATTGATCATCTTCTTTTCTTGTTTGAATTAATTCATTAATATAGTATTTTTTTAATATGGTCATTACCATTTGTATCAGTACATTTGTCAATTGCATCGTCACGTTATCTAATAAACTTGAAAATGAAATTACTTTTAGTAAATATCTATTAGCAAATTAACCCTATAAGAAAACAAAGTTAGCCTACATTTCTCACACGTATTTCGCGTTAATAAACGCTCCTCGGTTTTAACCCAGATTGAATATCTACACAGTGGTCGTCGAGCAGCTGACTTCATTACGAACAAAGAGTATGTATATCCTGTGTTCGCTCGTCTCTAACGTTACAGAATACAGTATTCCAGCTTTATTGAATTACTCAGCCGCAGAGACACCATACGGATTTAGAAGAGTGGCTCCGAAACAATAGAATCACAATACGAAAAACCAACGATATTAGAATACATACAGAAGCGCGTAATTTCTTAATGAGTGCATAATTTAAAAGTTATTACACATGGTAGATGAAAGCAGTGGCGCAGTCAGAATTTTGTATTAGGGGGGGTTTTCAAAAAAAAAAATATTAAGCGTATTAAAGCACCAAAATTTATAATAAAACTCAAAACGCAACCTACATATAAAGTATATTTAAAAAAAATAAACAAAAAAACCGTCATGTAGTGATAAACATGTAAAATACATTTACAAATATAAATGACAATAAAAAAAATTGAGTATACTCATCAACTAAAAACAAGAGGCGAGAAATACATCAACATAGTAAATGTTATTAAAATTGGTTTATAAGTTATACTAAAATAGCTAGACGGCGAGATTGCAGAGCTAAGACATCAAGAACTTCATCTTCCAGAATAGAAATATCAGGATGTATATACATCAAAGCTAGGCCGTTTAATCTATCGTCCCCAGTAGAATTTCGCAAATAATTTTTTAGATATTTTAGGGATGAAAAAGATCTTTCACAAGAGCATGTGGTGACTGGTAAAGTTGCCATTATTACTAAAAGTTCATAAATTGTGGGAAACAAATTTTTATTACATCTTTCCAAAGCTTCAATCGCACTTAGTGGCTTTTCTGCTTTATTTATAATAAACTGGACCCAAAGTGTAACTTCTCCCATAGCACCAGAATCATCTAATTGATAAAATTCCAAAAGCTGTTGGGTGGAATTTAAAATATCTTTAATGTCTAAATTATTATTATTTCATAAAAGTTTTTGCAAAGGTTCAAGAGTACTTTTGTGCTGAATACATTTTGCATTTATTGCCTGTATTGTTTGGTCGAGAAACGGAATATAAATAACCCTGCGGTAATAATCTTCTGGCGATGAACTAGGAACATTGTTTCTGTGAGTTTGCCGATTAGTGGTTCGAGGTTGTAACATTGTAATGTCAAACTCGTCACAAATAGTTTTGGCCTCCTGATAAATATCTGAAAAAAACTTTTCGTCGTCTTGTCTCATTTTTTTTTAAAGATTCATTGACATTATCAGCTGACTCAAGAGCTAAACTCAGGTCCAAATTTGGGGTCTGTAGGTACTTGCTCAGTGGCAAAGTCAGTGAAAATACAGCGTTTATCACAAAAGTACATAAAAGAAAGCCACATTGACAAATTGCCGACGAAAGTAATTGAGCGTCAGTTGCCGTTTTTTTATCGATCCATTTGGCAATCTCAAACAAGGCATTTATTATTGGTTTGAGAAGAGAAACGAATGCAGTCACGGCGTCATGTCTCTGAATCCATCTGGTGGGACATAATCTTTTAAGTTATTCTATTTTTGGTTTTTCGAGTAATTTACTGATCTCATTTTACAGTACGCGTTGTCGTTTTGGAAAATTAAAAAAGTTATAAATTGTTTCGATAGTACCCAGACAGTTCCGTACTTCTGCCACTGAACATCCATCAGAAAGTGCTAAGTTAAAGCAGTGTGACGAACAATGAACGTAAAGGGCTTTGGGATAGCTCTGCCGAACAATGGCTTGTGCTCCACTAAGGGCACCACTCATTGCACTAGCTCCATCGTATCCTTGGCCAACAAGATTTTTTACGTCTAGCCTTAAATCTATCATGGCATTGCAGATGCTATTTGCTAAACCAGCGGCTGTACCATCAGAAACAGGAATAAACTGTAGAAATTCCTCCCTTATCATGCCATCTTCCACAAATCTTACACATAATGACATTTGAGTAGTACCACTTATGTCGGTGGTCTCGTCGCATAATACTGAGAAGTATTTTGCAGCATTTACTTTGTCAACAAGCTTTTTTAATAAAATCGAATTAAACGACGAGATTATTTCGTTCTGTATTTGCCAGCTGATATAAGTTGCATTAGCACCTGCTGTGCTTAAGTGTTTAGCCAAAATTTGATCTCCTGCCTCGATTCGAAATTTGAGCAAAGACCGAAAATTGCCCTCGCCTTTTACTGGAGGTTCATTTATATTAAGAGGTCCAGAGTCACGGTGACCTCAAAATGACTTTCCTAATCGAGCAAGATACATCGCAGTTTTAATTATGGGTTTTAGACTTTCCCGATTACTAATTATTTGATCTTTTCGTTGTTTGTCAATTTTTAAAACAACATTTTCAGTTTTTCTCATCATAATATCTAAAAAATTAGCTGCTCGTTCGAGACAATTCTTATGATACAAATGATTTTCATGATTTTTGAATTCTTCTCTGGCGTCCTTCCATTTTTTAAACGGAGTTTTAACCAGTTTTCCGGCCTTACTGGCTTGTTGCCCGACGACAGTGGAAAATAACGAACAATACTTACAGAACGCAGAATCTAAAGAAGGGGAGTAAACTAGCCACCTCCACTCATCAAGCCATTTTATCTGAAATTTTTAGTTTCTGGGTCCTGACGATGGAAATTTAAACGACAGATCCGGTGACCAAGGTTTTTCTAAAAGTGTCTGCTTTGTAATATCGTCGATTGTTTTTCCTACATACGACCCAAAATCAAATACCCAATTGTCTTCGTGTAACTGTCGCTCACCAACCATTTTTTAACTACCAGGCAAATTTATGGATTTTTTACGATCCATTCATGTTCGAATGTCCACATTTGTTCCTGTTCTAATTGTAATGTTGTGAAGGTATGCAAGATTTTCGTTTTCGTGGAATTCATAGGAATGTGTACATTTTTGTCCATCGATCGTTGTTTTGAAAGAAACCCCTTTTTTTACTGCGGTCCCCCACAGTAAAAAAATGACCGAGTACTTAGAAAATTAATGTACTTCATGAGAATGAAAAATATCCCTAAAATGTACAGAAAAGTAAACTTGTAGACTTGTATAGAATACAGAAGAGTGCAAAATGTACCTGATTCGTACAATCGGTACGTCGGTATAATTGCACTAACTATAGCAATGACCTGTAATAACCGTTTAGTGGTAATGGTATGCTGTGGGCGTGGCGTTTCGAAAACAATTAACACTGTTTGCCACTGTTGCCAAGATTTTTTTTAAACCAAAACACACATATATATTTCAAAAATCATCTGTATCTGCATCTGGCGGCCTGGGGGGGGGTTAACCCCCAAACCCCCCCCCCTCGCTGCGCCACTGATAGTTCTTACTAGACTCACTTAAATAATACCAATAGTTGTACTTACTGAAGCATACATTGTTCTATAATATGGTGATTATTGGTTGTTAGTTTAGAAATATTATTGTAAAATACTAAATGAGTCCATCTATAGTTTTCTCATAAATTTACGGATTTACAGTTAATATTTAAAGAGGTGAAGAATACTATGTTACACAACAGAGAGTATATATTGCTAATCTTTAGAAGTTACAAGTTCTTCTTCACGAACTAGTTCTTCCACGTCAATTAGTTCGCATGAACTAGTTCATCAATTCGAACTATTATGCCCATCACTATGGTCGATACAGTTGCTCCAATTATTTATTGTAACATTTCTAATTGCTTCGGTTAAAACTTATCGTACATGTGACATTTTAAAAGTATTTTTTGCAACAACTTCACCTTTTATTTGGGCTAAAATCATCTCAATCAGATTGACCTCACAATGATATGGTGGTAACCGCAATATAGTTTATGTGCAGCAGCTGCTATTTCATCAATTATGTAAGTATAATATTGATCTTTATAAAGATGAACTAGATGCAATAATTCAGCACGTATCATTTCTGTATTAAACGGAATATTTTTGGAATGTAACCAGTCTTGGATTGCAACTTTTCTCCTTTCCACTCTGCGTGAATGATAAGATGCATTGTGCATGAATATTACAGCATTATCTGGCAACTTTGGCAATATTTGTTGGAGCCATGTTTCGAGAATGTTGCTGTTCATTTTGCCATGGTAATCAGCAGTTTTCCTTCCATAAAAAAGCAATAGTCCATCTTCTACATATGTCAATACAGATCCTGTATGTAGTATTATTATTTGCCTGCCTTTACCAGTAGGGTTTCTTAATCTTGTTGATAAACCTTCAATGAAAGCTTGCCGTGCACTGATTATTCCTGGATCAATCCAAACTTTTTCCTTTGTGTGTTCTTCGTCCAACCATGTTTCAACTAAGTAAAATATCGAACGACCACCATTGCTATTGTTTTATTGTTCTCAGGTATTTTCTTCTCCACCAGATAATTTTATCTTTTTCTGTCAGTAAATTTTTCTTGTTACGTTTAACATATCAGAAATATAACATATATGCACGTGTGGTAATATGATCAGTGTTTCATTAGCAGATACTTGAAATTAATGAGTTTCAACAATCTGTGGAGAGTTGCTCAGCTCATTTTTGGTATGAACTCATCCATAGTTAGTTACCATAATTTTATCATGGGTTGGAAGTTCGTTTTTAAAAAGGAACAATTCACCTTCTGTCGTACAGTATTTTTTACAGATACATCAAATGTATAAAGATTCGAATGCCTGCCTTCTCGTTCTTTAGGAGGCCTTAATTTGCCTGTCTATATTCCTTCGTTATCCGATATACAGCTGTCTTTGCCAACCCTAAAATACATATTTTTAATATATATTGTTATTGAAGTAATACTTATACCTTACTCAGTGTTCTGGAGGTTTATTACCATTTTTGTTGTTCCCATTCTGGAAATTTGTACCGTTAACATTTTATACATATTTAAAGCGGTTTGTTTTTCGTGATGTGTTAGATGTCCTAATCGATCACGCGGTTTGGGATGCGAGACTAACGCTTTGCTGGGACCTGGCAGATGTGTACTCAAAAGTACACATTTTATTTAATAACAGTTAAATGTGGTATGTCAAAGCAAAAATGTAAGAAAGCAAAATCGCAGGTTATAAATATAAAATGGAGGAATGGGCGTACTTATATTGTAACCACCCTTGTTATTGACTAGATGTTTTGGTCCAATAAAAAGGATGTCACTTTAATATGTCAATGAACTTGCTCAATAATTAAAGCAAAAATCAAAAACGATGCCCCTGTAACTCGTTAGCCGGTGCAAAAGGTCATGGGTCGTCTATAAGCGCCACATGCTTTTTAAATACACAAAAACATGAAAACTAGGATTAGGACTTAAACCAATCAAACACACAAGATCCAATTTAAGTGTATAATTAATAATAAATCTTGTTTAAAGACTCTTGGGGAGTTTGGTGGGAATCTTCGGCAAAAACAAACACTTAGTGGTTATTCATTAAGTTTAATTTAACGTTTGGACCTCATTCTGGGTCTTCATCAGAAATATGATCACTGTGAAACAATGTCTTTAATTAAAATTCCCACAAAACTCCCCAAGAGTCTTTAAACAAGATTATAACTATCACGGCAATAAAGAATAATTACATATATTAATAATAAATATATATATATATATGAAAAAACATCAACTGTATAATACACACACCAAGACTGTTAATAGGTAGTCAATTAATGCTCACGGTTCTCAATAATCTTAAATAAACACGTTCTGATTCGTAACAGCTGTTCGATATCTCTCTTTAGGCTTATAAGAAACTCACATTAGGTGATATAATGCGCTTAGTACTTAAGACTAATACAATTAACTACAAAGCTTCCAAAATACAACCACGCCCTATCTGACGACGATGCTAAAGATAGGTTAATTCGGAGTTCTTTCAAAGAATCTCCGAACAATAAGGCTAAACGTTCTTAATTAGTTACAGTATCTTGAAGTCTTTGCATTCAATAAAAAAACTACAGTTAAAGCTACTTAGCTTATACAATCTGCACAAGTGAAGGTCTCGTTGAATCTTGTAGGTTGAAGTCTGTTATTCTGCTTCGCATTGTTTCACAACTGCAAACCGTCGATGGTCTTGCACGAGTAAACATTGGCCTCATACAGGTGTTAAGGTACAATATTCTTAGCTTCGCCTTGCTTTTCTGTTCGCTAACATATGTAAATGTATGGTTATAATATGGCCCAGCTACGCCTGGCCTCTCTATTCACTGTACAAACTGCACATCGTCGCACATATCGAGATGTTGTCGCCTATTTCATAATACATCATATGACTGCATTTTCCGTCTAACAGCTTGCCACATTGTCTTTGAGAACACGTTCCCTAAATATTTCACTTCTACATGTTCATTTGCCGGTTACATATATTCCTCTGATATTGTTACTTGCACTGCATTGTTTTAAATGGTATCAAGGATTTCCATACAACAAGGATCCTCCTTAAGAGAATAATCTCAAAAATAATCTTCTTACCAAAATTATCTCCATACCAAAATTGCCTATAACAAGTCGAAGTAACAATCAACATGTGCTTTTGAGGTTACAAATACATGCGTTATAAATAGCGCTTGTGAAATTACAAAACAATAATCAACAGGTGCATTACTTACTATCATCACGAAGCATGATGATTTGAGATTTTAATTAAATGATATTATTAACAATTGAGCTTACCTTAGTGTCTTATTAGGCTTTACCATTTAAAAGGACTAAAATTTGCCCGGCATCGTTTATATGTGCCTGTCAATCGACAAAGAGAAGAGCATGAATGTAGCCGCGTCAAAACCTCCGTGATTGCACATGCTACTTGTCACATCCCGACAATGATTGTTATTGAATCATAATAACAGGTCTTATAACTGTTACAATATTTGTATATTAAACTTGCCTGCGCAAGAACCAATGAAATCTCAGAAAAAAATTTTCCAGTTTGGCGCGATATTTGAATCACTTCTTATCTGAGACAAGATATAGTTACAATAATCTGAGCTAACATCTTATAACTGCTTCGTTTAATATTTACATACTCTCAACAAATAAATTAATGTTAATCTTTAGAAAAGATTTTTAATCATCTTTTAGATAAAGTTAATTGTTTTTCTTTGCAAGTCGATGCAGCTTGGCATTGTTCCACATAAATATGTTACTTCGAATAGTATTCGATCAGTAAATAACGTTATCGCATCTAAAGCCGAGGAGCTACGATTTGATATCAGAATAAAATCAAATTTCCACATATCCGGCCGCCTAGAATCTCTTATCGATTTCTATATATCTTATTTCGTTTTGGTGGAGAAAATACAAAGAAGCGTGGCATTCTTTGTATTTTCTCCTTTTTGCAAGAAGCCTGTAATATCACTTTTCTTATATCGTATGTTTGCGTGAGGCTTTTCATAAAAATACACAAAAGGATTCGTAGCGTTCAATTTTAATTAACATTGTTTCAAACAGACATCAATTTTTTAGAAAATCGTGTTTTCTTTGTATTTGTATAATAATAATATGAAATAAAGAGGGATTGTTGTAGAGTTTGTCGAAATTAAATATAAAAGATATTATTTGAGATATATCCTCTATTATATTAGTTTTTGATCGTAAATATCGTACACACAGTTTCTCATGACCTGCATTGAGACAATTTTCAACATTTCTTTCATTATCAATAGTTTAATATACGAAAGTTTTATGAACTAACTGGATATTATAGCTATGAATATAACGAGAATATTATGCGATTTATAATATAATTTCTATATATTGTGCCAGTATCACACGGTTTGTCCTTTGATCGAGATAACGAGGAAACTCAAGTGCAAAAGTACTAGTTCTTTAATCTCTCGACATGGATCGTCCTGGGATAAAAATATGAGCTAGCCAGGTGAAACGATTCTATTTTTTATTTTATTTGAAAAATATTAGAAATAATGGGCAAATAATTTAGACAATTTCATTATAATATAGCGTTTCCAACGTGGAGTCGTTATAATTTGACCACAGGGCTTTCCGTAATTAAATTTAAGTCTTTTGCAGAACAGCTCACATCTCTTCTAATATCACGGAACATTCCTGGCCAGTAATACAACGTAGCTGCTCGTGCAATACTCTTGGCGACGCCTGAACACTGAAACACGTGCCTGTGCGTTGGTTGCTGTAATGCCGACTCTAGGGCAAATTGTGCATCCATTTTTTAGTTCGTATATGTATGTGTATGGTTTTCAATAAACTTGAAGAAGACATTTTCGGGAAAATTTTAGAATTAACCGTAGAACTGCTGATTCCTGCATAAATAAAATATCAGTCGAAAATATTCTCCCAACATATTTATTAGGAAAGACTAAGTATCACCAAATAAGGAGTATTAATGACGTAGTATGGTATTTGTAAAATTCTAAATCATTTCGACAAATATCTGATCGATTTGATGTTGGTAGAGGAAATGCTTATGCTTATATTAGACTTGACCAAATCCACAAAAATATCCCTATATATTATCCAGATTTGCAGACACGCAAGGCAGACAACATGTTTTAATTTTGTTTTCAAGAGTATACCTGGAGTTCACATATTATACATTTCTTCCAAAATTTCCAATAATTTCCAATTATGTATACCCCTATCCTTAATTTGAGCATATGTATAATTATTTCAATAATTTTAATTTTGTTTTAAGCATATAATTTAAGTATATATTTTTCTTTAAACAAATATACACAAATGTTTCACTCAAGATTTGTATATTCAATTTCAGAAAAATATATTCAAATGAAGAAAGCTTTTTCAAGTATATCTCGTTTTTCAAACCAAATATTTTTTTTTGTGTGTGTGCGGGCATGGACTAGTCGCGTGCTTTTTTTATTGCTCGTTGTCGGATATAATTAATATATTGCATGGTTTTTGCCTGTCTGATCGTGATCATTTACACAGTTGCAGTGGACTGAAGTCTTTTTGATATTATTTTGATATATACAGATATCAATTCCAAATTTTGTACTTAGGATTGTAATCTCCCTCTTAAGACTTGATTAGATTTTCAGTAAAAGTCGGTAGACCGGAAGTAGTAGTTTACTTCAGTGAAAACATCGAATTTTGCCAATATTTCGTCAATTACTAAGTTGAAACAAATTTATAAAGAATTCAAATGTACTCAAAATTAAATTCGAGAAAAAATTTATGAAAGCAATTTTTCGAAATTCCCACCGGAAGTAGGTCTTTTATTCTTATCGAAAATCACTTTTCTGCGACTACCTCGCAAGTCATGCTTTCTAGACAACTAAAATAAAAACTTTTAAAAAGTATAGGATATGAAATATGTTACATTTACTTTGATATTTTTTGAAATAGGCAGATTAAGCACTAAACGAGGATATAGCGGAGATTCGACTAATATTATGGATATAAAAGGTATGCAAACGAAAACGACGAAAACTTAAAATTCAGCAAACCGTTAACATGTTTACCGACGTAATCGCAAGCAGGAGACAAACAAGTTTTAAATTGCTGAAAATGTCGGGTTTTACCAATGTCAATCTCGACTATGCAAATATTTTGTTTTATAACAGATGTATGTACAGTCACATTCAAAATTCATGTCTCTCTAATAAACTGGTATCTACGAATAGCATATCTACTTTAAAATATATTACAGTGGCTTCTGTATTGAGCCTGCGTAGTTATAAGAACACTTTTATTATATGTTTATTTTCCCTTTTTAAAAGGTTGTTTACTGAACGAAAATATTTGTAAATATGTGCGTATACATAATTAATATAATTATTGCTCCAAATTCATTTGCAAAAAATTCTAATATCATTGAAGAAACGCCTTTAACATAAAATAAAAAGTATTCAATTATTAACTATCAGATCTCTGTGAAATTTATGTTATGGTTTAAAAAGTTATCCAAACATACGCAGGTCTTCAAATCAATCAAAATTTAGGATTATTATCCTTTTAATAATCGCTGATTATACAGCGCCAATTGGTTAAAGATATGTAATAATACCACAAATATAAAACAAACATTTTATTCTGTAATTAAATACCACAATAAACAATATAATTTCCAAAATATGTACTAAACAAAATAGTGACTTGTGTAAATAAATTAATAACTCAATAAACGAAGACTTTACTAATTTATTATTAATTACTAATTTAATAAAAAAATATTTCTAATGTGTGAGTTTAAGGTTTTAATATCTTGTATAAAACCCGTTGTTTTGAACGCATTCTTGTAGTCTCTCAGTCATAGAATTAACCAGATGTTCACAATATTCACGGCCACGCAAACGGTCCCATACTTCGTCACATACGTCACATTTCAAGTTAAATTTTCTACATTCCTTACATTTCTGTTTGCATCATCTCACCAATTGCGGACCATTAGATCCAAGTGGGTTTTAATTGTGTTTGTGTATCATGAATTTCTTCAATACAATGTATTTAAAATAAAAAAGTTGAAGGTGGATGCGGAAATTTGAAACACCCTGTATATTTGTAGATAAAAATAGAAAATGCACAGTTGCATACTAGATACGTACGTAAAGTCCCATTGCTACAACGTAGCACCCGGTATTCCCGCTTACGCTTCGCAACATAACAAATTCAATATCACCGATATGTATGGTGGAACGATACAGAGTGTCTCCACATTCTTTGGCTTCACACAGTACAACTTCATTTTGAATCGCAATGGACCTTGTTTTTTCGAAAAAAGTTTGTTGTGTTACTCAATTTGTGATACTTGTGATATAGCAATCCAGAATATCACTACGGACAATTGAAAGAAATGTGTAGGCTATGCGATTAATGAAGAAAGAAGAATGTGTGAGTTAGATGGGTTGGTCGATGATACTCTTTCATATGTATATGCTATAAATTAATATTTGTCTAAATTTTTGTTCGCTTGTAAATAATCATATAAGAATAAGAACCATCTGTGTTTTCTTTTTAAATTTGAATATATATATATATACAGTGTGACCAGTGAAGTCCGCATCATAAGGGATTTTTTTTTATTAATAGAAAATTCGAAATTTGAGTTTGGCATCAATTTCTGCTTCGATCAAGATGAAAATTGACCAAAAAAATAATAGTCACGTGATTTGCATTATCTATCAAATTTTAATTTTTTTCAAAAAAAAATTCAAAAGTGGGGTTATTTCTCAAAATATCGAAAAAAGTTATTAGAAAAAGTTTTTCTAAAAATAATTTTTAGCCCATATGCAAAATTTCAGCTGCATAAGATAATTTAGCTTTTTGCCAATTTTTTAGTAAATTGCACCACTGTTGCGAAATAAGACAACGCAACCTACGTAAAACTTCTTAGTTTTAACAATGCTTTATTTCAGACACATTTCCTTTAAGGCAGCGCCATATTCAATGTGTGTTTTTCTACAAAATCCAAATAGGGCTATTAAAATTTGGTCACATGTGATGCAAAGTTTATTTGTTTTTGACCCTGTATAAGGTAACTTCATAAAATAACTATTTTTGAAAATGTAGTTTGTGTCTAAAAGTAATACACATTAATATTAAGAAAATAGTTTAATTGAAAAGTCAAATTTTCTAATAAAATAATCATAATACATTATAAAAATGAAACGCATTTAAAATTCCACGTTTTCAATTAATAACAATATCTATTTTTGGTATTTGAATATTAAATTAAACATAATTTGAAAAACCTAAAAATTAAAATCACATTTCTGTGTGCCTCGCATTGCGTTCAATACAAACAATTGTTCTTCTTGATACATCTTTAATGGAGTTTCTGATACTAAGGGGCCTTATTTCTAAAATACAGTTTCGAATCACCGTTTCCAAATGATCAACATTACGGAAAGGTTTTTCTTTGTAAACTTTTTGTTTTAGGTAACCCCACAAGAAAAAATCAAGTGGGGTTAGATCCGGAGACCTAGCCGCCCAGTATTGCTCCATATTACGCCCAATTATTTTTCCCCTAAATATTTCCAAGAGGTGTTCTTGACCCCGTCTTGTAGTATGGATGGGAGCACCGTCACACTGGTACCACAAATTATGCCTTATTTCAATAGGCATATTGTCCAAAACTTCAATGACCTCGGTGTTAAGGAAGCGTAGGTATTCTTCAGAATTTAAATTGCCTCTAAAAAAATAAGGCCCAACAACTTGATCGTTTAAAATACCGCACCACACATTAGTTTTAAAGGCATGCTGGTCCTTGCATTCTATTATAAAATTTGGATTTTCTTGAGCCCACTATCTACAATTTTGAGAGCTAACAACGCCGTTTGAAGTGAAAGTGGCCTCGTCGGTCCATAAAACGTGAAACGGAAAGGACACATTTTCTTCTTTTTCCCCCTGGTACCAAAAAGAGAATCCCAAACGTATGTCAAAATCTTGTTCCTTAAGAGTATTTATAAATTTAGGTTTATACGGCTTAAATTTATTTTTGTGCAAAATATTCCTTACACTCTCTCTTTGAACGTCAGTTCTGCGAGAAACATGTCTAATACTAGTTTGACCATGTTCCACAATATCTAGGCAAACATTTAATTGGACTTCTTCACTATGTTTTATAGGATTGTGAGGTTTTTTAAATGAACTTTCCACCGATCCAGTTGATTTAAATTTCACCATAATCCTACTCACAGTAGATTGTTGCACATGTTTGCCTGGATGCCTTTCATTAAAAATGTTGGCCGCTACACAATGACTTGTGTTTTCACCACATATTAATACAATTTCAATTCTTTCCTGTACAGTTAACATTTTTTTATTTAATACGCAATATTAATTAAAAGCCACTATGGCAAACAGAAAGCGATTTGACTGTCATTAATAAAGCAAGGGCTTGTTGATATTTTTTATCATTTGTTTTGCGGCCAACTTGTGTTTGGTGCATCATCGTAAGGTACAAAACTAGTTAATTTTTTGGAAACTGAACTTAAATAATAAAAGACTATTTTTACTTTTTATAACATAGCTCCATAACAAATTTTAATAAAGGGGTTTTAAATTAAATCATTGAAACTAGTTAGTTAAACTTACGTAAAGTTAAACGAAAATTTATTTTCCACTTAATGCAGACTTTACTTGTGACGCTGTGTACTTGTCTGTATTAATATTAATGTGTATTACTTTTAGACACAAACTACATTTTCAAAAATAGTTATTTTATGAAGTTACCTTATACAGGGTCAAAAACAAATAAACTTTGCATCATATGTGATAAAATTTTAATAGCCCTATTTGGATTTTGTAGAAAAACTCACAATGAATATGGCACTGCCTTAAAGAAAATGTGTCTGGAATAAAGCATTTTGTTAAAACTAAGAAGTTTTATGTAGGTTACGTTGTCTTATTTCGCAACAGTGGTGCAATTTACAAAAAATTGGCAAAAAATCTAAATTATCTCATGCAGCTGAAATTTTGCATATGGGCTCAAAATTGTTTTTAGAAAAACTTTTTTCGATATTTTGAGAAATAACCTCACTTTTGAATTTTTTTTGGAAAAAAAATTAAATTTGACAGATAATGCGAATCACGTGACTATTATTTTTTTGGTTAATTTTCAACTTGATCGAAGCAGAAATTGATGCCAAACTCAAATTTAGAATAAATCTATTAATAAAAAAAATCCCATATGATGACTTCACTATCAATCTATATATATATATATATATATAGATAATTTTGATTGATTTGGCAATAATCAGCCACCTCCATTTCTCTACATTCTTACTTTCACCAAACTTTTCAATAAAGAAAAACTCGTCACGTTATAATGAAAATCGCATAATATTAGGAAACTTAGCAAGAAAACTAACCTTATAATTGCGGGAATATTGTTCGGTTGTAAAACCTTGTTGGTGGTGTTTTTTTCCCCTATGTATTTTTCCATAACTTTCACTTATCACTAATCAACAATAGTTTTCATTACGTATATTAAGATTTTATTTATTCTCATTTTTATTGTTGATTTATAAATTTTTAGAATAAAACGACTATCTGCACTGAGTGCTGTTAAAGTTGGAATAAACGTGTGAGGTATAGGCGGTATCGAAACAACTTTTTCTTTTCTTTTTATCTTTGTATATTTTTTCTTATACTTTAAAACTGTTTATATATTATTACGGATGTTCGAAGATTTTAAATATTTTAAAGTGTCTATTGTAGTAATTGGAAATATATTTTAGATAGATTTTCTATTTCACTCCTATCATTAATGGAATTATGGCATTTTTTAATCTCGATCATCTCCAGTATGCCCCTTGCCTTGGTGTTATGCTCTTTCTGTAAAATAGATGTATTATCAAAGTCAAAAGTATGTGATAGCTGATTAATGTGCTTTTTGAGTGCTGTACTGTTTTTAGCATACTTGTGCGCTTTTATCCGTTCCTCTAGGTGTTGTTGTGTCTGACCTATATAGACACCCTGGCAATCGTTGCAAGGGATTTTATAACCTATATGTGTTTGTTTATTGATCGGAATACTGTCTTTCAACTTTGTGTATAAGGGCTTTAGGGTATTATGATTTTTATGGGCAATTTTAATATGGTATGGCATAAGTATGTTGTGTAATTTTTGAGACAAGTGATTAACAAATGGTAGAGAAACATATCTTTTTTGTTGGTTATTGTTTTGTTGAGGGTTGGTGGCATTCTGTGTGTTATTATATATTTTGTGGATTTGTTCTGCTGCTATTTTATTAATGAAGTTTGGTGGATAATTATTATTTTTTAAAAATGTTTTTGCGTTATTAATTGCATCTTTTCTGTATTTTATGTCTGTTAATCTAATTGCTCTATTTATGAGGTTGCTTGCAACATTTTTCTTGAAGGAGATGGGTTGTGAGGAATGATAATTTAAGAACCTACCCGATGTAGTGTCTTTGACAAACCATTTAGTTGCAATGGTGTCCTGTTGGTGGATCAATGTTATGTCTAGAAAATTTAGCATGTTGTTAGATTCGACTTCTGTTGTGAATTGTATGCGTGGATGATAGCTATTGAAATGTTTTAGAATGTCTTGTAAGTTGTTTAATGGGCATGCTGTGATACAATCATCTACATAACGCTTGTAAAAAGAAAGAGGAGTATTTAAGGAGGGAACTATATTCTCTTCTAGATCTTCGAGGACAAATTGCGCGACGATGCTAGATATCGGAGAACCCATAGCTAGACCGAATTTATGTTTGTAATATTTATTTTTAAATGAAAAGTAGGTAGTGGAAAGAGTTACATCTATTGCTTCTATAAATTCATTTAATGGTAATTCAGTAAACTGTTTTATTTTATCCTATCTATTAATAATAAGTTGTTTAGCTAGATCTATGGGAATGTTGGTGTACATTGATTTTATATCTAAGGACACGAGTTTTTCATTATTTTTTAATTTTATAGAGTTGATAAAGTTTTTGAATTCGAAAGAGTTTTTTATATAATATTTATTTTGATTTATGACATTTTTGAGTATATTTGCTATAAGCAAAGATCTATGGGAATGTTGGTGTACATTGATTTTATATCTAAGGACACGAGTTTTTCATTATTTTTTAATTTTATAGAGTTTATAAAGTTTTTGAATTCGAAAGAGTTTTTTATATAATATTTATTTTGATTTATGACATTTTTGAGTATATTTGCTATTAATTTTATAGAGTTTATAACGTTTTTGAATTCGAAAGAGTTTTTTATATAATATTTATTTTGATTTATGACATTTTTGAGTATATTTGCTTATAGCAAATATACCAAAACAGTTTACTGAATTACCATTAAATGAATTTATAGAAGCAATAGATGTAACTCTTTCCACTACCTACTTTTCATTTAAAAATAAATATTACAAACAAAAATTCGGTCTAGCTATGGGTTCTCCGATATCTAGCATCGTCGCGCAATTTGTCCTCGAAGATCTAGAAGAGAATATAGTTCCCTCCTTAAACACTCCTCTTTCTTTTTACAAGCGTTATGTAGATGATTGTATCACAGCATGCCCATTAAACAACTTACAAGACATTCTAAAACATTTCAATAGCTATCATCCACGCATACAATTCACAACAGAAGTCGAATCTAACAACATGCTAAATTTTCTAGACATAACATTGATCCACCAACAGGACACCATTGCAACTAAATGGTTTGTCAAAGACACTACATCGGGTAGGTTCTTAAATTATCATTCCTCACAACCCATCTCCTTCAAGAAAAATGTTGCAAGCAACCTCATAAATAGAGCAATTAGATTAACAGACATAAAATACAGAAAAGATGCAATTAATAACGCAAAAACATTTTTAAAAAATAACAATTATCCACCAAACTTCATTAATAAAATAGCAGCAGAACAAATCCACAAAATATATAATAACACACAGAATGCCACCAACCCTCAACAAAACAATAACCAACAAAAAAGATATGTTTCTCTACCATTTGTTAATCACTTGTCTCAAAAATTACACAACATACTTATGCCATACCATATTAAAATTGCCCATAAAAATCATAATACCCTAAAGCCCTTATACACAAAGTTGAAAGACAGTATTCCGATCAATAAACAAACACATATAGGTTATAAAATCCCTTGCAACGATTGCCAGGGTGTCTATATAGGTCAGACACAACAACACCTAGAGGAACGGATAAAAGCGCACAAGTATGCTAAAAACAGTACAGCACTCAAAAAGCACATTAATCAGCTATCACATACTTTTGACTTTGATAATACATCTATTTTACAGAAAGAGCATAACACCAAGGCAAGGGGCATACTGGAGATGATCGAGATTAAAAAATGCCATAATTCCATTAATGATAGGAGTGAAATAGAAAATCTATCTAAAATATATTTCCAATTACTACAATAGACACTTTAGAATATTTAAAATCTTCGAACATCCGTAATAATATATAAACAGTTTTAAAGTATAAGAAAAAATATACAAAGATAAAAAGAAAAGAAAAAGTTGTTTCGATACCGCCTGTACCTCACACGTTTATTCCAACTTTAACAGCATTCAGTGCAGATAGTCGTTTTATTCTAAAAATTTATAAATCAACAATAAAAATGAGAATAAATAAAATCTTAATATACGTAATGAAAACTATTGTTGATTAGTGATAAGTGAAAGTTATGGAAAAATACATTGGGGAAAAAAACACCACCAACAAGGTTTTACAACCGAACAATATTCCCGCAATTATAAGGTTAGTTTTCTTGCTAAGTTTCCTAATATTATGCGATTTTCATTATAACGTGACGAGTTTTTCTTTATTGAAAAGTTTGGTGAAAGTAAGAATGTAGAGAAAGAATAAATTTTAAAATGTTTTATCTTTGTAATCATATTTTTGTATCGCAATATGTACTTTTTATTGTTTTAACTTTTTAATTAATTATTTTAAATTCTATAAAGGATATTTCAATTAACTTATTGATTTGCTTTTTGCAATGATATTTTAACATGATATACACTAGTTTTTAAGACACACAACATTGTTACAGATTTTTTATATTTCCGAAGAAGACAAAAATAATATGTCGAAACGTAAAATAAACACAAATTTTATTCTACGAAAATAGTTTTTCAATTGTAATGCCGAAAATTCCCACAAAGAAAAATATCACAGTTTATATTCTACACGGGAAAGAAAAATAACCGCATAATATATATATATATATATATATATTGAGGTGGTCTTGAGCCTCCTCAATACCACTCAATAATTATTTAAGTTTGTTATTAGGGACGAACCCTTGTACATATTGAAATGTTGTAGTTCTTTTGAGTTACGTAAATAAAGGAGAGATATTACTTGGCACACAGATTCAATCCCATCTAATCGTTTAACAAACAATTATATCTTGATCATAAAGTTTAGTTGAAGAAATAAGGTTAAAGATTTTAGCATAAAAACATGACCATAGTAGTGCGAACAAATTTCAAATACAACAGAAACGCACTATACAATCTTGTACTTATTTAGCATACATTATTTTCAATCTTGCGTTATCATTTTACATTTAGTTTTGACAAAGCATCCTATCTAACACACACAACACATGCATTTAGAGCATACACATATGGGCGTTATAAAAATGCAAATTATGACTAAATCAAAACATAATCATAAATTGCACATACTAGGAGTGACACTCCAAAGCTCGTTGAATGTATATCTCATGATTTTAAAAGCACAAATAGAATTATTGACCTAGAAATTTTCAATAGCATCATTTAATGTAAAGCATGGACGTTCATCTTTCGAACGCCCATTATCAAGTCAATTGCAATTTAACTCGGTGAGGAAACCAATTTTAATGTGAAAACACAAATTAATTACAACCTTTTCTATATTTAGAACAGATTTTAATTAGGGCATGAATATCAATAGGACTTTAATTTAAGTACAAACAGCATTTGAAGCATCACTAAGAGACCTAGATCACATGTCATATTAAAGATAGAATTTCGTGACTAAATTTAGTAATTGCCTGGTA
This sequence comes from Amphimallon solstitiale, assembly GCA_963170755.1. NCBI lineage: Eukaryota > Metazoa > Arthropoda > Insecta > Coleoptera > Scarabaeidae > Amphimallon > Amphimallon solstitiale. The sequence goes on along the minus strand of OY720681.1, from coordinate 107,167,076 downwards.
TATGAAGTTAAATACTCAAACTACACATATCACAGCACAGTTATGATTAGGAATTGTCATGAATTGCGTCCTTACTAATGCATAATTATCAAAAGCATCTTTTCAAATTTAGGCCGAATAGCTTCATTAAGAAATGTCAAACATTAATATTTTAAATGCAGAAAAACGCACGAAATATAAGTATGCATGGCAAATTAATAATATGAGTTGTGTGCATAAATAGATGCCCTATTTGAATAAAGCTATTAACAATTAATTACTGTCAAAACTAAAATGGTATTTGAAATCCAAAAATTAAGTGAGCACTTGATACAATTAAACGCATTTAGAAATGTTAGTATAATTCCTTGAATGGCAAGATATAACCGACTTGATAAAGTTTTGATAAGCTTTTAAGCAATTTAAACCAAAATGACTATATAAAATAAATTTAACTTAAATTTGGAAATTTAATATTCACAGCAGGCATTATCTTATGAACGAACGGATTTTAATCAAGTAAAAAACGGAAATAAATTTATATGTATTTAGATTTTAAGATTATTTGTAAACCAGGTCCACAAAATCGATTAATATCCTTATTTTTGGATAAAATCCAAAATATTAGAAAATATCATTATTTTTTTGTACATGACTATACTGATTTTTCAAAAACCGACGCTAAAGCTGTCAGACGCATTAAAAATACAAATATGAGCATTCAAAAATTTTACGCACTAGAAATATTTTTTTATTAATCATAAATATAAAAATAAACTATTAAACAATATCCAAATCACGTTTAGATACATAAAATAATAACAATTAATAAAATTATATGGTGCAACTGCTTTGGGTTCAAGGCTTTAAACAATAGACTACGGTAACATATAAAATAGGTAGACATTGCTGAAAGTAGGGAGATTAAATTAGATAAGCATCCACTAAGGATGAAACATCAGAGTTCATAAAAACAAACAACATCCGTGATTAGGCGAACTTGAATCAAACCGACAAGTGGAGATAAATCCCAGTGCGGCGAAACTCTACGCCAACCAGATAGGCGTTCCTTCGATCATCGAACCTGCATCAATAAAATACCACGAGCATAAAGTCCATGGCCTAGAAAAGAGAAAGAAAAAAAATATCAACAACGAACATAACCAAGAATAAAGAAAAAACCCCGAGCCGGACCCGAGAATAAATGTCAATAGATTAAACGCAAGAAAATTAACTCACCTGTACGCACATCTGCAACACCGAGACCTGCGGCTGCCGAGACTTGAAGTATAAGATACTACAACCTACCGAAGCGGATTCTGCTACCTGTATTCCGCCTACGAACGAGCTGCCCACCGGCGTTACCTGTCCATCGGTCCAGAATACGGGAAGATTCCAGGGAGTAACCAGCCGAGATTCCCATGCCTGTCGCTCAAGGAATCCACCATAGAGCTAAAGGACATTTAACATAATTAGATGAAGGTATCGTGATATGTTTACAAGTACTAATAAACCGAAAGAAAGGTTCAGTTGTCAAATAACAATATTTGCGTCAAATCATTTTGTAATTCGTGTTTTACGACGATTAAAATCAATGTCAGTATGTTAAAAGTGGGATAATAGTCATTAGTAATCAAATAGTTAGAACTCACATATCAATAATTTGTCTTTCGTTAAAATTAACTAAACATTTAAGTCAATAATCAACATACAGTCAGTCACATCCAAGGAAATAAAACCTAACCTATAATGGTAAACAAGTAGCTCTATACTTTGCTAAGATTTGGATTAAACAATATGAATAGCTAACCTTTAAAATAGATTTGTTGTCGCCAATCTGAACTAATTTTCCTAGTATTGAACAGATTGTTTTCATAGTTTCTTTTCACCATAATTAAACTCATATACAGTTCATTTATATTTGCATACTCACATATACGTTCACCCGCTTTGGAAAATTTTGCACGATTGAGTGGATCTGTGTATTATATCTCTCCAGGTCATAAATTGTAATGTATAAGGTATATTGTTGTTTTTTGATGAACATACTCATTAAGTTAAATTTATATGTAACAATTGGAAGTAATTATATAAAGAATTAGAAGTTATACCTACCTTTGTGTTTATTATTTGTATTTTGAATTGGCATCCATCGTGAATTTGGGGAGAGCTATCATTCATTTTATATAGGTACCAGTAGCAGCCACAACGTGCACACACAGGAGTCCTGGGATCTTGTAAGAATAACAGGTATTGCGTAAGTCACTCTAAGTAGTAGGTATTCCCGCAGAACCCCCACAACGGCCCGGAGATAAAATTTAACATAGCGCGCACTGCCGTCATTGCATATTCACATAATTCAGTGTAGAATGCCGGAAACAACCCCTTCCCCTATTAGAAATAGAACATTGGTCAAGATATAAGCGATAGGAAGTCATTTTCAAGCGCGAAATTTAATACAGTTCAAATTTATCATCGCAGAGTTAGTCACCTGTTAATTGAATTGTTAAAGTAAACCCACATATACAGTTAGTAATAATTTTAGATTATACTTTCCCTAGCGGAATATTAGCGTTCAAAAATTTAATTTGGTGAACTTTGCTTTCTTAATTTTTAATCTCTTTTATTTTTTTAATTTACTTAGTCTCATTGCTCTTTAAACACTTTAAATGCCAAGGGTCTTATAACGCTCACACCCCCCCCCCCTATAGCATATTGGCGCACCAACGTATTGGGGCCATTCGAATAACCTACAGAGTACACTTACAGTTTTTTTTTCCAGTTCATCTCCGAGGATTTAAAGAAGTGGAGGACATTATTTTTTTTTTAAAATAAAAATAATTGTATAATAAAAATATAAAAAGAAAGATGTGTATTTCATTTATGTATTTGTGTATGTGCTCTTCCACGAATTGATGATCGATGTTAAATAGATAAACACAGGGTATAATCGAAATTATTTATTCACTGCCATATAAATTAAAAACACAGGTCAAATATTTTATTACAAACATTTTTACAACATATTGTACAGGGGTCGCATCCAAACGACACATCGCTGCTGCTTTATTATTATTGTGTGTATTTGTAAAAATATAATAAACCGGCAAGATGGAGACAAGATCCAGAAGCGTGTCTAATGTACCTCAGGAATCATCAAGCGAAGATGAATCTCCACAAAATCAAGGTGATAGCACCCAAATTACAACGACGCCCGCAGAACAAGGAGTTGGTTCGAAGCCAGAGGAACAGAGTGAGATGCTCAAACAGATTACTTTGATGTTCCAAGAAAATAAAAGGGATTTGCAAGAACTAAAGCAAGATAATAAAAAGGAGATACAAGAACTAAAGGAAGGTTTAGAGAATAAAATAGACAGCACAAATGGAAAACTAGAACAAAAGATGAAAGAACAAAACGAAAAATTAGAGAAAAAAATGGACGGACAGACCGAAAAACTAATAAAGGATTTATGCAATTCAGCGAAAATCAATTATAGTGACTACAATAAAAGAAAATTGGAGATGGAGGCGGAACGTCTAGAAACAGACAATACACTAGACAAGCATGACACAGAAACAGCATCATTACTGAATACAAAGCTAAAATCAGTAGAAGGGCAGATAGAAGAATTACCAAATGAAGCAGATGAAAAATTCCAAGAGACCGCCGCATTCATCAAACAGAGTAACGAAAACTCGCAGATAGAAATTGTGAAAGAAGAAGAAATTGAAGAAATAAAAAGTGTTGTGCCTATCCACGAACATGATGAACAAAATGAAACAAAACTGAGAAAAACTTCCACAAAAATACAATTGCCAAAGAGGACAAAGTACATGGATTCTGGCAGACGAATTTTAAGAATATGGTTCGACACGCTTTTACATACTGAAGAAACTGAGGAAGATTTACCCATTTTCACATCAGGCTTATTAGTTGACATCAGGACTTATTCATTTAAACACACAAGTTCACAAAAATACACCAATATAGGGAAACATACACTAACGCAATTAATTTGTCACATAACCAAGACGTACAAAGAATTCAACATACTGAAGGGCATGGGGATAGCTGTATTATTAAACAAGGAAAATAAGGTAACACACATACACCTCACAAAAATACACACACACATACGCAACCAACAAGACTTGGAGTATCAAATACAAACAATTTACACTAACACTGTACTTAGGTATCAGAAAAATATTATTGATTTCCACTTAAAAATTATAGGGAAATGAGATCTCATATTAGTCAGGACGGGAGATTACAAAGAGATCGCCTCCCGAAGGTATTTACGACACCTATCTTTCCCAGTAACCACTTAGATCTCATATTAGTCAGGACGGGAGATTCCAAAGAGATCGTCTCCCGAAGGTATTTACGACACCTATCTTTCCCAGTAAATTCTTAGATCTCATATTAGTCAGGACGGGAGATTCCAAAGAGATCGTCTCTCGAAGGTATTTGCAACACCTATCTTTCCCAGCAACCCCTTAGATCTCATATATTAGTCAGGACGGGAGATTCCAAAGAGATCGCCTCCCGAAGGTATTTACGACACCTATCTTTCCTAGTAAACTCTTAGATCTCATGTTAGTCAGGACGGGAGATTCCAAAGAGATCGTCTCTCGAAGGTATTTACGACACCTATCTTTCCTAGTAAATTCTTAGATCTCATGTTAGTCAGGACGGGAGATTCTAAAGAGATCGCCTCCCGAAGGTATTTACGACACCTATCTTTCCCAGTAATCCCGTTGATCTCAACAACCCCAAAACTCCATGTCGAAAAATAGACACTGCTAGGTCTCATCCATTTAAAGAACCTTATAACCCCCACAATTTCCCAACTCTCATAAGAATTTCTCAACCCAAAAAGATCTCTGACACACCCCAACAGACTTCTCAAAAACCCTTTACAATTCCTTCGAACTCCAAGAAGACTTCAAGTCACCCAAAAAAATTATATCAGCATCAAAAAACCATCTCTCACATGTCACAGCAACATAAGCCCCGCTGCTAGACAATGATCCGAACAAGGATACAACACCCCTGATAAATAAAATAGTTGTTTAGAAATAGGATAGAAAATAAAAATAGTCGTACTACCTAGCCTTAAGTTGTTCAAAGTTAACCTGTCTCTACACGAAATACAAATAATTAGAATTAAGATGTTACTTATCCACGTGTAATATAAGTTGGACAACAAGAATCAGTATCGGACAACATTAGAAAAATCAGTATCGGACAACATTAGAAAATAAAATACAAACCCTTATGAAGATAAAACGAAACTAAAAGGCAAAATTTGAAGAAAAAAGGAACAAAAAGGAAACCATACATGCCAGAAGGAAAATTTTAAAAATGCACAAACAGAGCAAAACTTGGAAGGAAAACAGTAGTCAACGAACAATGTGAAGAAGAAATGGACATATCCAAAAATGAAAAAACATAGCAATTGTACAAAACAAAAAGAAAAATACTCTGTGATTATTGGAGAGAAAGAAGAAAAAAATAAAAAGAATTCAAAAGAAAAGGCCTAAGAAAAATATAAATTTGTGAAGAAAATGTTTTATTTATTAGCAGAAATGACTGCATAAACAGTAATTATGATTACTAAAAATATAAAAATGCGAAACATGCGAGAAAGCATGAAAATTATGAATTATGAAAAAAAAATATATGAAGAAAGAAAAAATGAATTATTATAATGAAAATGATATGGTATTCAAAGCACCTAAGAATGGGCTTGAATATATTTCCTCAAAGAAAGGGAAATAAATTGATGCGGAATGCATAAAATATGGAGAAAGCGATTCAATAAAGAAAACATTACACAAGAAAATATGAGTTATTATTAGGCCAATAATATCAGCCACAGCTGAAAAGAATCAGAACTTCAAGAAAAATACACAATCACATAATCACAGAAAAATATTCAGAAGTACGGGAAGGACCATTTTACAAAACTCCAAGGAAAGAATCGGCATAAGAAAGAAAAAATCCAAGAAACATACTCCTGAAGTCAAATTTTCATAAGGACAACTTACTTAAAATTACACACATAATTTATAATATATAAAAAAAAAAAAAATAATGTTTACCCATAGAGTACGATACAACTTATATATAAAAAAAAACATTGAAACAAAATCAACAACAGCTTATACTACACAAGATACAAAATCAAATTAAGTTCATAAATATACTGTACATACATATGAAATTCCTTTACATAATTAACAAAGAACATTAGGTATTAAGAAGTTATCAAACAAAAATTAGTATACTGTAAAAATTGTTACAAACATAAATTCATCATAAGTATTAACGGAAAACTTAAGAAATTCTCTAAACTAGCCTAAATACTTTATAAAAAAAAATTTTTATAATAAAGAATATTTTCCTAATAATTAATTAATATGTTAATGAACGGAAATTTTAATTGCATAAAAATTTACATTCATTAAGAAGGGCATGTTGAGGTGGTCTTGAGCCTCCTCAATACCACTCAATAATTATTTAAGTTTGTTATTAGGGACGAACCCTTGTACATATTGAAATGTTGTAGTTCTTTTGAGTTACGTAAATAAAGGAGAGATATTACTTGGCACACAGATTCAATCCCATCTAATCGTTTAACAAACAATTATATCTTGATCATAAAGTTTAGTTGAAGAAATAAGGTTAAAGATTTTAGCATAAAAACATGACCATAGTAGTGCGAACAAATTTCAAATACAACAGAAACGCACTATACAATCTTGTACTTATTTAGCATACATTATTTTCAATCTTGCGTTATCATTTTACATTTAGTTTTGACAAAGCATCCTATCTAACACACACAACACATGCATTTAGAGCATACACATATGGGCGTTATAAAAATGCAAATTATGACTAAATCAAAACATAATCATAAATTGCACATACTAGGAGTGACACTCCAAAGCTCGTTGAATGTATATCTCATGATTTTAAAAGCACAAATAGAATTATTGACCTAGAAATTTTCAATAGCATCATTTAATGTAAAGCATGGACGTTCATCTTTCGAACGCCCATTATCAAGTCAATTGCAATTTAACTCGGTGAGGAAACCAATTTTAATGTGAAAACACAAATTAATTACAACCTTTTCTATATTTAGAACAGATTTTAATTAGGGCATGAATATCAATAGGACTTTAATTTAAGTACAAACAGCATTTGAAGCATCACTAAGAGACCTAGATCACATGTCATATTAAAGATAGAATTTCGTGACTAAATTTAGTAATTGCCTGGTATATGAAGTTAAATACTCAAACTACACATATCACAGCACAGTTATGATTAGGAATTGTCATGAATTGCGTCCTTACTAATGCATAATTATCAAAAGCATCTTTTCAAATTTAGGCCGAATAGCTTCATTAAGAAATGTCAAACATTAATATTTTAAATGCAGAAAAACGCACGAAATATAAGTATGCATGGCAAATTAATAATATGAGTTGTGTGCATAAATAGATGCCCTATTTGAATAAAGCTATTAACAATTAATTACTGTCAAAACTAAAATGGTATTTGAAATCCAAAAATTAAGTGAGCACTTGATACAATTAAACGCATTTAGAAATGTTAGTATAATTCCTTGAATGGCAAGATATAACTGACTTGATAAAGTTTTGATAAGCTTTTAAGCAATTTAAACCAAAATGACTATATAAAATAAATTTAACTTAAATTTGGAAATTTAATATTCACAGCAGGCATTATCTTATGAACGAACGGATTTTAATCAAGTAAAAAACGGAAATAAATTTATATGTATTTAGATTTTAAGATTATTTGTAAACCAGGTCCACAAAATCGATTAATATCCTTATTTTTGGATAAAATCCAAAATATTAGAAAATATCATTATTTTTTTGTACATGACTGTACTGATTTTTCAAAAACCGACGCTAAAGCTGTCAGACGCATTAAAAATACAAATATGAGCATTCAAAAATTTTACGCACTAGAAATATTTTTTTATTAATCATAAATATAAAAATAAACTATTAAACAATATCCAAATCACGTTTAGATACATAAAATAATAACAATTAATAAAATTATATGGTGCAACTGCTTTGGGTTCAAGGCTTTAAACAATAGACTACGGTAACATATAAAATAGGTAGACATTGCTGAAAGTAGGGAGATTAAATTAGATAAGCATCCACTAAGGATGAAACATCAGAGTTCATAAAAACAAACAACATCCGTGATTAGGCGAACTTGAATCAAACCGACAAGTGGAGATAAATCCCAGTGCGGCGAAACTCTACGCCAACCAGATAGGCGTTCCTTCGATCATCGAACCTGCATCAATAAAATACCACGAGCATAAAGTCCATGGCCTAGAAAAGAGAAAGAAAAAAAATATCAACAACGAACATAACCAAGAATAAAGAAAAAACCCCGAGCCGGACCCGAGAATAAATGTCAATAGATTAAACGCAAGAAAATTAACTCACCTGTACGCACATCTGCAACACCGAGACCTGCGGCTGCCGAGACTTGAAGTATAAGATACTACAACCTACCGAAGCGGGTTCTGCTACCTGTATTCCGCCTACGAACGAGCTGTCCACCGGCGTTACCTGTCCATCGGTCCAGAATACGGGAAGATTCCAGGGAGTAACCAGCCGAGATTCCCATGCCTGTCGCTCAAGGAATCCACCATAGAGCTAAAGGACATTTAACATAATTAGATGAAGGTATCGTGATATGTTTACAAGTACTAATAAACCGAAAGAAAGGTTCAGTTGTCAAATAACAATATTTGCGTCAAATCATTTTGTAATTCGTGTTTTACGACGATTAAAATCAATGTCAGTATGTTAAAAGTGGGATAATAGTCATTAGTAATCAAATAGTTAGAACTCACATATCAATAATTTGTCTTTCGTTAAAATTAACTAAACATTTAAGTCAATAATCAACATACAGTCAGTCACATCCAAGGAAATAAAACCTAACCTATAATGGTAAACAAGTAGCTCTATACTTTGCTAAGATTTGGATTAAACAATATGAATAGCTAACCTTTAAAATAGATTTGTTGTCGCCAATCTGAACTAATTTTCCTAGTATTGAACAGATTGTTTTCATAGTTTCTTTTCACCATAATTAAACTCATATACAGTTCATTTATATTTGCATACTCACATATACGTTCACCCGCTTTGGAAAATTTTGCACGATTGAGTGGATCTGTGTATTATATCTCTCCAGGTCATAAATTGTAATGTATAAGGTATATTGTTGTTTTTTGATGAACATACTCATTAAGTTAAATTTATATGTAACAATTGGAAGTAATTATATAAAGAATTGGAAGTTATACCTACCTTTGTGTTTATTATTTGTATTTTGAATTGGCATCCATCGTGAATTTGGGGAGAGCTATCATTCATTTTATATAGGTACCAGTAGCAGCCACAACGTGCACACACAGGAGTCCTGGGATCTTGTAAGAATAACAGGTATTGCGTAAGTCACTCTAAGTAGTAGGTATTCCCGCAGAACCCCCACAACGGCCCGGAGATAAAATTTAACATAGCGCGCACTGCCGTCATTGCATATTCACATAATTCAGTGTAGAATGCCGGAAACAACCCCTTCCCCTATTAGAAATAGAACATTGGTCAAGATATAAGCGATAGGAAGTCATTTTCAAGCGCGAAATTTAATACAGTTCAAATTTATCATCGCAGAGTTAGTCACCTGTTAATTGAATTGTTAAAGTAAACCCACATATACAGTTAGTAATAATTTTAGATTATACTTTCCCTAGCGGAATATTAGCGTTCAAAAATTTAATTTGGTGAACTTTGCTTTCTTAATTTTTAATCTCTTTTATTTTTTTAATTTACTTAGTCTCATTGCTCTTTAAACACTTTAAATGCTAAGGGTCTTATAACGCTCACACACACACCCCTATAGCAATATATATATATATATATATATATCAGAAAAAGAAAAATATTGGGTATAATCCGCTGTAGAGCAACCGTAAACACGTGTTTCTGACTAATTGGTCGTCATCAGTACGGTGTAGCCAAGGAATAAGGTGGGATAACCTTGGAGATGTAAGCTAAACGGAAGACCATCAGGTGACAGACCACCATTTGCAGCTTCAGCCAGAAGATCCTCGGTTCTGAGGACAACAACTAACGTCGCCACGAGGAAGACAATGTCAACCTGCGTGCCATCCGAGACCCAGGAAATGTAAATGAAAGAATAAGAAATTATTGCGGATACATAAAATATCAGAAAAAGAAAAATATTGGGTATAATCCGCTGTAGAGCAACCGTAAACACGTGTTTCTGACTAATTGGTCGTCATCAGTACGGTGTAGCCAAGGAATAAGGTGGGATAACCTTGGAGATGTAAGCTAAACGGAAGACCATCAGGTGACAGACCACCATTTGCAGCTTCAGCCAGAAGATCCTCGGTTCTGAGGACAACAACTAACGTCGCCACGAGGAAGACAATGTCAACCTGCGTGCCATCCGAGACCCAGGAAATGTAAATGAAAGAATAAGAAATTATTGCGGATACATAAAATATCAGAAAAAGAAAAATATTGGGTATAATCCGCTGTAGAGCAACCGTAAACACGTGTTTCTGACTAATTGGTCGTCATCAGTACGGTGTAGCCAAGGAATAAAGTGGGATAACCTTGGAGATGTAAGCTAAACGGAAGACCATCAGGTGACAGACCACCATTTGCAGCTTCAGCCAGAAGATCCTCGGTTCTGAGGACAACAACTAACGTCGCCACGAGGAAGACAATGTCAACCTGCGTGCCATCCGAGACCCAGGAAATGTAAATGAAAGAATAAGAAATTATTGCGGATACATAAAATATCAGAAAAAGAAAAATATTGGGTATACAGCGGATTATACCCAATATTTTTCTTTTTCTGATATTTTATGTATCCGCAATAATTTCTTATTCTTTCATTTACATTTCCTGGGTCTTGGATGGCACGCAGGTTGACATTGTCTTCCTCGTGGCGACGTTAGTTGTTGTCCTCAGAACCGAGGATCTTCTGGCTGAAGCTGCAAATGGTGGTCTGTCACCTGATGGTCTTCCGTTTAGCTTACATCTCCAAGGTTATCCCACCTTATTCCTTGGCTACACCGTACTGATGACGACCAATTAGTCAGAAACACGTGTTTACGGTTGCTCTACAGCGGATTATACCCAATATTTTTCTTTTTCTGATATTTTATGTATCCGCAATAATTTCTTATTCTTTCATATATATATATATATATATATATATATATATATATATATATATAAACTTAGAAAGAAGTCTCTGCTGTCTGAATGAAGAATTAAAAGGAATCGTTAGGGGATCCAGCATAAAAAACATCTACAGTTACAAAGTTCTCTATTTATTGCCGATATTTCGCATTACATACTAATGCTTCTTCTGGGCTTAACTACAATATTAATATGAATTACAGTATTGAAATTTAAAGTAGTAATAAAATAATCTATTTAATATTAAAATTGACTCACAATTTGAACTTTTTTGAGAGAGAATCGCATCTGACTATGAACTATGTTGTTTTACGCAAATCGTTTCAGATAACATATTAAAAAACTTTTTTAAAAAACTGGTACATATAAATTTAAAAAACAGATACATGTGTTAATAGAGTATTAAAACGGACAAGAACATGTTTACCCATTGACAGGTGACAAATCAATGAATTGATCTGTAAGGGACAACCGTATCAAAGCTGCCTACAACTTTAATATGATATTGACAACCTAGTGTGTTCAGATTTAGATTTGTTGAAAGAATTTAAGTATAAGGTATGTTGTTGGATCCGTGGAGATTGGTTGGTATGCTGGATCCTCCAAGAGGGTTCTTATTTTGGCGTCGTAGTCGGTTGTGTTCATTACCACAGTAGCATTTCCTTTATCGGCTGGTAGAATAATAATGTTTTCGTTTTCCCTTAGTTGTTTCAATGCCAGGAATTCTTCATGTGATAGGTTTTTCTTTGGTGGTTTTGCTGTCCTTAATATTTGCGATACATCTTGGCAGATAGTCTCGGCCGTATTCTTGTCAATCCCAGCTATAGTTGCTTCTACTCCACAAATTATTTCTTCTACTGGTATGCGTTGTAGAAAAATCAGGTCTGATTTTTCTACAACGTTGCCGAGAGGAAAACATAGTGCCACAGACATTGAAACTGAAGTTCAACAGAAACACCAGACAAACCAAGAACATTCTGAAGAAAGCAAGTATGGCGCTACTGAGGGAATCCATCCACGAGACTAGAAAAATGTTGGATGATACCAACAAACAATTACTGCAACTACATCTGAACCTCAGCAACATTATCCACCCGATAATTTGGAGAATACTGGACCAGCTCAGTGAATTCCGTTCCGAGACAAATACCGATTGGACAAAAGCAAAACAAATAAAGAAGTTCAACCACCTGCAAGCAGAACAAAAACCCAGAGACACCAGAGTAGAGAACAAATCACTCAAAGTGGTATACAACTTATCCACCCATGGATTGGACGCAGCATCCCACAATGTTTTGGCTAAAGGATTTAACTACGCAATAGCTCCTGCCCGCATACCAGTAGAAGAAATAATTTGTGGAGTAGAAGCAACTATAGCTGGGATTGACAAGAATACGGCCGAGACTATCCGCCAAGATGTATCGCAAATATTAAGGACAGCAAAACCACCAAAGAAAAACCTATCACATGAAGAATTCCTGGCATTGAAACAACTAAGGGAAAACGAAAACATTATTATTCTACCAGCCGATAAAGGAAATGCTACTGTGGTAATGAACACAACCGACTACGACGCCAAAATAAGAACCCTCTTGGAGGATCCAGCATACCAACCAATCTCCACGGATCCAACAACATACCTGGAGAAAACAACCAAAACTAAAATCAAGGAGAGTCTCATCGACAAGGAAATCCAGACAGCACTCATTCCAAGGGAGAAGTCATCAAGATGCCCCAAATTCTACGGCTTACCTAAAGTCCACAAGGAAGGTGCATCCTTAAGACCCATAGTCAGCTCCATTGGATCACCTGTTCAACAATTGGCTAGATACCTAGCCCAACAACTACAACCTCATGTCGAAGAAGCCGAATCTTACGTCAAGAACGCAAGCCACTTCATCGATCTATTGAGACAAGAAAAAGTAGAACCAGAATGGTTATTAGTAAGCTTCGACGTAGTATCACTGTTTACCAATATACCAGTTGCCGAAGCTCTAGAGACCATCGAACGAATATACCAACCCCCAGTGCACATAATGAACTTGGTGAAACACTGTCTGACAAACACATACTTTATCTACGAAGATCAGCGCTATAGACAAATAGAAGGCGCCCCTATGGGTTCTCCACTATCACCAGTAATAGCAAACCTTTTTATGGAAAACTTAGAAAAAACAGCACTAAGGACGGCCACCCACAAACCCAAACTCTGGCTACGCTACGTCGATGACACTTTCGTGATCTGGACACATGGAAAGGACCACCTCGACATCTTCCTGGAACATTTAAACAAAACCCATCCAAAAATAAAATTTACGATGGAAATAGAATCGACCAACGAATTACCATTCCTCGACGTTTTGGTCAAGAAGAAAGAAAATGGGAACTTAAGTCACACGGTATACCGAAAATCCACCCATACAGACAGATATCTGAACGCTCAGTCTCACCACCACCCAGCTCAGTTACAATCAGTAGTGAAAACCCTAGTGACAAGATCGCAGAGATTAGCAGACAAAGATAACATCACCCAAGAAATGGACAAACTCCACAAGGCACTCCAGCAGAATGGTTTCAGTGAATCTGCTATCAAAAGAGCATCCAAGCCGAAACCAACAACACCACAAGAGGAAAAAGAAACACCAACTGCCAAAACCTACTTACCCTATGTGAAAGGCACCACCGATAGAATATCCAAAATCCTACGAAGACACAACATTGAAACAAGATTCAAAGCAGACAGAAAAATCAGTACAGTCCTTCGAAACCCTAAAACAAAAATACCTTTAGAAAACCAAGGAGTTTATGAAATTCCGTGCCTCAACTGTGAAAAAACTTACATTGGACAAACGAACAGAAGGGTAAACGCAAGAAGAGACGAACACAAAAATTCCGTAAGAAAAGACGAGAAAACTTCGTCTCTGGCTCAACATGTAAAAGAAACATCCCACACGATAGACTTCAGTAACACCAAGCTATTAGCGAACATCGAACATACTAAAACCAGAATCATCAGGGAAGCCATCGAAATTGAAAAACATCCGAACAATCTGAATTCACGAGATGATACCCAGAGGTTACCAACAGCATGGAAACCAGCACTAACAAGAACAGATACCAACAAAGAACACCAAACTAATACTTCTACATCGCAAACCAGCCGTCACACTCCAAACACGAGCCCAACGACACGGAACCATGCACACACTCGTCCAAGGGCAACCAACCGACACGCTAACGAAGTATATAACCACCATCCGAATCCCGAAAACGTCAGTTTACGAATAACAAGAAGCAGACAGTTATCGCAGACCTGAAGATGGCAAGTGTGATTTTGCCGAAACGTCGTCAAGAAACCAGCATCGGTCTTTCCAAAGACCAAGCAGTGGAAACGCGGAAGAAAACCCGGAATCCAGTGACAACACATACTACTACCCGCGGAAACCTGAAAGAGAACATATATATATATATATATATATATATAGTCATAGAAAATAGTGGGTAATCCCGCTGTAGAGCAACCGTAGACACGTGTTTCTGACTAATTGGTCGTCATCAGTACGGTGTAGCCAAGGAATAAGGTGGGAAAACCTTGGAGATGTAAGCATAAACGGAAGACCATCAGGTGACAGACCGCCATTTGTAGCTTCAGTTGGAAGATCCTCAGTTTTGAGGACAACAACCAACATCGCCACGAGGAAGACATTGTCAACCTGCGTGCCAACCGACCCTGGAAAGTTAAACAAAAGTGGAAATAGTGCGGGTAAATAATTTAGTCATAGAAAATAGTGGGTAATCCCGCTGTAGAGCAACCGTAGACACGTGTTTCTGACTAATTGGTCGTCATCAGTACGGTGTAGCCAAGGAATAAGGTGGGAAAACCTTGGAGATGTAAGCATAAACGGAAGACCATCAGGTGACAGACCGCCATTTGTAGCTTCAGTTGGAAGATCCTCAGTTTTGAGGACAACAACCAACATCATACATATATATGTATATATATATATATATATATATGTATATATATATGTTCTCTTTCAGGTTTCCGCGGGTAGTAGTATGTGTTGTCACTGGATTCCGGGTTTTCTTCCGCGTTTCCACTGCTTGGTCTTTGGAAAGACCGATGCTGGTTTCTTGACGACGTTTCGGCAAAATCACACTTGCCATCTTCAGGTCTGCGATAACTGTCTGCTTCTGCTTCTTGTTATTCGTAAACTGACGTTTTCGGGATTCGGATGGTGGTTATATACTTCGTTAGCGTGTCGGTTGGTTGCCCTTGGACGAGTGTGTGCATGGTTCCGTGTCGTTGGGCTCGTGTTTGGAGTGTGACGGCTGGTTTGCGATGTAGAAGTATTAGTTTGGTGTTCTTTGTTGGTATCTGTTCTTGTTAGTGCTGGTTTCCATGCTGTTGGTAACCTCTGGGTATCATCTCGTGAATTCAGATTGTTCGGATGTTTTTCAATTTCGATGGCTTCCCTGATGATTCTGGTTTTAGTATGTTCGATGTTCGCTAATAGCTTGGTGTTACTGAAGTCTATCGTGTGGGATGTTTCTTTTACATGTTGAGCCAGAGACGAAGTTTTCTCGTCTTTTCTTACGGAATTTTTGTGTTCGTCTCTTCTTGCGTTTACCCTTCTGTTCGTTTGTCCAATGTAAGTTTTTTCACAGTTGAGGCACGGAATTTCATAAACTCCTTGGTTTTCTAAAGGTATTTTTGTTTTAGGGTTTCGAAGGACTGTACTGATTTTTCTGTCTGCTTTGAATCTTGTTTCAATGTTGTGTCTTCGTAGGATTTTGGATATTCTATCGGTGGTGCCTTTCACATAGGGTAAGTAGGTTTTGGCAGTTGGTGTTTCTTTTTCCTCTTGTGGTGTTGTTGGTTTCGGCTTGGATGCTCTTTTGATAGCAGATTCACTGAAACCATTCTGCTGGAGTGCCTTGTGGAGTTTGTCCATTTCTTGGGTGATGTTATCTTTGTCTGCTAATCTCTGCGATCTTGTCACTAGGGTTTTCACTACTGATTGTAACTGAGCTGGGTGGTGGTGAGACTGAGCGTTCAGATATCTGTCTGTATGGGTGGATTTTCGGTATACCGTGTGACTTAAGTTCCCATTTTCTTTCTTCTTGACCAAAACGTCGAGGAATGGTAATTCGTTGGTCGATTCTATTTCCATCGTAAATTTTATTTTTGGATGGGTTTTGTTTAAATGTTCCAGGAAGATGTCGAGGTGGTCCTTTCCATGTGTCCAGATCACGAAAGTGTCATCGACGTAGCGTAGCCAGAGTTTGGGTTTGTGGGTGGCCGTCCTTAGTGCTGTTTTTTCTAAGTTTTCCATAAAAAGGTTTGCTATTACTGGTGATAGTGGAGAACCCATAGGGGCGCCTTCTATTTGTCTATAGCGCTGATCTTCGTAGATAAAGTATGTGTTTGTCAGACAGTGTTTCACCAAGTTCATTATGTGCACTGGGGGTTGGTATATTCGTTCGATGGTCTCTAGAGCTTCGGCAACTGGTATATTGGTAAACAGTGATACTACGTCGAAGCTTACTAATAACCATTCTGGTTCTACTTTTTCTTGTCTCAATAGATCGATGAAGTGGCTTGCGTTCTTGACGTAAGATTCGGCTTCTTCGACATGAGGTTGTAGTTGTTGGGCTAGGTATCTAGCCAATTGTTGAACAGGTGATCCAATGGAGCTGACTATGGGTCTTAAGGGTGCACCTTCCTTGTGGACTTTAGGTAAGCCGTAGAATTTGGGGCATCTTGATGACTTCTCCCTTGGAATGAGTGCTGTCTGGATTTCCTTGTCGATGAGACTCTCCTTGATTTTAGTTTTGGTTGTTTTCTCCAGGTATGTTGTTGGATCCGTGGAGATTGGTTGGTATGCTGGATCCTCCAAGAGGGTTCTTATTTTGGCGTCGTAGTCGGTTGTGTTCATTACCACAGTAGCATTTCCTTTATCGGCTGGTAGAATAATAATGTTTTCGTTTTCCCTTAGTTGTTTCAATGCCAGGAATTCTTCATGTGATAGGTTTTTCTTTGGTGGTTTTGCTGTCCTTAATATTTGCGATACATCTTGGCGGATAGTCTCGGCCGTATTCTTGTCAATCCCAGCTATAGTTGCTTCTACTCCACAAATTATTTCTTCTACTGGTATGCGGGCAGGAGCTATTGCGTAGTTAAATCCTTTAGCCAAAACATTGTGGGATGCTGCGTCCAATCCATGGGTGGATAAGTTGTATACCACTTTGAGTGATTTGTTCTCTACTCTGGTGTCTCTGGGTTTTTGTTCTGCTTGCAGGTGGTTGAACTTCTTTATTTGTTTTGCTTTTGTCCAATCGGTATTTGTCTCGGAACGGAATTCACTGAGCTGGTCCAGTATTCTCCAAATTATCGGGTGGATAATGTTGCTGAGGTTCAGATGTAGTTGCAGTAATTGTTTGTTGGTATCATCCAACATTTTTCTAGTCTCGTGGATGGATTCCCTCAGTAGCGCCATACTTGCTTTCTTCAGAATGTTCTTGGTTTGTCTGGTGTTTCTGTTGAACTTCAGTTTCAATGTCTGTGGCACTATGTTTTCCTCTCGGCAACGTTGTAGAAAAATCAGACCTGATTTTTCTACAACGCATACCAGTAGAAGAAATAATTTGTGGAGTAGAAGCAACTATAGCTGGGATTGACAAGAATACGGCCGAGACTATCTGCCAAGATGTATCGCAAATATTAAGGACAGCAAAACCACCAAAGAAAAACCTATCACATGAAGAATTCCTGGCATTGAAACAACTAAGGGAAAACGAAAACATTATTATTCTACCAGCCGATAAAGGAAATGCTACTGTGGTAATGAACACAACCGACTACGACGCCAAAATAAGAACCCTCTTGGAGGATCCAGCATACCAACCAATCTCCACGGATCCAACAACATACCTTATACTTAAATTCTTTCAACAAATCTAAATCTGAACACACTAGGTTGTCAATATCATATTAAAGTTGTAGGCAGCTTTGATACGGTTGTCCCTTACAGATCAATTCATTGATTTGTCACCTGTCAATGGGTAAACATGTTCTTGTCCGTTTTAATACTCTATTAACACATGTATCTGTTTTTTAAATTTATATGTACCAGTTTTTTAAAAAAGTTTTTTAATATGTTATCTGAAACGATTTGCGTAAAACAACATAGTTCATAGTCAGATGCGATTCTCTCTCAAAAAAGTTCAAATTGTGAGTCAATTTTAATATTAAATAGATTATTTTATTACTACTTTAAATTTCAATACTGTAATTCATATTAATATTGTAGTTAAGCCCAGAAGAAGCATTAGTATGTAATGCGAAATATCGGCAATAAATAGAGAACTTTGTAACTGTAGATGTTTTTTATGCTGGATCCCCTAACGATTCCTTTTAATTCTTCATTCAGACAGCAGAGACTTCTTTCTAAGTTTATATATATATATATATATATATATACATATATATATATATATATATATATATAATATGAAATAATTACTACTTTAATAAAAGTAGAATTTTGGGCTGGATAGTTGATTCAAAACACAATTGTTGGCTTAATAACGTTTCGGAAATATATTTATTCCTTCATCAGATCTACAAAATACTTAAATTAGGGACAACTGTTAAGTTAACTATAAATTATCTTACAATTGCCACACTAGGACATAAAATATATGGGTTTGACGAACATTAACAATTTTACATAATATGAGAGTGACTTATAAGTATAAACGTCAAGATGACATATACAAAATTGTAAACAAAAAAATCTTTTTTATTACAAAGCGCACATCAGGTTTCAAACCTCAGATATATCACACTGTTAAATTTATATGTGTCTTATTTAAAAAACAATATTTTATATACCTATAATATTTGAAAAACTAAAAGTGGTAATCATGTATATGAAAAACATGACAATTAGTGAATTTTAATTTTATTCAAAATTTTGTCATTAACAAATTTTAGTAAACCTGAATAAATGTTGCTAAAATTTTGGGAGTCTGATCTAGAGTTAATATTTGGTGTAAAAACATTAATACAAAGAGTTTCTAGAAATAATCTCTTAGTCAAATTAGATTCTTTATACAAGATGTTAGTTCGATCAAATAGTATGGAATGACCAGTAGTATATACATGTGATGCTAATTTACATGCATTAGGTTTATTTCGGGCATCACTTTTATGTTGTGTATTACGTTCTCTAATTCTTTGTTTAGTTTGACCTATGTAGAATTTTTTACAATCATTACATACTAAACCGTAAACCACATTACTATTATATGTCAAATCTAATTTATCTTTAAGTGGTGTAAATAATTTTGAGACAGAATTAGAATTAGAATTAGAATTAGTATAGAAAACTAACAAATTCAAACCGTCTATTGAACTACCATTCTAATTGTCCAAAAAAATATAAAATTAATCTTATTAAGAGTCTAAAAAGTAGAATATTAAACATTACACATCCTGATTTTCAACATGATGATTTAGTAATTTTGAGAAACATATTGATAAAAAATAATTTTCCTATGGCTTTAGTAAATCAATTTCTTTTTTCCACATCTAACATTAGTTATGTTAATAATCGTATAATAAATCTAGTCATTGAAAACCCTTCAGTTCAACTAAATAATGATAACATTGAGCCTCTAAAATATAAAAAAATATCTTATATACCAGGCCTTACTAACCATATTAGGGATTTATTTAAGGAAAAAGTATCCATAGCATACACATCAGCTAATTCTGTCTCAAAATTATTTACACCACTTAAAGATAAATTAGATTTGACATATAATAGTAATGTGGTTTACGGTTTAGTATGTAATGATTGTAAAAAATTCTACATAGGTCAAACTAAACAAAGAATTAGAGAACGTAATACACAACATAAAAGTGATGCCCGAAATAAACCTAATGCATGTAAATTAGCATCACATGTATATACTACTGGTCATTCCATACTATTTGATCGAACTAACATCTTGTATAAAGAATCTAATTTGACTAAGAGATTATTTCTAGAAACTCTTTGTATTAATGTTTTTACACCAAATATTAACTCTAGATCAGACTCCCAAAATTTTAGCAACATTTATTCAGGTTTACTAAAATTTGTTAATGACAAAATTTTGAATAAAATTAAAATTCACTAATTGTCATGTTTTTCATATACATGATTACCACTTTTAGTTTTTCAAATATTATAGGTATATAAAATATTGTTTTTTAAATAAGACACATATAAATTTAACAGTGTGATATATCTGAGGTTTGAAACCTGATGTGCGCTTTGTAATAAAAAAGATTTTTTTGTTTACAATTTTGTATATGTCATCTTGACGTTTATACTTATAAGTCACTCTCATATTATGTAAAATTGTTAATGTTCGTCAAACCCATATATTTTATGTCCTAGTGTGGCAATTGTAAGATAATTTATAGTTAACTTAACAGTTGTCCCTAATTTAAGTATTTTGTAGATCTGATGAAGGAATAAATATATTTCCGAAACGTTATTAAGCCAACAATTGTGTTTTGAATCAACTATCCAGCCCAAAATTCTACTTTTATTAAAGTAGTAATTATTTCATATTATATTATATTTGCTAATTATCAGTAATTATATCTTTAATCTAACAATATAATATGGGCTTTTATACTGAAATTGGAGAAGCATATGGTCATAATACAGTAATTATATTGAAGAACTGGGTGAAGACAAACAAAAATTTGGCATCTTTTCGTAATAGAGTGGTTTTCCTTAAGAGATGTAAGAAATCTAACATCTACCCGTCCCACATCTTACATAGCATTAAGTCATTGGAGTACAGTATGACTGGACATAGTAGAACAATGTTAAATAAAGCAGATTACATACTTTCAGGTTTGAAATCTCAGATATTGAACTTTGAAATTAAGAATACATATTCTCATATTCAATTTTTATTAAAACAAAGAACTTATTACATACATACTGCAAAACAATCTTTGCCAGTTAATATTTTTCATAGGTTTAACAGCATTCAAAAAGCGAATTACGCTAATGTTTACAATAAAATTAAAATAACACAGCAAAATAAACTAAAGAAATTAATAATATCAAAATTACAATGTCCTATTTCTGGTAAACATACAAATAATTTAGGCCCTCAATCTATGACACATACATCTGTCACATTAACTAATGAAGCTAATGAAAACAATAGACATGATTTTGATAAAAGTAATACAAACAATTATAACATTCTCACTGAAGAATTGATAAATGATTTTTTAGTTAATTTGACTGATGTTGTTATTCCTCCAGATGTAAAAGAGGTTTTGGCTTTAGGACCTAATTTCTCGCTACCTACAGATCCTACCAATATTGCCGTTGAAACTGTTTTAGCAGAATGTGAGGATATTCTTACTGTCATAGATGATCCTGATAAAGACTATTATAGATCTGAAATTACATATTTTATAACTAATTATTTAAAAAATCACCGCCATAACTTACAGTATAATAAAATAGACAAAAAATGCAAGAATTTCTTGAAACAAAACGAACATCTAATCATTACAAAGTCAGATAAAAGCAATGTAACAGTTGTTATGGATAAAAATGAATATAACAATAAAATGGCTGAACTCTTAAATGATATTAGCACTTATAAACAAATTAATAGAGATCCCACATTTTCCTATGAACGAAAAACTAACAAATTACTTAATAATCTTAAAGTTAAGAATTACATTAATGAAGTTGAATATAAAAAACTCATTAAACATAACTCAGTCCCATCTAGGATATATGGTATACCTAAAATACATAAAGTAAACATACCTTTAAGGCCCATAGTATCTAGTATTGATAACCATAGTAGATGTTTGGCTAAATTCATGTCCATTATTTTAGACATTTCATTTAAAACATATAACAAATATAAACTAGTAGATACATTTGAATTTGCAAGAAAAGTTAATAATCTCACTATTCCAGAAAACCATATTTTAGTTTCCTTTGATGTTGTGAGTCTTTTTACGAACATACCTACAAATTTGACAATTGACATTATTAGAGATAATTGGTCACTTATCAGGGATCACACTAACATTCCATGTGATGATTTCATTGAATTGTTGGAGTGGTTATTTGATAGTGTGCATTTCACTTTCAATGGACGTCATTTTGTGCAGACTTTTGGTACACCAATGGGGTCCCCTTTGTCACCTAGTATAGCCGATATCATTATGAATACTATGATTGATTATGTAATAACAACTTCAAATGTTAATATCAATTTTATTTACCACTACGTAGATGATATCATTGCTTTAGTACCTATCTATGAGGTTGAACATCTGTTAAACGCTTTCAATTCTTACAATGACCATTTGCGCTTTACAATTGAAAAAGAAAATAATAACTCTATCTCTTTCTTAGACTCCCTGATCACACACAATAACAGTGTCATAAAATTAAGGTGGTATAGAAAACTAACAAATTCAAACCGTCTATTGAACTACCATTCTAATTGTCCAAAAAAATATAAAATTAATCTTATTAAGAGTCTAAAAAGTAGAATATTAAACATTACACATCCTGATTTTCAACATGATGATTTAGTAATTTTGAGAAACATATTGATAAAAAATAATTTTCCTATGGCTTTAGTAAATCAATTTCTTTTTTCCACATCTAACATTAGTTATGTTAATAATCGTATAATAAATCTAGTCATTGAAAACCCTTCAGTTCAACTAAATAATGATAACATTGAGCCTCTAAAATATAAAAAAATATCTTATATACCAGGCCTTACTAACCATATTAGGGATTTATTTAAGGAAAAAGTATCCATAGCATACACATCAGCTAATTCTGTCTCAAAATTATTTACACCACTTAAAGATAAATTAGATTTGACATATAATAGTAATGTGGTTTACGGTTTAGTATGTAATGATTGTAAAAAATTCTACATAGGTCAAACTAAACAAAGAATTAGAGAACGTAATACACAACATAAAAGTGATGCCCGAAATAAACCTAATGCATGTAAATTAGCATCACATGTATATACTACTGGTCATTCCATACTATTTGATCGAACTAACATCTTGTATAAAGAATCTAATTTGACTAAGAGATTATTTCTAGAAACTCTTTGTATTAATGTTTTTACACCAAATATTAACTCTAGATCAGACTCCCAAAATTTTAGCAACATTTATTCAGGTTTACTAAAATTTGTTAATGACAAAATTTTGAATAAAATTAAAATTCACTAATTGTCATGTTTTTCATATACATGATTACCACTTTTAGTTTTTCAAATATTATAGGTATATAAAATATTGTTTTTTAAATAAGACACATATAAATTTAACAGTGTGATATATCTGAGGTTTGAAACCTGATGTGCGCTTTGTAATAAAAAAGATTTTTTTGTTTACAATTTTGTATATGTCATCTTGACGTTTATACTTATAAGTCACTCTCATATTATGTAAAATTGTTAATGTTCGTCAAACCCATATATTTTATGTCCTAGTGTGGCAATTGTAAGATAATTTATAGTTAACTTAACAGTTGTCCCTAATTTAAGTATTTTGTAGATCTGATGAAGGAATAAATATATTTCCGAAACGTTATTAAGCCAACAATTGTGTTTTGAATCAACTATCCAGCCCAAAATTCTACTTTTATTAAAGTAGTAATTATTTCATATTATATTATATTTGCTAATTATCAGTAATTATATCTTTAATCTAACTATATATATATATATATATATATATATATAAACTTAGAAAGAAGTCTCTGCTGTCTGAATGAAGAATTAAAAGGAATCGTTAGGGGATCCAGCATAAAAAACATCTACAGTTACAAAGTTCTCTATTTATTGCCGATATTTCGCATTACATACTAATGCTTCTTCTGGGCTTAACTACAATATTAATATGAATTACAGTATTGAAATTTAAAGTAGTAATAAAATAATCTATTTAATATTAAAATTGACTCACAATTTGAACTTTTTTGAGAGAGAATCGCATCTGACTATGAACTATGTTGTTTTACGCAAATCGTTTCAGATAACATATTAAAAAACTTTTTTAAAAAACTGGTACATATAAATTTAAAAAACAGATACATGTGTTAATAGAGTATTAAAACGGACAAGAACATGTTTACCCATTGACAGGTGACAAATCAATGAATTGATCTGTAAGGGACAACCGTATCAAAGCTGCCTACAACTTTAATATGATATTGACAACCTAGTGTGTTCAGATTTAGATTTGTTGAAAGAATTTAAGTATACAGTGCATTTAACTATACAGTGTGACTAGAAAATGAAGTGTTTATAATTAATATGGTTGAGTTAAGTTAAATCCATTAGTTATGACAATTAGTAATTTGTATAAATTAGTCTTGTATAACTTATTAAGGAAATGGCATTTTAATTTTTGTTGTTTGAATTGATAGTGATATTAGTTTTTGTTAAATGAAAGCAAATAAGAATAAACGTTACTTAATCTATCTATGTCCGATCTGAAGTTCATAGAATTATCGTTATTATTGATTTCAGTCATTTCCAAAAATTCCCTAGATTTCTTGTGCCTCTCAACACACAAAATCTGAGTGTTATCATACATGGGTTGGTGATTAAGTCTGAGACAGTGTTGTGCCAAAGCACATCTCTGTTTTTTAGTGTTAATATCGCTTTTGTGTGTTCTGAGGCGAGTTTTCAGCCACGATGACGTATTTCCTATGTAAACTTCATCGCAATCTTTACACGGTATAGCATATACTATGTTGGAACGACATTCTTTATTGTCTTTGTCTTTGACTTTCGAGAAAAATTTGTCTACACCAAGCACACCATAACACCCGAATTTGACATTGTCACACCTAAGGACCTTTGTGATTTTATAGGTAACATTTTCTATGAATGGTAATCTGAAATAGGTAGGTTCTGAATTAAAATTATTGTTGTTATTTTGCGAAACATTATTGTTAATGTGAGGTGTATTAAATAGAAATTTATTAACTAGTGACTTAGGATAACCATTGTTAATGAATATATTGCTTAATTTTTTTATGTTGTCATTGAGAAAAGAGGGGTGGCAAATCCTGGATACTCTGTTTTTTGTGGCAGTAATTAAATTAAGTTTTTGTTTTATTGGGTGACTGGAGTGATAATTAATGACTGCCTGAATACGTTGGCTTTGTGTACCAGTCTATCATAATGATGTTGTTCATATTTCTTTTTAGTTTGGTATCCAAGAATGGCAAAGTCCTCTCTGTCTCTGTTTCTATTGTAAATTGAATTTTATCATGAAAAGAGTTGAATTTGTTTAGAGTGTAATGTATTTTGTCAGAAGGTAATCCTAATATTAAATCATCAATATATTTCTTTACTATTGACAATTCAAAGTCTAAAGAAGCAACTATGCTATCCAACCAGAAGTCCATAACTATGTTGGCAATGATTGGGCTCAAAGGCATGCCCATTGGTACGCCATCAATTCCTTAATAAGTTATACAAGACTAATTTATACAAATTACTAATTGTCATAACTAATGGATTTAACTTAACTCAACCATATTAATTATAAACACTTCATTTTCTAGTCACACTGTATAGTTAAATGCACTGTATACTTTAATTCTTTCAACAAATCTAAATCTGAACACACTAGGTTGTCAATATCATATTAAAGTTGTAGGCAGCTTTGATACGGTTGTCCATTACAGATCAATTCATTGATTTGTCACCTGTCAATGGGTAAACATGTTCTTGTCCGTTTTAATACTCTATTAACACATGTATCTGTTTTTTAAATTTATATGTACCAGTTTTTTAAAAAAGTTTTTTAATATGTTATCTGAAACGATTTGCGTAAAACAACATAGTTCATAGTCAGATGCGATTCTCTCTCAAAAAAGTTCAAATTGTGAGTCAATTTTAATATTAAATAGATTATTTTATTACTACTTTAAATTTCAATACTGTAATTCATATTAATATTGTAGTTAAGCCCAGAAGAAGCATTAGTATGTAATGCGAAATATCGGCAATAAATAGAGAACTTTGTAACTGTAGATGTTTTTTATGCTGGATCCCCTAACGATTCCTTTTAAATATATATATATTGCTATGGGGGGTTATACTGTATGCTTATAACGACCCTATGTTGTAATGATGAATGGAGAGCTAATGAGACTTAGAGCGCTTAATTTACTTTATCCTAAAAACAAAAACTACTAAACACAATAATCTATTTAACTATTAACTTTTCAATTTTAATTCTGCCGGCTAGCTAAAGGGGGGTTGTGTTCTACGAACACGGAGAGAAATTATCTATTTATTTTATGTATCAATTAGTATCTCACAAATTTCCTAATAGATAACTACCGTTATTACTAATTCAAAAATTTCGCGGCATTTAACGTATGACTGCGCAAGATCGAGATATACTTTATCCAAGAGGTGGAACGAACACTAAAATTCGCGCGAAGACGCTATACTTAATGTGTACGAGTGGATAGATTAAGTAATCAAAAGAAAGGAATTTAAAAGTTATGTGATTAACTAAGTGGGTGTTGTTTAAGTGACTCTAATTGTGTTCTCTACAGGGCGTTACTGAGGTTCGAAAGTTTGATTTACCTTAGTCCGTATACCTTGCTATCCAGCTGTCGTT
Source organism: Amphimallon solstitiale (assembly GCA_963170755.1). Lineage (NCBI taxonomy): Eukaryota > Metazoa > Arthropoda > Insecta > Coleoptera > Scarabaeidae > Amphimallon > Amphimallon solstitiale. The sequence continues at coordinate 107,140,048 of OY720681.1, read as the reverse complement.
TGACGATCTTGAAGAATCTAACCTGGAAATTCAATTTGGACAGACAGCTCTTATGCTGGAGCGTCAACAGAATATGTGTACCTCTTATGGTGGAAGACTGAGTTTCAACAGTGACGAAAACAAACACTTTATATAAGGAAACAACAAATCTGAATTTATTTAAAACATAACACTGAATATTTACTACAATACAACAATGTCCACACAATTTAGATATCAACAATACACTTTTATTGTGTACAAGAACAACAGTTATTTAGGCAGAAGTTCTACGATTTTGAAATATTTAAAACAAGGCACAGTATGCGAACTTGGCCCTTATGTATCAACTATAAAAATGGGCTGCATGACAAATGAGATAGTACTAAATTTAACTGTAAGTAAATTCTGATATTCTTTTTTTTTAAATAAGCATTAAATTGTTGGAAATTTTAAATTGACTTTCTAAGTGTTTATATATGCTATGTATCTAGATTTGAATTTTATTAATTGATAGAGATGATCGAATTAAAAGACGTTACATAAATGTGACATAGATTTGGATTTGACCCACATTTGTGTCAAGAAAAACAAACATATACGAATATTAGACTTGGTACCTTCTGTGTATTAATTCCTTATCTTGTTTAAGGCCAGGTACTTGTTCCAATGGGGTTGCTTCTATGTGAAGGCTGCTCGCGTCCCAGCTGTGTGGTATCGGTGTTCGATGAGTCCTTGACCCAGTTCGGCTCGGTTTAAGGTCGGCTTCTTCAATGGATGACCTTCGGTGTATTAACTTTGACGGTGGCTGGATGTCAATATGGATTGGTAATAATTGTAGATGCGTCGATCAACTCAATGAATGATCACACAAAAAATAAATGAATCGAAAAAAATGGCTCGTTAATGACGGTTCAACAACAAATCAATCGATGAATAATCCGCTTGCATTACCATGAATGCTCACGAAACAATGAAGAATCTTGAATAATCTTGAATGCTCACGAAACAATGAAGAATCTTCGATAATAATCCACGATCCTCGTCGGACGTGCCTTTTTATATGAATCTCTGTTGTGGTTCTTGTAACCATGGCAATTTTATACAGTAAAATTTTACAAAGTCTTTTTACGGGCAAGTCTATTTTTGTATATTTGTGGAATCATGTTTTATCTTAGTTAAATTAATTCGTCTTTCAATCGGTACAATAAAATTACTTTAATTCGTTTTCTTTTAGAAAAACACATTTTTTAAAAATTAAAGGGCAAATTTTGCATTTCGACTTTCATTTGTTCGATGACGTCAATGACGCTAATGAAATAAATTTAAATATCAGAATTTTGGCTTAAAATGCCTTTTTAGTAGAACTTTACCTTTACAAATTAAACTTATAAATACATACAATATATTTTCGTCTTTTAATCCTTTTTAAAATCTTTCTTTATACAAAAAATTAGTGTGGTTAGTTTTTGAAGTGGAATAACTAAATGGTCTTTTAATTTATTTACGATTTACTGTTATAACATGAAACTATGACCTTTTCTTAATCTATACCACCTTTTTTAAATTATCTACATAGCTTGTAATTTATATTATAAAACTTTTCTTTTACCTCTGTTGACAACTGTCAAATTATTCAAAATGCTTATTTAAATATCTGGTCTCAACTTGTAAATATGACATTGAAAAATATTACATCGTAAATGCGTCTCGATAGACTTTGTAACTGCTAGAGTTAATTTATAATTACTTTGATTACTTATAGGAAATGTTTGAAATTTATTTTGCCTCTGTCAATATGGCGCGTCGAAATTTGAAAATTAAAATGATGCTTAACTTAAATGTGCGCATCTAAGAGTTTTATTGTTTGTTACCATGCTTGTAACTTGTAAACTAGTTTATAGTTTAAATGTTTTTTGTGTTCACCATTAGTTTATTTTAGTTTTATGCTATGCATTTTTAGATATCAATTTGTCATGTATGTGCAATACTTTTGCCAAAGTTTGGGATGATGCTTTCGAAACTATCAACCTTGTTTTAACCTTGAACCTGTAACTTTTTGTGACAATTTACTCTTGAGAAATCACACTATAAAATGGTACTCATTTAAATGCTCATAGTGTGGTAATAAATGTTGAAATTTGTAATATAAAATTGTCCATTTGTAATGGCTGTCAGATTCATTTTATATTAATACTTTGCCTATATATCACTTAACTAATTATTGTTGTATTGTGTAAATTTGCTAAATATAAGTATAAAAATAAGACTAATGTGTATTTTAAACTAATCAGGTAATTATTTTAATATTTAGTGCTTAATACGGGGGTTTCAGTTGGGGTTCCTGAAAAGAGTAGTCATTGGTTTGGTTTTCTAAATTTGGGGGTGAATTTCTTTCTAATATTTACAATTTGATGGGGTTCTCAGAATTTACTAGATTTGTTAGTAAAATCTGTCTTAATTTTCAGGAATTTTTACCTGTACTCTTATACAAGGGTCCAAACATAATGCATCGCCGATGTATATATGGTTGCCTGTATTCAAGGGGTTTTAAAGGGTGACTGTATGTGTTTGTGGGTATTTGACTGGTGTTGTCACATAATCGACACCAGTTCAACTTGCCCCTTAACGAAGGTAGTTTTTTATGTATATAAAAAATTTCGTTCGTTATAAATAAACCTTATAATGTAATTGTAATAATTAACTAACTTATATATTTTAAGTGACAAAATTTTTCTTTAACAAACTGATATATTTATTTTGTATTATGCTAAGGGCTTAATTAACTGAGTTTTTATATTTGTAGTTCTGTCATATGTCTGTAATATAAGTTGTATGTGTGTATGGAAATTTTCCTAACAAAATTGAATTTTTAACAATATTTATTTAATGACTTGTCCCTGTATATGGGTATTAGTGTAAGATGCTATGTATATGTTATGTATTTGTGTACCTATATTTTTATTGATAAATATGAACACTAGTTCCTCTTTGTATGTGCGCGTATGTTTTCCTTCTTGAATTTTTCTATGGATGTTGCCTTTATAAAGTTTTATTATGTACCAATTATGCTTCTTTTGTTTTTATGCTTCTTTTACCTATAGTGTCTCGGATTCAAATTCTATACTGTGATAATAGTGGCCTATTTTAATATACCTCGAGTGTACTTACACTTAAATTAACTTTGTTGCTTCAACTAATTATTCTTGTTACCTATTATATTTGACCTTTTGTCATGTATTCATCTTCCTATTTGCGGAACATATTTTCAATTATTATTGCACTTTTGCGTGCTGATGTACCCATTTTAGGTTGTACATCACCTTTTGTCTTCCCATAATACCATATCTTCTCATGGTTTTATTTATGAGGTAAATTTTAATTATATCTATTTTTCCTCCACGATACCATATCTTTTCATGGGTTTCTTCGTGGGTTCATTTTCTTTATTTATTTATAAAAGCGTTATTTTCGCTCCGTGGTATATTTTAAGTCTTAGGCCTTTTTTTTCATATTTAAATATTTTATTTTCCTTCATATTTTGGTCAATTCTTCTTGAATCCTTTTTGTTCTGTTTGTACATATGTTTCTTGATTGAATTTTTGACTTGTAGCCTTATTTTTGTATTTTATATAAAGGCAGTAGTAATTTTACTTTCTTCTAATGGTAGTGGTTCCATACGCTTTGTTGTAAGTTTTCTTTCAAAGATTTGTTCTTCCTAGTGTTTCTTATTTCTTTTCCATAACATGTTGCATCCTCTTGCTGTGTATTTGTATATTTTCTTTATTCTGACTGAAGTGTTCCAGACATTTTTCAACCTATATTACCTCCTTATGCGTTGCTGCTTGATTGATATAGGAATGGGAAAAACTAACAATTATTTACTATGTGTCTTAAGATTATTTATGGATGAACTTCTTATCTACTATAGGCGAACTCTTCTAATATTAAATTCCGGGTGTATTTACATCTTTGGATATACAGATTGGGCTCGTCTGTTTTGGTTGTGGGATGATTCCGCTATCCTCGGGTTGGGTTCGTCCGATGTAGAGAATTTTGTTTATCTTCCTGGCTCTTTTCGGTTTGGGCTCGACCAAATGACTCCTGGGGTGTCGGGACTCGTGGTGCCCCTACATTGTTCTGTGGGGTTGATAGGCCTTTAATTTCTTGGTATCGCTCCGATGTATTTAGGCTTTGTCTCTTGGGGGTGCTCAGGTAGGAGTGGGGTCGCTATAGTCCCATCGGAGATCGCCTTCCATTTCTCCGCCTTGCTCCGTTATATTTATTAGGCTTTCGTTACTTGAGGGTGCTCAGGTAGGAGTGGGGTCGCCTTAGTCCCATCGGAGATCGCCTTCTATTTCTCCGCCTTGCTCCGATGTATTTATTAGGCTTTTATTCTTGGGGGTGCTGTCAGTCTTGGTGATAGCTAGGGTAGGAGTGGGGTCGCCTTATTCCCATCGGAGATCGCCTTCTATTTCTCCGCCTTGCTCCGTTATATTTTTTATGTGGGTCTATGTGCCTAAAATCTTGAGGCGAAAGTCGATGATGTTTTTGTTGTCCCGAAGGATGTCATCGGTGTATGTTGTTTGTGTTGTGATTTCCCTATCTGGTCGATTGCCTGAATGTGTGTGTGTGTTCGCGAAGTGGCGAAGTGTTACCTGATTCTTTTTATACAAAATTACTGCTATTTGAATTCCCTTAAGAGTTTTGAAATTGTTGTGTATTTCGCATGTGTAATGGATTAGTGTTATTAAAGTTTGTGTGTGTACCTTCAAGTTTGGTAAATTGTGTGTATGTGTGTTTGCATTTTCTATGTGTGTGTGAATTGACTTACTTCGCATGTCTGTCCATGTATTTGTGTCTATGCCCCTAAATGTGATAACTTCCTTGGATGTCTTGTTAATTTTATCACTTTGTGTGATAAGTTCCTGCTGTTTCCGAGAACTTGTATATTTTTCGGCACCTGTAAACGTATATGTAGTCTTCCTTGAGATGTAGAACCAAAAATATCTCTCCTCTTCCTCTTCAGTTAGAAGCGCGTCAAAGTGCGTTCTCAAGATCCTCCTGCTAGAATCCATGTATTTAGTTTTGGATTGTATAAGTATTGTTGCGGAGGTTTTCTTGATTTCTGCTGTGTCCTTTTCATTATTTAGGCCCTTTGGAACATCCTTCTCGAAATTTTCTAATGCCTTTTCTTCGGTCGAATCTTGTTCGTTGTTTTCCCCCGTTTGTATTTCTACTATTGTTATTTCTTCCTTTTCCTTTTCTTTAGTTATTTCTACGGATACTGTTTCTATTGGTCCTGGTTCTACAGCTGCTTTATTTTCGCCTTTGTCATTTCTGTTTAGTAATTCATCCCACATTTGTTTTCTTTCTAATTTGTATGCTTCTCTTTCGCGTTTTCTTTCTAATTTGTCTTCTTTTCTATTGTTCTCTATTTTATCGTTCATGCTGTCTATTTTGTTCCCTAAACCTTCCTTTAGTTTCTCCATTAGCAATTCGAACGGGTTTATTGACAACGTTGGTTCGGATGTTGTGGGAGTGATTTTCACAGTAGTACCCTTTTTTATTCGTGTTGTATCCCCTTGGTCTTGCGTATTTTCTTTCTCTTCACATTTTTGCCCGTCTATTTTTGTTTCTTCTGGTACAATTATATCTTCATCTTCATCCTTTTTCTCAACCATATTTTCTACCCTCTTATTTTCTTCTCTATTTTCCTCCTTTGTTTCCATATAGCTTTTATTTTCTTGTTTGTCTTCCTCCCCATCTCGTTTTCTATTTGTCCCTAAACTTTCTCTCAGTTCCTGTATATCCTTTTTATATTCTTGTCTTTCTTGTTTGAACGCGTCCATGATTATTTGGAATTGCTCCGTTGTCAAATTTAGTGTCATGTTGATATTGTTATGTTTGCTAAATATGAGCGCTTCTGGATCATGTATTAATTTTGCAGGTTTTATATTTTTACAAATACACACAATAATAATAAAAATTTGATAATACCTTATGATAAGACCCTTGTATAATGTATTGTACCTACTATGTGAATAATAATAATACCTGTATTTGATTCTGCTATTTTTAATACAGAAAAATAAATGATTTTACTTTTGTCAGTGTTTGTTTGTTTACCATCACTTTATAGAAGTACACATATGTAATAAATAAAGAAAAAATTAAAAACACATGTTGCTTTTTATATTTTTATTGTACAATTATTTTTTTTTTAAATTTATAAGAATCCTCTGCTTCTGGTGATCTTCTAGTCTTCTGGAGTAGCTGAAAAACACAGTAAGTATCCGGCTAAAGTTTAATAATCGGCCCCAAATCGTTGGTGCGCCAATAATGTGATGGGGTATGGGGGTGCGTGTATAGGGGGGTAGGTACCCTTACAAAGCCCCAAGTTGCGGTGCCAATAATGCTATGGGGGGTTATACTGTATGCTTATAACGACCCTATGTTGTAATGATGAATGGAGAGCTAATGAGACTTAGAGCGCTTAATTTACTTTATCCTAAAAACAAAAACTACTAAACACAATAATCTATTTAACTATTAACTTTTCAATTTTAATTCTGCCGGCTAGCTAAAGGGGGGTTGTGTTCTACGAACACGGAGAGAAATTATCTATTTATTTTATGTATCAATTAGTATCTCACAAATTTCCTAATAGATAACTACCGTTATTACTAATTCAAAAATTTCGCGGCATTTAACGTATGACTGCGCAAGATCGAGATATACTTTATCCAAGAGGTGGAACGAACACTAAAATTCGCGCGAAGACGCTATACTTAATGTGTACGAGTGGATAGATTAAGTAATCAAAAGAAAGGAATTTAAAAGTTATGTGATTAACTAAGTGGGTGTTGTTTAAGTGACTCTAATTGTGTTCTCTACAGGGCGTTACTGAGGTTCGAAAGTTTGATTTACCTTAGTCCGTATACCTTGCTATCCAGCTGTCGTTTGACGATCTTGAAGAATCTAACCTGGAAATTCAATTTGGACAGACAGCTCTTATGCTGGAGCGTCAACAGAATATGTGTACCTCTTATGGTGGAAGACTGAGTTTCAACAGTGACGAAAACAAACACTTTATATAAGGAAACAACAAATCTGAATTTATTTAAAACATAACACTGAATATTTACTACAATACAACAATGTCCACACAATTTAGATATCAACAATACACTTTTATTGTGTACAAGAACAACAGTTATTTAGGCAGAAGTTCTACGATTTTGAAATATTTAAAACAAGGCACAGTATGCGAACTTGGCCCTTATGTATCAACTATAAAAATGGGCTGCATGACAAATGAGATAGTACTAAATTTAACTGTAAGTAAATTCTGATATTCTTTTTTTTTAAATAAGCATTAAATTGTTGGAAATTTTAAATTGACTTTCTAAGTGTTTATATATGCTATGTATCTAGATTTGAATTTTATTAATTGATAGAGATGATCGAATTAAAAGACGTTACATAAATGTGACATAGATTTGGATTTGACCCACATTTGTGTCAAGAAAAACAAACATATACGAATATTAGACTTGGTACCTTCTGTGTATTAATTCCTTATCTTGTTTAAGGCCAGGTACTTGTTCCAATGGGGTTGCTTCTATGTGAAGGCTGCTCGCGTCCCAGCTGTGTGGTATCGGTGTTCGATGAGTCCTTGACCCAGTTCGGCTCGGTTTAAGGTCGGCTTCTTCAATGGATGACCTTCGGTGTATTAACTTTGACGGTGGCTGGATGTCAATATGGATTGGTAATAATTGTAGATGCGTCGATCAACTCAATGAATGATGACACAAAAAATAAATGAATCGAAAAAAATGGCTCGTTAATGACGGTTCAACAACAAATCAATCGATGAATAATCCGCTTGCATTACCATGAATGCTCACGAAACAATGAAGAATCTTGAATAATCTTGAATGCTCACGAAACAATGAAGAATCTTCGATAATAATCCACGATCCTCGTCGGACGTGCCTTTTTATATGAATCTCTGTTGTGGTTCTTGTAACCATGGCAATTTTATACAGTAAAATTTTACAAAGTCTTTTTACGGGCAAGTCTATTTTTGTATATTTGTGGAATCATGTTTTATCTTAGTTAAATTAATTCGTCTTTCAATCGGTACAATAAAATTACTTTAATTCGTTTTCTTTTAGAAAAACACATTTTTTAAAAATTAAAGGGCAAATTTTGCATTTCGACTTTCATTTGTTCGATGACGTCAATGACGCTAATGAAATAAATTTAAATATCAGAATTTTGGCTTAAAATGCCTTTTTAGTAGAACTTTACCTTTACAAATTAAACTTATAAATACATACAATATATTTTCGTCTTTTAATCCTTTTTAAAATCTTTCTTTATACAAAAAATTAGTGTGGTTAGTTTTTGAAGTGGAATAACTAAATGGTCTTTTAATTTATTTACGATTTACTGTTATAACATGAAACTATGACCTTTTCTTAATCTATACCACCTTTTTTAAATTATCTACATAGCTTGTAATTTATATTATAAAACTTTTCTTTTACCTCTGTTGACAACTGTCAAATTATTCAAAATGCTTATTTAAATATCTGGTCTCAACTTGTAAATATGACATTGAAAAATATTACATCGTAAATGCGTCTCGATAGACTTTGTAACTGCTAGAGTTAATTTATAATTACTTTGATTACTTATAGGAAATGTTTGAAATTTATTTTGCCTCTGTCAATATGGCGCGTCGAAATTTGAAAATTAAAATGATGCTTAACTTAAATGTGCGCATCTAAGAGTTTTATTGTTTGTTACCATGCTTGTAACTTGTAAACTAGTTTATAGTTTAAATGTTTTTTGTGTTCACCATTAGTTTATTTTAGTTTTATGCTATGCATTTTTAGATATCAATTTGTCATGTATGTGCAATACTTTTGCCAAAGTTTGGGATGATGCTTTCGAAACTATCAACCTTGTTTTAACCTTGAACCTGTAACTTTTTGTGACAATTTACTCTTGAGAAATCACACTATAAAATGGTACTCATTTAAATGCTCATAGTGTGGTAATAAATGTTGAAATTTGTAATATAAAATTGTCCATTTGTAATGGCTGTCAGATTCATTTTATATTAATACTTTGCCTATATATCACTTAACTAATTATTGTTGTATTGTGTAAATTTGCTAATTATAAGTATAAAAATAAGACTAATGTGTATTTTAAACTAATCAGGTAATTATTTTAATATTTAGTGCTTAATACGGGGGTTTCAGTTGGGGTTCCTGAAAAGAGTAGTCATTGGTTTGGTTTTCTAAATTTGGGGGTGAATTTCTTTCTAATATTTACAATTTGATGGGGTTCTCAGAATTTACTAGATTTGTTAGTAAAATCTGTCTTAATTTTCAGGAATTTTTACCTGTACTCTTATACAAGGGTCCAAACATAATGCATCGCCGATGTATATATGGTTGCCTGTATTCAAGGGGTTTTAAAGGGTGACTGTATGTGTTTGTGGGTATTTGACTGGTGTTGTCACATAATCGACACCAGTTCAATATATATATATATATATATATATATATATATATATATGTATATATATATGTTCTCTTTCAGGTTTCCGCGGGTAGTAGTATGTGTTGTCACTGGATTCCGGGTTTTCTTCCGCGTTTCCACTGCTTGGTCTTTGGAAAGACCGATGCTGGTTTCTTGACGACGTTTCGGCAAAATCACACTTGCCATCTTCAGGTCTGCGATAACTGTCTGCTTCTGCTTCTTGTTATTCGTAAACTGACGTTTTCGGGATTCGGATGGTGGTTATATACTTCGTTAGCGTGTCGGTTGGTTGCCCTTGGACGAGTGTGTGCATGGTTCCGTGTCGTTGGGCTCGTGTTTGGAGTGTGACGGCTGGTTTGCGATGTAGAAGTATTAGTTTGGTGTTCTTTGTTGGTATCTGTTCTTGTTAGTGCTGGTTTCCATGCTGTTGGTAACCTCTGGGTATCATCTCGTGAATTCAGATTGTTCGGATGTTTTTCAATTTCGATGGCTTCCCTGATGATTCTGGTTTTAGTATGTTCGATGTTCGCTAATAGCTTGGTGTTACTGAAGTCTATCGTGTGGGATGTTTCTTTTACATGTTGAGCCAGAGACGAAGTTTTCTCGTCTTTTCTTACGGAATTTTTGTGTTCGTCTCTTCTTGCGTTTACCCTTCTGTTCGTTTGTCCAATGTAAGTTTTTTCACAGTTGAGGCACGGAATTTCATAAACTCCTTGGTTTTCTAAAGGTATTTTTGTTTTAGGGTTTCGAAGGACAGTACTGATTTTTCTGTCTGCTTTGAATCTTGTTTCAATGTTGTGTCTTCGTAGGATTTTGGATATTCTATCGGTGGTGCCTTTCACATAGGGTAAGTAGGTTTTGGCAGTTGGTGTTTCTTTTTCCTCTTGTGGTGTTGTTGGTTTCGGCTTGGATGCTCTTTTGATAGCAGATTCACTGAAACCATTCTGCTGGAGTGCCTTGTGGAGTTTGTCCATTTCTTGGGTGATGTTATCTTTGTCTGCTAATCTCTGCGATCTTGTCACTAGGGTTTTCACTACTGATTGTAACTGAGCTGGGTGGTGGTGAGACTGAGCGTTCAGATATCTGTCTGTATGGGTGGATTTTCGGTATACCGTGTGACTTAAGTTCCCATTTTCTTTCTTCTTGACCAAAACGTCGAGGAATGGTAATTCGTTGGTCGATTCTATTTCCATCGTAAATTTTATTTTTGGATGGGTTTTGTTTAAATGTTCCAGGAAGATGTCGAGGTGGTCCTTTCCATGTGTCCAGATCACGAAAGTGTCATCGACGTAGCGTAGCCAGAGTTTGGGTTTGTGGGTGGCCGTCCTTAGTGCTGTTTTTTCTAAGTTTTCCATAAAAAGGTTTGCTATTACTGGTGATAGTGGAGAACCCATAGGGGCGCCTTCTATTTGTCTATAGCGCTGATCTTCGTAGATAAAGTATGTGTTTGTCAGACAGTGTTTCACCAAGTTCATTATGTGCACTGGGGGTTGGTATATTCGTTCGATGGTCTCTAGAGCTTCGGCAACTGGTATATTGGTAAACAGTGATACTACGTCGAAGCTTACTAATAACCATTCTGGTTCTACTTTTTCTTGTCTCAATAGATCGATGAAGTGGCTTGCGTTCTTGACGTAAGATTCGGCTTCTTCGACATGAGGTTGTAGTTGTTGGGCTAGGTATCTAGCCAATTGTTGAACAGGTGATCCAATGGAGCTGACTATGGGTCTTAAGGGTGCACCTTCCTTGTGGACTTTAGGTAAGCCGTAGAATTTGGGGCATCTTGATGACTTCTCCCTTGGAATGAGTGCTGTCTGGATTTCCTTGTCGATGAGACTCTCCTTGATTTTAGTTTTGGTTGTTTTCTCCAGGTATGTTGTTGGATCCGTGGAGATTGGTTGGTATGCTGGATCCTCCAAGAGGGTTCTTATTTTGGCGTCGTAGTCGGTTGTGTTCATTACCACAGTAGCATTTCCTTTATCGGCTGGTAGAATAATAATGTTTTCGTTTTCCCTTAGTTGTTTCAATGCCAGGAATTCTTCATGTGATAGGTTTTTCTTTGGTGGTTTTGCTGTCCTTAATATTTGCGATACATCTTGGCGGATAGTCTCGGCCGTATTCTTGTCAATCCCAGCTATAGTTGCTTCTACTCCACAAATTATTTCTTCTACTGGTATGCGGGCAGGAGCTATTGCGTAGTTAAATCCTTTAGCCAAAACATTGTGGGATGCTGCGTCCAATCCATGGGTGGATAAGTTGTATACCACTTTGAGTGATTTGTTCTCTACTCTGGTGTCTCTGGGTTTTTGTTCTGCTTGCAGGTGGTTGAACTTCTTTATTTGTTTTGCTTTTGTCCAATCGGTATTTGTCTCGGAACGGAATTCACTGAGCTGGTCCAGTATTCTCCAAATTATCGGGTGGATAATGTTGCTGAGGTTCAGATGTAGTTGCAGTAATTGTTTGTTGGTATCATCCAACATTTTTCTAGTCTCGTGGATGGATTCCCTCAGTAGCGCCATACTTGCTTTCTTCAGAATGTTCTTGGTTTGTCTGGTGTTTCTGTTGAACTTCAGTTTCAATGTCTGTGGCACTATGTTTTCCTCTCGGCAACGTTGTAGAAAAATCAGACCTGATTTTTCTACAACGCATACCAGTAGAAGAAATAATTTGTGGAGTAGAAGCAACTATAGCTGGGATTGACAAGAATACGGCCGAGACTATCTGCCAAGATGTATCGCAAATATTAAGGACAGCAAAACCACCAAAGAAAAACCTATCACATGAAGAATTCCTGGCATTGAAACAACTAAGGGAAAACGAAAACATTATTATTCTACCAGCCGATAAAGGAAATGCTACTGTGGTAATGAACACAACCGACTACGACGCCAAAATAAGAACCCTCTTGGAGGATCCAGCATACCAACCAATCTCCACGGATCCAACAACATACCTGGAGAAAACAACCAAAACTAAAATCAAGGAGAGTCCCATCGACAAGGAAATCCAGACAGCACTCATTCCAAGGGAGAAGTCATCAAGATGCCCCAAATTCTACGGCTTACCTAAAGTCCACAAGGAAGGTGCACCCCTAAGACCCATAGTCAGCTCCATTGGATCACCTGTTCAACAATTGGCTAGATACCTAGCCCAACAACTACAACCTCATGTCGAAGAAGCCGAATCTTACGTCAAGAACGCAAGCCACTTCATCGATCTATTGAGACAAGAAAAAGTAGAACCAGAATGGTTATTAGTAAGCTTCGACGTAGTATCACTGTTTACCAATATACCAGTTGCCGAAGCTCTAGAGACCATCGAACGAATATACCAACCCCCAGTGCACATAATGAACTTGGTGAAACACTGTCTGACAAACACATACTTTATCTACGAAGATCAGCGCTATAGACAAATAGAAGGCGCCCCTATGGGTTCTCCACTATCACCAGTAATAGCAAACCTTTTTATGGAAAACTTAGAAAAAACAGCACTAAGGACGGCCACCCACAAACCCAAACTCTGGCTACGCTACGTCGATGACACTTTCGTGATCTGGACACATGGAAAGGACCACCTCGACATCTTCCTGGAACATTTAAACAAAATCCATCCAAAAATAAAATTTGCGATGGAAATAGAATCGAACAACGAATTACCATTCCTCGACGTTTTGGTCAAGAAGAAAGAAAATGGGAACTTAAGTCACACGGTATACCGAAAATCCACCCATACAGACAGATATCTGAACGCTCAGTCTCACCACCACCCAGCTCAGTTACAATCAGTAGTGAAAACCCTAGTGACAAGATCGCAGAGATTAGCAGACAAAGATAACATCACCCAAGAAATGGACAAACTCCACAAGGCACTCCAGCAGAATGGTTTCAGTGAATCTGCTATCAAAAGAGCATCCAAGCCGAAACCAACAACACCACAAGAGGAAAAAGAAACACCAACTGCCAAAACCTACTTACCCTATGTGAAAGGCACCACCGATAGAATATCCAAAATCCTACGAAGACACAACATTGAAACAAGATTCAAAGCAGACAGAAAAATCAGTACAGTCCTTCGAAACCCTAAAACAAAAATACCTTTAGAAAACCAAGGAGTTTATGAAATTCCGTGCCTCAACTGTGAAAAAACTTACATTGGACAAACGAACAGAAGGGTAAACGCAAGAAGAGACGAACACAAAAATTCCGTAAGAAAAGACGAGAAAACTTCGTCTCTGGCTCAACATGTAAAAGAAACATCCCACACGATAGACTTCAGTAACACCAAGCTATTAGCGAACATCGAACATACTAAAACCAGAATCATCAGGGAAGCCATCGAAATTGAAAAACATCCGAACAATCTGAATTCACGAGATGATACCCAGAGGTTACCAACAGCATGGAAACCAGCACTAACAAGAACAGATACCAACAAAGAACACCAAACTAATACTTCTACATCTCAAACCAGCCGTCACACTCCAAACACGAGCCCAACGACACGGAACCATGCACACACTCGTCCAAGGGCAACCAACCGACACGCTAACGAAGTATATAACCACCATCCGAATCCCGAAAACGTCAGTTTACGAATAACAAGAAGCAGAAGCAGACAGTTATCGCAGACCTGAAGATGGCAAGTGTGATTTTGCCGAAACGTCGTCAAGAAACCAGCATCGGTCTTTCCAAAGACCAAGCAGTGGAAACGCGGAAGAAAACCCGGAATCCAGTGACAACATATATATATATAATATGAAATAGTTACTACTTTAATAATAGTAGAATTTTGGGCTGGATATTTGATTTAAAACACAATCGTTGGCTAAATAACGTTTCGGAAATATATTTATTCCTTCATCAGATCTACAAAATATATAATTAGGGACAACTGTTAAGTAAACTATAAATTATCTTACAATTGCCACACTAGGACATAAAATATATGGGTTTGACAAACATAACATGATATGACAGTGACTTATAAGTATAAATGTCAAGATGACATATACAAAATTGTAAACAAACAAAAAATTTTCTACAAAGCGCACATCAGGTTTCAAACTTCAGATATATCACACTGTTAAATTTATATGTGTCTTATTTAAAAAACAATATTTTATATACCTATAATATTTGAAAAAACTAAAAGTGGTAATCATGTATATGAAAAACATGAAAATTAGTGAATTTTAATTTTATTCAAAATTTTGTCATTAACAAATTTTAGTAAACCTGAATAAAAGTTGCTAAAATTTTGGGAGTCTGATCTGGAGTTAATATTTGGTGTAAAAATATTAATACATAGAGTTTCTAGAAATAATCTCTTAGTCAAATTAGATTCTTTATATAAGATGTTAGTTCGATGAAATAGTATGGAATGACCAGTAGTATATACATGTGATGCTAATTTACATGCATTAGGTTTATTTCGGGCATCACTTTTATGTTGTGTATTACGTTCTTTAATTCTTTGTTTAGTTTGACCTATGTAGAATTTTTTGCAATCATTACATACTAAACCGTAAACCACATTACTATTATATGTCAAATCTAATTTATCTTTAAGTGGTGTAAATAATTTTGAGACAGAATTAGCTGATGTGTATGCTATGGATACTTTTTCCTTAAATAAATCCCTAATATAGTTAGTAAAGCCTGGTATATAAGATATTTTTTTATATTTTAGAGGCTCAATGTTGTCATTATTTGGTTGAACTGAAGGGTTTTCAATGACTAGATTTATTATACGATTATTAACATAACTAATGTTAGATGTGGAAAAAAGAATTTGATTTACTAAAGCCATAGGAAAATTATTTTTTATCAATATGTTTCTCAAAATTACTAAATCATCATGTTGAAAATCAGGATGTGTAATGTTTAATATTCTACTTTTTAGACTCTTAATAAGATTAATTTTATATTTTTTTGGACAATTAGAATGGTAGTTCAATAGACGGTTTGAATTTGTTAGTTTTCTATAATTTTATGACACTGTTATTGTGTGTGATCAGGGAGTCTAAGAAAGAGATAGAGTTATTATTTTCTGTTTCAATTGTAAAACGCAAATGGTCATTGTAAGAATTGAAAGCGTTTAACAGGTGTTCAACCTCATAGATAGGTACTAAAGCAATGATATCATCTACGTAGTGGTAAATAAAATTGATATTAACATTTGAAGTTGTTATTACATAATCAATCATAGTATTCATAATGATATCGGCTATACTAGGTGACAAAGGGGACCCCATTGGTGTACCAAAAGTCTGCACAAAATGACGTCCATTAAAAGTGAAATGCACACTATCAAATAACCACTCCAACAACTCAATGAAATCATCACATGGAATGTTAGTGTGATCCCTGATAAGTGACCAATTATCTCTAATAATGTTAATTGTCAAATTTGTAGGTATGTTCGTAAAAAGACTCACAACATCAAAGGAAACTAAAATATGGTTTTCTGGAATAGTGAGATTATTAACCTTTTTTGCAAATTCAAATGTATCTACTAGTTTATATTTGTTATATGTTTTAAATGAATTGTCTAAAATAATAATAATTCTTACAATGACCATTTGCGTTTTACAATTGAAAAAGAAAATAATAACTCTATCTCTTTCTTAGACTCCCTGATCACACACAATAACAGTGTCATAAAATTAAGGTGGTATAGAAAACTAACAAATTCAAACCGTCTATTGAACTACCATTCTAATTGTCCAAAAAAAATACAAAATTAATCTTATTAAGAGTCTAAAAAGTAGAATATTAAACATTACACATCCTGATTTTCAACATGATGATTTAGTAATTTTGAGAAACATATTGATAAAAAATAATTTTCCTATGGCTTTAGTAAATCAAATTCTTTTTTCCACATCTAACATTAGTTATGTTAATAATCGTATAATAAATCTAGTCATTGAAAACCCTTCAGTTCAACCAAATAATGACAACATTGAGCCTCTAAAATATAAAAAAATATCTTATATACCAGGCTTTACTAACTATATTAGGGATTTATTTAAGGAAAAAGTATCCATAGCATACACATCAGCTAATTCTGTCTCAAAATTATTTACACCACTTAAAGATAAATTAGATTTGACATATAATAGTAATGTGGTTTACGGTTTAGTATGTAATGATTGTAAAAAATTCTACATAGGTCAAACTAAACAAAGAATTAAAGAACATAATACACAACATAAAAGTTATGCCCGAAATAAACCTAATGCATGTAAATTAGCATCACATGTATATACTACTGGTCATTCCATACTATTTCATCGAACTAACATCTTATATAAAGAATCTAATTTGACTAAGAGATTATTTCTAGAAACTCTTTGTATTAATGTTTTTACACCAAATATTAACTCCAGATCAGACTCCCAAAATTTTAGCAACATTTATTCAGGTTTACTAAAATTTGTTAATGACAAAATTTTGAATAAAATTAAAATTCACTAAATTTCATGTTTTTCATATACATGATTACCACTTTTAGTTTTTTCAAATATTATAGTATATAAAATATTGTTTTTTAAATAAGACACATATAAATTTAACAGTGTTATATATCTAAAGTTTGAAACCTGATGTGCGCTTTGTAGAAAATTTTTTTTTTGTTTACAATTTTGTATATGTCATCTTGACATTTATACTTATAAGTCACTGTTATATCATGTTATGTTTGTCAAACCCATATATTTTATGTCCTAGTGTGGCAATTGTAAGATAATTTATAGTTTACTTAACAGTTGTCCCTAATTATATATTTTGTAGATCTGATGAAGGAATAAATATATTTCCGAAACGTTATTTAGCCAACGATTGTGTTTTAAATCAAATATCCAGCCCAAAATTCTACTATTATTAAAGTAGTAACTATTTCATATTATATTATATTAGCTAATTATCAGTAATTATATATATATATATATATATATATATATAATTACTGATAATTAGCTAATATAATATAATATGAAATAGTTACTACTTTAATAATAGTAGAATTTTGGGCTGGATATTTGATTTAAAACACAATCGTTGGCTAAATAACGTTTCGGAAATATATTTATTCCTTCATCAGATTATATATATACCTTTAAAACTTTTGATTTAAGCATTTCACTTACGATGATGATTCCTTTTTATTTCAAATTAAAATGATCTAATTTTTAATTAATTACTTGACTACAATTGATATAAAATCGTCGCTAATTTTAAAACTTCCGCCAAAAAGGAACTTTTAAAAATTCCTTTGTGTAAATGCGCCTTTTCATTTTACTCCTCCTAATTAAAAAATAGACTATAATTTTATGAAATCTAGTGCAATGACATCTATTACAATTCAATTTATTGCCTTCAGGGCATCACACAATGATTCAATTTACTAAAATTCACTATAAGCTCTTAAAGCTCACGGCCGGAGGACTATCTGTACCCATAATGCACAATATTTTTTCTGTGTATTTCCTGTTGATATTCCATTAAATTCAAGCAATCAAAAACATAAGTTACAAAGGTTTTAATTAAACGAAATCGAAAAATTAGATTTCTGGCAGCCCTCTACGAATTTTTTTTTTATTTTTTAGCTACAATCCTTCTATTAAAATGCAAATGATGGACGTCCTGACCCCACGAATGGTAATTGCAGATTGATTATTTTTATTCCAGCTCCGTCTGCTCTTTCTCGTTTTGCACACATTTCCGTTTTTAACCCCTTGGCTGTTATATTTAAATGTTCAGCACCCCTAAGTACCGGGGTTTCTGAACGTCCCCGGCGATTTGCATGTCGAGACAGAAAACCCCAAAGTTATTACATTACAAAGTTGCGAACGAATACGTTCGTACTAGGATTACTTTTGTATTTTGATAGAGTAGAGCGAGGCCATGTTCAATTATACTTTGCGCTAAATTGTTCTTAAAACTGTTATCATAAAAGTTATAATAGAAATTTTCATCTACATATTTTAATTTACGTTTACACAGAAGTGGCTTTCTTAAAAATTAAGAGATTTTAGAAATTTTTAGTAACACTTTCTTACAGGTACATAGTATAAGGAAGTATTGTGATGATGAAACTTTTCGACTTCGACATTTTTGCAGATTTTCACGTTTCGAATTCCCCTGATACCAAAAAATTGGAATTTGCAACATCTCTTTCTCTCTCTCTCTCCCCCCCTCTCTCTCTCTCTGTGTGTGTGTATGTGTGTGTGTGTGACTACGATAGCAGCCATCAATTTATATTTACGAGTATCTCCTTCCTGAGATCTGATTAGATTTGCAACAAAATCGGTAGATCAGAAGTAAGAAACTTAAATGAAAACAGTGGCTTAATTAAAATAAAATCACCTTTACCACACTGAAACACTGAAAGCTAGATACGTATTTCGGCAAGTATGTTGTCATCATCTGTACCACACGACGTTGTCTATACACCGTAGCATATACAGAACATCACTGTTTCCATTACAATAGGTGGGGCACCTTTTATATTTTTACAATCGATCACTACATGGTGCTTTTGACAAATGTAAACACTATATTCTTAAAGTTTGACAATTGTTAATGAAGTATCCGCGATAGCTTTGAAATAGAGTCAGTAATTTGTTGACAATGACAGTTTTAAGACAATGAGTTTGTAAAGTAATGGAGATTACTCGTGAAAGTTTTCGTTGAATGATTTTTTAAGATTTTAAAAAGGGCCTAACTTCACAAGAATGCATTATATCGCTTCAGTCAACTTTTGATAATGAAGCCCCATCAGAGAAGAGAGTTTATAATAATTGGTTTGCAGAATTTCGTCATGGTCGTGCCGCAGTGAGTGATGAATCACGTGAAGGTCGACCAAAATCTGTTGTGATTCCAAAAAACATCGATGCTGTCCGGAAAATGATAGAACGCGATCGACATGTGACTTACAGTGAGATAGAGGCATCTCTTGGCATATTGCAGACTGCAGTACATTCGATTTTGCATGAACATTTATTTGTAAAAAAAAATTTTCCATATGGATTCAACATAAATTTACCCAAGCACAGAAAGTACCTCGTGTCAATTAGTGTATTGCGCAAAAAATTCGACGTAGAAACCGCAAAATCCATATACAATATCGTCACAGGTGACGAAATATGGATATATGCGTATCAGCCGAAATCCAAGCAACAATCTACTCTATGGGTGTTCCAAGATGAATCGAAACCCACAAAAGTTGTTCGTGCAAGGGGCACTTCCAAGAAAATGATCGCTTGTTTCTTCAGCTGTACAGGACACATCGAAAAATTCTCTTTGAGGATCGAAGAACTGTTAACACTGACTGGTATACAGTAATTTATTTGCGAAAGGTATAGACGAAATCAGGAAGGACAAACGATAACGTCGCATTATTCTTCATCACAACAATGCGAGTTCCCATACAGCACGTCTAACAATTGACTATTTGAAGGAGAAAAGTGTTGTCACAGAATGATTTCTTTTTGTTCCCAACTGTGAAACAAAAAATGCGTGGACAGTGATTTTCAACACCTCAAAAAGCAGTCACGCACAATTCACATCTTCTACAAGATCCAAAGATACCGCAAATTGCTACCACTTTCAAAAATAAACATGTAATGTTCGGTGCATATTTAAAAAATTTCCGCAAATCGTCTTCCTTGAATACATAAGCCTTCTTTGATACGTCATTCATGCTAACTGCTTTCGGTAATGCATAAACTTTCGCAAATAATTTTATATCAACCCCTTTGTTTATCCGCAACATACTTTGCAATTTTGAATGGATTGCCCACATTGTCGCAGTCCTGTACTGCTCCGACATTTCCTGAAGGTAAGCAAGCATAACACGTTCATCTATAACTGTAGCCTGTTGTTCTTCCATCCATTTGACAAATCTGTTGTACTCTATTTTATACTTATGAACTTTTGCGGTATTAATCGACATACGGCTTTATTACCTAAGTAATCAATCTTCGAACTCATCGTTACACAAAAATGACTTTATGTGACATATTGTTTAATTAATCATTTCCATGACAACCAAAAGTATACTAAAGTCATATCACATCCAACAATTTTACGTTATGAATTCGTATATGTATTTCTAGTATTAAAACCAGTAAAACGTATCTTTTTAAAGTGTACCAATAAAGAAAATAATGTAAAGAATTCGTGGATAACTAGGCATTAAAACACTTGCTCTATTTAAAGCACTCCGGCTCCGCCGTCGTGCTAATACACTATTTTTATATCATTAATTAACACTTGACAGGAAGGTTATGTTGTGATACTTACACCACATCAACAATACCAACCATAAACATAATAAATCGAACTGACAATATTGGCCTTGAAAAAAAAAAGACAGTTAATGACAAATTGCTTACGGTAGTAAAAGAGATATATATCCAATTAGAGACTGGACTGAATATTAACCCATAACCAATGAGGTGGAGTCTATTTTTTTTTCCGCTATAACTACCTGGTGTATTAATTGGCAGAAACGCCCCCCTATGTACCTTTAGTTTGAATTCGTCAGTCTTGTTTGCTGCTTTGGTTACAGTTCTACATGAAACGTGTGTCAGTATACTTGCGTTTCTTTATGTCAGGGAGTCTCGCTGACTGCACCTCACTGTTAACGCAAGTTTTTGTGGTTAAGAATGTTAATGTTTGTTTTTACATTTATGATATTTTAGATGGATTTATGCGGTAGTACCACGCGATCATTTACATTCTAAATTATAGCAGGCGGGATTTTTTTTATTAGGTTGTCCAGAATGTCAATTATTGATTAATTAACATTTTGAAACGTCACTTTGACAATTCAAATTGTAAATTAGTACTTATATACCAACTTAATTTAAATTTCATAGCCTGCTCTAATTTAGAATTTAAATGATCGCGCGGAAAGGACAGTGCTAGATTTAATCAGCACTGACGTTAGAAATTCAATCGGGTGCATTCTTCGAATAGATTACCTCAATTTCATATCAGGAAGATAATTTGGTTGGTCGGAAGTATTGTCATTCATGCCCATCCAAGATCCATACAAAAACGTCATTTTTATGCACAAGTTGCAAAAAACCAATATATTTATCTTGGAGTCGTACACTATACCTAAAATGCGTTGAACATTACGAATGAAACTAAATATTGTTTTTTCAATATACCGTGCCTTCAAATAATATCCGCATTAGAGTAGGCTGTTTTTGAAGTTTTTAAGTAACCAATGTTGGTGTACATGCTAATTTTTTGAAAACTTCAAATTCTGACAGTTGTCATACTTAAATTCAAGTTATAGACGCCTATTATTATTTACATAACATAATCATACTATTAAAGTTATGCACTATCACCAACCATTAATAAAAGCATGACCGTCTCTAACGCGGAAAGTATTTGAAGGAACGGTATGTATTTTTGAAGGAATGTCATTTTTTTTGGTTTAACAATGAAATCATTTGTTATTGTGTTTGAATACTTATTATGATCCTCCTTAATATAAAACACTCTTATTTTTTGCAAAATATAACGCAGTTTTTTATATATCAAGATATTGCCAATCGTTACCAAAATTATATAACTTTGTACGCTCCTGAGATTTTTCATCAAATTCAGATGCTTATATTAAAATTTTATAACTAACTAAACATAAATAGTTTATATAGACTCCAGACTATGCCATAATATTGAAATTAAACAGATACTAATTCGTATTAAAAAAAAATATAAACTTAATCAGAAGTCTGAGGGACTCCACCTCACCGGTTACGGGTTAAGGTAGGGTCGCTCTATAGTAACTGTATGTGAATTTTATTAATTACTCTGGGGATGAATTTACTCCAAATTTATCTAAATGATCAATAAACTAGAAAATTTTATAACCGCAGGAAATTTTTGAAGCTTATTGCCAAAAGCTGTGTTGCATTTTATTCAAGTGCTTTGTTATAATAGATCTCCATTTCAACATTTTAAAAGCGCAAATACACGTAATTAATTTTCATGTCGTGTGGATGCTCTATTTCTACGAAATATCTGGCTGCCTGTGACTTGTTTTATAATTTCATTTGTTAGTAAACAACAAAGGCCATTTGATTCGCTCCATTTTCCACGGTCAGACGTGCGTTTAATATGTTCGGTGTTAACGGGTGCAAAATTCCTTTCGTTGCAGGGAGAGCAGCAACGTGAGACTGGGGTACGCGTCTGCCTGCCTGTAGAACAAACCATTGTATTTAACGAAAGCGGAAGCACGGCAAACATTAACACGACAAAGCTCCTTACATTTGATAAAAGCCGCCTTTGTGTATTCCCATTCAGACCCTCAGCTACATTACTCGTCGTTGTTGTTTCTGTTTCTGCTACCTGTTATTCTAGCTAACAGTTTTCATTTACATAAATCCACTACAATGTTTCATTTGAATCTACTGTATTTGCTGTGTACATCTTATAATCAGAATCGATTATACTTAATATTGAACATGAGATACTAAAAATAATACAGTGTTCAATTAAAGAGCAGTTGCAGGCCTTTGGATTTTTTTCGCTTAATATATTTAGTGACACTTTTAAAAATAAGTCGATATTGTTTAAAAAAAAAATTAATGTGTTGCATGTACTGAAAAAGTTGTTATTATACTAAACTAATAATAAAAACTCCATAATCTTATTAGAACATATGCCAGTACAGTCGCGTAATGATAAATGATCAAGTTTATCATTCTTTATATACATAATATATATGACTTTTATGGCCTACGACCAATAACATTGATAAATATTCAGATCAAACCTGGCAAGTTTCGGTAATGTTCATATCTTTAATAAAATCTTGCCAAATTTGATCTCGAGGTTTTTCAAGGGAAGTGTAATTAAAGTAGTTATGAAAGAAAGCTAAAATATGAGATTGAACTAAACATTCACATAAGTAACAACAAAATGTTCATCAAGATCAAGAAAATATATACATCTGCATTCGGTACCTGCCCAACATGATACTCCATAGTAGATGTTGATCAGCTTTGGACCTTGCCCTCACCCCGCCAGTTATTCGTACATAGCGTGCCGCATCATTGCCTTGTAGCAGGTAATAAAGATAAGGATAATTCTGATACTAATTGGGTTTTACTATTGTTTCTGGTAACCAGAACCCTAGGCGCAATACGAGTATTCTGTTTGGTTAAGAAAT
The DNA here is from genome assembly GCA_963170755.1 of Amphimallon solstitiale. Lineage (NCBI taxonomy): Eukaryota > Metazoa > Arthropoda > Insecta > Coleoptera > Scarabaeidae > Amphimallon > Amphimallon solstitiale. The sequence goes on along the minus strand of OY720681.1, from coordinate 107,116,309 downwards.
ATTGTGTAAACTATGTTACTGGTTGGTCTTTTATTTCAGATAGAGTAATGTATTTAGGCATGAACCTAGACCACCAAGCCATATCAATAATTAGTGTGTATGGCCCAGGAGAAAATAATAATAAAGACAGCGAAGAAAAATTCTGCGATGAAGTACAAGAAGCACTGTGGAGAAAGAAAGTCAAAGCCATAATAACAGGGCACTTTAATGGCAGAGTGGGGATTAAAGATGAAGAAACAATAGACGAATTTGGAAAATTTAGAGAAAATATTAGAAAGTTCAATGGCAAAAGATTAATACAATTCTGTATATTAAATAACCTAATAAAATATATCACTGAGAGCATCAGTATATTATTTGCGTTTGAAAATTGATTCAAATTATATCTGAAACCTTAGTTGAATTACATTATATTCCAGCATGTGATTTGTCTCTTGATTGGAAACCAATCTGGACTGGATTTTGCTTCTCCTTGTGTCTGTGGGATAGTGGTGCAACTGAAAATCATTTTGTGAAAAAAGATTTACCGGATTTTACTAATTATGAGCCAGAAAAGCAAATCGTTTCCCCTGCACTACTTTTGATCCGACAGGGAACATTGTTCTGTTACCTCTTAAGATCAAACATTACGGCCTTATTAAGAACTTTGTCGCAGCGCTCAACTGCGAAGGACTAGCTTATCAGTACTTAATCAAATTGAACTTATATTGGTAAATTTATGGCCAATTGAAACAAAGTGTTGTTCATGGTGTTCTCGGTAACCGAAAATCCCCAGAATTGAAGCACAGATTGAAGATTCGGAATTAGTGACCCAAATTACTTTAAAAACAACCGTGTATGTATACTTGTGCATGTGAATATCTTAAACATTTCGATTTTTTAGTGTGGGACCCCAATATCATATTAATTTCCATTTTTCTTCTCACAACAATATGAGTATATATTTAGATTTTGTAGATACGAGTGTATGCGTGCCTACAACGAATTTGTTTACAATCTCTTCTTACTTCTTCTTTGCCAGAAACGAAAAATTCACCAAAGAATGTAACAAATAAGCTCAACTTTTAATTAATTTAGTTGTCTGGGAAAATTCTATCATTTTACGAACTTTTCGAATTAATATCGGTGTGGAAAAAATAAAAGCCTTTTCCGCGAGGAAAAATTGCTGGAAAAATGTCGATATTCTTTATTAAGTCTTTAGAAGTTATCGTTAAATTACTGGCATGTTTTGAGTGGCTATCTTTTGTTGATTACTTATCTGCAAAAAAGTTGTCAACAGAAATTCACTTCGATCCATCAAGTCTAGTATTCTAAATATAGCATACTTATAACATTTATAGTAATTAATAGATATTCTAGCAGTACCATTTTAAAAGCCATTACATACAATACAGCCTAAAATTAAAGATAGGTAGTTTATTAAATATACAGGCTGTCCCAGATAGTGTGCTCACCATTGGGATCTCGTGAACGGTAAGAGATAGAGAGTTGGTTAAATGAGACAAAATGTACGTGACACCTGGCTTTATTTTTTTAAGCAAAAAAACTTTTAAAAAAATGAACGATACGTGCGCTATAGGGGAAAAACTAAAAATCGGCAATTTTAATTTCGTCGTTTAACTTATTTCATGTAAAAGATACCGAAATACTATTTTGACATTATGAAGGTACTTTTTTACACAGAATTCAAATTTGGTATTGCAACCTCTGAAGCTTTTATACGTTTCGAGAATTTTATACGAACTTTCTTATTTTAAATACAAATCGTAGGCGGCTTTGACTGTATCAAAAAGAGCATAATTTGCTAATTTCAATGATGTATAACACTTTGGGTTTATTTGTAGAAATAACAAAGTTATAATGATATTTGTGCAATTTTTGGTATCCTTATGAATGCATAGGCTATACATCAGAGGCAGCATTGAATTATTAAGACAATAAGTAGTATCTGTCAAATTTATTTACAAGCAAGTTACGTATCCGTTTATTTTTGTGTTATTTAGTCTGCTATTTTGTTCGTTTATTTAAAAATCACCGCATTTGTTGTTTTGGTTCGTTTTATTACTTGTTTATTGTTGTTCACGTTATGGAGAAATTTAATAATGAAGAGAAATATGATATGCTTCAAAGTTACATATTGGCTCACAAAAATTCAAGGAAGGCAGCTAATCATTATTTGGAGTTGTACCCAGATCGACGGCAACCACATGAAACTTTATTTCGAAGATTAGAAGTAAATCTAAAAACATACGGTGCCTTTATAGTAAACCGAAAAGAAATAGAAAAAGATTAGATGAGGAAACCCAAGTTATTGTATTAAATCAGGTGCGTGAAAATCCAAAAGTTTCCACAAGGGAAATAGAAAACAACACCGGAATCCCTAGAACATCAGCCCATAGAATATTAAAAAAGCATCGATATCATCCTTACAAAGTCCACATTAGCCAAGGACTCCAACCAGGAGACGCAGAGGGGCGGACTCGTTTCTGTCATTGGTACATTAATCAGAATAACAACAATGTTACATTTCTGTTTAATGTGTTGTGGTCAGATGAATCTCGATTTACGAACAATGGGTTATTTAACAGAAATAATATTCACTATTGGGGGACAGAAAATCCCCATGCTCTACATGAAGCTCGACATCAAGAACGTTTTGGGTTCAATGTGTGGTGCGGTATTATCGGCAGAAGAATAGTTGGACCTATTATCTTCAATAACAATTTAACGAGTGAACGCTATTTGAACTTACTTCAAGGTGAAATAGAAGATCTTCTAGACGATATTCCGCTTAATCTAACTGCGAATATGTATTTCCAACAGGATGGGGCACCAGCACATAATGCTCACATTATTACGAATTACCTAAATAATGGATTTGGTAATCGGTGGATTGGTAATCGAGGACCCATTTCATGGCCTGCACGTTCCCCAGACTTAACCGCAATGGATTTTTTCCTTTGGGGTTACATAAAAAATAAGGTGTATAAAACACAATTTTATAATGTGGAGGAACTGCAAGCTTGTGTTTTAAGAGAGTTTCATCGGATAAATGGACGTATTTTAGAAAAAGTGATTAATTCCACACTAAGAAGAGCTCAGTTATGTATCAATAACAATGGAGGACTTTTTGAGCATTTAATGTAATTTATCTATTTACTAGTAGTAAATAAATAGATAGGTATGTGAAGTTAGTGTTTTATTTACTTTTCAGTTATTTTTGTATTTTGTTTCCAAGAATAGGTAAGTATAAAACAAAAAAATATGCTAATTATTCTTGTAACTTTGTTATTTCTACAAATAAACCCAAAGTGTTATACATCATTGAAATCAGCAAATTATGCTCTTTTTGATACAGTCAAAGCCGCCTACGATTTGTATTTAAAATAAGAAAGTTTGTATAAAAATCTCGAAACGTATAAAAGCTTCAGAGGTTGCAATACCAAATTTGAATTCTGCTTAAAAAAGTACCTTCATAATGTTAAAATAGTATTTCGGCATCTTTTACATGAAATAAGTTAAACGACGAAATTAAAATTGCCGATTTTTAGTTTTTCCCCTATAGCGCACGTATCGTTCATTTTTTTAAAAGTTTTTTTATTTAAAAAAGTAAACCCAGGTGTCACGTACATTTTGTCTCATTTAAGCAACTCTCTATCTCTTACCGTTTACGAGATCCCAATGGTGAGCACACTATCTGGGACACCCTGTATAATGTTTTTTCTTTGAATCCGATCAAATCATATAGAGGGTGATTAATTTCCTTGGGGAAGGCATATTCTGACTACTCATTTCGCAGTGGTTTTTTCCTAGGATATCCACACATTAATAGCATCTTTTAAATTTATTTTTATTATACAGAGTATTCCATAACTTGCTGGCTGACCATAGTTATAGCTTTTTAAATGGAAAAGCCTACATATTATTACATTTTTGTGTTCCCTGTATAAATCTTAGGTCAAAGGTCATAAGATAGTATATGCCTAAAATTTAAAGTTTACTACTTTTTCTGAAGAATTTAATGTTTTTAAAAATTAATTTCTCGAAAACGACGTATTGAATGGGTAACATTTAGAAATCGGTAGTCCTCCACGAAGTCTATTCTTATGAAAACTTTTAAGAATCATGAATAAAAATTAAGAAAAGTAAGTGCCCCAGGTTATTTCCCTGAGGGACACACGACGGCCGCACAAATATGTTTGAGACATGGTCCAAATAAGAAACAAAGCTCCTACGATCCGTGAGATATGATTCAAAAAATTGTGCTAGTTTGGAAACAAAGTCAATTTATAATGGATTTTATAAAACCGCTCGATTTTTTTAATTCAACGCTTACTAGTATTACAGATTCGATTATTAAAACGAATAACCACGGCTTACAACTTATAATTTACTTCCTCTACCACCACCTTTAAAATTCCGTTATAGTGTATGTTTCAATGACGCTATGTAATCTTTTAAATACACCTTGACAAGCTGTGACTTCTTGCGCTTTAGTCACGGGAACTTAGCAACGGAAATTTTAGTTAGGATATGATATTAGTTCGCGATTCTTTGATGGCAAAAATCAATTGAAACTGAATCAAGTTGTTGGATACTTGTCATCAATTTTTAAAAATAAGCTGACGTGGCGCGACAACAAACAAGTAATTTTGTATTATTTTGACTATTTGCTGCCGTAGAAGAAGTATAATATGAAATTCCTTAGTTACTCGTTTTAATATTAACAGTCGCTCCGCCATGCTTCGCTCAGAATTAATAAAACTCGTTACTAAAATGAGGTTTATAAAACTTGGGACGTGATATACTATTAAACATAATTAAATGAAAATTAATAACCATGAATTGTAAAAATAAAGTTATTTTATTTACATATGTCATGAACAAGAAAAATTATTGGTATTGTTTTATATACTCGTATATATTCTTGTGCACTTTGACAAAAAAGTAGTACCGTCACACACCTACTGTCATGGCTTATCATGCTTTGCATTTTAAAAAAACGTATATTTCTGTTTTATTATGAAATTTATAAAGGGAGGCATGAAGATATTTTAACTTTTTATACCTCTCCTAATAATACTTTGAAAACTAAAGGTACCTAACATTATAGAATTTTAATTATCAATCATAACAGTTAGATATGTAGTTATTGCGATCCAATAAAACAAGCGCCATTTGGGTATACATATACGAGATGTAATAAAAACACGAAATTAAAATTTCCATGACCAGTTAAGTGTATGTAATTATGGATTCACATACAAGTATCTTTCCAACATCACGCTACAGATATAAAGTATAAAAAGAATTTTTATCCACTCTTAGAATACAAAGTAGATAGGAAGAGCTGAACTCTATTAGGTATGCTAGAAAATGCACTAAAGAAGCCATTGAATATAAAATAACAAATCCCTTGATGTAGTAGAGTGAAGTAATGTCATATTGGGAAAACGTATAAAGCTGATCTATTTGTGCTACAAGATATGTTCTCGTTTCTAGAGACTACCTTTCATTTGCCATCATTATTGTTGCCTTTTCAAATAAAAGGAATATACTGGGTGATCCAAGTTTTGCCGCTACCGTCAAAATGGATATTATTTATAAAGAAAAATGAATCAAATTTTGTGTAAAGTTAGACTAAAATGTACAATACGTATTTAATTAAAAAAACTCTGCAAAATGTTTAAAACGTGTCAGTGGCAGCTAAAAAAAGAAAACATTAACAAAAATGTTCATTTTTGGTGTCGACTTTTTTTCCATTTTTATGATACAGACAACTTTTGAAACATGTTCATCTAAATTAAAATCAAAAATTTTACTTAGTTTTTCTGAAATTTGAAGTTTAATAAAAAGTATCTAAATTCCATTTATAACTTACAACCTGCCTGCACAAAAGTTTTACCGCCACCGGCAAAATAACCCTTACTTATGAAATGATTTCTTTTATATTTCGTGAGTGACTGTATCAACAGGTGCACTTCAAATATTGATACTTACCTCAATCAAATTAAAATTATATCACCTCATGAAACGAAAAATTTGATCAACATGTTTCTACCTTATTTGGTTTTGTCAGTGTGACACAACTAAAAAGGTGTGTGTTCATTCAAATAATATATATACCCTCTTAGTTGTGTTACACTGACGAAACCAAGTGAAGTAGAAACATGCATGTCTGTGACTACTAACATATTTAACACTTTTATGTTTGAATTACACAATTCTATATCACTGACACATCATGACCAGTCAGTATCATTTGTGTGTTGATATTGGATGTTCGCTTAAGATATATCTGATCCATCTGATTGACCCATGATAATGGTATACAAGCAACTTTTATATTACCTAGTCTTTTAATTGTGCAATTTGTGTCAGTTGTAACGGAGTTTTGTCCGTCCCTGTATAAAATTATCGATCTAAAATGTATTAATGCTTTTTGTTTAATTTTCAGCTTAATACGTGCGATAATTCTATACGAATGCATTCTTATAAATATTTTATTTATCTAATGTCTATAATTGTCAATTAGCATCGAGCAAAATTATTTCTTTATTAATATTCTGTGTGACGTATTAACATTTTGTTGAGTTCAGCACATGCATTTTGCACGTCATACTATTGTGTGCTTTACGGCAAAAATACTGTTTTTAAGTATTATTTGTGCAAGTCTAGGACTATATAAAGCCGCGATTTTATTAGAGAAATTAGTTCCCTCAGACTCTTCGTGGGAGAATTTGCCTAGTTCTTTCAGACATTTGATGGCAATCGGACAAGTCGTTAATTTTCGAGAATAAAGGCCCTAGATTGGATCCCTGAGGTACCCCCGATGTGATCGTGAATACGTCAGAACTGTAACCATTGTAGTGCACATAACTCGATCTGTTCTCAAGGTAAGAGGCGATTAAATCGGTAAGAGAATCTGAGAAACCGATAGAACCAAGTTTATGCAGTAGTATATTATGATCAATGGTGTCGAATACCTTAGTGAAGTCAGTGTATAAGACATCCATCTGTTGCTTTTGTCCATTGAGTAATTCCAGCCAAATTAGAAAGTGTAGACCTTTCCGTCATGAAACTATGTTGTACTGGAGAGATGTAGGGTCTTACGCAGCTGTATATCTTGTTATACAGCAAATGTTCAAATACTTTGGGACACGTTGACAGAATATTAATGGGCCTATAATTGGAAATATCATTTTTATTTCCCTTTTTAAATACAGGATTGATCTTACTCAATTTCCAGACTTCAGGAAATGTTGATGTACGAAGAGATAAATTGAAAATTGCAAAAAAGGTTCGCATAATAGTGATGCATATCTCTGTATAAATAAGTTAGGAATCCCATCATGCCCAGTGACCAAATCCATCCTAATCCTTTTTAAAGAAATTTTAACTTCATCAATATCAAACGGGTTTACATAGAAACGGTTGGAGACCTCTGGGACACTCAAGACGGGCGATATATAATCAGGTTAGTAAACATCAGAGAAGCTTTTCGCGAAGGCCTCAACAATCTGATGAGGATCTGTAATGTCATCATTCCAAACTTTTTCCTGCAACCCGGAATTCGAGACCTACCAGTTTTACTGCTGATATAACCCCAGAACGATTTGAGATCGCTTGAAATTTGATTCTCAACAGAAGACAAAAAACTTGATATGCACTTTTAGTTTGCTTCTTAACCAGAGCGCTTACTCTTTGAAACTCACCACCATAGTCATTATCAGAGCCTGAGGTCCTTCACCATTTGTAGTAATATTCTTTTAACTTCAGCAACTTTATTTCCGCCCTATTGTACCACACGGGCTATTCACGGGAAGTTGTTGTGAGTTTGGGTACATATTTATCTATGATGGAATAAATTCTGGAATAGAAGTATGATGTTAATGTTGAGACATGAGTTTAGATAGGACCAGTCACTATGAGCCAGTTCATCAAATATACGCTCAAAGTCAACCTGACGGACATTCTTCATTTGATTATCAACGCATACACTTAAGTAATGTTTAAGGCTGGATGGTATCTATCTCCAGGTAGTAATGGTATTTTATCATTTGCAACAGTAACCAGTAAATTAATGTTAGTTAGTACTAAGTCTAATATCTTATTATCAGTGTTTAGCACATTATTATATTTCTGCAAGTTTAGGACATTCATAAAATTTTGTATAGTAATAAACTTGTGATCATTTAAATTTTCAGGCGCATTAAATTTAGAACAATTAAAGTCCCCACATATTATGACCTTTTTATCTAACAAACTTAAAGCTAATGCATCAAAAAATCGGAACTTTTGGCGAGAAATTGTCATGTATTAATTTTATCTCTGAGTACATACACAGAAAAATACTCTAGATATTTTATTACATGCTTAATCAGTATTACATAGTAAATATTTTTGTCATTTACTATAACAGAGCGTGATTATATAGTTTACTTTAGATATACCATTTCGTTGACGAATAAAATGAATAACGTGATGCACTTCTGCATAATCTTGACAACTGTTATTGGAGGTTATTAATATGTGTATTCCTTGCTTAGTACATTTCGATTCTATTAATAATTTGAATCAAACGTTGCATTTTAATCCGGCACGATTTAGTCGTAATTCTCGAGCAAATAATTTCTTGAAAGTAGTAATTCTACAAAATAGTCTAGTTATAAATGATTATGTATGTGTATAAATTCTTTTTCCATAGTATATGGAATACATCTTACCTGATTGTCCACTTCTATACTCGGTTATATAAGGTTGTAGCTCTATTATTCATAATGTCGGCATTTAATGATTTATAGATCGTGTTTCTGTCCTTATTATATCCCGAAATACCTATATCGTAGTTAAGCTAAGGGAACCCCAACAGCTGCTGCCAATTTTAGCATCTTGCATTAACACGTTCTTTATCGTAATGTACGGCCAGATTCTATCACGAAGATACGCTGAGAGGAACCGATTTGAAGGATACGTGAATGAATAGTAATCGCCTTACAAACACAAATTAATTCTAATTAATTCTAAATCAAGAAAAACTTGTTTCTAACTTTCGAAGGTTTCCCTTTCAATTCCTATGTTTTAAACATTAAAGCATCTATTCCGAACATTGTTGTTTAGTACTTATTAAATAATGAAATTAATTGTGTAACGGTACAGTAAAATTCAAACATTTGACATTTTTAAAGATGAATAAAAATTACTTTTGCTGACATGTGTGGTAGAAACTGACTATAAATTTCTTTAAGTTGTTTATTTAAATGTATATCAACATATTGCTGTGACATATAAATATTTATTTTAAATAACAATATTGCCATACGTTGGGCATCGCCAATTTAAATTAATGCTGTAGCATATAAATATTTATTTTAAATAACAATATTGCCATATAATTTATATGCTGTAACAACATACTTTTGTGTGTATTACCACACGTAGGGTATAGTCTTTTGTACACATTATACTCTTTAAATTATTCTTTACACACCAAGAACTTATAATTGGTTTTGTGTTTTATCTTATATTGTTGTGTCATGTACCTTATAACTATTGTGGGTCCTGGCAATGTTTGTGGTTCCTTCTTATTTGCTGATGATTTTTCTCTTGCTCATTATAGGGAAAGAGGTAATAGTTTTGTTCAAAGAAAAAAAACTGTATGTCTATTCAACATAATCATGTATTTTTTTTATTTTGTAATTTATGGATTCAAAAATATAGTTTCCTTTATATGCACACCTTTATGCTCTAAACAAGATACATAATTGAAAAATGCTCATATCATTTATACCTAATGCCGGTTGTAATGTATGTAAATCTTTTGTTTATTTATTTATTCTACCAAACAAAATAAATATTTATCCTGCAAATAAACAAAAATAAACTTTTATTGTACGTTTATGAATATACTCATCGACGTTATAATATTTATGTATAGGCTTCAATTAATTGCTTTAGACAACCATTTGCACGTGTTGTATCGAGCTCTTAATCTATGCCTTGTGAAATTCTAATTTATTATTCGCTTAATTTGAAAGAAATTAATGATGTCTAGACAATACAATGAAGAAAATGCTCATTTTCACGTAACATCTCTCCAACTGACCAACACCATTAATCCTATTTGGTTGTAATTCCAACTATATAAATTCAAAATAAACCTTACAGGATAAATTATTTACTTGTCTATTTTTTTGTCCAACAATACATTGATTAATCATTCGCACGTAAAAATCAATGTCTGTCCAACAACTCGTATAACTTAATTTTCAAAAGAAATAATAAACTTACTTGTTATCAATAAATCTATTTTGAATGTCCATTATGAACGCTTCAAATGAATTCAAATGTGTTAAATAAAATAAATTACTGTTACTATATGTGTTGAAGAAATAATGAAAAACTACAATATAACAATAAAAAAAAAACTTATTCTTTAAGAGATCTTCCTTTTGTAAGTGTTCTGAGAAGTTCACCTCTCGGAGGTGTTATCAGAAAGTCTCCTCTCGGAAGTGTTATCAGAAAGTCTGTCTTGTCGAATCTTGTCTTCGTATTTATAGCGGCAAAAATAAACTATGTTGACCATTGCGCCCTCTAGTCCATGTTTAGGTTGGTACTGGAATACACTTTTCCCGTGAAATCGCTGCCCATATGTTGCCGCCTTGATTCACGCACACATACACATTTTGTTCTGACAGTTCACAATTCACTTAAACGTCAACATAACCTTCCAATTCAAAGGTCCCCTCTGCTTTGCACATGATTCCCAACGGTAGGTTTATTCTTGTTACTAATACCATCCTTCCTTGTGCTCGTCAATGAACCTATTACCTTGTTTATTGTTCGACACATACTTTTTCTTTCCATTTATTAATGTTAGTTTTACTTTTCTTTTAGTCGGAGTTCGCCTTGGCAAAATGGGAAACACGTCGAAGATAACCATTATTTCGCACTGCCTGTCCTTGTAGAACACGTCCGCCTCTAGTCCCTGAAGCATTGTGTTACGAACAACTCATGAACACAGATACCTTTTTATTTATTTATAATGTCAGCTTTTAAATACAAAAATATGTCACTGCTGATTGCTTCCATGTTTTACACATTTTTATATCCTTTTTTATTTGTCTAGTAGTAAGCTAAGGTAAATTTTATTCTTTAATACTATTTAATTCTTAAACTCTCATAAGATTTTTATTGCCTTATGCATATAAATTTCATTTCTTTTCATGATTTATAACCCATACTTTTTGTGTATCTTTTCTACAAAAGAAATATATTACTTATATTTATTTTGTCTTTATTTCATATATTTCTTTATTTAATAAATTTTTATTCTACATCATTTGTTTTATATTTATTTAATAAACTTTACTTTGCATATTTCATTATTTACTGTTATAATAAAAATTTGACTATAAGTATGCAACTTTGTATACCTTCATGTAGTTCTTGTTGCATAATTTTACTCAATAATATCTAAATAGGACTTTTTCTTATTTTTACTTTTATTTCTAAGCTTAAACTAATTCTTAAATCAATCTCTAAAACTATTCTTATTTTACTAATTTGCGAGGTCACAGCATATCCCTTGGTTATTATACTTTGTCGTGAATCGTCAACAATGATTATTAAAGCGTGAACGACACATATAATAACCATTGTGAAAACTCGCACAAATGATTATTAATCTTCTACGTCTATATAATCATAGAGCATAGATATGTGATTAACGATGCTTAATGCTAAATTTCTTATAGCTATTGCATTATTTGATGCGTCGCATCTTAAAAATAAATTCTTCATTAATATCGGGTAAATTTTCTATTAATGCTTTGCAAAAATTCTCTTTCACTTCTTCAAATATTTTGAGAGTTTCAGGAGTCCATTTAAATTTTACTCCCTTCTTTACCATTGCAATTTTTGTAAGCATGAAGGCAAAATATTTCCTTTCATCCTTTTGTACTTTGCTTCTTTCATGAGTCTTTTTAAACTTGACTCCTTTCTTTCTAATTATAAATAACATTACTAAGAATGAACAATCATTTATTGAATCATTACGTATTGTTGCCAGCCAAAAAGTACGCCTCCGATCGGTCCTTTTGAACTGTTCGATATTTACACACATTGTTAACGAAAATGTAACGCTCTGTTGAGCTTCAAAATTAGGGGAGGTCCTTGAGTTAAGGCCCCTTGCATCAAGACATAAGCGTAATTTTGTTTCTTTCTGATTGCCTGTATTTTTCTTCACTACCACTACTATTGGATTTATAAATGTTGATTCTGTTCTTTCTATAATTTTATTTTTTAACATTTCTTTAATTTCTAATTTGACTTGTTCTCTGTATTTATTGGGGACAGGATAATTTTTAACTTTAAAAGGTTGTGTTTCATCTACTTTTAGCCTGTGTTCATAGCCTTTTGCTAAACCAGGTTTATTATCAAATAACTCTTTATACTTGCTGACAAGATTGCTCACATGGCTTATGTATTGTTTATCGCAATTTAAATTCGTACCATCCCTATATTGCGTGAAGTCCTCACTTTGACGATGCTTCACAGGATGTGCACACTTATTGTCTAATAAACTACTATCCATTTTATTTGTGAGATTTTGTTCAGCATTATTTATATATAAATTATTAATTAATATCTCATCTTCCTGTGTTTCCTTACACCAGGAGATTATTGAATTTTTAATATGAAATGTTTTGTTTTCCATATTTATTTTTGTACCATATTGACTTAAAAAGTCTATCCCCAAAATACAATTGCTGTTCAAATTAGGCACTATTATGAATTCTGTTAATAAATTTAAACTACCTATTCTAACATTTATACAAAAAACTTTATCTACAGTAATGATGCGTTTCTTATTTGCATTTATTAAATTTACTTTTCTTATAGGCATACAATATCCTAATTTTTCTATGTCTTTACTTATAATACTACTATCTAATAAAGATAATTGCGCTCCTGTGTCTAATAATGCTTCTATCTCTTCGTTCCCTATTTTTACTGTTATGTGTGGTAATTCCGTCGTGATTTTCTTTAGATCGTCAAAGTTATATACGTTTTGTACCTTCTTTTTCTTCTTGACTGGCCTTTCTAAAAATCCAACGAAGTCGCATTTGAGTAGGTAGAATTTACCCATTCTTTATTTGTCGGTAGTTGTCTTGAATCCTTGGGTATTGCACCTTTTGATTCTGTTTTTTTCTTCGTACTTATTTCTTCTTTTTCTTCACTTATTTGAACATTGTTCACTCTTCTTTCCCTCTCAGGGTTTCTTTCTTCCTTCCCATAATTCTGTTCTTTCTTCCTCTCATTTTCATCGTTTCTTGCTTTATTGTATGAATATGGATTGTTCCCATAGCTTGGCTTATTATATGTATAAGGGTTGTTTCCATAATTCTTTTTACCCTGATTTTGATTGTACCCATTATTATTGTACTGTTTATCTTGATTGTAGCGAGGTGTCTTGTTTATATGTGGATTATTTCCATTGTTGTAGTTATTATTATCATTTCTGGGTGGATCGTTTGTATATTTGATGTTTCCATAACTCTTGCTGTTTCCCTTCTCATCCACATCGTCTAATCTCTTGACCAGTTTCAGGAGTGCTTCAATGTTATCAATTCCTTGAAGTGCCACCGCCTGTGTAACGTTGTGGTCAAAGTGTGCTGCTAGCTGTGAAACAATATCACTTTCTTCAATGGTTGGTTGGATGTATTTAAGAAAAGAATATTTTCTTATGATGTAGTTTTCTCTAGAAGATCCAGCTCTGTATTTGCCAAACACTAAATCGTGTCTAATCTTCCTCTGCTGAGTCTGTCCCCAGTACTGTCTCACAAAACGAATCTCAAATTCTTTGAAATCCACTACTTCATCTATTATCATATCGTACCACTGAAGTGCATAATCCTTCAAACAACCTCTTATGAAATGTAGCCTTGACATCTCATCAGATATTCCCCTCATGTATGTTTTTATCGTTCTCATAAACGCCATTGGATTATCTTTGTAAAATCCTGAGAATTTTGGTATATTCTCTGCGCTACCAGGTATTTGTGTCAAAGATACACTAGGTGTACTAACCCCATGTACTTTGTTCTCTAACCCTTTTATAGTGTTTTCGAAGTTTAAAGTTTTGTTTTGTAGGGTCAACATTGTGTCCGTACAAACACCATATTTTATTTTACAATCTTCCACTTGGTGTGAAAGTTCTTGTATTTGCTCTTGATATTGCACATTATTCCCTTTAACTTTATTTTCAAGAGAATTTATTTTCTCATCTACCTTATCAAAACTAGCTTGTGTTTTGGCAGATCTTTCGTTGATTTCTTTTATTATGAATGTGCCTTTACCTTCACATTTCTTTTCATTAATGTTTATTTGTTTATTTAAAGTTGACACTGACTGTTCTAACTTTAATTCTACTTTTGCATTTAGCTCTAAAGTTTCTTTTCTTAATTCCATGAGAACCTTGTCTAATCTTGAGTTTATTTCTATTTTATTTTGTTCTAATCTTTGATTGCTTTCCTCAAATTTCCTGTTCATACTCAAATTATTTTCTTCTAGTCTTTGATTTATACTTAAATTATTTTGTTCTAATCTTTGATTTATACTTAAATTATTTTCTACTAATCTTTGATTTAAATTCTTATCACTTTCTTCTATTCTGCTGAATAGTTTATTAAAAAGATTCTCAATTTTTTGTTCACCAGTTATGCTACTGATGCTTTCTGTTTGTACGTTGCTATCAAGTGTTTGATCCTCTGATTCAGGTTTTTCTGAATCTGAATCAGAATATACCGGACGATTGTCCCTGTATTTAGTGAACTGTGAACCTTCACCATCATTTTTATCTTTATCTGCCATTTTTATCTTATTTCTAACTTATAAATTAATAACTAAACTTATCTAATCAAATACTATTCCCTTTTTTTTTTTTTTTTTTATCCCTTTCTAAACAAGAGAAATTGATAATTCACCAGTAAATGAAAATTAAGGTAATCTGTCTCTAACTTGGACACTGAATAATTATTCTATTTACTAATAAATAAAAAAAAATGAAACAAACTTTGTACCCATTATTTGTACAAAATAAATTATTATTTTTTTGTTTAAACATTTAAAAAAAAACAAAAATTGCATTGCTTCACAACGTTAAATGTTATGTAAATAATTATTGACAAACGAGAAAATGAATACAATGCTCCACTATGTTAAGCAACATTAATTATATATATATATATATTTTTTCTTCTTTTAAACAATTATGAAAAATAATGCATTGCCTCTCCATTTTGGGCGTTAAATAAATACATGATTAATAAACAACAAGAAAAGGAATACATTGCCCCACTACGTTGAGCGCCATTTAAATTAATGCTGTGACATATAAATATTTATTTTAAATAACAATATTGCCATACGTTGGGCATCGCCAATTTAAATTAATGCGGTAGCATATAAATATTTATTTTAAATAACAATATTGCCATATAATTTATATGCTGTAACAACATACTTTTGTGTGTATTACCACACGTAGGGTATAGTCTTTTGTACACATTATACTCTTTAAATTATTCTTTACACACCAAGAACTTATAATTGGTTTTGTGTTTTATCTTATATTGTTGTGTCATGTACCTTATAACTATTGTGGGTCCTGGCAATGTTTGTGGTTCCTTCTTATTTGCTGATGATTTTTCTCTTGCTCATTATAGGGAAAGAGGTAATAGTTTTGTTCAAAGAAAAAAAACTGTATGTCTATTCAACATAATCATGTATTTTTTTTATTTTGTAATTTATGGATTCAAAAATATAGTTTCCTTTATATGCACACCTTTATGCTCTAAACAAGATACATAATTGAAAAATGCTCATATCATTTATACCTAATGCCGGTTGTAATGTATGTAAATCTTTTGTTTATTTATTTATTCTACCAAACAAAATAAATATTTATCCTGCAAATAAACAAAAATAAACTTTTATTGTACGTTTATGAATATACTCATCGACGTTATAATATTTATGTATAGGCTTCAATTAATTGCTTTAGACATCCATTTGCACGTGTTGTATCGAGCTCTTAATCTATGCCTTGTGAAATTCTAATTTATTATTCGCTTAATTTGAAAGAAATTAATGATGTCTAGACAATACGATGAAGAAAATGCTCATTTTCACGTAACATCTCTCCAACTGACCAACACCATTAATCCTATTTGGTTGTAATTCCAACTATATAAATTCAAAATAAACCTTACAGGATAAATTATTTACTTGTCTATTTTTTTGTCCAACAATACATTGATTAATCATTCGCACGTAAAAATCAATGTCTGTCCAACAACTCGTATAACTTAATTTTCAAAAGAAATAATAAACTTACTTGTTATCAATAAATCTATTTTGAATGTCCATTATGAACGCTTCAAATGAATTCAAATGTGTTAAATAAAATAAATTACTGTTACTATATGTGTTGAAGAAATAATGAAAAACTACAATATAACAATAAAAAAAAAACTTATTCTTTAAGAGATCTTCCTTTTGTAAGTGTTCTGAGAAGTTCACCTCTCGGAGGTATTATCAGAAAGTCTCCTCTCGGAAGTGTTATCAGAAAGTCTGTCTTGTCGAATCTTGTCTTCGTATTTATAGCGGCAAAAATAAACTATGTTGACCATTGCGCCCTCTAGTCCATGTTTAGGTTGGTACTGGAATACACTTTTCCCGTGAAATCGCTGCCCATATGTTGCCGCCTTGATTCACGCACACATACACATTTTGTTCTGACAGTTCACAATTCACTTAAACGTCAACATAACCTTCCAATTCAAAGGTCCCCTCTGCTTTGCACATGATTCCCAACGGTAGGTTTATTCTTGTTACTAATACCATCCTTCCTTGTGCTCGTCAATGAACCTATTACCTTGTTCATTGTTCGACACATACTTTTTCTTTCCATTTATTAATGTTAGTTTTACTTTTCTTTTAGTCGGAGTTCGCCTTGGCAAAATGGGAAACACGTCGAAGATAACCATTATTTCGCACTGCCTGTCCTTGTAGAACACGTCCGCCTCTAGTCCCTGAAGCATTGTGTTACGAACAACTCATGAACACAGATACCTTTTTATTTATTTATAATGTCAGCTTTTAAATACAAAAATATGTCACTGCTGATTGCTTCCATGTTTTACACATTTTTATATCCTTTTTTATTTGTCTAGTAGTAAGCTAAGGTAAATTTTATTCTTTAATACTATTTAATTCTTAAACTCTCATAAGATTTTTATTGCCTTATGCATATAAATTTCATTTCTTTTCATGATTTATAACCCATACTTTTTGTGTATCTTTTCTACAAAAGAAATATATTACTTATATTTATTTTGTCTTTATTTCATATATTTCTTTATTTAATAAATTTTTATTCTACATCATTTGTTTTATATTTATTTAATAAACTTTACTTTGCATATTTCATTATTTACTGTTATAATAAAAATTTGACTATAAGTATGCAACTTTGTATACCTTCATGTAGTTCTTGTTGCATAATTTTACTCAATAATATCTAAATAGGACTTTTTCTTATTTTTACTTTTATTTCTAAGCTTAAACTAATTCTTAAATCAATCTCTAAAACTATTCTTATTTTACTAATTTGCGAGGTCACAGCAATATGTTTAAGTTACGCATTATTTATATAAGAAAATATTTGTATTAAATTTAAGAAAGTGCGCAAATAATATCTTATAGGTAGGACTCGTGGCGCTTTGTTTTTTGTGTATGTGCAAATATGTGGGAACGTTAAGATTAAAGTCGACAAGGAACCTTGAAACATAGCGGTCGACAGCATATTAGACTGTCATCTTAAACTGTATAAGTGATATAGTCCAGGCAATGGGTACTTTCAGTATTACAAAAGATCATGGAGAGATCTTCTTTGATAGATTTTTATAGTTCTGTGTCCTAATTAATATTCTGATTTTGCGACCGCCGCTCGCGCCGCCATATTGAACAAATGGTACCAAAAACAAGGTTTTCGAGAATATCTTCTCTGCAGTGCCACCTAGGTAAAAAATATCTATTACACAAATTATACAGCATTAAATTTCCTGTAAAATCTATACTAAACATTTTCCAATCTGAGGAATAGATCAGAAGTTACAGCGGAGTTAAGTTCAGCAAATTTATACATACAATTCTCTAAATCGCTACATTTTTTCTCTAAATTTCAGTTAATACCGATTACTTAATACCTATATACTACCTTGTTTGCAAACTTCTCATGTCTACGTGCTGCTCAATTGTTGTCATGGATATTCTGCAAAAATTTTCTCCATCGCAAATATTGTGCATATATATCACTCCCAAGGTCCACATCATGAAAATGCTATCTGTTAATCCACGCCCACGAGTAAGACCACCATATTTTCATAGACCTCATTATCGTCTGTTCTATGGTCATGTCAGACCAAATGCCTGACCAGAACTTGTCGAAACGCCTGATAGTAAAATATCCTTTTGTCGTAAAAATCATACAATGCAATCTAAAAGTTGTGTAAATACCGTACATTTGTTGTGCGGAAATGAGTTAAAAAAAAAAAGGGAGTACGTATTAAGTAATCGGTATTTACTGAAATTTAGAGGAAAAAATCAGCGATTTTGCGAATTTTATAAATTTGCTGAAATTGATTCCGCTGCAACTCGCAAACTGTTCATCTAATTGGAAATTGTTTATTAAAGAAGTTGCAGGAAATTTAATGCTCTATAGTTTTTGTAATAGATATTTTTAACCTACGAAGATATTCTCCAAAAACTGGTTTTTGGTAACATTTTTCCCATATGGCGGCGCGAGCGGCGGTCGCACAAGGTCGCAAAATCAGAATATTAATTAGGACACCGAACTGTACAAATCTACCAAAGAAGAACTCTCCATGACCTTTTGTAATACTGAAAGTGCCCATTGCCTGGACTATATCACCTATACAGTTTAAGATGACAGTCTAATATGCTGTCGACCGCTATGTTTGAAAGTTTCTTGTCTACTTGCATTTCAATTCGTTCTCGGGGTTGACAGTGCATAATTTTGATACATTGGTTATGTCATGTAAATAATAATAGGCGTCTATAATTTGAATTTAAGTACTGTCAGAATTTGAATTTTTCAAAAGTTTAGCATCTACATCAACATTGATTACTTAGAAAATTTAAAAAACAGCCAACTCTAATGAGGAAAGTATTTGAAGGCGCGGTACTAAGGGATATATAGGTCAAACAGGAAGAGGAAAAGCATTAAAATAGATTTACTATAGACATTAGAAATTAATAAATATAAACATTCAGACAACTTATTAAACGATAAAATGTACCTCAACTCATGACCATTGTTAAAGCTATTCAGTTAGTAATACAGATAACATCTGTTAATAATATATAACAATACATTTAGTTTCACGTAATTTTTGTATAGATCCGATACTTTTAGACAAGAAATGGTACTTTATATATTAGTTCTAAGAATTCTTAATAACCGCATACTATATATAAGAGTTTTAAGTGTCTGTAGATAGTCATTATTGTATATGTCAACCTGAGGAAGCTACAGTCTAGCGAAACAGCTGTCGGTGTTTATTGCATAAACATAAACATAAATACAGTGTAAATCTTAAACGCTTGTTTAATGGGTTAAATGAAATCATATAGAATTTTCCAAGAGACATTTTTCATTGGTCCATGTTTGTTTTGTTTTAATTCACCATTCCCTGTATTGCCGTCCACAGGTACGAAGTAAAATGTATTCAAGTAAGAATGCGAATGGCAAAAAAACATAACTTGTTTAATAACATCCGTATAGACTTTATTACATGTAACATTGTTGCATGTTAGGGAGCGCCGGTCCTGCAGCTGCCATAGGGAGGACCCTGATCCTGGGCAGTATCTCGCAGGCATCCGCGCTATCCAGACAGAGTAACGTCTACATCACACGAATACAAGCGGCGTACGTCTCCGTAACTCCTACTGCTTTGCTTTGCTATCGTCACTTTAACAAAATCTTAGAAAGTTTCGGACGCGGACAGAATTTTATCGAATTTTCACGGTTAACACGAAAATACGAATCGTATATAAGCAGAAAGAGTCGTTTCTCTTGGTAAGCTAGAATTGTCGTCCCAATCGATGTTTGTAGCAATAAATGTGCATGATATTCGTTGTTATTGTTTCTTGTTTTATATACATAAGGAATTCTTAAAACAACAAAATCATGAAGACGATCAATAATTGAAAAGATATAAATTCAATCTGTGACGTACGTTAGGTATATGTGAATCTATTTTTGAAAACGTGTGCTTACGTTTTATATTTGAAAATCGATTTTTCAATACGAGCATCACCGACGACGCGTAGAAAATATTTTATTTTCGCCCAGACTTTTGTATTTTCATTGGAAGTTCGAAAGGCAAGTGCCCAAGATGACAGGAAGCGACAAATTTAGAAAATTTGAAAGGAAAACCTTGTCTTTCGCTTGTTTGTTCGGTGTGTAGGAGAAACACAATTATATACTTTGGACGTGCAATAAAAGTTTCGAACTCATCCCGTTGTATACTATATTTTTGGATCGATGGAAATGAATTATATCCGCTAAAGTTATCATCACGCGTATATTTACAAAACAAAATAAAATGAAAGTTATAAATACAAATTTATCCAAAACTTCTTCTTTTAACAATAAAATGGAAATATATAATTAATATTCCAAATAAAATCATTGTTAAAATAAATATACCACAGCACATATTAAATAATAAACTAAAGATATCAATATTGTATTAGTTCATATAAAAGCCACATATAGATATAAATAATGAATACGTGTTAAATTCAATATTTAAATTATTAATTTCCAGATTAAATAATCATATTAATTGATACACATAAATAAGCAGCGGCCCTCTTCATACAACCACACCCAAATAAATATTTCAGTATATTATTTCCCATTGTTTCATTTATTCATCACTAAAATTTTTGATAATATTATATTGCTCGTCCAATAAACAAAGTTATTTAGTTAAATATAATTTTACTTAAATCTGTACCTTGAAGAGTTTGTACTAATAATTTTTATTTAGGTACCTTTACATCTATCTTTCTCTTTTCTTGAATTTAAATTTCCCGCGCTTATGCAATAGACATTGAGAATATTGGTATCGGGAATTTTGCGTTTTTTTTTTTTTTTGAACAAATTGATTACAATTTTTCCCATCATCTCTTAAATTAAACGCTTCTTATGATTATTCAAAAACTTAATGCAAATTTATTTTTATTTTATAAAAAGGAATTAAAGATTTTTAAAATATTTATTTTATTATTTTTCTTTATTATATTTATTACACCATTTTAAGATTCATAAATGTCTCCTTTTAGAGAGTTTTCTTCTTAATAAGTGTGTTCAGTGGCTTTCTTCATTGAATATTTCTGATTATTTTATTTATAGACTTATTAACAAATTGGATTTTACATTTCTGGCATTAAAATACTAATAGTTTTATAATATTGTTAGCAGTTCTTCATATCCCCCAAAATTTTAGCAATATCTTCCTCCAAAAGCACCATAAATATCAGTAGTAGCGATTATTATGCACTTAGTTGTAATAGTTTATATATCGATTAATTTATAATACCGGGATATCAACAATTAAATTTGTCAATGGTGGTCATGGATTTTAAAATTATTGTCGTAGCGTGCATCGTACATTTATGTATGTCATAATTTTTTGAATGTCAAAATCTGTCAAGTTATTGTGATGAAGTTTTCTAATCCCGCACGGTTTTTGAATCATGGTTCTCACCACAGAGCACAAAATTTACATGATTGAAGCCTATTTTCGAACGGGTGTGCTAGTTAATGGAACTTGGGAATACAGTCAACGTTATTATTTGGACAATTTTCGAGAGCACTTCCCAGCCGTAGCAGTATTATACCGGACAATTTTTATGCATGCCTTACAAATTGTATTGAAGTGTTTCGCGAAACTAGTTCTGTGACGCATAAAAAAGGTGTTGGTAGACCAAGAGTCCGTACAGAAGAAGTTATTAATGACGTTCGTCAACGTATGGAAGAAGAGCCTACAAAACCTTTAAAACGTCTCTCTCAAGAAATTCGGCTCTCTTATGGAACATGCTAAACGATTGTAAAGAAGGATGTGAACATGCATCCATATCAGATGCAATCATATCAAGCTCTTCTGCCTGCAGACCACCCCAGACGCCTTGCGTACTGCCATTGGTTCGTTAATAATTTAATGAATGACGATCTGCCGAACTTAACTTTTTTTTCTGACGAGGCTTGGTTCCACCTTTCGGGATACATCAATTCTCAGAATATGCGAATGTGGAGCACTGATAACCCGCATATTTTTATTGAAACGCCGCGACATGCTCAGAAAATTGCTGTTTGGATGGCAGTTTCTCGCAGAAGAATAATTGGGCCAATTTTTTTCAATTCACCGTCAACGCAGAAAGGTACAGAAATACTCTTTTGACTAAATTTGTGCAACAGTTAGACGATGATGAACTTCAATACGGTTATTTCCAGCAAGACGGTGCAACAGCACATACTACACGAGAAAATTTTGCTTTTCTCCGCGAGGTTTTTGATGACCGGCTGATAAGTTTGCATACGGAAGTTGAGTTTTCTCCGAGATCACCTTGTTTGACAATTATAGACTATTTTATCTTTCCTTATTTAAAAAATAAGATTTTCGCAAATCCGATACATAATTTGCAAGAACTGCAACAAAGAATTGTTCAACAATGTGCAACCATAACGCCAGAAATGCTACAAAACGCTTTTCACAGAATGAGGAGGCGCGTAAACTTGTGCATTGAACAAAACGGGGGACATTTCCAACAATTATTGTAATTTAGTTTTTCTGGTTAATAAAAACGTTATTTATTTCATAACTTGTAGTTCATTATTATTTTACACCTGAACTAAGTAGGTAACACATTTGTAGGTTATTGATAATGTCAGTGTAGCTTGACAATGATTGAATTATTTCAAAAGGATGATTTAAACTAAGATAAGCGTTTTACATTCCATGACCAACATTGACCAATTTAATTTTTGATATCATAATATATTTACACTATTTTCGTATCTTTGCACCAAATATTTAGAAATCAAGTTCTTTGGAAAATTAAGTACACAGTACAGATTACATTACTTCTAAATTTACTGCGAAGCCTTAAGAATGGTCTTCTAGTCTACAGCTGCTTACCGAAGATCTTTTCCTCTATTTATTTTTTCCTTTCCTATACATAGTATCTATTGATGTTTAATATTAAGTATATGTATAGAAATTATAAACTGCTTCTTTGCGATTTTGTCAATACGTCACTTTCGCAGGTTAAGTCTAATTGATATTTTATGTTATGACCTATATAAGTTATAACATTGATAATTTAAAATGAAAGTAGGCTTTAATAAAATAAAACGTTATTTGAGGATGTTTTGACGCGAAGTAGGCCTTGTCATCATTGTCTGTTTGTGAAAACATTGGTATTATTTTCAAGAAACCTATACGTTTACATGAAGGTATTTAAATTTCCAATATCGTCTGACCTTTAGTTTAACAGGCACAGTTGCTTAAGAAAGAAGTGTTTAGTGAAAGTTTTAAAATTAATAAAATCGTTATTCGTGGTGCTAGTTGTTTTTTTAAATGAAGACAACTTAGATGGTAACAACGATACTCGTTTGAATGACATGATTTGCCGCTATGTTGTTTGCTTTAAAGAGCAACGTGATTCTACGTTCTGGACCATCAAAACAGTTCGTGGTTCATCATTATGTTGTGTGAACGAAGAGTGTAATTACGCCTATGAACGCCTAATAGCTCTTTTTCATTTATGAATTTGTTGACCAGGAACTTGACTAATCGAAAACTGACTTCAACTCACATTACAGTTTTCAAGTCGAGTTGGCAAAGAAATTGTTTGCTAAGAACAGTTCTATATATACTCTTCAGGGGTTTCTAGTAAAATGTTTGTTTTAAGGTTTTTGCTAGTTACTTGAAATGTAAAAACTATTGGCTTGTATTATTCAAAGAAGAAATGTTCGACCACAAAATGTGCAAGTCCCACTTTTATTTGTCCGTAACTGTACCTAAACTTAGGCACTGCTTTACAATACTTTAGATGTTTAATTAAAGGGTAATTATATAGGATGACAAATTGGGATTTCAGTTTATTGAATTCCATTGAATTACTACCTTTCTCTAATTACATTCTAAAGTATGAAAATCAACTTATTCTTGTCGTTTTTTGTTGATTGCTGCTAATTACTCCCCAATGAATAATTAAATATAACTTGAAAGTTTGGAACTAATTAAAGAAAAATTATTTAAATTACGTGAACTTTACCCATTTTGGTTGTTCCCCACTATTATTTAAAAGCAAACTTACTTTATTTGTGCATGCAATTATAACAGTATCAAATTCTTATGGATCAAACCTGATACAAAGCAATACTAAATCCATTCATTCAACTATTAACAAGAAATATTGTTAGACCAAGAAAAATAAGAATTTTCGAATAAAGATTCCATAAGTTATTTATTGGGTATTAAATCATCGGTGAACGAAAGCGATAATATTTTATTCATAAACTGTATCCGTTTTATATACATAAATTGTTTTCTAATTTAACCCTCTATAATAAAAGTAATATTAAAAAAAATTCTAATCATAAAGCTAGTACTAGCAACTATAATAGCTCAATGTCCAATACTGTTTTAGAACATATAATTATGTAATAAGTATAGGTAAAAAGGTGTTACAAAAACAAATTGTTTTGAATACTTATAAATATTTAATAAACATTCAGGTAAAGTTTTTACAGAGAGTTATTATCTATCATGAAATACAACATTATGTTAAGCATTTTATGATATTAAAATGCAAAATAGAATGCTACGCCCTTCTATACTTATAATTGCAAATTAAATACGTGTGCAGATATGGCGTCACCACATAACTATCCATCTTAAATAACCAGTAATTGTGTTAGTGATATAAACACAAAGTAACGTAAGGTAAAATATAAAACCTTAAAATTCAGCTTACTCGCGCAAAGATGTCTTACCTGCCACTTCCCTCGTATACTGCTGTCAAGAATTGAAGATGGCGGATGCCTCTAACTGCAGCCGCGAAGCGTGGGCTCATTACACTAAAGAAGCAGATGGATATAAATTAAATTAAGGCGCTGCCCCCGTATATAATAAAGCCACCCTCTAAAAGGTTATTTTGACCAGGGAGATAATCAATTATCCAGTATGAGGAGGTTTATGCAGGTAAGATCCAAAAATTCAAGAAACAATAACAACTATTTATTTAGACTATTTTGACAAAAGTGATAAGAATTAGGCTGAATTCCAGAATCTAATAAATGTTTAAAAAGAAGATATAATTTTTAAGTTGAAAGATAAAGTTGCATTAAGATAGGCTACACTATTAGAATACGTTGACAAGTGAAAAGCAAAAGGTTGATATTAAAATTGAATTACGTTAAACAAATTCTAAATTAAATAAAGGTTGTCTGCAACCTTAATTAATCATGAACTTAAATCAATACACTTAAGTGTTATGAAAAACGACACCCTGTATGTATGGTTGACAAAGAAAGAGGTGCCAGATATTCATTACACATTTATATACCTTGGATAGCTCGTAATTAGCAACGATATCTCTCTGCCGTACAGATAGAAACAGTTTAGATGGCCTATTGAGTCACAGGCGTTTGATTAACCTACAAACGTCAAATTAAAAATTTATTTAAAACAGGCTTAAGGTCTCAAATGATTAACCAAGTAAACTAATTGAAAATATGGATTAAAATATCGAAATATATTAGATCACACTATATGTGGTTTCGTAATTGTGATCCACAACTTATAAATTAATGAAATATTAGGTCACTCGCAACCAAAATTACAACTATACGAGTGGACCTGGTATACATAATTAATTATCAATTTCAAGATAAAATTATGTTTTAAAATTAGCATACAAAATTATGAACTAAAATTTAGCATTCAAAATTACAATAGGTCTTACATTAATTAATTACATACAAAATTTAATGAAATTTTATCTTAAGTACTTCAATGTAAAGCACACAAAAATTAAATTTTAAACCGTAATAAAAAAAAACTAATAAATTGTGATGGTCACGTACAATTAACAAAATTCAATCTGAAGTTACATCGACTACAAAAACAAGTTCTACTGCTCACAATGGTCGATGAAATAATTTTAGTAATTCTGCCGTTAGAAAGTTCTATCCGGTCTATTTACACACAGTTCACAAATAAAATAGACAAGGGTTACATGGTTTTGTCACATTCCCAAATTAAATTCGACAATTACAGCTTGCAATACGATATCTTCAATTCAAAAAGGAAGGATCGGTACACAACAAGATGGCGTAGCAACATGCATAAAGAAACGCAGTTCTGCTTTCGTTAGATAGCCCCCCAAAGTTAAAAGCTACGAAGTGAATGAAAGTGGCAAATATAAGTACTAAATAAAATAAAATGACTCGTACGGGAAAATAAATTGAAAACTCACCAAGTCCGGCGCTGTCAATAACCAATCAAAAATCTGTCTCACGACTATTGTTCGAAGTAAAGAAAAATCTATTTTGGGGGTTATTCTACATAAGTAGTTTAATATTCTAAAGACAATTGCACTATAAAGATACGTTAATTAATTACAGTGCAGAAAACAGATGATAAAGACAAAGCTGACTGGCTTCAACAAAGATCTACGATAAAATGATCGATTCAACGGGAGATCGAAGCAGCTAACACATACATCAACAGAGAGGAAATAAAAAATGGCACGAGGTTACTCAACAATAATCAACCAAAAAAAAAAATTGGTAGATGAATTGCAAGGGACAAAATTAATGAGAGTAAATGACATTTAAAAAATTAATACAATATTTCAAAAATTTAAAGACTTAATTTCCATTTCTTTGACTTATATTTATTTTTTTTCAAAATTTTATGTTCTATAACTAACTAGTACCCAGGACACATTAAAAATAAAATAAAATGCAAAGGAAAAACCAAAGACCGCGACTTGATAAACATAACAATAACTTGAACTAATAATTATTTCCACCTCGGGGACTCAATAACCCCTTTGATGTAGGCTTGACGCACCTGTTTCTGTTCTTCAGTGACCAATGCATGTAACTCTTCTAGAGTTCTTGCTTAAATTTATCTGGTTCATTGTGCCCACACAGTGTCGTCCGAAACATGCTCTATTGGATTCATATCCGGGCTTCTAGCTGGACACTCCAAAACACTATATCAACCTCATTTAGGTAATTTTGTACAATGTTGGCGATATGGGGGCGAGCGTTATCATGCATTAAACGGAAACTCGGGCCTATGTAAGGCGCAAATGGAACAACAAGTAGTTGTAGATAATCCTAATGTAACTATATGCGATCACAGAGCAAATATGAATAACTTTCAACTTTGTCTTAGCCACGGAAGATACACCTACCCATATCATAAACAAACCAGCTCCGAAATTTGTTGTTTGTAATGGCTTAGGCTATTCCTCGTGGCACAAATTACGTGCATTCCGCATAGGGGAAAAAAATTATTTTATTTGTTGTTCAAAATAATCACTTCTTGCATCAATGCACTTTTGTAATCAAAGCTTCCACAACGTATAAGCTCGAAGCCAACCATCTTTTGGATTGCTCACAAAAAATTGATGAATTGCTTCATCTATCTCATCCTTCGTAAATGTTCCTTTAGGTTAAAGAACAACTAAAAATCACACATGGTCAAATCAGGCGAATATTGTCAATGTTCAATGACTTTTACAAAATTTTCACGTAAAAATTCAACTGCCTGCTGTGCACTGTGTGACGATGCATTGTCGTGATGCAACATTAACTCGCGAATGTTGACTGACCCAAAAACTGCAAGAAAAACATTTTGTTGTGTACCATTTTGCTGTGACTGTATGTTGATTTTCCAGCTTGATTGCTTTAACTAATCCTGAACTACGAAAGAAATCTGCGTACCTAACTTTCTTGACAGCCCTTTGCTTTTTGGCCATTGTTGGTGTTGGTGCATCTTCGTGGATCCACACACGGCTCTCCTGACAGGCTGGAATATCGTAAAATGGGATGAAGGTTTCATGTATCACACTTGCTCTATGACGGCAGCGATTCAACTGACAGACAGAGATCTATTTAAGGATGGTGGTATTTATAAATGCAGTGTTGCCAGCTCTAACTACTCTAGTTTTGTGGCATCTCAGAATATATAGCATGCCCGTATTAAGATATGTTTTATGAATGAGAGCTATAAATTGAACAAAAGTAGGAAGCTCACATAAATTTTCGAAAATTAACTATAACTGAATTCTCCCTTCAGATAAAATATTTTTATAGAATAAAGAAAATACATACGATGCCTTAGAGATTAGTATTAACTGGATCCTCGACGTGCAAAAAGTAAAAGAAACGAACATGACCGTACGAGAATTCGATTCTGTCAGTATGAGTCAAGGCAGCGAACAGGAATATAGAAGAAAATTGCAGAAAAAGAGTGTGGAAGTATTGTACTAATCCGAAATGAAGTTATACTGATCACAGAAGAGCGAATACAATAGAGACTGCGACTAGATCCCCCGTGTTCTGGTTTGAAATCCATTGACTAAAGAATATACACAATGATACAATTCAAAGTCTACCATACATTTTAACTTTGCCAGGAAGCTTTTGTAAACGTTGGAAATAAATATTACCTTGTACAAACTTTCATAATCATTTTTCTTGAGCAAAAAATAACGTTATGATGTATACACAACACATTTTTCTGTGTTGTAGAAAATAAATCACTACGGTTAGTAAATCAAACTTACTACGTGACACAAATAAGAAGAAATGAGAGTCTCGGAAATTGTCCATTAGCTATAAGCCAAATAAACTTCTGTAACATTTCTTAGACGACCAGCCTATTTTTTCTTTGATACTGTTTTTCTCATTACTTCTTATTTTAACTTAGACGCTTGCGGTAGATAAATAATTGTTACTTTGATCTAAAAGAAGCAATATACATTTTCTATAAATACATACAATAGTTTAATAAATTATAAATTGAAATATTCAAAGCTCCTCGTAAATAAAATGATTTAAATTAAATTGAGAATTTATACTATATTGGTTTCTATATATTGCTGTGAACGTTGCCTTCTTGTTGTTTTATAAAATTACTCTTTAAAACTCGAAGGAAATGTACCTCTTTGTGTCCTTCCCTTTTAAAATCAATGTTTGAAAAAAGTGCAGGCAAGTAAATAAAAAAATACATAAAAAGAAAACGATTTAAATTCGTTTGAGTATTTTTTAAAACGAGATATAAATGCAATATAGCAAGTTATGTATAATTCAAACTTTAGACTGAATAATAATATAACATAATATTGGCATTTTCACAGTCTTTTCTACAATTACAAACCGTGAAGTTGGAGATGTGGAAACGGCGCATGTGGTCTCATTCTATGTCATTTTCCCATATGAGTCCTATCACAGCCGTCTCTACTTACAAGCCGTGAAGTTAGAGATTTGGCAACTGCGTGTGTGGTTCTACTGGTTCTCATTCTATAGGTTTGTTTGTGTTTAATATTACGAACGGTTCTAACACAGTTCTGTTACTGCGCAGAACTGATGCGTCATAGTACACCGTTCGGAACGGTTTCGAACGATTCTGTAACGATTCGATGCCTTTAGCCCGAATTAGTTCTACAGTTCTAGAACGGTTCCAGAACTGCCAATCACAAACCAAAACACATTTTTTGTTCCAGAACAGTTTCGGAAACCCGAACACTTAACATAATTCTGCGCATGACGTGAACTGTTCTGGAATCATTCTTAGCGAAACAAAAACAAACCTTATGTAATTTTCACATATGAGTCCATGTGCATGTGATGTGCATGTCACGTTTATTACATAAAGTTTACGTGAGTTTGAATCAAAACCATTAACAAGAAGTATTTACAACGTTAAAAACAAACTCAGGAAGTACCTATGGCTAAACATTCGTATTTTCGTAAATGTGGCCGATAGCATTATTAAATATAACCTCAAAGTGTCAACACGTTCTTTGTAATCGTTTGTTCGCTGTTTATAAGTTTGATTAACATAAATAAATTTAAAAAAGGTAAAAACAATAAACATTCACTCGTTTTGTTTATTTTTTACAACTGTGTGATGTATTAGATGCCATGGTTGTACTGTGTCTCATTGTGTAAATCGAACTACAAGATACACTCGAACAGGAAGATCTACAAACAACCTTTTTATTTCCAAAGGAAAATAAATTACGTGAAAGGTGGTTACGCGCAATTAATAGAGAAAATTTCGTCGCCACAGGGAATTCAGTGGTTTGCTGTAAACATTTTGATAGAGGTGAAATACAACGGTTTGAGTTATATAAAGACAAGTGTAAAAGTGGTTTCAAGTATCGTTATTAATAAATCAGTTTACGTTAATAATACCGAATGATCTTAAGTGGGTGTTACCTGAAACCCATAAATTGACTCGTTGATCTCAGCTACAAGATTTGTTAGCAAGATGTAGTTTTTGCAGTAATTTATGTATAAACGCTGAATATTACAAGCACATATAGTGGTTATGCTGCTCTTCGAATTAAAAAGAAAATTCAGTGAGTGATTTGTAAAAATTTGGCAGAGAAAAGAAATGGTGCTTTGTTTGGTGATGCTTATTGTGGTTATCTGCAGAGGCGGACTTTGTGCAGCAACTGATAAAGTAGGCTATGTGTGTATATTATTACCTATGTACAATACTTGCTTTTTTAACAAAAAATATAGAAATTGAAAAACAATTCTTGGTCAAAAAGATTCATCAAAAGGTATTCATTATCAATTAAAAGTATAAAGTCCGATAACTTTTGTATTGTTTTTAGTGTTGTATGTGAATTTGGAACACTATGTGAGAAAATATACGTCCTTGTGGTGTTAATTATGAGCAATATAGTGTTAAATAATTATAGTAGAAATAAAAATAGTGCTTGTCATCTTGAAAAAAAGTGGTCAACAGAGAAAATTATCAAATTGAATAATTAGCGAATATTATTAAAAATGTTAAAGTATTAATAATGCTTTTTATACATGTCCCTTTTATTCATCCTTTCTTCAGCACATTATACCTACCTACGTAAATTTAAAAAAAAATAACTACCAAGAAAACCTATTTTAGATTGCGCGATTAATCTGTCTCACTTTGAGCGTTTGCTCAGGTCCACGCGGTGATCCACTTGAAGGCGATTAGGCAGTGTTGCCAATTTTAACTTCACGGCTTGTAAGTAAAGACGGCTGTGGTCCTTTGAATATGATGTGCATGTCATATTTGATCGATAGTTTGCGTGGGTTCGATTCAAAAACATTGAGAAGAAGTATTTACAAAGTTAAAATCAAACCCAGGCAGTACCTATAGCTAAACAGTTAGTATTTTTGTAAATGTGGCCGATGACATTAAACATAACCTCAAAATGTCTACACGTTCTTTATAATCGTTTGTCCGCTGTTTATAAGTTTGATTAACATAAATAAATTCATTGTTTTATAACTGTGTAATGTTTTAGATTGCCACAGTTGTGCTGTCTCATTGTGTAAATAGAACTACAAGAGTATTTACCTACCGAAAGTAGGTCTTTTTGTCTCAGCGAAAAACTGTTTTTTTTTCTTGCAAATACCTCGCAAATTATTCTTTCTTTAAAGACTTATCTCGAATATAACACTATTTGAATGAATTTAAATATATTAATAAAAGAAAATTATTATGAATAAACGTGATAAAGAAATAATGAAAACTACTATTCTACAATGTAACAATTATTTTTAAAGCGTCTTATTCTTTCGAAGTCGTAATAAGAAGTCTCCTCTTGTCGAATCTTGTTTCGAATTTATACCGGCAAAAAAAACTCTACGTTGACTATTGCGCCCTCTAGTCCTATTTTAGGTTGGCATTGGAATATATCCTCCAGTGAAATCGCTGCCCACATGTTGTCGTCTTGATACACACACACATACACATATTGTTCTGACAGTTCTTTATTGACTAAAACGTCAACACATCGGAAATTGTTTTCTTATTCAAAAGTCTTTTCACTGCCTCGTACTGCCTTTCCGACGGTAGGTTTATTATTGTTGTTAATACCATCCTTCTTTGTATTCATCAATGAACCTATTGCCTTGTTCATTGTTCAATACATATTTTTTCTTCCCATTTATTAATGTCAATTTCACCTTTCTTGTAGCTAGATTGCGATTTGGTAACATGGGAAACACGTTGGAGATAACGATTATTTTTCTTCTCACACTGCCTGCACCTGGAAGACACGTTTGTTTCTCCATTGCATCTCTGTTT
The DNA here is from genome assembly GCA_963170755.1 of Amphimallon solstitiale. NCBI lineage: Eukaryota > Metazoa > Arthropoda > Insecta > Coleoptera > Scarabaeidae > Amphimallon > Amphimallon solstitiale. The sequence continues at coordinate 107,083,820 of OY720681.1, read as the reverse complement.
TCTATCCATGATCTTTCCATCGGTAATATGTCTATCTGCAATAAACTTTACACAAGTTTTATATTTTGTTATCTTTTGTAGGTCATGAAACTGTACACGTCTGTTTCCAGTCTCTGAAGCATTGTGTTACAAACAAATCATAAACACATACACTTTTTATTTATGCTATCAGCTACCTTTTTATACCAAATGTTATTGCTGATCGGGTTTACTTTTTATATATTTTTATATCCTTTTCTAGTCTCTAGTTATAAGCTAAGGTAATTTTTATCTTTTAATATAATTTAGTTTTTAAACTCTTTCATAAAGTTTTATTACTTTATGCATGTAAATCATAATAATTTATTCAACCATATTTATGTTTTTTGCATATCGTATTTGATCTTTTTCATACAATTCTATTGCTTTTACATGACTAATTCTCTTGACTGTTCCGTCCATTAACATAACCCTTTCTCGATTATTTGCCTTCATTACCCTTTTTGACTTAAACAGCGGTCCATTATTTAGAATGTTTAAAGCAATCTTTACGCATTGTATAAAATTAGGTTCTTTTTGATGATATGTAAACCATACATCTTGTGTATCCTTTCTACAAAAGAAATATATTGCTTATATTTATTTTGTCTTTTATTTCATATTTATTTATTTTTATTTTTCATTTTCTCACTATTCACTTGAATAATAATGACTTTTAAATTATTTGCTTGTATATTGACCATGTGTATGCAACTTTATATACATTCATGTAATTTGTTGCATATTTAAACTCTTTCATATCCAAATACGATTTTTGTCATTTTTTATTTCATTTCAAAACTTAAACTAATTCTTAAAGCTATTCTTATTTTATAAACTTGCGAGATACCACGGCAATATGTATTATCTGTATATGTTTTAAGACGGAAAAATAGCAGAGTGTAAAGAGCTGCATTTCGAATAGTATTTGCGTAAAAAAAAATTCAAAATTCGTACAGGAAGTGACACTTTTACTCTTATTGAAAAGCAGTTTTTACAAATATTTCTCAAATTATGCAGTCTCTAGGGATTTATAAAGGGAATAAAAGTACTGTTCAGTGCGTGAAGGCAATGTGGCCGTTGTGATTAATTTGATATCTCTAACAGAAACTCTGATGGGAACTGTTATTGAACTGTTAACGAAGTGAATGGTTTCACATCTTGGAACGAACTCTAATTCCCTTTTTTTTTTTGTTAACAGCAAGAGTGTCTTAAAATTATGAGTTACTCCCGCCAAACCAAATGATATTGGTGGAGCACCCTAATTTCTGACGTATACCTACACTTTCATTTATTAACAATAATGTACCGATGCACAAAGTTGGAACGAAAATTCCTAATAAACTTATGCATAGTATTTTAATCTAAATAATTATGCACAAGAAAATGTGAAAGATACGGTCCCTTTGTCGAAGAGAACAAATTGTAGGCAATGTTAATTATATTGTAAAGATAAAGGGAATTGAAAGCGACCTAACGCGTCGGAGTCAAATAAAATGCAAATATTTTCCATCTTTGACAAAGGACAATAAAATTAAAACTAGCATTATTATACACCAAAAACTCTTTGTTAGAAATATATAGGTAGATGTAAGGTCATGAAGGTCGACAGTCAAGACAGTAATAAATGTATCCCGTCGCACAGGTATACAAGTGTCCTGTATCGTTATGTTCAAATTTTGGGAGTGCATCTCATGTTAAAAAGAAAAACGCAAAACTTACATATCCATTTTTATTTGTTTCAAAGTTGCAGGTCTGTGAATGTGATTGTCAGATCATGAAAGAAAATGTATTCCTAAAGTCAATACATAGCCATTTTATTAAAAAAAAAATTCAATGAATAATATTTTCGAAATGTCCACCTCCTTGTTGAATGCAGGTTTGACCCGTAAGCTAACAGAGGAAGTACTTAGAAATAATGTCATATGAAATAATTTGTAAGTATAAAATTTCAATTAAAATTTGAATGTTTAAATCATTAAAACGTCTAAATTTAAATTTAGAATTCAACCATGCTGGTGTATTAACGACATTTAATAGGGGGCTTGTCGGGAATTGACAAATGAATTCCAATAATTTCTTTTCTTCACTTCTTTCTGGATATCTTTTAAATCTCTTACTGTTCGAATTGCTGTCTTGATAACATCTTGAATTGGTTGGTAGAGCGGATCTACTGGTGTCGCAACTAGAAAATTCAAGACGTTGGAGCGAAGCGAACTTTAGTGTTTAGATTTTGAAAATCTACTCTTTTATACCTACCACAACTGCAACATTCTAAGAGAAAGGCGTGCGGCTGATACCGTGTTTGGTTAACCTTTCTACGTTGTAAAATTCTCAAAACCAAAAGGTTTTCCTCTCTCAACAGCCGCGGTGGCGCAAGGCGGGAGCAGCGAGCAGGCGGGGCAATCATGAATAGGGAGCGGAATCGAGCGAGCTAAACTACCACGGAGCCACAACCGTGAAAAGAAATAATGTAAACAACTGCGTGTTGTTTACATTATATCTGAATAGCACTAATTCATAGGGCGAACTGTAACATCTGTTTACTCCAGAGAATCAGAGAAAAAACTGCCATAAAATAAGGAATTTTATGAATAAAATCCTTTCTTCATCGGCGTAGGTACAAGGGTGACGAGTTTTTAAAGTTTATTATATTTATCTTATATTTCGCAATATAATATGTATGTTTCAATAACATACGCGTACATTTTTAGTTATCATTTATTTAGATCTAGAACGTTGTTTATGTTACTTTTTCTGAGATAAAAATTCATTTTCAGTGATTCCGAAATTTATTGCAAAGTCTGTAAAATATCGTCACTTAGCTTTGCTAAAACATACACAGAAATAGTTTTCATGCAGAGAATTTCGATAGTTTACAAAATTTCGTTACATGTGTAAATGACGATGCAAGGAACTAACACAAATCCCAAATTTAAAAAATCAGTTGTTATTCCTTCAGGAACACTTTAGAAATTTGCCTAAACTAATGACATATTTTGAAAATCGAATCTCAAATTAAAAAATGAGGTGTGGCCACCACACGACTTTCTTATACGTATGGGCGTTTCAAACTATACTATATTTTTTTTACACAAAAATTATTCAAAATCCTATTCTAAGTACTTCTGTTCTCTTAATAAATCGCTATAGAATGCATACTTAGCAAGATATTCGAAAAAAGGACTACTCCCTAAGAGTAAAAGTGTTACTTCCGGTCCGAATTTTGAAATTTCATATATTCAAAAAATATTGCAAATCTAGCACTAAATACTTTTGTATCCTTGATAAATACATATAGAATGCATAATTTACGAGATATTCGCAAAAAATCGCTATTCGATAAGAGTAAAAGTGGTAATTCCGGTCTGAATTTTGAAATTGTTTTTATGCAAAAGATATTGAAAATTACGTTTTAAATACTTTTATACCCGTAACGTACCTGTCTAAAAAGCATGACATGCGAAATATTCGCAAAAAACTGATTTTCGATAGGAGTAAAAGACCTACTTCCGGTAGCAGCTTCGAAAAACTTTTTAAATAAAATTGTTCTCAATTTTAATTTCAAGTACATATGAATTCTTTATAAATTTGTTTAAATTTAGTAGTTGACGAAATATTGGCAAAATTTAATTTTTTCACTGAAGTAAACTGCTACTTCCGGTCTACCGATTTTACTGAAAAACTACTCAGATCTCAAGAGGGAGATTAGACACTTAAATACAAAATTTGGAATTGATATCTACAGCGGTTATCGTGGTCACATAGAGACACACAGACATTTTTTAAAAACATCTTTTTCGGTATCAGGGGACTTCAAAACGTGGACATCTGCAAAAATCTCGAAGTCGAAAATTTCACATTACTTCCTTATACTACGTATAAGAAAGTAAAAATGGATTAACCACATTAGATGTGGCTATTAATAATTCCAAGTGACTTAGACGCAGTTTTTAATAGAAATCCAGGTTTAATAACATTGCGGCAATTGTGTATGCTAATGTAGAAGGGACGTTTTCTATCTACAAGGATGTACTTAATTCAAAGGGAACAAGTCTTTCAGAAGAGAAAATGAACAAATAGTAGGGTATTTTGTATTTTATAATCACCAGCCACTTGTTATTCAATTATATAAATAAAATTAAAACCTCTTTAAAAATACAACATTTCAATAGCGCGCCCATGGGCGATGAGTCATGACTCGCTCGATTCCGCTCCCTAATCATGAATCATAAATCACGACGCCGTCGATTTGATGAATTTAATAGATGTCAAGAAAGAAGTGAAGAAGAGGAATTATTGGAATTCATTTGTCAATTTCCGACAAGCCCCCTATTAAATGTCGTTAATACACCAGCATAGTTAAATTCTAAATTTAAATTTAAAAGTTGTAATGATTTAAACGTTCAAAATGTAATTGAAATTTTATACTTACAAATTATTTCATATGACATTATTTCTATGTACAGTTTTTTAAATTATAGTGCACATTATTTTGCTTGTACAACAGAGAATATTTATGACTATTATTATTCTATTGAAGAATCAATTAGCATTTGTAAAAAAACTATTATTGTACCAATTACATTCAGAAGAGAATGTTAAACAACTTTTCTTAGATTTATATAATATTGTAGAAAAAGCATTACCAAAAGTAAACTGTTTAGAAATTGTATCTCCAGCAAGTAGCGGGAAAAATTTCTTTTTTGACATGATATTGCATTATTTTATTAATTTTGGTAAATTGTACACCAGTTATTGTTTTATCAAATAATAATATTTTTCCAAATGATATTACTTTCACTTGTAGAATGATTCGCTACAAATGGCAAAGTGCTCCATTTTTAAAACATTGTATAAAAAAACAATTCCGATTGCTTTTTATCATTTATTGTTAGACTACGATATTTTATCAACTATGCTTCATGTATAATATATTTATATGTTAACTGTATAAAAGAAAATTATAAAAAAATTTCGTAATATGGGTGTGAAAATAAAGAACAATTATGTTTGAAGATTTATTTTTAATTACCAAATGCAACTAAATTACCAGGTCTGAAATCATTATAATCATTTAATTCTACGGATGCATTAACTCTTTAGTTAAGGCTCCGGACTACTGATTTCAATATTGCGATGTTAAGTAATACGGGTTGCATAGCATATACTTCATTAAAAGATTGAAAAGGTCCCCAGTACCTACCCCTCGGCTAATACTTCCCCTATAGGGGGCGTGGCGTACACTTACTAGACTGCAACAAAATAATTTTCCTTCCAAGAGAATATCTGATAAACTCATATTTATATGTAAGGGACTGTCAGAAGACACACCGAGTGGGGCAGGGGAGTGTCGTCTAGCGAAATACACACACGTGTTTATGTGTATCGTATTTCTAATATCGGAATGAATATTTTATTCAGTAAAAAGTTAGCTACACATTTTTTATGTTTTCTTACATATACATTCCTGAAATATATCCGTGTTCAGTTTCTTATTTGTTCAATATTGCCATATTTTTTTAATAATATATATCCACAATTCAGTAGGTATTCTTCCAAACAACTAATTATATATTATTTTAATATTATATCATATTTTAAAGAAGGTACAATAGGTATAATTACAACAAACTATAATTTTGTATTCATTTAACGTCTAATAGAAGATTTCTATATTGTTTTCTCACTTATTCACTGTTCTGTTATTATAGATCAAAACCATACTTTCTAAAAATTCAAGACATATAGTTGATAATTTCAAATGCTTTTTACTGATCTTGTTTACCACACTGATAACGGGTGGTTTTTATTTTTCGGTCAGACATACCAAGTTATTTTCTTTTTATTTATTTTCGATTTCTTGATAGTTCTTTCGTATGCCATTTTATTTTAATATGGTGTTCTAAATAACTAATTTATATTATTATTTATTATATAATATTTTAAACAATGTGTAACAGGTATAGCCACATTAAAATATGAAGTTAGTAAAAGAAAATTAATTTTATATTAATTTAGTACCTAAATGAATCAAGGGAATACACAAATAGATTTGTTCTAAATTGTCCCAAAGTATTTCAAAAAAAAAATTAATTGCTCGAGATAATTGAATAAAACGACTTTGTCACCCAAATGCAAATGTTTTTTCGAAAATTGAAATTCTAAAGGGTGTTCCACGTTGTTTTAGTTGTTCTAAACATTGTTCCAAATAATCTCGGGAAAAAATCAAAATTGTCAGAGATAATCGGAAAAACGAGCATTTGCCAGTCCCCCTTTTCTTGAAAATTGTAATTCTGACGGTTGATACAGGTTGTTCTCAATTGTTCCAAAGTATTTCAAGAAATAAATCATAATTGGCCGAAAAATGGCAAAAAGCAATTTTTCGCCAACGCCCCTTTTCTCGAAAATCGAAATTCTGACAGTTATTTTCGGTTGTTCTAGGTTTGTTTTACTTTGTTTCAAAGTTTTTAAAAAAAAATCATAATTTGCCGTGATAATAGGAATACACGATTTTCTCACAGCTTCCCTCCTCCATGGATTGAAGTTCCAATTGTAAAAAGAGACTCTGCATTCACTTCCATTACCAAATCTGCTGCTTCAACTGACTAATAAGTACAAGTATTTTGAAATTGAGTATTATCTGAAGCTGGATTTAATTATGGTACATGTAAGATACCAAAATATGCTAACGGAATCGTTGTATTACGTGCCTGACGATTGTGAACATCATAGTGTTTTGTGAGATCTATTGATGCTGTTATAATATTTACAATATGTGGTTTCCTATTATAATTAACATTAATGTAAGTACGAGTATCCACAGAGCAGCTATAGCAGCTTCGTTTTTTTTAGAATCTGCTATATACTGATTTTGTACTTTCAATTTACTTCCCAAAAAATATGATGTTGAATTCCATCTTGTATCAGAGTCACTAGCATTGTATGGCATATAGTGATTTTTAAACCAAATTACACCGTTAACTAGTATAATTGTAATTAATTACTTGTTCACCAATTCTAGGCATAAAATTCCATCGATCATGCATACGGTCGATACTAGGCCAACCATTGCTGTTCATTTGATATTTATTAGCGAAGCGAACTTTAAAGTGTTTAGATTTTGAAAATCTACTCTTTTATAGCTACCACAACCGCAGCATTCTAATATATACATAATAGAAAGGCGTGCGGCTGATACCGTGTTTGGTTAACCTTTCTACGTTGTAAAATTCTCAAAGAAAGGTTTTCCTCCCTGAACAGCCGCGGCGGCGCAAGGCGGGGGTAGCGGGCAGGCGGGACAATCATGAATCATAAATCATGACGCCGTCGATTTGATTCGAATTTCTTGCTTGTTTTGTAGAATTTGTTAGGCAGCCAGGTGGATACGATCCAATAACCCTTCTCTTGTTTTTGAAACTTGCGCGTGGACTAAATCTTTTATGTACCCTCATAAATAAAAATCAACGGGATGGAGATCGGGTGATCTAGGTGGCCATGCAACAGGAATACATCGAGCAATCCATCTTGGATAATTGACGTTGACTCAATTTCGAACAGCAATTGCGTAACGTGATGCCTCATCTATGTGAAGCCACATATCTAGTCTAACAGTCTTTGAGCTGGATTTTGGTTAATTATGAGGTTTACTTTAAGAAGACACAAAATTTAAAATTAATTTATTAATTTGGAAAAACTTTTGTGTACAAATTTCGAAACGCATATACGTATAACAATGTAGTGTGATAACCACACCTCATTTTTCTGTGCAACATGAAATAGTATCTATTTGGTGTTGTGTGTGTTTTTAAGACAAATTTGCCCGCACAAAATCAATAGATACAAAGCATTTTTTAACATTATTTTCAAGTTAAATTCATTGAAATTCAATAGAGAAACATTGGACTTTATAAATGTATTTATAAAACACGAAATATTAAATAGATTTACCCAATTGTTTATTATCACGACATATAACACTAGATTAAATAATTATGTAATTATAGCTTAATGTCGTAGTTTAAATTTTAAGTCTCTTTCTTAAATTTCTTCGAAATGTTTCATTAAATATTCATTTCGGATGGTTTTATCGCTAACAACTTTGCGAACTTTTCGTAGCATTCACTGACGAGCCAGTGAGAGTTTCATTCAAACACTGACACAGGGAGAAAATGGGAAATAGAAAATACAGTCGCCAGCTATTACCACGGGAATACTTTCCAAATCTTGTATACCTATGTGTAAAACTAGTGTGAATAGGAAACTAATGCAAGAACATCTAACGAACTTCATAGCTACGTGATTAAAATCAATAAAGCTGAATTGTGGAAACTTGTATCGAAATATCTGCATATTCTGTGGGAACATATAAATGTATCTGTGTATGTGTTTTTTATTCTCAAAAATGTTCTTGTATATAACTTTTAACAGGGAAAGTTTTAATATACTAAGAAATTCCAACTTATTGAAAATACACATGCAAAAAACTTTCATCTTGTATGTGACATTTTATATTTCTCAAATATATTAAACATGGACATACGTTTTCATTCATATTTTTACGATGTTATAACAAAATTTTGATTTTATTTAAATAAATAATATAATAATAATAATAGTAAGAATAATAGGTCTTTATTAATAAAGGCCAAGTTTAGCCGAAGCTATTTACACTTAACCTTACAAGTAACAATCGATATGTACATAAGAAACAAAAACATACACATGTGTGAACATACAGGGTATACCACGACGAGATTTCATTAGAACAATCTAGGAAACTAATAAGAGTTGAGTTTTGAAATTTCGCAAATATTAGTTTCGCCTTAAGCTCTTTCGATTTAAAATAGTTTTGAATTTTTGCTTCTTCCGGTTACACCGGAAATGGATATCAACTTCCTTATTTTAAATGGAATACCCTATTTTTTATGATTGATTCGTATTTCCAACTTAATTTTAAGGGTAGTTTGTCTGATAAACTTGGCCTCTAAAGTTAGCCATTTTTGGAGTATTTCAATTTTTGTAAAAAAATTGACAGCTACAGACTATTACTCATAACAACATTCCCAATAATTGAATGCATGCACATATTTAAAATTTTAGGTAATTATTTTGGAAAGTATACTGCTTCAAATGCGGTATTACAAACTTTTCAAAATAGTACAGGGTGATCAGAAGACCATGTTAAACATTTTATCCAGAAAATATCAATATCTTGTTATTTTTAAATAGCAACCAAAATTTTTTTCAACTTCATTGGATTGCACGTTCAAAATTAGGGGCAGTATGTATTTACTTCCCTATAACTAAACGTGTTAGTTTCAGAGTTGTTGCTATTTAAAAATTACAAGATATTGATATTTTCTGGATGAAATGTTTAACATGGTTTTCTGATCACCCTGTATTATTTTGAAAAGTTTATAATACTGCCTTTGAAGCAGTATACTTTCCAAACCGATTACCTAAAATTTTAAATATGTGCATGCATTCAATTATTGGGAATGTTGTTATGAGTAATAGTCTGCTCCTGTCAATTTTTTTATAAAAATTGAAATACTTCAAAAATGGCTACCTTTAGAGGCAAAGTTTATGAGACAAACTACCCTCAAAATTAAGTTGGAAATACGAATCAATCATAAAAAATGGGGTATTCCATTTAAAATAAGGAAGTTGATATCCATTTCCGGTGTACCCGGAAGAAGCAAAAATTCAAAACTATTTTAAATCGAAAGAGCTTAAGGCGAAACTAATATTTGCGAAATTTCAAAACTCAACTCTTATTAATTCTCTATATTGTTCTAATGAAATCTCGTCGTGGTATACCCTGTATAACATTAATTAATATTACTGAATGTAAGAGAAACTGAGTTTTATGTGAAAAATCAAAGGCAGAAATAACTGAAATAATCACTAAATTTATTAAATTTAGTTGAAGCCTTGTAAGAAAATGAACGTTTTAACATTGTTGTGTGATGGCTCAAAACAACAAAATAGTACCGACACTTAGTATTAATCTTATGCAATTCATAATGCTTCAAGAATGGCAAAGACAAGTAAGCGCAGCGATAGCAGATACAGTTGGCCTTGTCTATTTTATCTTGTGGTGCTATCTATGAAATAATGTACAAACTAAGTTTTTTATCATATGAATTTTTTTGCTTTTTGACCAAATAAAAGCATAGTTTTTATTTCCATTTGTACTATCTTATCGCATCACAGGCGTACTTTATCTTTATACTATCCTTATGCCCTTATTATTCATATTCTTATTTTCACAAAAAGCATAAAATAAGATTTCGGTACAAAATAGACTCATTCGGTAATACTATAACTGAGCTCTATCCCTTTTAATAACCGATATATCAATGCTGAGCATCGAAATGTGGGCACACTGTATAGTAGGGTGGGTCACTGATGTGTGAGAAAAAATAAAAGTTCTTGAATCATATTCTAATAGCAATATTTTTTTGTCTTACGTTAAAACAAATAAAAATTGCTAAAAAAAGTTAAAAAACGTCACATCTTGAGCCCGCGCCGGAGCTCCTAAGAATTACGTATTTTAAAAAAAAAAAGCCGTTTTTTAAATTTTAATATTTCATTTACTATCAATTATTATTAATTAAAACTGAAAACATTTTTAATAAAACTTAAAAAAAATAAAACTGGTTCTTATTCAACATAAAACAATAAAATCACGAAATTATATTACTTATTTTTTGGTCACAAAATTTTGTTTACTGTCAAATCTGGGCATCTCTCGTCTTGATTCAAGTTTCGTCTGTATGAAACCTTCTCTTGATTTTTTATCACATAGAGTCATGGATGCTTCTGACACTATTTTCACAGTTTGTTCCACCGCCTGAGTATGACATGGCAGCTTGGCAAAAATTATATTCTCACTTTCTTGACACACAACTGCCGCATTTATTTCTTCAGTAGTGATGTTTCGAAGAATTGGTGGATCGAAAAACTTTCGATTCCAATTTATAACTTCACTGTTTTATTTTCATCCAACAACATCGATAGAAGCAAGCTTTCTGAGTGAGCAAAATAGGCGTTAGGTTGAATTACGGGATCTATTACTAGTTTTAACTCTGCAGGAATATTTCGTGAGTTTGTTACCAATTTCCAAAAAATTTCAGACCCATGTTTGCAAGTTGGATTTGTTTTTATTTCAAACCATACTGGAGCATAAACTTTTACACAATAGTCAGCTAATACTTTTAGCTGATATGACGGGCTTGATGTAGAAATATATAAACGTAAAATTCTATTTGCTTTTGTTAGCCATCGAGCATGAGATATTTTTCCTGGAGACCTGTTAGCTAAGCCATCGTGGCAGTGTCCACTTATAACAGATATAGTTATTTCATACAAATATTTTTGATCTGTACTTAAGCCCTCAAATTGTATTTCCGGAAGCTGGCCTTCAATTCTCTCGTACTTGGCTATGGGTAGTTTTTCGCAGTTGAAGTTGCCAATAGGATCAACTTGCGAATATGGTCCCTTGGTAACACAATCTACTTTGTTCAATAGATGTTTTAATGGCAATTCGTTCAAATCTAGCATGCAAATAATACATTGCAGTGGGCGCTGAAGTCTTTTTTCCAATAGTCTTATTACTCCGTTAAATTTCCCAGTGTTAGTGACTGTACCATCACAACCAATTGCCATCAAATTTTCTTTATTAATTTTTTGAGACGAAAGAAGGGCAATAACTGACATTTCAATACTTTTAGAAGTACTTCGTTCTGGTGTTGCATAGCCCACATAAACTGAATCTGGCTCCATAAGAACAGATACATGTTCCTCAATCAATATTTGACTGTATTTCTTAGCTCCCTTTTTAATAATATTAAGCGTCTTATCTTTTCGGCCGTCAAAGTATAAAGCTGGTAGGTCTAGCTGCTTCTGCTTTTGAATATATTCTTTACGTACTTTTTTTCTTTACCGTCGTATTTTTGATTTATCAATTGGTTCACTGTCAGGAGATATATCTTGCAATAAAGAAGAAGCAATAGTAGCCGCTACTCTATCGGATGTTTTTTCTTTTTTTACTTCTGCCTTTGACGTGGTGATAAATTAAAAGAATCATCACAAGAAGAACAGGGATTACTTACAGATTGTTATATTTTTAAAAATGCCACTTGTTATATTTTTAAAATGATGTTAGTTTTAAAAATGCTGTATTAGCTAGCTCTAATGGTGAATTACGTAAAAGAAAGAAACACAAAATATATAATAAGAAAATAAAACAAATGTAGGATTATTATATTTATTTTCCTGTAAAAGAATTTTAATTAGTACATAAAAGAAGAGATAAAAAATTAAGGAAAATAAAACAACAAGAGTGTCCTTAAATTCTTTAATAAATTATTACTAAATAAAACACAATAACACAAATATTGGCTCACGTAAGGAGTAGGTGAGACAGAAAGGAAGAGAGTGAGAGGGAACGAGTGGGTCGTTAGAATGATCGTTGGTTAAGGCAGGTATTATCGGTACGAAGTTAAGGGGGTCGATAATCTCAAACCGTAAATGATTTTTAGAAAGTATAAAGTAAAATTTAATGTAGCGGTTGTAAGAGAAAATTAAGAATTAAAGTAATAGATAAGGATGAGGAACACTTTACTATTGTGGCGTCTCGCTGTCCGTGGTTCCGGGAGTCTAGTCGAAGCTGGATTAATCGGCGAATCAGAATAGGGTCTGACAGTACGCGAACAATTAACCGAACCGGCGAAAGGAATTGCGGCACTAGAACTTGACTTTGTTATTTTAAAGCACAATGGGGGCACTAAAACAAACGTGACTTAGAACTGGGAGAGACGCGAACTTGGAACGATGTAAAGCCGTAGATGCGTAAGAGGAAAGAAATTAAGAGAGAGCTTTTTTTCTTCGATCGTGATTTATATAGGCCGTGGTTAAAAGCAGGAGGGTGGGGTGGTAAGGGCGCGAACTGTTTTTAAGAGAATAAGAGAACATAATTCGCGGGACAATCAATCAATAAATACAGGAAAAAAACATTATAATCAGATTCGTTATTAAACATAGAAAAGAATGACACCTGACTCGAGGTAGTTTGTCTAAGAAATTACTGCAGGTATGTACGTTTGTGGGGCACCTACATAACAGGTAGTAGAAGACATTACGAAAGATGAGTCACAATAGGGTTCTTTCTATAGTATTATGAGTATTTAATGCGGTCTGAAGGGGTGAGTAAGGATACATGATAACCTTACGTTAAGACCGAATTAAATAAGAACAAATCTTGAATAACTCGTAAATCTTTGATCTGAGAGTTATAGGCTTCGAATGAGAAATAAAAGAGCGATTAAGAAACATTATAACGTGATATCTGTTGTGGTCTGATAATTAGATCGCGAGGAATTAATAATTAAGAAAAATTGCAATGCTAAGTATTTCGTGTTTAAAATAAGCGAAATGGCTTCATTTAGGTAAACGATTAGGGATGACCTTCTGGGAACTAACCGTTGGAACGTGATCTTAACAAAGCAATTTTTATTTTAGAAATCTCTCCTGTCGTAAAGACAAAGTTGTTGATGTAGGGAAGAAGCGATGAGTAATTCTTTAGGCGCGAAAATGTATTACATGACTAAAATAGATAAATTAATAATAATAGAAAAAAAATCGAATTAAAGAAATTACGCGCTTCTTTCGTACATGAGGTTGTTAACAAGATAACTCTAAGTCCTGCTGTTTTGAGTCAATTTTGCCGTGACTCTTCTTTACGTTTTTTCTGTCTTTGGTGCTCGGGCTGCTCTTTTTTGCAATTTAGTTGTAAGAACTCGATTTATTCCTCCAATAAGCATCTTTCTCGCCCCCGTTTGGTCACTCAAAAACTAAATAACTAAATCAAATAATATCTAATGAGGCGTTTGCGTTATTTTGGTAATAAAATAATAGAACTGGTTTATTCTTAAAATACTTACTGCGTTCTAAATCAATACAAAATTTCATTATGTATTATTTTAGCGAAATTCATTCCAAGACTACGCGAGTTATTTTGCTTAATTAAATAACACGAATTCAAACAAAGAAAAGTTATAACAAAGGAATGCAAATAAGAATAGGAAGTAATTACTAGCAATGGTGGAAATCGTTCTTTTGATTAACACCTCGCTATAATTAATATCTTCTAGAAGTTGTACGAACAGTAAGCACTTTTCCATTTAATATTTGAGCAATTTTCTTCAATACAGCTGCATTATATGCCCACGTTAAGGACAGAAATGTCAGAATATATCCATTGAAATCCGCTTTATTTCAATTTAGCTGACCTGAATTCTGCAAAAATTCAATTTAGCGTCATACATAAACGAGATTACTTTTATAGCGTATTATTAAGTTAGATCTTGCGAGTTTCCGATATACCCATTCGTGAGAAATGAAGGAATAGTATCGTAGAGTTCACTGAAATTAATGTTATTACACCATGAAATTTAGCTTAGTTAGTTCAGAGAAGTCGATAAAACTAAATCTTTTTATTTCTTCACTTCCAATTTTCTAATGTTTTAAGGATTTATAAAATGGTCAATTAAAATGTAAGATCTAAATATATAAGCTAGGTAGTTGAAATTTTACGATCCTTTCCCAAAAAAATTACATTTACTGATTGCCACTAGAAACGATATACAGGATGTTGTGGCTCAGCATTAATCAAGGAGACTAAACTTTTCTTTCTATTATTAATAATTACATACCCTGTGTCTGTACAAACTCAGCTCCCAAAGGTATTCGAACACTGTTTCCTGGTGCATCTGATTAGTTCCTTAAAGAATACCATTTCTTATTAAATCCCAGCACGGATATCGCAGGCACATATCTGACTGCTATCCACAAAAGCGTTGAAACAATATACAGCGTTAGTAAAAAGTCCCGGAACGGTCGAATAACTTTGTTATTTGAAAATTATGATTTCTGAAATTTGGTATGGGGGTATACTTAATATAAATGCATTTTATGCAATACAGTTAATATTTTTTTACTTCCGGTTTAATCGGCAATACGTCCAACTTTTTTTTTTTTAATGGAACGCCCAGATTTTTTTAACACTTTTGAATGCAAAATAAAAAACTACGTTCAGGAAGTATTAAGATGTTTATTTTTATTCACAAGAAAACAGTTGAAAAATTAAAAAAGTGTCCTAATACAGAAAAATCAAGGTACCTTTGAAAAAAGTTGTTGTTTAGTGTTTGCATTCTTTTTGCCGTCACATTTGACAATTTTAAAAGCGTTTTAACTTTTGCATCGCTATAAATTTACTTATTTTAGACAATGACACATTTGAAAATGGCAGTAAAACTTACTGAATCAGAACGAATTGACATATTAATGATGCGTGGGTACGGTGATCGTCAACGTTCTTTTGAAGAGGTTCGTATTTTGTTTAATACTGTTTATCCGGATCGTCACATTAGTAAAAGTACGGTATGCCGAACAATTCAAAAGTTTGAGTCTTTCGTCAGGTGAAGGATTTACCTAGAAGGGGACGTCCATTAACAGCAACAGATGAAGAAACTAGTTTGAATGTGTTACTTACAGTGGAAGAAAATCATCACGTGTCCACAACAGAATTAGGTCAAATTCATGAGATCTCTCAAAAATCTGCTCATAATATTCTTAAATCAGCAAGAATGAAAGCCTATAAAATGTATCCCGTCCATAAGTTAACTGAAGATGATCCAGATCGTAGACTACAATTTTGCGAAACAATGACGGAATTGATCGAGCAGCAGCCTAATGTTTTAGATCACATCATTTTTTCAGATGAGGCAACGTTTTGTCTCAACGGCACTGTGAACAGACATAATTGTCGCTACTGGTCAATTGAAAATCCGCATTGGATTGAAGAAGTCCATACACAGCGTCCTCAAAAGGTGAATGTCTGGGCTGGTCTTGTTGGAAACAACATCATAGGACCATTTTTTATAAGAGGAAATTTAACTGGCAACGTCTACTTGAATTTATTGCGAAATGAGGTTGTTCCAGCACTTGCGGCCCTCTTTCCAAATGCAAACATAGGTGATCACCCTAATGCACATTTTTGGTTTCAACTAGATGGAGCTCCCCCCCATTTTGCCCATAATGTCCGCGATTATTTGAATGAAATTTTTCCGGGACGTTGGATCGGACGTAGAGGAGCAATCGAATGGCCAGCACGTTCGCCAGATCTCTCGCCATTAGATTTTTTCTTTTGGGGTCACTTGAAATGTCAAGTGTACAAAAATCGTCCCCATAATCTTGAACAATTGGAAGAGAGAATAGTTCAAGAAGCCAATCGCATCACTCCAGAACAAATACAAAATTCAATAAAAAATTTTACTGACCGTTTACATTTTTGTCAAATTTTAAATGGAGAGCATTTTGAACAATTATTGTAATCGCAACCTGAATAGACAGGTATCTTGATTTTTCTGTATTAGGACACTTTTTTAATTTTTTAACTGTTTTCTTGTGAATAAAAATAAACATCTTAATACTTCCTGAACGTAGTTTTTTATTTTGCATTCAAAAGTGTTAAAAAAATCTGGGCGTTCCATTTAAAAAAAAAGTTAGACGTATTGCCGATTAAACCGGAAGTGAAAAAAATATTAACTGTATTGCATAAAATGCATTTATACTAACTATATCCCCATACCAAATTTCAGAAATCATAATTTTCAAATAACAAAGTTATTCGACCGTTCCGGGACTTTTTACTAACCCTGTATAATGCTCTGAACAAGAAAGATCACGTAGTAGCCTTAATTTTTAATATGAGTGGGCGTTCGATTCACATTCTTCTACTTGCGTTGTCGATCGCAGCAAGTGCTGCTTGGAGCAACAGCGTCTAATGAGAAGTTGATTGGAGGGACGTGCCGCAAGGCACTATTCTGGGACTCATCCTTTTCAGCATTATGATCAAAGATCTACCAGAGAATTGTCCCACAGTAACCAGCATTCATATTTATGCGGAGGATACCACCATCACAATTGAAGAAAGTGCACAACTATTGGTGGAATAAAGCAAAACATCGGTATTCAGAGTTTTGGAGTGATGCACTTCAAATGGCATAATTAGTGGAGCCGAGCTTCCTCGTGAAGCTTGGGGGCAGATTCGTCGCACAAGTAAACTGTGTAAGCATGTCGGACTTTACATACAACCTAAACTAACATGGGAAGCACATATACACCGCTGGTCTGAGCAGATCTGGAATGCGGCTATCAGTAGAAAACGCGCACAGTGTTGCCTTATGTATTTGAAACATTTTTCCCGATATCGACTTATAGACTATGCACTAACGTAATGTAAACATTAAACATTTTGTTGTTGTGCATTGGTTAGGGCAGGCTAGATAAACATCAGTGAACGTCTTGTAAACGTTACGAGTGCATTTAATGCTTCCGTATAGCGCGCTTTTGTTAACGGTAATTTATATTTTATCGAAAATAAGTAATATCACACTGGAGAGAAGTGAAAAAATACAAACAGAACACAATAATCAGTTTAGAGGTAGCAACGTTTTAATAAAATTGGAATAATTCTGCGTAAGCAATGGTATTAATGTAAAAAGATCGCTAGAAAATTAAACTAAAATATTCTTGAAAAATTAAATTACAAAATTAAACTACCGTATATTAGAATTAAACTAAAATGTTTTTTAAACTAATTAGTAAAAGGAAAGATTTTATTTTATAAAATTTAGTACAAAAATTCTATAAATATTAATGGAGTAAATGTTCAAATAAACCGCCTGCTTGCTCTTGACAATAACCAAGCCTGTAGTAAAATTCATTCCGTACGTTGGCAAGTGTTTCAGGCAATATACTATTGGCAGTGTTGACAATCTTTTGCCGTAATTCTTCCAAATTTCTAGCTCGCTCATGCGCATATGTATAAACTTTTTCCTTGATACAGCCCCAAAAGAAAAAATCTAACGGCGTCAAATCGGGCGAGCGAGGTGGCCATTCTATCGTGCCGCCTGAACCTATTATACGGTTAAGAAAAGTTTGTTGAAGAAATTGCCGTACAATCCGTGCAGTGTGAGCTGGACAGTTATCCTGTTGAAACCAAATCTCTTCAACATTAACATTGAGAGCACGAACGGCCGGCATGATATTAGTTTCGAGCAATTGCAAATATCTGGCTGCTGTAAGTGTACCATCAATAAAAAAATGGACCAATAATATGATCACCCAATATACCGGCCCACACATTCAATTTTTGAGGATATTGGGTACGAAGGGGCAAAAACAGATGTTTATTTTGCTTTGACCAATATTTAGTAATCATTGGATTAGAACGACCATGTAAATAGAACGCAGATTCGTCCGTAAATAAAATGTTTTGTATAAAATTATCATTTTCGACGACTCGTGCCATTACACTTTCACAAAAGTTAATGCGCCTTACTTGATCTCCAAGAAAAATTTCCTGGCGTTTTTGTATGCTGTAGCTACGATACCCTTGCCTATTCAAAATCTTTCTAACAGTACGCTCTGGGATATCAACCTGTTCAGATATTTGCCGTGATGAACATGGTTCATTTTGCTCAACAGCACTACATACATTAACTTCCCGTTGTTCCCTTTCCTCGCTCAGTATCCGTATACGACATCCTTTGCTCTTCTCAATGCATTTATGGCAGTCCGTAATACATCCAACAGATTCGAATTTATGAACAATGTTCAAAACTGTTTCAACGGCAGGGACGGGTCTATTTTCAAATGAAAATATGAAACGACCAACTACTTCCTGTACTGTACTACCTGAATAGTACCATTTAATTATTTGAATTCTTTCTTCCGTAGTGTACAACATCTTAGACAGTGTCAGTAACTCAAAATCAAAGAAAACTGTCCGCTTGAATATACGATTTTCTATTAAATGTCATTTGTGTCATTATTAAGTACTGTCATAGTTATGATGCCGGACTAAATTATATTGGCAACCTGGCTTGCTACCATATGTACGAAATACATGTATGTTATCCCGCATTCTAATAGTAAACAGACCAGCGGTGTATATGTATATCGATATTGAATGAATTTCAGTTTTGTAACTGATTTTGCACTATTTAGTAATTTTTGATTAATAAAATAATTACTGTCCTTAATGCCAGAATTAGAGTTATCGGATATTCAAATGAAACACTGTTATAACTTTGTGACGTTTCGATTTATTGCTTTTAAACCTTCTTCAGACATTCGGTATTGTTCACGTATATTTCTTAGTTTAACAATTCTTGTGCTTATAAGTGTGTTGTAGAAAAAATTCTTAAAACTGTTCGCAGAAATGCAGCAGCAAAACATGATATAAAACACATACTTATCGTTTAAACAATTACCAAAATCGCTATATCAATTATATAAAAATAGTAATGGATAAAATTCTCTTGTAATCTCAAGTACTTTTACTTTAATTTTGTATAGTATGAGGGTCACGCAATATATTTTGAGATACAAGAAAACTACAAGTTTTTTTACGAAAATGTTCAAAATAATCACCTCCTGCATCATCTCAACTTATTTTCGGGAAAAAGACTTTTAGCTGTGGCGCCAAAGGCATTGACATTTAACACGATCTAATTGTGTTATAGTTTAACTATTAGAGTGAAAAAGTCATACAGATAAAATGATACAGAAATAAACATCAACTTTCCAGAAATCCAAGAAATTAATATGGATTTATTTGGTTTTGGTCGGAACAAGTGGATTTATATGCTTTTGGTCAAAAACAAAGTGGATGTATCCAAGTTTGCACCAACACAACATTGCACAAAGTGGTAGTTATGTTGAACGTATTCTTTAATGAAATTTGTTTTTCTTATTTTTGATTGTTGTTACGTTTTAGGTTATTTAAAAAGCGTTATTTTGTTGCTAATTCTTTTTCTATCAAAGTTTTAGGGCATCAGTTTATAATTTTAAAAAACTACAGCCATCTCTTATGAATAGCTTCAACAATGAAAGAATACGATCCATTAGGCAAATTAAATTGAAGATAGCAGCATTGTTTCATTCACATTCTAGTGGGGCGGCATCTTCAAATATGTCAGTAAACATAACCTTTATTTTATTTCGTAGTAGTATAAAAAATGAAATCCTGCAACTGGAATTAAAAAATTGAACCGAAATTAAAAAATTGAAATGCGATGCCCTTCTTTCTTACTTTTGGGATATTTGGATATAAACCTTACTTTGTTTGACAGTTGACTAAGGAAGTTGGATCCCATTCCAGCCTTGCATTGGTTGAAGGAATATTTGGGTGCATATAACAACAGCGCCCGTAGTTCTTTATTTGACCGCTAATTTCTCCTATAGTGATTATCTCAAAAATTACAAAAGATAGGTATAGGACATTGTTAACAAAAATGATAGAGAATAAAAAAAGGAACAAAAAGCCACAATAAAATACTGGGTGTTCCATTAAAAAAAATAAGTTTTTGGTATGTGAAAATTTCGAGAAGTAGGATTGGAAAAAACAAAGATTTTTGAGGTATTGTCGAGTGCAACTTATACCAAATGATGCAGAATTTTCTTGGCTACAAGCACCAGCAAAGTTAATGTTTTTACTTTTAAAAACAATGTGAAAATGATTTTTTTCTGAACACGTGTTTTGGTCAAATATTTTCAAAAAAAATTAATAACTCAAAACCTATTGGCTCAATTTTGAAAAAGAAAAAAAAATTGAATAGACAATTTGAAGCATTACTAGGAAGTCCAAAAATATATAGTGTGAGTCATTTAAAAAAATTAAGTTCCGTGCATTTCCGGTGAAACCGGAAGTGCGTCAAAACTTAAAGTATTTTTAGAATATGCGCCACAAGCAACCATGAATCTTCCACTAATTGTTTTTTCTATTATGTGGAACACAAGAGAGCAGTTGAAAAAGCGGCTACTAATGACTCACCCTGTACATGTATATCTTATAAAAACTCAAAAAAATTAAAATTAGAGGCTTTTGATCAAACTAAAATAAAATACATTTATTTTTAAGGTTGCTGTATACAATACTACAGAGTCATGACATTAAGGAAAGGTCAATTCACTTTGTTTGAAGCTAATTCATTAATAATTCAAAGCAACAAAACACAAGTCAGGTATGGGAATGCGGTTGGCAGCAACACAAAATTTAAATGGAATTTTCGGCAAGGATGGCGAAATCTGTTTGAACTACTACTAAAACAATAACAAAAAGAAAAATTGCTATGAAATTAATATATCTTAAAATAATATCAATGTATTTAAACTAAAAGTATCTAGCCTTCTACATAAAATATGTTATTAAATTACATAACAGACACAGATATCTTTCAGTTTTTTTTTTCTTTTGAATATAATAATAAAAGTGAAAAATAATATTCTACCAACGCTATTACACGAAATGAGTTCTGTAACATTGAAGAGGGTTTCGGCAATTCGTAGCTCGATGCGTATGTAAATTATTAATCAGGACAAAATTTTCCTTTTAGCGACATCGGGTGCAGGCAGCTATACTGTCAAAGAATCGTCAACATGAATTTTAATCACCGCAACAAACGTTAACTTTCAGCAAGACATAATGAGACGTCATACAGTTTCGTATCCCTTCAATTAGTCAAATTAAATTATCTAGAAGATTACGGTGGCGTCTCTGTTTTGCGTGGTTCTGTTAATGAATCACTGTCGCTTGTCCACGAGTTTCTTCAATTCACAGAGTAATTGATTAATAATCCAAACATCTTTTTGAATAAATATTTTAGTAGATAATCCTGTAAGAGAGAACGTTGTTAATTATGTTTTAGTTTAATGTGAAAATGCCAATAACTTATAAGTAATAAATTACACCGACGTTATATAGTTTCTGTATTGTTGGGAGTTAAACATGGAGAAAATTACATAACTAAGACACATAACCTATTTTAACCATTCAATAACAGACGTAACTTTTCGTAAAACAATGGATCAAATTGAAACCCTTCCTTGTTACTGTTTCCGGATTATTAGATGAAGCGCTCGTCTCTTCCTACCTATATCGAATGTCAGCCCCTTTGTTATTTCGCTAAGTATTCTACTATTGTGCTCTTATAGATCGAAAATCACCTATCTCTAACGTAAAAGCATTTCGAACGACTTTTATTTCCTTTGTTATGTTCTCTGTAAAAAAAAATATATGGAAGAAAACTCTGGATATTCCTACCCTTACAGTTAACGAGTAAAGTTGAAATGGGAAATCTTTTGTTCAGCTTGACAAGATAAAAACGATAATGTTTTCACTTTGCATATCATAATAACTAGTTGTGGTCACTTTTTACTTTCTTATACGTAGTATAAGGAAGTATTGTGATGATGAAAATTTTCGACCTCGAGATTTTTGCAGATGTCCACGTTTTGAGGTCCCCTGATACCAAAAAAGTGGTTTTTAAAAAATGTCTGTGTGTCTGTGTGTCTGTGTGTGTGTGTGTGTGTGTGTGTGCGTGTGTGTGTGTGTGTCTGTGTGTGTGTGACCACGATAGCGGTCAAACCGCTGTAGATATCAATTCCAAATTTTGTATTTACGAATATAATCTCCCTCTTGAGAACTGATTAGATTTTGAACAAAATCGGCAGACCGGAAGTAGTTGTTTACTTCGGTGAAAAAATCGAATTTTGCAAATATTTCGTCAATTACTAAATTTAAACAAATTTATAAAGAATTCAAATGTACTCAAAATTAAATTTGAGAAAAATTGTTTTAATAAAGTTTTTCGAAATTCCTACCGGAAGTAGGTCTTTTACTCTTATCGAAAATCAGTTTTTTGCGAATATCTCGTAAGTCATGCTTTCTAGGCAGGTACATTACGAGTATAAAAGTATTTAGAACATACTTTTAAATATCTTTTGTATAAAAAAAATTTCAAAATTCAGACCGGAAGTACCACTTTTACTCTTATCGAATAGCGATTTTTTGCAAATATGTCGTAAATTATGCATTCTATATAAATTTATGAAGAGTACAAAAGTATTTGGAGTTGGATTTGGAATATTTTTTGTATAAATGAAATTTCAAAATTCGGACCGGAAGTAACACTTTCATACGTATAAGAAAGTCGTGTGGTGGCCACACCTCATTTTTTTGGATTACAATTGCCACGTATACAGTTCCTAGAATATTTAACATTTAATTGTCCGAATAAACTATAATACGAGGAAATATTGATATCTAGTTACCCTTGATTTCCGTGGATAAAGAAAATACTGCGATACCATAGCAACGAAACATAACCTACTAGAAGTGTCAGTGTTAAGTTTCACGTCAAAAACTCAAACCAAAGTTGCGCACTAAAATTTAAAAAAAAGAATGTCCACCGAAATAGTGAAAATCGAAAGATTGCAGTATCGAGGCATCATCAAGTTCCTGTATATGAAGGGGTTAAGACGTAAGCAGATTTACGAAGATATGCTTAATCTCCTTGGCGATCAATGTCCATCGTATGTGACCGTGGAAAATTGGATTGCATGCTTCAAAGGGGGTAAATTTTCCATTGAAGATGAAAACTGATCGGAAAGATTAGTTTCTGTGTCCGTCCCCGAAAATGTTCATGCAACTCATGACATGATTTTTTGTCAGACCGTTGAATTGGGCTGAAACGAATATCGGAGGCACTGAATATTTCGTATGAACGCGTGCAAGAGTGGAAGCATCGTGCTCGATCTGTGATCGGCTTGAAAAAGATGAGGACTTCTTAAGCAATATTTTTACTATGGATGAAACTTGGGTATATTTCTACAACCCAGAAACAAAGCAGCAATCGATGGATTGGAGACACTCTGGTTCTTCGAGACCTAATACATTTCATGCTCAAAAATCTGCTGACAATGCTTCAGTTTTTTGGGAATACCATGGAGTAATCATGATTGATTCTTATTCACCAGATCTGGATCCGTCCGACTTTCCTCAACTGAAAGAAAGTTTAAAAGGTCGTAAATTTTCTTCCAACGAAGAGGTGATAGAAGCTGTGGAGGCCAGGTTTGCAGAACAAGATAAAATCTTTTTTTTTTCGGTCTATAGGCGTTGCAGGTTCGTTGTAATAAATGTGCCCAATTAAAAGGCAAGTATGTTGAATAATAAAATATTTCGACTTTCAAATTTTGTTTGCTCTATATAGTAGGCTAAGAATTTTTCAATACAACCTCGTACCTTTGAAATACGTTATACACCGTAGGCATATTTTGTCTTTTCAGACAATGAAACAATACAATAAGAATAAATTTTATTTGTGATATGTCTTAAAACAATCTTCTGAACATAATGGTGGCTTCTTATGACATATTGGGCGAAAATAACCGTTTACTCGCCGTTTCTTTTCGGTGGTGCGAACACGGCTGGCCCATGTTGGTCGCAATTTTTTTTCTGTGCAAGGCATGCTCTCCAAGTAATTAAATTTTGTTTGTCTCGGTTCTTTAGAGCTTCCTGGAAAATTTCAAAGATTTAATTTTATTTTTTTGGCGTTACGAAAAAGTAAATGTGCATTGTGTATGTATATTTCAAAAATGTGTATAGTTTTTTTTTTTGGCCACCTAATTATTTTTCTCAAAGCGCTGTAGTAGCTTCGTATTTGATCCAACTAGTCAATACCTGGCATTTCAGCATTGTATATCTTGACTATATTTGGTTTTTGAGTAACTTTTCCCTTTGTATTTCTAACTTCGAGCATTTCCACCTTATGCATGTTCGACATTGTAAACACATCGCGTTTATATTTCCACTTACATACAACCACAGATGTATTTCTTTGCCATACGCACTCTCCCTTTTTCAGTTTTTCTTGTCACTATTTACTTGGGATATCCTTTGCGGTTATTGCGCAGAGTGCCACAAATATACGTTTTTCTAGATGTCATATTCTTATCAAAAAAATTATTTATCAACTGCAGGACTACTTGGGAAGCGTGTCCATCTTTGTGAACAACAGTTTCTAAATTGTCACAATAATTTGAATTTCCAAAACTACTCCGTGGGATTCACATAACTCGTACAGTTTTATTCCATATTTATGTTTCTTTTACTTTCTTATACGTAGTATAAGGAAGTATTGTGATGATGAAAATTTTCGACCTCGAGATTTTTGCAGATGTCCACGTTTTGAGATCCCCTGATACCAAAAAAGTGGTTTTTAAAAATGTCTGTGTGTCTGTGTGTGTGTGTGTGTCTGTCTGTCTGTCTGTCTGTGTGTGACCACGATAGCGGTCAAACCGCTGTAGATATCAATTCCAAATTTTGTATTTACGAATATAATCTCCCTCTTGAGAACTGATTAGATTTTGAGCAAAATCGGCAGACCGGAAGTAGTAGTTTACTTCAGTGAAAAAATCGAATTTTGCAAATATTTCGTCAATTACTAAGTTTAAACAAATTTATAAAGAATTCAAATGTACTCAGAATTAAATTTTAGAAAAATTGTATTAATAAAGTTTTTGGAAATTCCTACCGGAAGTAGGTCTTTTACTCTTATCGAAAATCAGTTTTTTGCCAATATTTTGCAAGTCATGCTTTTTAGACAGGTACGCTACGAATATAAAAGTATTTAGAACTTAATTTCCAATATCTTTTGTATAAAAAAAATTTCAAAATTCGGACCGGAAGTATCACTTTTACTCTTACCGAATAACGATTTTTTGCAAATATGTCGTAAATTATGCATTCTATATATATTTATTAAGAGTACAAAAGTATTTAGAATTGGATTTGCAATATTTTTTGTATACATGAAATTTCAAAATTCGGACCGGAAGTAGCACTTTTATTCTTAGCGAGTAGCACTTTTCTTCGAATATCTTGCAAAGTATGCATTCTATAGCGATTTATTAAGAGAATGAAATAACTTAGAATAGGAGTTTGGATAAGTTTTGTATAAAAAAATTCTTAAAATTGTATAGTTTGAAACGCTCATACGTATAAGAAAGTCGTGTGGTGGCCACACCTCATTTTTTACTTTCTTATACGTAGTATAAGGAAGTATTGTGATGATGAAAATTTTCGACCTCGAGATTTTTGCAGATGTCCACGTTTTGAAGTCCCCTGATACCAAAAAAGTGGTTTTTAAAAAATGTGTGTCTGTGTGTCTCTCTCTCTCTCTGTGTGTGTGTGTGTGTTTGACCACGATAGCGGCCAAACCGCTGTAGATATCAATTCCAAATTTTGTATTTACGTGTATAATCTCTCTCTTGAGATCTGATTAGTTTTTCAGTAAAATCGGTAGACCGGAAGTAGCAGTTTACTTCAGCGAAAAAATCGAATTTTGACAATATTTCGTCAACTACTAAGTTTAAACAAATTTACAAAGAATTCATATATACTTAAAATTGAAATTGAAAATAATTTTATTTAAAAAGTTTTTCTAAATTCCTACCGGAAGTAGGTCTTTTACTCTTATCGAAAATCAGTTTTTTGCGAATATTTCGCAAGTCATGCTTTTTAGACAAGTACGTTACGGGTATAAAAGTATTTAAAACATAATTTTCAATATCTTTTGTATAAAAGAAATTTCAAAATTCGGACCGGAAGTAGCACTTTTACTCTTAGCGAATAGCACTTTTTTGATAATATCTTGCAAAGTATGCATTCTATAGAGATTTATTAAAAGAATAGAAGTACTTAGAATAGGATTTTGAATAATTTTTGTATAAAAAAATTCTTAAAATTCTATAATTTGAAACGCTCATACGTATAAGAAAGTCGTGTGGTGGCCACACCTCATTTTTTTTTTATATATTGCCCAAAGAATGGCATGCCACCCCACAAGACCATGGATTCATCAACGCATAGGTTTCGATCCACTATATATAGTTATCACGCAATGTTGTTGAAGTGACCATGAACGGGTTTGACTTTATATAACCCATCTTCTGTTGCTACAGTATTATCGGCAAAATGCCAAAAGTGCAACAGTAATTGGATTCTATTTCGGTTCATCACAGATTTAAAAAAGGACATTGCACCTAGAGCATTTCGACTCCAATAATGGCTCAATAGATGATAGCGCACATGATCCCATATGAAAAGTATTCGGCATAAAGATTTATCAGTACAATTTAAACGTTCAAAAACTCGTTGCAAAAAAAACAAACTTGCTAGATATTTAATAGATAATGGGTTTACATCTTCATATTTTAGTCCAATATTTTGTACCTCAAATACAAAGTAAACTTTTTTTGCTGTCAAAGTGGCAAAACAATCCCGACTTATGGGTGTTTTTACACAATTGCTTGAAATTATCGGCGAAAATTCTTATAGTTATGCAGATATTAAATATGTGTTTATATAAATTAATGATAAAACATAATTTTGCACAAATTATTTAATTATTAATATTAGAACAATAAAAAAGTTACCTTTATAATACCTAATTCAATAGTTCCCTTTCCTTTAAAAGTTTAAATCTACTTTAAATGAAATCATTAGGTACGAATCTTTGACCGACAACAAAAGTCTGTTAGCACGAAGTCAATACTTCTCGTGCTCCCCTTAGCTGTTGGAAATATAATTCAATAGTTCTCGCTACCGATATAAAGGATAAGCAAGTCATTAGATGTGTATACATAGACTTAATCTAGATGCCTTCCCTATTTCTTTACAAACGTAAAACTTTATAAACGAGCTACATACACTACTATAAAAATATTCTATCGATATCTCCGCAAACTCTTACCATCTACAGTTAATTATCATCCGTAAATATAATTGCTGAAGTGTTCTTTTAATTCCGAACAAAATAGGATAAGAAAGTAATGCTATAAAAAGGCTGTCAATTTTTTTAAATTCAAAGTTTTTTAAATAAAGTAGAATAAAAAAATGAGGTGTGGACTTTCTTATACGTGTATGCGTTTCAAATTATACAAAAGTTGTTGTAAACTAAGATTTAAATACTTCCTTCTGAAAAAATAAACAAAATGCTACTCTACTATTTTTATTCTCTTAATAAATCTTTATAGGATGCATACTTATCGAGATAATCGAAAGAAAGTGCAACTCGCTAAGAGTAAAAGTGTTACTTCCGGTCCGAATTTTGAAATATCTTTTATACAAAAATTATTTCAAATGTAGCTCTAAATACATTTGTACTCTTGATAAATATATATAGAATGCATAATTGACGAGATATTTGCTAAAATCGCTATTCGATAAGAGTAAGTGTTACTTCCGGTCTGAATTTTGAAATTTTTTTCATACAAAAGATATTGAAAATTAAGGTCGAAATACTTTTATACTCTTAATGTACCCATCTAAACAGCATGACTTTCGAAATATTTGCAAAAAACTGATTTTCGATAAGAGTAAAAGATCTACTTCCGGTAGGAATTTCAAAAAACTTTTATAATAACATTTTTCTCAAATTTAATTCTGAGTACATATGAATTCTTTATAAATTTGTTTAATATTAGTAGTTGCCGAAATATTGGCATAATTCGATTTTTTCACTGAAGTAAAACTACTACTTCCGGTCTACCGATTTAACTGAAAAACTAATGAGATCTCAAGAGGGAGATTATACTTGTAAATACAAAATTTGGAATTGATATCTGTAGCCGTTTGGCCGCTATCGTGGACACACATAGACATACACTGCACAGACATTTTTTTAAAACCACTTTTTCGGTATCAGGGGACTTCAAAACGTGGACTTCTGCAAAAATATCGAGGTCGAATACATGCATAATACTTCCTTATACTATGTATAAGAAAGTAAAAGTATTCAAAGTAATACAAATTTCATTAGTTCTGTGAATTTTAATTAAGTTTCGATTTTTACTTATTGTGTGTTCTTTTTCAGTTGTTCATAACTTCAATAAGAAATCTAGCGGAAAATCAATTGTGTTCGAAGTATACCGTTTATCATTGTGTACATTAGTAGTAGCTTTCCATATTGGCGAGCTAAATATAAGAGCAACCACAACTCCTTCGGTAATCACCTGAAAGTTTGCTTGTAGAACCGTGAAACAGTTTCCTTTCAGCCGTATCCTGGATTTATCGCGAAATAAACCCCCACCGGAAAGTAAAACCCAATCAATACTAATACATTAACGCGATGAGTTTCCGGTAGTATAAACGAACAATATTGTTTGATTTCAATCAAGAGATATTAATTTACAAACACAAAACCATCCAATCCATACCAGCCAGTCTAACATATGTGCTTGGCGTGTAGAGGGCCATACATACACATTAGTGTTATATTAAATGATATTTTTGAAATATGGTTCCGCTTTTGAATATAATAATGGTTATTAGTACTTAATAATAATTACATCACGTCGATATAAATTACAATGTAATTTACAGGGCATTTCCCGTAATTTCAGTCACAACTTTGAAACTCTAAAGTAGATATATGCCTCCGTGAAATTTAATAATAGCAACGTGAACATGAAGACTGGAGGATACGACACGAAAGTTAATAGGATAAAATGTAATAATACTATATTAATTAATTATGGAGTATATGCAAATGGGAAAGAAATAATTAGGTACATGTAATGAAGTTATTTAAAATATTATGAATTTTGATTTGAACGAAATTACATCGAGTTAATGGATGTGCCCTTAATGAAGAATCGAGCAGAAGTCTTTCCCTTGTAAATCACTCGAGATCTAAGCATTTATAGTTATATTATTATACTGTAAAAATATAAGACAAATTAATAAATATTAATAAGCATATTTGAAAGTATGCAAAACCAAGTTTGTATGGGAATTCCCCTCATAACCTGCCAAAATATAACGTAAATATACCATAGTTGCTTGCATCTAATTAGTATTTAATAATTATATTATGTCAATATAATTACGATGTAATTTACAGGGCAATTCACATAATTTCAGTAACAACTTTGAAACTCTAAAGTAGATATACACCGAAAAAAATTTGTATGAATTTTTACTGCAATTGTAGAAAATTTCCATAAAATTTGTAGCACATATAGTGACAAGTACAAGTTGTAGGAAATAATCCTATTTATTAGCTACACCATATAGGCTTTTCTGCTAAAAGTGATGTCTGTGAAATACTCTGCAATATTGTGAAAGTAAATGCAACAAACAGTGTGATTTATTGATACATAAATGCAGTAGTACGTATGTATATTAAAATTGTAATATAAAACGATAAAACGTTGTAGATAAATGTTTTGAAGGGACTTTAGTATATTGACTACAAATTATCCAGTATATTTATAATAAAATTTAATACTTACCCTTACATAATTGTACTTATGTATCTTAACTACAATGCTATGAGCAGGTGATCTACAGTATTTTAGCAGAAATCTACTAGATTATGTATAATACTCTACAATATTGTAGTATGTTTTCAATTTTATGAAAATATTACACAATAATATTGTCTTTGACACCTGTGCATAGAAAAAGAAATACATTGCCATTGTAGTCTTTTCTTTACCAATGTAGAACTTTATCACCACAATTTCTTATTTGTTGAAATAAAATAAGTAAATTCTCATTTTACATTTTTATTTTAGAAACAAAAACACATACTGAAAAGCATATTTCGACAAAATAATCTCCATCTACTACAAATGTGATTCTGTCGACCAAACACATCAATCTTGATGTTAAATTATGATTTAAAGAAGAAATAAACACAAAGTTCCAAGTTTTGTCACTAATATCTAAAGACTTTGCAATAAATATCTTTCTCTGTTTCGGTATTAGAACAACGTTATTCTAGCAGCCATTTCGGCGTTAGAATGGACTCGATTCTAAGACCGATTTTTGGTAACTTTCTCTTTTCGTAGAAATAGATTGGAGCCATAAATTTTTCATATTTCTTTTCATAATTGTTTTTCGATTTACCTGGCAGTAAATTATGTATGGCGTTGGATTAAAGTCCCTAGATAATTTCCATTTCGGCGGCAAATTTAAAAATCTGTCCGTTTTTTTTCGACTTTACAAATTTAATTTCAATTAAATTGTAATTTAGAATAAATACGCGAAATATTGTATTTTTATTTTCTGAAAAATTCTTGCCTCGTGCGATGCGATCCCGAGCCGATCGCGTGTGAAGCGGGCGTCTTACCATCAGACCAGCGCGGGTACTTGAATGTGAGTTGTACTATCATCTATTTGTACACATGCGTACGAATTACTAAATAACTATTAAGTCACCAAATCAACGCCATTTTGGTGGCGTTATAATGGGACAAACCAATTGCGGTACTTTATTATCTAGGACTTTAGCGTTGGAGACCACGTCCCGCAATCTGGTGGTTCAGATTGAAGCTCTTCGTCTGACATTCCACCCACAGATAATATGAGTTTTTTTCCTAATTTAAGCAAACTTTTCAATTCAAATAATTTTTACAAAAGTCAGCTGTCAAATATAAATCAGTGCTACCAAGCGACTACGTCACGTTATCAAAATTTCCCTTAATGTATATTTGTAACAATTTTTCTATAAATAAATAATGTAAATTCAATCCGAAACAGATAAGATAGTGTAAAACACTCGTAACAGAAGGCCATTCCAGCATTCTTTCTGTTACTTGTATTTTAATATACTATTATAAAATGGATTTCATTTAAGGTGGCTTATATTACAGTCTTTATACTTCCACATATATATGTTGTTTGTAACTAATCAGCTATCATATTAATATTAGAAATCATTTCATTTACAGAAACATAATTTTTATTCTGTGGTGTTATTTTATCTGCGGTTGCACTACAGCGGATTAACCCTATATTCTTTCTCCTATTGTTATTTTATATATCTATATTTTTTGGTATAAACATCTACACACAATCACATTCATTAGGGTATTTCGCATTCACTTTGAATACTTTGAAGGATGTACTTGCCACGATAACAGGTATAGGCTGTGCAGTTAAATAGTATCTTAATAATTTATTTCTTCTCAGTTCTAAAGCCGCACTCACACCACTAGATTCACCCACAAGCAGACAGAAACTCCATCCTGCAACTCTTTCTTCGATGGCCGCCAGTGCACACCAACTTTTGGTTTTCAGTACAGATGTTTTGAATAAGAGGGGCAATAGCCGCGCTAGCTGACTGGAAATGTGTAATATTCAAAATAAAAAATAATTTTCGTGCAACTTAGACGACACTTACAAAGTAGAATGTTTGACTTTGAGTAAAAAGCTCTTACAGAACATGAATGAGGAATAGAATGCTAAAAATAAGGATTTCACAATTATAATACCTATACAAGAGAATGAATATATTCTTGCATAAGGTAAAATAAAAAAATTACACAATTCTACTTAAACACACATATACTATAAGTTAAATAATTCAATATCTATTTTAATTAATAGGAATTTTTGCAGAATATGGGTGCAACCGATTTTTGACCAAAAAAACGAGTGTACCTTATAGAGGACATCTAATTCAACAACTTTTACTTATAAATTAATCGGTGCAAACGTACAGGAACGGAGATAGTTAATAATTAAAGTGCTCACCGAGTGAATTTTTCCATGTCACATTTTTAGTCGTATCTGTTATACACACTGTTGAAATTATAAAAATCGTGATAAATGATGTTTATTTCACTTTACCACACAACAATTATATTTAATTTTTATGTTTTTTAATAACTTTTCTGCGATTTTAAAATTCTAACATAACCCAATCATAACAACAAACCTAACCTTAAACCACCTAGTGGAAAAAGGCCAATCTAAGTTACATTCGGACCAACGACTGTCATCCATAGAGTTATACAGAAGAAGGTAGATCGATGGTCGACCAAACCTCTTGTATTTTTCAATATTTATTTGAAAATTATATGCAAATCAGTAACAAAAAACGTTATAAAGTGTATAATATTTATAAATTTGTGTTTATTTCATTGATTTTTTAACATTAAAATTATATAATATCCTGTAAATAAGTACGGAATGATATAGAGAATATTTATAAGTGTTTTCTTTCATTTTTTCAAACATTTATAATTCTCTTTTTGCACATTTACATGATTTATACTGCAATCATTGCAATGATTGTTCCGTTGATTTATAGATTTTTTACTTCTTTACCATCTCCCATCCCCACACCTCTAATTCCATTAATTTATTTTGTACTTTTCGTGTTTGCCGCCCCTTTCCCACCACCAGTTCTTACCAACCCCACGGTTTTTTACTTTTTTACCATCTGCCTTCCCCCGGTGCAAATTCCGTTCTGTTGTTGCCGCCCCCTTCAGACAAGCGGGCGGCAAGAATATTTGTTTTTGCTTTCTGTACCCCATTCGTTGTTCGCACTCGTATTTCGGTTGATTTATACCAATTTTTTGATGTTTTGCCGCCCTTTCCCCCCATGGGGTACAGAAATTGCTATTAATTATTACCGTAAACAAGTTAGTTATCCCATTGAATTCGTTTATTCTTGAATGTTTGCATTGCATTTTTCGTTCATTTATATTTTTGCCACCCCCTTTCCCCACTATCTCGCGGTGCGAGAACAAAATTCATATGAACAATAATTGCAATGCAAACATTCAACAATACATTCTATATGAGAACGTACCTATAGATTTGTACTCATAATTTTTAAACACTTGTAAAAGACTAATGGGAAAGGGAAGGGGCGGCAAACACGAAAAGTACAAAATAAATTAATGGAATTAGAGGTGCGGGGAAGGGAGATGGTAAAGAAGTAAAAAAATCTATAAATTAAGGGAACAATCATTGCAATGATTGCAGTATAAATCATGTAAATGTGCAAAAAGAGAATTATAAATGTTTGACAAAATGATAGAAAACACTTATAAATATTCTCTATATCATTCCGTACTTATTTACAGGATATTATATAATTTTAAAAGACATGTTAAAAAATCAATGAAATAAACACAAATTTATAAATATTATATACTTTATAACGTTTTTTGTTACTGATTTGCATATAATTTTCAAATATATATTGAAAAATACAAGTGGTTTGTTCGACCATCTATCTACCTTCTTCTGTATAACTCTATGGATTACAGTCGTTGGTCCGAATGTAACTTAGAATAGGCTTTTTCCACTAGGTGGTTTAAGGTTAGGTTTGTTGTTATGATTGGGTTATGTTAGAATTTTAAAATCGCAGAAAAGTTATTAAAAAACATATAAATTAAATATAATTGTTGTGTGGTAAAGTGAAATAAACATCATTTTTTACGATTTTTATAATTTCAACAGTGTGTATAACAGATACGACTAAAAATGTGACATGGAAAAATTCACTCGGTGAGCACCTTAATTATTAATTATCTCCGTTCCTGTACGTTTGCAACGATTAATTTATAAGTAAAAGTTGTTCAATTAGATGTCATCTATAAGGTACACTCGTTTTTTTGTCAAAAATCGGTTGCACCCATATTCTGCAATATACCCTATTTCTCTAAGAAACGGGACCTTTTCTAATTGTTTACAATAAACAGCGTGCGTATCTCTCAAAACCGCACAATCACAATACACGGCATATATGAAATGTACACTTGTATAATAAAACAAAGCCAAATGATATTCCGGGCACACCAAAAATAAAAGGCCCTACAACTTGGGGTCTCACGGATGTTGATCGGCAAAGGGTGAAAAAATTTTCTTGCGCGCTTGCCCGTCAGTTCACCGGTTCTCTAAACTACGATTGGTAATGCACATGATGTCAGTTCTATATTTAGAATAGACTTTTTTGTGCAAATTCTCAAGACATTATTGTATTCCCAAGATACAAAGTTAGAGGAGAAAACTAGACACTTCCAGATTTTAAAAAACATATTATTGTATTTTTAAACGTTTACCAAAAATTGGTATATATTTTACTGCAAGATGTAGTAAAACCTACTTCTTAAAATTATTTGTTAGCATTAGTTAATTTTACTACACTCGAAAAAGTGTTTTTAACACAAAAAATTATTACAAAAATTAATTTTATTCTCCTACAACCATGTTCATATGTTTGCTACAATACTAACACTTACAACTACAAAATAGTTATTTACGAACCAAGTGCGGGAAGACTATTTTCGATGTCGCTTAAAATGACGTCAAACAGATGGCGCCACAATTTTTTTGGAAGAATTTTTAATTATTACTCTTATTTCCCCAACTTTTAGTGAAGAATAGTGGAGGGAAGTAGTATTTTACAGACTAAATTTTATTACTACCAAGTTAGATTTTTTTTTAAATGTCCCAAAGTGCCAGTGTTTTTTTCAATTTTTACAGTTGCCTCAACCGGGAAAACGTATTTCCCAGTCGAGCTACATATGCGCTAAATGTCAGTTTACAGGCGGTGAGTACAAAAAGATAATTACATGGCTGTAGCTAAAATTCCTGAGGAGATTTTTTTCAGTGTATGCTTCCGTGAAATTTAGTAACAGTAACGTTAACGTGAAGACTGGAGGATACTACAAGAAAGTTAATAGGATAAAATGTAATAGTAAGATATTAATTAATTATGAAATATGTCCAAATGGGAAGTGAAGAATCAAGCTGAAGGTTTCCTCTCTTAAATCACTCAAGATCTAAGAATTTTTAATTATATTATTATACTGAAAAAATATAGGACAAAATAATAAATATTAAGCATATTTGAAAGTATACAAGAACAACTTTGTATGTGAACTCCCCTCATAGCCTGCCAAAATATAACGTAAATATACCATTGTTGCTTGCATCTTATTAGTATTAATAATTATATTATATCCATATAAATTACGATGGAATAATTTACAGGGCGTTTCCCATAATTTCAGTAACAACTTTGAAACTCTAAAGTAGATATATGCTTCCGTGAATTTAATAATAGCACCGTTAATATGAAGACTGGAGAATACAACACGATAGTTAATAGGCTAAAATGTAATAGTACTATATTAATTAATTATGGAATATGTGCAAATGGGATAGAAATAATTATATGTCATGAAGTTATTTAGAATACTATGAATTTTGATTTTAATAGAATTACATCGAGTTAATGGATATACTCTTTATAAAGAATCTATGCGGAGTTATTATATATGTTACCGTAAATAGCCGAAATACGTTTTACGCGTACTTACTAGTAAGAATGCGAAGTAATCATGAGCATATGTAATTTCGCGTTCTTACTAGGAAAGACACGAATTAAAATTTTAATTCGGCTATTTACTGAAGCTTTCATTTAGAACCCGTTCTAACTACACGCATACCAGTAACTACTGAGCAGGAACTGGTCGATGAATGATCTATGCGCTGTTTGGTTACTTCTCATCACGTACTAAATAGTAAAGATGCCAAACTGTCTGAATACGCTGTAATAAATAGAGAGGTACATGAAGAATTACTTCAGGATATAAAACAAGCTAAATTGGCATCGAAGAAAACTTCATCGCTGCATCGACGCGTGAACCGTTTTGACATAATAGAAATGGACGGCGCGGCGTTCAGCAAATAATAGCAAAGTCCGAGAGTGATGAAATATTATATTACCTGCCAGTTGAAGACATTTTCGATGTAATTGAAGCAGCTCACGTAGCAATTGGACATGGAGGTCGCGATAAACTTCGAATGGAAACAAATAGAAAATATGCCAACATTACTATTAAAATAGTTCATTTGTTCCTGTCTCCTGTCAATGTGTGAAGTCTGCAATAGTAAAAAATCTAAGAAGAAAAAGGGATTATTTTCTATACCAATTTGCACAGTGAGTTAAACAGCCGATGCCATGTAGATTTTATTGATATCCAAAGTCAAGCAGATGTGGATACAATGCTAGTAATATCAGATTGAGTTAACATATAATTTGTTTAAGTTAAATTATGACGAGTTTTAACGTTTCAGTTTATTTCGCACTCGCATATTAATAACTTTCAAGTATCTTTTTTATTATCGTCTTCTTTCCTTCTTCCTTTACTGGAACAGAAGATTTTCTCCGCAGTCAATCCACTTAGAAAAGGACGTCCCACGACGGTACTGATACAGTCATTAATTACCGCAGGTCCACTTATAAACTCACCTATTTTTTTTCTATAGGTAAACGTGCACTATTTCAGTTTTATAAGAATACATATATTAACTTTTACAGCTTTAATATTAGTAAAATTCAAAATAAAAATGAAACAAGATGACGAAATTTATTGAAACGAATAAATATATAAATTAATGTGTTTCCTTAGAGTTTAGTTGATTTAAGGGCTATTTAAATTAACAACATTTATATTTATGGCAAAAAAGAAAAAAGCCAAAAATTAAACCAAAATGCCATTGGGTCTTATCATGAACTTATATCCTAATTTGTAATAAGTTGACAAAAATATCATTATTAATAGCGTGTATGCCCTCCTCTTGCAGCAATACACGCTGCTAATGTTCTTGGCATGCTTGAGAATAAGTTTCGGATCCATTCTTGAAGTATCTGTTCCCATTCTTGAACAAGCATGTTAGAGAGCTCATCAAGTGTTACTGGCGGTCTCGGTACGTTTTTAATTTTGTTGCCCAAGTGATCCCAGATATGCTCAATAGGATTGAGATAAGGGCTTTCGGCAGGCCACTCCAAACATTGGATATTTGCATATCTCAATAGAGCTGTGACAATTTTAGCTGTATTAGGTTTGGCATTGTCTTGCATAAAAATGAATCCATTGCCGAAATTTTCGGCAAATGGTTGAACATGGGGTACAATAATTTCGTCTGCATATCTCCTTGCTGTTAGCGACCCATTGTTAATCAAAATCAATTCTGTACGACCATTATATTGTATGCCAGCCCAAACCAACACAGACCCCCCACCAAATTTATCAAATTTTCGAATGTTACATGGTGCAAATCGCTCACCTGGTCTTCGTATGACACGAACACGGCGATCATTCCCGTTTAGGAAGAATCTGGACTCGTGCGAAAACAAAACGAAGTTCCACTGACCCTCGTCCCAACCTTGATGATTTCGACAAAAGTTTAAGCGATTTATTTTGTGCGTAGCTGTGAGAATTGAACCGGTATACATTTATTTTCCACTGGCTAATCGATGATCACTTTTTAACTCACGAGATGTCACAAACGGTTTTCTTAAACTTTGAAGTTCGATAAAGCGATCTTCTTTGCGTGTTGTTTTTCTTTTAGTACCTTGTCCGCGTCTTCTTTTGAAACTACCAATGCTTCTGAACCGTGCTGCAGCCCTCTGTACCACAGATTTGTTTGTATTTAGAATTCCAGCAACTTCTCTTTGTGAATATCCTTCACGAAGAAGAAGAATCATTTGGGATACTTTTTCTGGTCTACAATGGCGTCTAGGCATATTTAATTAACTTAATGCAAACTACTTCACTAATTATCGAAACAAAAAGTACGCTTTATTAATTAAATGACTTAAAAAGCTATCAACAATTAGACCTTTTTGTTGACATTTCGTTTCATAGCAGCGTATGTCTTGCTATTGTTAATTGTTTCATGGCACACTATTTGGATTGTGTTTAATGAACGTCAGTTTCTGACATACTAAACCTATTAAAAATAACTTGTAAATTAGAAATGTTATTTCAAGTTTATTTGGTGGTCCCTTAATTTTGTCCACAAGTGTATTTCGGGAATCGTTGTCACTTTTCTCGGTCTAATATACTGTTGACCGCCTTACATGAAGATTCCCGGCCGACTTCTTTTTATAATTCGGGAACCTTTTACCACTTGTACAGTTCAAGACGCCAGTCTAATATACTGTCGATCTTCTTATAAATCTGGAACCTTCTATGTTATTTATACAATTCAAGACAGTCCAATATGCTGTCGACCACTCTTCTTAAAGGTTCCTTGTCGACTTTTTTCATCGTTCTCCGGGTTGTACCTACTGCCCCTCTTTTTCTTCATCTTTGCTTTCCGACGTTATAAACGTTATAAACAGCGATATCAAAGCGACACAAGTCTTACTCATAAGAGATTATACTGCGCACTTATTCTTAAATTCAATACAAATATTCTCTAATCCAAATGACGTACACGTCTTATTGCTAATTTTGACATTATTTTGCCATTGTGAAAATGAATTATAGCGTCAATTCAATTTGTCATACATGACAGATATTCAAACAAAAGTCATATTTACATAATCGTATAATAAGGGTACGCCAGTTTATTGCACAGAACTGTACATTTAAATAAACAACTTAACGAAATTTATTGTCACACACATGTCATCAAAAGAATTTTTTATTCGCCTTTAAACAATGTAAAATGTTTGAATTTTACGCTACCGTTATATACTTTATGCAAGTTAATTATAATTTCAAAGAAAAAATTAAGCAGTTAACACAACAGTCCATGCAAATGCAATTATTAATTCTTTTTTAATGCTAGGGGTTAGAAATAAATCACCGTATCACTGAGTAAGCTGTAATTGTTTTAGCCCGTTGACAGTCACGGTGAAAAAAAAACACATAATAAAAGTTAGTTCTAACCGACGCGACGAGTAGTGTAACTGATTACTTTTAGCAGAATTGCCATTAATTTAGAAACTACACGAGAACACTAACTACTACAGAAGTTTATAATTGGTTTTACAGGAATGTAGCTGTTGATTAATTAGTGTATACTTCTATATTTTTACGCGAGAATGTCGTAATTATATCCTAGCGCAAAATTCAATGTAACATTACAGGCGAAAACTTTCGAGTACACGCGTTATTTCCATTTGGTGGAAACATTTTGCTACATATTTTGCGAAAAACAATTAACTTCAACACAATTTATTCTGAAACTAAACGTGAATATTACATTAGCCATTGTAATTACTGTTATGTTTAGCAATGCTAATTTTAATTAAATTTTCTGTGAAATAAAGCTGCGAATGCAAAGCATTTTGCAATACGACCATTAAATTTTGATCGTGATCTCAAGGTACAACTTACATAAAGGACAGTTAGAAACATTTCGGCCTGGCAGAGAGGTTAGTAAAATTTAATTTTTATTTCTGACATAATTTTTTTTTAGGCGATATACGTTTTCCAGCGATGTTTGTACTTGTATTTGACCTCTAGGTCTTCAAACTAGTAGTCGAAGCATCAATATGCTTCGACTACTATTTTACCTCATTTGACAAAAGTTTTTATCCGCCTTGGCAAACTTTAAGCATTTTCGACAAAAGACCAGATCTCGTAAATTTTGCTTAAAGCGACAGCTGGAGTGTCAAATGGTACTGTCTTGATAAAAAACTCTTTCGTCTTTTCGTTAGGTTTTAAAATTTGCTTTTTACGAGGTAGTCGATGGGCAAAATTTCATGGCTATCAAAAGAAAGCAGTTGCAACTACATTCACTGTCGATTTAGAGTTTTCGTCTGATTTAGGAAAAGTTTATCATTCGCAATTCACTATGTTACCAGTTTTATCGTTACAGGTTACGTCTACAATTATGCATCGATGCAAAAATTCAATTCGTTAGGTGTACTCAAGTTTCTAAGGGAACAAGCCAAGTAAGCGTCTCATGCTTAGGTGATTCAACTTTTTTAAATGAAACAAAAATTTTAGTTTTTGATGTAATTCGTCTCTATGCACTGGAACGTATAGATAATATAGATTCACAACAAAATAAAACTGATTTCATTGGCGTCGGCCGATCTATAATGCAGGTGGTACATGTGTTGAATACTATGTTCATATTTTTTAATATTTTATAAAACAAAATAATGTCATATTTTGAAGTCTGGTGGAGTTTGCAAACATGTCTCTATGAGTGTTTGTGTGGGTATGATAATTACATTGTCGGTATCAGACAAAAATATATATGTATTTTCAATTAATAATATATATATATATATATATAATCTAATAATCCCCTCTACCATATTAATGGTGTGGGGCGTTTATCCTCTTCTAACTTTTTATAAATCTTTTCCCTTCATTTCTATTCCTCGCCATGCTCTTCGCCTCTGTCCAAGTTTTGCCTTTCCTCCTCAAAATCTCTGCTATGACATCATTCCATGTCGTCCTTGGCCTTTCTCTTCTTTTATTTTTCATTATTCTTGCTTCCCATATCCTTCTTGTCTGTCTCGTATTTTCCATTCTATATAGATGTCCCCACCATCCCAACTGTCTTTGTTCAATATGTTCCAACACTGACTGTATATTTAGATCTTTTCTTAATTCCGAATTTCTTATTCTTTCCATCTTTGTAACTCCTCTGACTCTTCTTAAATATTTCATTTCTACTGCTTGTATTTTACTTTTTTGTCTTGTATTTAATATCCAGGATTCGCATCCATATACTAATATCGGTCGGTATATTGCCTTATATACTTTTAATTTTGTTTCGCGGGATATCTCTTTTTTGTTAATGAACTTATTCCTCATACTATGATACAGCTTTGTTGCTTTTTCTATTCGTTTGTTAATCTCGGCGTCCTGGGTCCCTTTTCCATCAATTCTCACTCCCAAGTACTGGAACGTTCTCACTTCTTCTATTTCAATTCCTTCTATTTCGATTTTCATATCTATCTCTTCATCTCCCACTACCATTACTTTGGTTTTATTCTTATTCATCATCATTCCACTGTTATTTAGTGTCGTATTCCATATTATTAAATTCCGTTGTAGATCTTCCGCACTGTCAGCTGTAATTACTATGTCGTCTGCGAATGC
Source organism: Amphimallon solstitiale (assembly GCA_963170755.1). Classification (NCBI taxonomy): domain Eukaryota; kingdom Metazoa; phylum Arthropoda; class Insecta; order Coleoptera; family Scarabaeidae; genus Amphimallon; species Amphimallon solstitiale. The sequence continues at coordinate 107,042,219 of OY720681.1, read as the reverse complement.
CCCCTGTGAAACTTCGACTAGCTTTAAGTTAATGTGTCCAACTCTGATCTTTTTACTTTCTTTTGTACACCTTTTGATAATGTCGTCCATATAAACTATAAACAGCATTGGGCTCAGGCTTCCTCCTTGTCGGAGTCCCTCCTTTGTTCTGAAGGTTTCTGATTCTAAATTATTAGCTATTACAGCGTTGGTGTTATTATCATATATTTTCTGTATTAGTCGTCTTATTTTTCCATTGACCCCTCTCTCTTTTAATATATTCCATAGTCTTTCTCTTGGTACCTTATCGAATGCTTTTTCTAGATCTATAAATGCTAAAAATACTTTCTTCTGCTCTCTATAGGCTTTTTGTATTATTTGCTTCACGGAAAATATTTGGTCTTGTGTGCTCCTTCCTTTTCTAAACCCACTTTGTGATTCGTGTAGCGTATTTTCGAGTTTTGCTCTTAGTCTTTTATCTATTATTTGTTCAAGAATCTTCATTGCAGTGCTTAGAAGGGTTATTCCTCTGTAGTTATTGCATTCTTTTTTGTTTCCTTTATTCTTGTATATTGGTACTATTAATGACTTCCTCCAATCGTTTAGTATCTCCTCTTCTCTCCATATTCTGTTATATATTTTCAACATTACTTCTCTTCCTTTTTGTCCTATATTTTTAATCATTTCTGCCGTAATCTTGTCGCAGCCTGGTGCTTTCCCATCTCTCTGTTTATGTATTGCTTCTTCCAATTCGTCCATAGTAATTATTTCTTCCGTCTCTTCTTCTTCTATTGTTTGTTGTTCATCGGTATTCTCATTTTCCACTCCTTCGTTTAGCAATTCTTGGAAGTATTCTTTCCATCTTTCTATGATTTTTTTTTATCGCTTAGTATATCTCCCTTCTTATTTTGTATATTATTATGGTGTGTAGATTGAGACATTTCTTCATTCCTTACTGACTTCAAAACTCTATAAAATAGTTTTTGGTTTTCTTTACTATTTTTTCCATCTTTCCACCAAATTCTTGCCAATTAATAATAATAATATTTATTTATTTATTAGAGTACATACAGATCGTGCATTGAATAACTATTTGACGTTATCTCATTTTAGTTAATTAAAGTTAAATTAAAATGAAATACAAATACATATAGGTATATACCTTAAAACATAATTTTAAAAAAGTCGCCAATGTTACACAGGATCCTATTTCCCAATACATGGCAAAATTCAGTCTTAAAATTATTTGTTGGTAGCAATTTATTAATGTATTTTGTAGATATATACAAAATGAGTTATTTCCGTGGATAAAGTGGATTCTGTCTTTATGAATAATGATAGTACTTCCAAGCGGTTCTTTTTTGCTATAATAGCATTTTTTTGGTATTGGAAGCGCCTTATATATTTATTATGTATTATACAGAATGTTTCATTAGTTGGTGACTGACCACAGTTATAGTTTTTTAAACGGAACCTCCTGTATATAATCGCATTTTTCTACTCTCCTTATAATTACTAGATAAAAAGTAATGAGATAGTATAGGCCTAAAATCTAATGCTTTCGACTTATAGGCATTTTTCTGAAAATTCAATGTTAAAAAACTATATTTATTGAAAACGACGTATTAGATAGCCGCGATTTTTGGTAGTGTTGTTTATAATAAAAGAACTTATGTATAACCTCTATTGTGAGCAATACAATGAGAAGCCAGTGTCAACTAAAATATACTCAAAAGTTTTTCGCACTTTGGGATTGAAATTTAAAAAACCAAGAAACGATACTTGTTCCAAGTGTGACACTTTAGTTGCGCGGGAAAAATATTCTACCAATGAAGAAGATAAGCTCAAGTTGAAGCAAGAACTCGAATCTCATGTTGCTTCTGCCGATTTGGCATACATATCAAAAAGTCGCGATAAAGCTAGAAAGTTAGAAGATCCTTCCTACGTCACATCTGCATTTGATCTACAGCGAGTTCTGCAAACTCTTTCTTTATCAACGAATAAGATGTTTTATCTAAGACAGTTAGCAACGTACAACCTAACAATACATAATTGCAGCTCAGAAGATTCAAGTCATTTCATGTGGCCTGAATGCACTGCCGGTAGTGGGGACTATTGACATCGCTTTTTGCCTAAACCGTTTTGTGATGGAAATACCATCATGCTGTGATTTACTCAGACACATGCGGTGGACAGAACAAAAATTCACATGTGTCTTGCATGTTTCAATATATTGTCAGCCAACATCCTTCCATAGAAACTATAGACCACAATTTTCTCGTACCAGCGCCCACCCATTTATAATGTGAAGTTGATCCCGCCCTAATAGAAAAACGTAAGAAAAAGTGTTCGTTTGACATTCACATTCCAAGGGGTTGGTATCAACTGGTGGAAACAGCTAGAAAGAAAAAAAATTAAAGTTGTTGTGATGGTTCAAGAACATTTTCTTGCATTTTCTGATATTCCAGAAAAAGGTCCGCTTCATAATAAGGATTTGGCGTTCAAATGGCGCTCAGTTTGCTGGCTACGCTACAGAAAATTTTCAACAGCAGAAGAGTTTAAAGAGATTAGCTTTTTCAAAAAAGGTCAGAAACTAAATAATTTCCAAAATTTCAAGCTGAGATTGATGTACACTGGTCCACGACCAATTTCTAAGAAGAAAGAGAAAAATGTATTAATAATAGTCCAATTGCTTGATAAAGATGTCCAAGATTATTACATAAATCTGAAAGTAGACACTGAACGTAGTAAAGATACTGACCCTGAGATTGACAGGTACTTTTCAGATGAAGAAAACGTGTAAAATTAGTTATAATTTTATTAGTGATATCTGATAACCATGATATTCTTATTTGCGTTAATAAATTTTGTTAACGCTGACTTTTATATTGTTCCGCTGCCACTAGTTGTTAATAACACGTAGATCGCTCTATAGGGCTTCACAGTCGCAGACTGACAAGATCCTTGAAAAATCTTTAAGTCATCAGCATAAGCTAGGACGCGACAGCTGAGAATTGATAGTATATCGTTAAGGTAAACGTTGAAGAAAAGTGGGCCCAAGTTTTATCCCTGTGGGACACCTGAAGAAACTGTGAAAGTGTTAGATTGAAATCCATTATAGTAACATAATTGGTACGATTGTCCAGGTAAGACGCAACCAGATTAATGAGAGGTGAATTAAGACCCAAGGAACTCAGTTTTGAAAGAAGTATTTTGTGATCAATAGTATCGAAAGCCTTGGCGAAGGCAATGTACAAAACAACAACCTGATCTCGAGAATTGATACCAGAACTGATGAATTGTGTTATTTCGACCAAGTTGGAGACTGTTGATCTGCCCGATGTAAACCAATGTTGCCATGGAGAAATATGTATAAGAAATCAGACCCCAAATACTTTATAGAGTTCACGTATTCAGACTTATTTTTAATATTACTGGCCAAATAACGTCTACCAACGTTGCTTTACTTCAATTCGACAATTTTTCTATTAAAATTTAAAAAGCGTTCTCTTTGCACATCCCCAATTATCATAATATTTCTGATTTTAACCTACAGGTGCAAAATTATGGCTATTTACCAAAAAATCCTTCTACTACATATCGGGTAATCAATTCTCATTTTCTGAAGTGCTTAGAGAATTATTCGCTGTTGCTCAGACTAATATGAAGTGATTGGGAAAGTAAAAGTATTGAAGAGAACATAGATTCATCGAAATAATCACATAATTCAATTCAATACCCCTGCCTTGATTTGCTGTGGCTATGTGGAATGAAAGGAGAGAAAGAAATAAGATAAGAAAGACTCATGTATGCAACGTTGTGTCAAAATTTCAAGTCAATCGACCGACTCCTTTTCGAAACATACGCAGGCTGAATATGAAATATACATATAGGTAAATATCAAATTAGTCAAATATCAATAACAGTAATAAATTAAGTGTTAAGTGGGATTGATATAATCTAATTGCATATTTTTAACACGTAATTTTAAAGGTGCCCCGCGATTACCAAATAGTTTATAATGCTTTGGACAGATGGCGCCAGGTAGATGCGAGAAATTTAAGTTAGCAGATTTAGAAAAATAGTATATTATGCAATGAGCATTTAATGATAGCTATTAAGACACGAGTAAGAAAATTACAATACGAGGCGAAGCCGAGTATTGTAATGAATACGAGTGTCTTAATAGCCATTAAATGCGAGTTGCATACAGTATTTTTTCTACGATCCCATAATAAAACATTATTTTTTGAACATTCCATTTCATAAATTGAGGTTAAAATTTTCCGTACACCTTTGCAAATTTAACTAGGAATAAATTGTTCGTGGTTACTAAAGCTTGTTCCATAATTTCTGGTGGACTCAAATTTTACATTTCACTGTCATTATCCCTCATTTTTACCGTTTATATTTTCAAAAAAGCACAAATTTTAAGTACTTACTTGTAAATTGCAGAGAACTGTCACATTTATTTAATTTGTATATCTGTCAGATATGCAGTCGCCATATTGAAAATTGTTTGAATATTGGAATGTCGCATTCCTATTGGATATAAACTTGTATCGTAATGACAAATCTGTATTCCTATTGGATATAAACTTGTATCATAATGAAAATCTGTATCGTAATGGACATCATTAAAGTACATGTTCGGCATATCTAATAATACAATTAAAGTATGGGAGTAGAAAAAAATTATTATATGTATTATGCATTGCTATCCAGTTGGCTATGAATTAATCACCTTGTGTCGCCATCTATCGGTGACGGAAAGCAGGCAACCTAACACATAAACACAAAAGCCCTCTTGAAAGTTACAAATGTATAAATAAGGAACAATAATGATGGAAATGGCTGTTGATAGCAAATGAACTACTTCATTTATTACAATGAGAATTTTCCCTTTTTAATATCACAACGGATCAAAAAATCCTGAATAGCCCAACGATGTTCCTCAACTGATACGAACCTTATATAATATAACTGTTGCTTATTGTGACGTCGAAAAGATAATAAAAAACGACTCTATATCGTATTTTTATGTTCGTTTTCTGCGTGATGAAAATGCCGAACGAATATCGTAATTTATTTCTCACAAAACAGCGCTTTGCTACACGTACAGAGCCTGCGGTATAGCTTTGAAACCTATCTTGCGATCTCGTTTTCGATGTATGCGTGCATATCAGCTTTCATTTGTCATTTTTCCAGACCATACGTTGTTATTTTCAGGTCTGTTAGTCGTATACTCTTCGAACAATCTCTCCAGAGACTGATATCCGTCCCTTTGATGTTGTAAAGTAACATTTATTGATTTTTATCTATACACATATGTATCCACATGTGTGTGTCTCTTTATGTTCATGAGAATCGCCAGCACAAGATCATATAATTCTGTTCATAGCGGTTTTTATTTATGTTTTATTGATGTCCGCACGCAATGTGCATTTCATAAACGTAGCAATAAAATTCATAATTTTTGAAAATATGGTATTTCTTCCAATAACTATTGGACATCATATGAAATCATACAATACATTTTAGGATATAGCTAAAAAGTGGCTTTTGCTAACATGTCTGTGTGTTCACAAAAACGGCCAAACAAATAAGGCTATCACCATCCGAAAGGAATTTGGATAATTCTAAAAGTATCCGCCCAGATACGTGTAGGGATTTTATTCAAACAAGCAATATAGAGTCAGTTCTTATGCATTCTCGACAAAAATATCATCAACCGTTGTCGTGGATTATTTAAGAAATAAAGAAATTCTAGTGAAAATCTTAGCGCGGACAACAGGTAATCAACTCTATAGAGGACAATATATAATTGAAAAACGCGATCAAAAGCGTAGAATTACAGTAGCAAAGAAAGATTATTTATATAATAGACTGAATTTCACTAGCAATAAAAGTAAGGAAATTTGGAAAAGCATCAACAAACAAACAGGCAAATTAAAGGATCGCAATGTTTTTGCATTATTAGATGAAAATGGAGATGAGCTAAATGAAGGTACTGCTGTAATAAATAGGTTTGTAGATTATTTTGCAACAGTTCCTGAACAGAAATTGAATTGTCATTTTGGGAAAAATTTTCAATGACTGACTTATTGCCGCACAGTTTGTTTTCTTTTTACATTTAGAATAACATACCATTCGCTAAAGTTAAGAAATTCTAAAAAAAAAATGGAACACCCTGTATATTTATATGTCATTGAAAAGTACTTAAAATTGTCAAATTTGAAATATACTTTCTAGTGCCTGTGGGTGATGTTGCAAAATCACCCAGGATATTATATCTGAATAAACCCGATTACGATTTAGAACTATGAATTGCTTTGTCTTATTACAGGTAGCATAACTAAAATTAATCGAAAAGGGTTACTTCTAATATTTTCTTTTCACAAATAAGAATTTTGTATTAAAATTTTAAAACTCATGAAAATAAAAGTTTGGAAGTTCAAGAATTAATAATACAGTAAAGGTTCGCTAATCCGGACCTCCATTAATCCGGACTTCACTGTAATCCGGACAAAATTAAAAATTGTAAGTTTAACATTATGTACCTTGTAATCCGGATCGGCCATAGATCCACTACTCCGGATCGCGCGTCGTGTGTTTTCGTTAAGTACAATGAAGTCCCGGTTACATACGACACATAAACAGGGCAATCCCCGAATCAGTTTGAATCAACATGGCCGCGAAAAGAGCGCACAAAACGTTGACCATCGGCGAAAAACAAGAAATATTACAAAAGCTGAATAGTGGTGTTAGTGGAAAAGTGTTAGCAGAAAAATATGGTGTCGGAACACGGAATAAGGAAAAAATTACTAGGTATGGACTTTTATTCATTAACTGCTAATTCATTCATTATTGTATTTTTGTATTTACACAGTTATATCGCAAGCTGTATCCAGAAATGGAAAATGAATTATACAAATGGTTTCTGTTGCAGCGAGAAAGACATGCAACCATCTCAGCAAATATTTTATGCGAAAAAGCCGTCCAAATTTATTCTAAATATTATAATGACAATAAATTTATTGCTAGCAAAGGATGGATGCATAAATTTAAAAAGAGGCATGGCATTCGGCATCTTAAAGTGGTTGGAGAGAAACTATCGAGCGATTCGTCTGCGGTAGAACCTTTTTTACGAAAATTTACTGAAAAAATTAATGAGTTGAACCTATTCCCAAACCAAATATACAATGCAGATGAATCTGCATTGTTTTGGAAATTGCTGCCCGATCGAACATTGGTACACGCCGAAGAAAAAACTGCTCCAGGACGAAAAACTTCAAAAGAAAGGTTGACTTTTCTTGCCTGCTCAAACGGTGATGGTACTCATAAAGTCAAAATGATGGTCATTGGAAAAGCAAAAAATCCCAGAGCATTTAAGAATTGCGGGAGCCTCCCCGTTGAGTACTACTCAACAAAAAATGCTTGGGTGACATCTGGACTTTTTGTGAAATGGTTTCATGAGTCTTTCGTTTTGCAAGTGAGAAAATTTCAGGCACACAATAATCTTAATGGAAAAGCTATTTTATTAATTGACAATGCTCCTAGCCACGCATCAGAAACCCAGCTTACAAGTGATGATGACCAAATTGTCATTATGTTCCTACCACCCAATTGCACCCCACTTATTCAGCCCATGGACCAAAATGCGATACGTTTAACCAAACTGTATTAGAGCCTTTTGGTCCATGTTCTGTCTTTGGATGCAAGTGATATTACAAAGACTCTTAAGAGCATTACTTTAAAGGATGCCGTATTTTTGCTTGCTGATGCTTGGGAGAAGCTTTCGCCAGATGCTATAAAAAATGTTGGAGGAAAATACTTTGTTATTCAGCTAATAAGATCACAACAAATTCAGAAAGTGAATGGGATTCAGATGAGGAAATTCCGCTGCTTACATTAAAGAGAGATGGAATTTCGAACGTCAAGAATTTGTTGAACTCGGAAATATGTTACAGCGAATTAACGATGACAATTATCTACCTGAAGAAACTGAAATTGATGAATGGATCGTTGGAGATGAAGAGCGTTTGCCATTAGATAGCGATGATAGCTTCTCTTCCGATGAAGAAGCTTCCAAAGATGAGCTGAGAATTAAGCATGAAGAGGCTATTAAGAGTTTCAGCACCTGCATTCAATGGGCTGACGAAAATAAAGTTGAATTAAACAGTTTAACTAACCTCAGAATGCTGCGACAGCGCGCGATGGAGGCTAAACAAGGCTGTATTCGTCAAACCAAAATTTCTGATTTTTTTCAGTAATATATGTAGTTAACTTTTTACGTATATTTGTATGTTATGTACTCAGATATTTTCTATAAAAGACGTGTCACCATTTATTTTGCTTTTTACTCTAGTTTTAATATTACCTCCACTAATCCGGACGTTCTCATAGTCCGAATCGAGCCAGTTTTAATTGATCCGGATTAGCGAACCTTTACTGTAGTTAAAATATCGCAGTCGCTCTGTATCAAAAAATTGTTTATCCTCATACTTAGGCTAAATTTTAAATTACATTAAAATTAGAGAGGTCGTACATTTCAACATAGATTTATAACTTCAGTTAGAAAGCAATACATGTATTTAAATGTACATTATTGAAAACTTCTATAACTTTCGCAATATCTTGAAAAACATATAACCTACTATTATTAGCATCACAATAATTATAAGTTATGATATAACAAATCAAAAAATGGTTGGTTTTATAGTATGTTCATATTATTTATTGTTTCAAATATATAAAATATGTAAATAGACACAATATGCGTTTTTACGCGACTGAGAATCCGCAATCCGCATACGGTAGAACAAAGATTACAGATTCTCTGTGGCGTAAAATGCGTATTGTGTCTATTTACAAGATCATTACTCCAAAAAGTAGCTTCATTACAAAATAAAATATGTGCGATAACCTTGTGGTTGTGATTTATTTTGTGCAACAGATGGCAACCCTATTAATACAAAACTTTCCTCTGAAGATCTTTATGTAATACAGATAGAATTTAAACTTTGTAAGGTTCTCTTAATAAAGTTTTTGCGCACATCAAGAACTGGAAAGTTTACGCACAGTAAACGCGCGGAGTGTGAGGACCTTCTTGAACGCGTAACAAGGGAACCTTTCTTGCATCTGCGTATTCGACGGTAGCAGTAACACAGCTGCTTTTTTCATACGGTATACTGCAAGTTTCTTCAAATATTTTGGTTGTATATCTTTGTGTCAGCAAACAATCACATTCCCCCACAACATAGACCATATCTATTAATTACAGCGTTAAATATTTAATTTTGCATTTAACGTAAATTCATGTACCTATGTGCTTACTTTCTGACATACAGCGACTGCGATATTTTTTATATTATTGTTAATTTATGAACTTCTTACTTATTTGTAAAAGGAAAATATTAGAAGTAACTCTTCGATTAATGTTAGTCATACTCGTAGTGCAAGTCGTGGCAACTCATATTTTTAAGTCGTAATCAGGTCAAAAATCAGATATAATATCCTATAACTTTTGCAATATCGCCCACAAGCGGAAGAAAGTATATATTTTTAATTAGTAAATTTTAAGTTATTTTCAATGACTGACTTCTATTTAATTTTTTTTAGAATTTTTAACTTTTGCAGATGGTATGTAATTCTAAAGAACATGCCTAGATATGCCGAAATATAGGTATATAAATATAATCGTTGGTGCGTCTGTTAGTGATCGTGGAACTTTTGTACGACTTGACCGATTGAGCTCATATGCAAAACTTTTGTTTTGTCGAGAATATTGTTCGCCAGTATGCTAGGATACCGTAGGGGGCGCTATAGTCAAGTTATTATACATTGTATATATACATATAAATATATTAATTTAATATGTACTTAATATGCATTAAATAGCCGTATCTGTTAATACACATGAACCACACACACACACACGTATATCTACAATATATTAATATATTTTTTTTTATTTTATATATACATGCGAGCAGATTTCTTGAAATTAGCGGCTTATATGAAATTGAAAAATTACCTACTTGCTTTCTTTTAAGTTAATTAATGAACTTAGGGAAAAGAGTAATTTCATTATCGAAGACTAACATGTTAGTTTCGCCACCGCTCGTCAGTCCGATAACGAAATCAGACCTTTCCCCTAATTTTCGATTTGTGTATTTATACAAACTGAAGTGATCTTTGCAAGCATGAGAGATTAATTTCTTAATTCACTCTATGATACAGAAGGAAACATATTTATATGTTTTGCCTCCTTCCGGCTTGAAACACATATTGTGTACGTAACGGACTGACGAGCGGTGGCGAAAGTAACATGTTAGTCTTCGATAATGAAATTACTCTTTTTCCTAAGTTCATTAATTAACTTAAAAGAAAGCAAGTAATTTTTCAATTTCATATAAGCCGCTAATTTCAAGAAATCTGTTCGTATGTATATAGATATACGTGTGTGTGGTTCATGTGTATATAAATATACATATATCATCGCGCCACCTACCGGCAAGGGCAGAACAACGTCTGCCAGGCCAGATAGTAAATAAATAAATAAAGAAATACACTCTGTAATAATACGTAGTTTATTAATTGCTTTTTGCATTTTAAACTATTATGTAATTAATCCCAACCAGTTAAACAACACTTTTATAAATAAAATATGTGAGCGTCGTATTTAAAAGATATTATGCTGTTATCATAATTCTCACGTTCTGTGCTCGAGGTAAAGTTTGGTTCTTTTCAGGAACTACATCGAAAATTCTATCAATAATTCTATTCAGAATTTCAGCGCCTTTAAGTTATTTTACGAACTTCCACATTTCCTTTTCCCCCTTCTTTTGAAGCTGTCCGTCGTTGTAAAATTCTTCTTTTAGCTACTCTCTGAACTACTTTATTTTCATACATTTTATATAAGTGTGTAACGGTTCTGTTAGGTAGGTGCTTTATATTTGGGGATGTATTTTTCTTTGAAGATGTATATATTATGATTTGTTTATACGAATATATGTTTGCTTATTTCAATTATATGTTTTTTTTGTAGTAATAAAAATACTCCAATATACAATGTTCACCAAGAGATGACTTTTGTGACTTCACAAAAGCGCTACGTGCAAGCAAGTATCGTTAGAATTGGTACATTTAAGTGAACAAAACTGATTGCTCCAACATTTGCAGTAGTAATCTAGTAATATTTGCAACATACGATAACTTGATATAGCTTACAATTTACCCATGATCAATCTTATTGTAGTTAGCGTATTTAGGAGCGTTAGGTATTTTTTATACTTTAGTTTACTTAATCTACAAATATTATAAGATGCTTTAACACTTTAAACACCTACTGCAAAATAGCTGTAAGAAATTATATTGCACCAAGCATAAATAAAATTGAACATCATTAGCTGGTAAATGAAGAGTTTGACCAATTTACCGTAAAATTTCCTATTCAAAGTAAAAGCCGCCAAGAGAGGAGTTCGAACGAAACAGCAAAAAGGCGCCTGTAATCTATCTAGACAAAATATTTTCCAAAATGAAATGCCGAAACATAGTGACAATACATTTTAGTCTTTATGAACACAAAACAACTATAATAAATTTTCTTTAAACACGAAAATCTTCTCCTTCTTCTTCACAGTTAGCATCCTCATCAGCTGTTTGGGTCCTTCCGAACACATTTTGAAAAACGTTTCTAAAAAATATTAAGGCAATATCTTCTTACCACTCTTGACCATAGTGTTTTTCTAATAAGTTTACAATGCTATATTTCTTATCCACGTTAACTCCAATTTCCACTTCCACTTTCCATTGGGTTCATTTCACGTTCTATGAAATATTTTGCCCCTTTTACATAATTTAGGAAAGTCATTTCTGTAATATGCTTCACCTGTTACAAGTGGTACTCCCTTTTCCCCCTAAAAGGTACTAGTCTTTTGGGGAGTTAAAATGCCAATATCCTGTTTCTCTTAACTTTTGAGTTTCGTTTCTCCATTCTTTAAGAGGAGCGTTTACCTATAAAAAACTAAAGCATCGCCGTTTCGCGTTTTTTGAATTTATTTTGTAATTTTAGAATCTCAAATTTGGGTTAGTGATGCAAAAGGCATCAATTTATAATGTCAAGGTCAGTTATTGTACTAATTTATTTTCTTAAAAAAGTTATGTGTCTTAGAAATAACGTCAGAAATGCATGAATTTAATTAATGTCTTTTAACTAAGGCTGATACACAAAAGGAAAAAACGCGCCAGCTGCACATTTGATGAACGATATAAAAAAACTTTCTGTAATTATTTTTGAAGATAAAAAACATTAAATAGTAAATATTGTCACACACATTTCACACGAGGTTTATCCAAGCTATTGCGTCGTCTATCCCCACTTTACGGTGTCTCTACCGGTCCTAGCGAAGACGAAAATCTATCGGAATTGGTCGACTATTCTAGATTTTAAGTCAGAGTGACAGTTTGTAATTAAAAAAAAATGTCGTATATACCTATAATATTCGAGTGTTTAATAATATAAGTTATGGCCAAGCGAAAATTGGTTTATTATAAAGCATTAACAACATCAACAGTTCTGTAAGTACTCATTCTTTATACATTATGTTTCCCATCTATAGTATTCCTTAATCTATGAATAAGACCGAAGCGCTGTGATGGAAACGAATATCGTGTAGCTCCACTTACTCACACCCCCTTGCGTCTACCCGTCTCGCGAGTAATATAAGTTGCATAAGTTTCTATTTATTAGTAAATTCCCGTCTTAAAGCTCCACCTTTAATTATCTACAAAGGGAAAATATATGGAATGAATGGACAGATGCCTTTCCTGGTACGACTTATCCCGCAACATTGAAAGGGTGGCTGGAATCGAAGGTGTTTTTACGTTTTCTTTAAAAATCACTTTTACAAGTTTTTGGTGAGAAAAGGCCTGTTTTGCTTACATACGATGGGCATGTATCTCATGTAGATCACCGCCTCGTTATAACAGCAATGGAAAACGATATTACCATATTAAAATTACCACCCCATTCATCCCATTTATTACAGCCATTGAATTTGAGCGTTTTTAAATCTCTTAAAGGCAAGTGGAACCACGAGGTAGTTCAATGGCAAAGACACCACGTGGGTCAAAAGATTCCGAAAAAGACTTTCAGTACACAGTGGCAAGATGTGGACTGAAACTAAACTTCTACAGAGGTACTAATGCGCATGCATGAAAAAGGCAAAATGTTTATTATGTGTGACAAGTAACAGTGTTCAATAAAAAGGATGAAGGTTTAGAAGTGAAATTTACCAAAAAGGATCCATCATTACAGAAATCTTCCACAACTTTTAGCTGGGCAATTCCAGAAGATATTGCCACAGTATCTAAAAACGATATTATTATGGTTCTACCAACACCTACACTTGTAGGCCGACGAGGTGCCATACGGTTTGATGTTGGTTTTTTCACCTATAATATTGACTAAAAGACTTAAGAATTATTGTTCATGAGGTTTAAGACTGTTTTAGAATTGTGATCTGTTTTTTTTTTTTATTTAAATTGTCATTTTGTTCTTTAATAAAAAGTTTATACTGTTTATATTTATTAATGGATTTTTTTCTACCAAACAGCAATCAAAAGAAGAACGACTGTAGTTTTACATACTTACCCCATTCTAGTATAGTATTATACTATTATCCTTAAAATAACTGAGTGAATATCCTTAAAAGGTGCCACGTGTTATATTTTTAAAATGATGTTAGTTTTAAAAATGCTGTATTAACTAGCTCTAATGGTGAATTACGTAAAAGGAAAGAAACACAAAATATATAATAAGAAAATAAAACAAATGCAGGATTATTATATTTATTTTCCTGTAAAAGAATTGTAATTAGTACATAAAGAAAAAAATTAAGGGAAATAAAACGACAAGAGTGTCCTTACGTTCTTTAATTAATTATTTAAATAAAACACAATAACACAAATATTGGTTCACGTAAGGAGTAGGTGAGATAGAAGGGGGAGAGTGAGAGGGAACGAGTGGGTCGTTAGAATGATCGTCGGTTAAGGCAGGTATTATCGGTACGGGGGTTCGATAATCTCACACCGTAAATGATTTTAGATATTTTTGAGAATGTATAAAGTAAAATTTAATATAGCGGTTGTAAGAGAAAATTAAGAATTAAAGTAATAGATAAGGATGAGGAATACTTTACTTTTGTGGTGTCCTTGTTGTCCTCGGGTCCCGTAAGTCTGGGGTCGAAGCGTAGATTAATCGGCGAATCAGAATAGGGGATCTGACAAAGTACGCGAACGGATTAATCGAACCAGCGAAGGAATCGCGGCACTATAACTTGACTTTGTTATGTTAAAGCACAATGGGGGCACTAAAACAAACGTGACTTAGAACTGGGAGGGACGCGAACTTGGAACGATGTAAAGCTGTAGATGCGTAAGAGGGAAAAAATTAAGAGAGCGTTTTTTTCTTCAATCGTGATTTATATAGGCCGTGGTTAGAAGCAGGAGAGTGGGGGTGGTAAGCGCGCGAACTGTTTTTTAAGAGAATAAGGGAACATAATTCGCGGGACAATCAATCAATAAATACAGGGAAAAAAAACATTATAATCAGATACGTTATTAAATATAGAAAAGAATGACACCTGACTCGAGGTAGCTTGTCTAAGAAATTACTGCAGGTATGTACGTTTGTGGGGCACCTACATAACAGGTAGTAGAATACATTACGAAAGATGAGTTACAATAGGGTTCTTTCTATAGTATTATGAGTATTTAATGCGATTGTAAAGCAGTGATGAAGAAATACATTACACCTTATATTAAAACAATTAAATAAGAACAAATATTGAATAACTCATAAACCTTTGATCGGAGAGTTTTAAGCTTCGAATGGGAAACAAAATAGCGATTAAGTAACACCATGACGTGGGGTCTGTTGTCGTCTGATAATTAGATCGCGAGTAAATTAATAATTAAGAAACTGCAATGTTAAGTATTTTGTGTTCAAAATAGACGAAAAGGCTTCATCTAGGTAAACGGTTAGGGATGACCTTCTGAGAAAGGACCGTTCGAACGTGACCTTAACAAAGCAATTTTTATTTTGAAATTCCTCCTATCGTAAAAAGCCAAAGTTGTTGATGTACGGAAGAAGCGATGAGTAATTCTTTAGGCGCGAAAATGTATTACATGACTAAAATAGATAAATTAATAATAATAGAACAAAAAAATCGAATTTAAGAAATTACGCGCTTCTTTTGTACATGAGGTTGTTAACAATTCCTAATATAAATTATCATGTCCTTACACACTTGCCTCTTTTTGGGTAAGTGTGTTTAAGACTGTTTCTGAAATAAAAAAAATAAAATAAAAAAAATAAAAACTATTTGAAATTAATTATTCGATCTTTAGCAGACTTGTTAGTAACTTTACAAGCTTGATTCTGTCAAAACAGGAGATTAAACAATTTTATATATTCTAGATTAGAACATAGTCTATTTTAACTAACAAATTTTTACTACACCCTTACCCCACTGCACCTTAGATGCATGCTCAGGAAACCGGCAAACACATTGTTTCGAATGCTAAACATCCTTCCTCTACCAACTGTATATTTGTTTGAACTCGGAGTGTGTGTAATTCCACGTTCTATAAGAACATGGTCACTATTATAGAGGGGCAGATAATTTATGCATACCTCGGCACAGAACTGCTCTCTTTGAAAAAGCTCCTGAATACCGAGCTATAAAAATATATAATAAATTGCCGGTGAATATAAAAGAACACACTAGCTTAAATAAATATAAACACGCTCTGAAAGGTTTTTTAATTGATAAATGCTTTTATTCGTATAAAGAATTTCTTAGTGGAAAATAGTTATGTTAGTGGTCTGATATTAGGTATTTAAATTTAGACTTGTGTTATGATTAACATTTACGTAAAACCTGTACTTAGTATATTTATCTTCATAAAACATACCCTATCCTTAGGTCTAATTCTTCTGATTGAAACTGTAGCTATCTCTATAATTACAGGATTCTTTAATATAAACTTTTGATATCCTTATATCTATTTTTAATTGGAGGAATATTAGTTGTTTTTATTTACATAACTGAAGTTGCCTCTAATAAAAAAATGTCACGTATTTTACTGTTTGTTTTTTTATTTTTAGGTTAAATTGACAATGCTGACATATTTTTTTTGTCTTATTATTATTATTATTATTATTATTATTATTATTATTATTATTATTATTATTATTATTATTACTGAAGGTACTACCTATACATATCAGAAATCCAGTAGTTTAATGTTTAGTTCTATTATATTGTCCTTTGAGTAATTTGTTAAAAACCACATATCGATTTATACGTGAAATAATAGTTGTCCCTTTGACATACTTCATCGATACCATTGCTAAGTGAAACCGTCAATGTCCGCAACCGCAAACGATGGACGCGATAATGCGTTTAGTCGACTTAATTTACCCTTTGTGGTAATTTGCCACGTGCCAATTCCTACACCCTCTCCTCTCGGTCAATCTATTCGTTTGCACGTCGTTCACATTCCACTGTCAATTATTTCATAGGTCGATTAAAAACTGCGGCCACACTTCATTAAGTATGAGCGAAGATATTTCCAAACATACGCACATACATGTTTTAATTAAATTCTTGCTTTTAATATGACCATACGTCCGTACATATATTTGAGAGCACTCAGCAAAATTAACATCGCCATCAATTATCTCTTTCATTGAAAGGAGTGAGAAATTTATTCCAACATATCATTTCATAGTAAGTACTTTTCAAATAAATACAAATATATAATAATAATAATAAAACAGATATACACATTAAAAATACAGATAAATTCTAATTATATCAAATCAGATAGCAAACTAGGGAGCGCAATCTGAAGGTAAACCCAGCAAAAGCTGTTCTACTTTCCTTGAGTCTCGATCATGCTAAACTCAAAGAGCAGTCCTAACCTAAATTTAACTAAAAATTAACTAAAATGTAAACAAAAATAAAACTATAGCTAAAACTGAAGACTAAAAAACTAAATAGAAAAACTAAAAAATTCGACACCGTAGAGACGAAAAACAGGGAATGAATTGCAATATACAACTGAACGTTACGAATGATTATATGTACATGACCAAAGTTAGAAAACGACAGGAATATGTGTCAAGTGAAGCTATCGCGACATCAACATAAACTTAAGCTCGCGTTTAAATCTCTCCAGCGGCAATAACTTGAAATGTAAAGGCAAGGCATTGTATTTAGTGTACACCTGAAACGAGAATGATCTCTGTAAGGGCGGAGAAATTAACCCACGAAATCTTGTATTAATACTGTGCACATCAGACCGATATCCGATTTTGTAATATAGGTATGAAGGAGACCTGTACAGCATTGTCCGATGGAAGAGAGACAGCCAAGCACTGCCTTCGGTCATGCATGTTAAGTCACCCCGTCTCGCGAAGCTTATGGCTAACGTGATCACACTTTCTGAGGCCATGTATGTATGTACCGAAGACATGCATTCTATATTTTACTTTCTTATACGTGGTATAAGGAAGTATTGTGATGATGAAAATGTTCGACCTCAAGATTTTTGCAGATGTTCACGTTTTGAAATCCCCTGATACCGAAAAAGTGGTTTCTGAAAAATGTCTGCGTCTCTCTCTCTCTCTCTCTCTCTCTCTCTCTCTCTCTCTCTCTCTCTCTCTCTCTCTCTCTCTCTCTCTCTCTCTCTCTCTCTCTCTCTCTCTCTCTCTCTCTCTCTCTCTGTGTGTGTGTGTGTGTGTGACCACGATAGCGGTCAAACCGCTGTAGATATCAATTCCAAATTTTAAATTTACGTGTATAATCTCCCTCTTGAGATCTGGTTAGTTTTTCAGTAAAATCGGTAGACCGGAAGTAGCAGTTTACTTCAGCGAAAAAATCGAATTTTGCCAATATTTCGTCAACTAGTAAGTTTAAACAAATTTATAAAGAATTAATATATACTTAAAAATTAAAATTGAGAATAATTTTATTTAAAAAGTCTTTCGAAATTCCTACCGGAAGTAGGTCTTTTACTCTTATCGAAAATCAGTTTTTTGCGAATATTTCGCAAGTCATGCTTTTTAGACAAGTACGTTACGGGTATAAAAGTATTTAAAACATAATTTTCAATATCTTTTGTATAAAAAAGATTTCAAAATTCAGACCGGAAGTACCACTTTTACTCTTATCGATTAGCGACTTTTTGCAAATATGTCGTAAGTTATGCATTCTATATATATTTATCAAGAGTACAAAAGTATTTAGAACTAGATGTGCAATATTTTTTGTATATATGAAATTTCAAAATTCGGACCGGAAGTAGCACTTTTACTCTTAGCGAGTAGCACTTTTTTGATAATATCTTGCAAAGTATGCATTCTATAGAGATTTATTAGGAGAATAGAAGTACTTAGAATAGGATTTTGAATAATTTGTGTATAAAGAAAATCTTAAAATTCTATAATTTGAAACGCTCATACGTATAGGAAAGTCGTGTGGTGGCCACACCTCATTTTTTTGCATGCGATCCAGGGCCTCATGATAAATAGCAGAGCGATATGTATAGATCGAAAGTATCGCAAAGACATTTTTTTATTGACTTATTTAAAATATCTCTGTAAGGAAAGAGTTTTTTCAGATTGATGTAAGCTATGCTGATGTATAATAATAAAACTAAAACACTGATTTTAAAGTTTCAAGATTTTAATAATAGTAAACCACTACAACGCTGCTTTGTCGCACAGCGACTTCATGAGGTGGATGAATAATGAAAAATTTACATTAGTGCCAGAAATTATATACTAGACAAACATTACAAATTTAAGGACAAAAGTGGGGAGTGACATAGGTTGGTTTGATCATTTAACGCTAATTTTGTAATTTTAGAAATTTCCAATGATTCTAGGAGATCAACTTTTTAACTTTTATCTTGGATGTGAAGTATTTCAAAATTATTATTAAAATTATGTTTATATTCTAAACAATGGTTCGCAGATGTAGAATCATCTTTTTTATCCCGATAACTTCTATTATGTTCGGACACTCTCTGGGCAAAGGATCTTCCAGTTTGGCCAATATAAAACATATTACAATCACAAGTTAACTTATATACCCCCGAGTTTGATTTTTTGTCTGTTTTGTCCTTATTTATTGTTTCTTAAAAAACCTCATCACAGCAGAGATGTCTTGTCAGCTTATCTTAAGGTACTGCATTCTGAGTTAACTTTTAGACTTGCTAATATAGAGTTTGATTTTTTGTACGAACGGATTCAAGAAAAAGTAGAACATCTAGTCCATAAAAAGTTTTTAATACTCAAATCAAAAATTGATAGATTGATTTCAAATAAAAACCGCATCAATATTGCTAATAATCGAGATTACATTAACAATCACAACTTTTCTTCTTTGATAGCTTCAATAACCTAACTACTCTCAATTTTACCACTGACGAACAAAAGTTACTTTCAAAAAAAATTCGAAAAATGTTGTTAGGGAATCCACTTAATCTTTTTTTTAGTTTATAGCATTTTCTTGCTGTATTTCCTTCATCTAAAAAAATCAATTGTGCTACTTTTGAAATAAAGAATTAGAAAATGTGAAAATGTTGTATACTTTAGTGAAATAAGAAAAAAATAAAATATACCTATCTATTCTTTACCTCATAAACATATTTTTTGCAATTAGTACCGTAATCATACCATTTATTTCACTAGTGCTGTAATAGGGTCTATTACAGCACTAGTTGCGTAATAGAAATGGAACATTTAAACAGATTTATTTTAAGTTGGTCACATTGCAACAGAAATGGAGATATCAATATGACATTTTGTAAGCAAGTTTGAGGTTTTTATATTGAAATTCATTGTAAGATTTGATATTTTTAATTAATCTTTGAAATAGTACGACTATTATAAACATTTATATTAACGTTTGAATTATCTTTCGAAGTGATAGTGATACCGTGTGCAGTAGAAACATTCTGTTGAAAATTATCAAAAATGTGTCAATTTTAAATTAACTTGTCAATTTAAATCTTGTGCCAAACCAAGGTGACAACCGCTACAAAATTTCCCTTGATTATCAAATTTTTCTCGTTTTGCTTTTACAAAAAGAGAAATTTTAAAACTAATTGCAAAAAATAGCATAAAAGACACGTTTCATTTGACATTAAAGCACTCATTCAGTTAAGAAACTCGTGGCTACGCCACTCGTTTCTTAAACTCTGAATTCGTACTTTGAAACGTCAAAATGAAACTTGTCCTTTAATATACTATTTTCATGCCGCCATAACGATTGCGCTATGATATTATACTCTCTTTATCTAACTGACGATAGAAGTTACTGAATTGGCAAAATCCCTTACTGTTGATGACGCTTACGATATTCAACAAAATTTATTTCAAAAATTTAAGCAATATATACTAAATAATGTGGCAAATTATTCATGATTCAACAAATGGTTATATATCCTAATTTACATTTTATATTTGCTAACTAAGGATTCGCTAAACGCTTGCAATTTCGTATTTATGGCCAACTTTATTATCAGTTAGATGCTACCCCTCAAGTTCAGTATAAAAGTATCAAATGTATTTGTAATATTTTAATAAGGAAAAGGTATTTATAGCTTTCTTTCTCCTCCCCACATTATTTTCTATTTCAAGGCCAACTGTATCTGCGCGATAGCAGATACAGTTTACTATTTTTTGGTTTTAGGCAAATAAACGCATATATTTTATTTCTATTTTAGTCCAGTCGAATTAAATTAAGTTCTATTCTGGAATATGGTTTTGTTACCGATTTTTTTATAGGTACATTTGACCCCCACGAACATACCCTGAAAAATGCCAAAAGTTTAAGGTCCGGGTTTGGCCGTGAGAAATTGTTAAACAATTGAAAAGTTACATTTTCCGGTTACACTTTTTTCCTGTAGGTTAAATGTGAAAACTGTCCGTACAAAAGTTGTTCGCCCCATCATTCTCTAAAAAACAAGCCATTGCACGATCGATTATCATTATTTGTTTAGCTGCAAAATGCATAAAACCATGGCAATTTTTATTTTTTATTTTTTGCATTCAATCGATGAATAATCAACGTATGGCTTTGAAGCTCATGGTGCAGGCAATATAAAATGTCCCCAGAGAACAGTGCAAAGTGCACTCACCTGTGTTGTATAGTTGAGCTGCAATAAGCGACAAGCCAAAATTCCTAAATTAGCTGTCCCTTCCTTGCATATTGTCGCACATGGTTTAAAAAAATCATGGTTTTAATTCATTGAGAGTACCTTCCGAAAATGGAAAAAAAATATTTTTTTTTCTCAAAAATTGCCATTTTTTTGGAGGTTCGAAATTATTTGCTTATAAACAAATGAAATATCTCCGACAATTGACACACTATCGTAAATATTATGGTAGATTCTGCTTCCTTTCTCTTCAACGAGTAATTTGACACTAACTTTATACGAATATCTTGATTAGAACTGGAGATAACAACGTTCTAGTTTTATTACGTTTATTATCGTTCTGGTGGATATTTAAGGGGAAAAAAATATCAAATTTCTCTCAATACCCCAAGGAATCGCCGTGAATTTTTTCAGATCTGTAGGAGCACTCTATGTAAGTCAAAGAAATTAATGAAGTTCGACGCGTGCTGGCGGTGGGAAAAATTGCGACCGGTGGGCGTGGTGGGGTAAGCCAGAGGCTCCGCACGCCGCCTGGAGTTATATATTTGTTAAATAACCGGCGATTCGGGCTCGGCGCGGGCGGCGCGCGGAGCTTCTGACTTACCCCACCACGCCCCCCTGTCGTAATTTTTCCCACCGCCAGCACGCGCCGAACTTCATTAATTTCTTTGACTTACATAAAGTGCTCCTACAGATCTGAAAAAATTCACGGCGATTCCTTGGGGTATTGAGAGAAGTTTGATATTTTTTTTTCCTTAAATATCCACCAGAACGATAATAAACGTAATAAAACTAGAACGTTGTTATCTCCAGTTCTAATCAAGATATTCGTATAAAGTTAGTCTCAAATTACTCGTTGAAGAGAAAGGAAGCAGAATCTACCATAATATTTACGATAATGTGTCAATTGTCGGAGATATTTCATTTGTTTATAAGCAAATAATTTCGAACCTCCAAAAAAGTGGCAATTTTTGAGAAAAAAAACATTTTTTTTTCATTTTCGGAAAGTACTCTCAATGAATTAAAACCATGATTTTTTTGAACCATGTGCGACAATATGCAAGGAAGGGACAGCTAATTTAGGAATTTTGGCTTGTCGCTTATTGTAGCTCAACTATACAACACAGGTGAGTGAACTTTACTGTTCTCTGGGGGACATTTTATATTGCCTGCACCATGAGGTTCAAAGCCATACGTTGATTATTCATCGATTGAATGCAAAAAATAAAAAATAAAAATTGCCATGGTTTTATGCATTTTGCAGCTAAACAAATAATGATAATCGATCGTGCAGTGGCTTGTTTTTTAGAGAATGATGGGGCGAACAACTTTTGTACGGACAGTTTTCACATTTAACCTACGGGAAAAAAGTTTAACCGGAAAATGTCACTTTTCAATTGTTTAACAATTTCTCACGGCCAAACCCGGACCTTAAACTTTTGGCATTTTTCAGGGTATGTTCGTGGGGGTCAAATGTACCTATAAAAAAATCGGCGACAAAACCATTTTCCAGAATAGAACTTACTTGATTTCATGTCTAATTCGACTGGACTATTTGCACTCGCTTTTAGCATCACAGGCGTACTTTATCCTTATACTATCCTCATGCCCTTGGTTATATTTCTTTATTTTTAGAATTACTTAATTACAATTTATAACAATTAATTGCTTGAGATTAATCACTACTTAATTATAAATCATTCCACTTTTTAAATTTTATTATTCGTGTTCTTATTTTCACAAAAAGCATAAAATAAGATTTTAATACATAATAGTCTCGTCGGTCGGTAATTCTATAACTGGGCCATATACTGATGAACTGTTCTGTATTACACCATAAACGTAGAAGCGAATGAACACAATTAAGTGCTGGTGTTATTTCAGCATTTCGTTTGGTAAATGCACGTTGATATTTTAATAATTCCAGTTACCTACCAGTGTGTTTTATTCCCATAACGTTTCATCATTACCTTCACAACTTTCATCAACAAGTCAGTACTAATAATAAATCCGAAATACAACGTATTCCAACACTAACTAATTTATTTCTTCTGTGATTCTACACCAACGTTTTCACCTAACATTAGCGGTTCTAAATATAAATATTTGATAAATCTCTTGAGAATAATATATGTATTAGTGAAGTAAGCTACTAACTTCAGCCAAAATACAAGGACATCCACTGATACCAATCTTTTATACTCAGAAAATGCGAATATAATTATTCAGGCGAGAGTGAAATTATAAATGCAAGACGTACACAGTCGAAGAGGCAATTTTCATAATTAAATTTACTTTGCGAACAAGGGGTTCATGAATCAAGACGATAATAGACGTTACTTTCTGTAAAACATGGTAATTTTAACGACTTCCGCGTAATTTATTGTAAGATAATTTCGTTTAAGAAGAGAAAGTAAAGTCTACGAAGTCTGGATTTTCTTAAAAAATACTTTCTCGGCCTTAATCTACTGGCACTTATAATTTTGATTTTCTGAAAGCATGTATAGTCTTCCGAGAGAATGGAAATTTCGAAGACGAAGGATCTTCTTGTCTATAAATCAAATAAGTAGATAGGATATATTTTATAATAATACACATGAGAAAAAATGTTGAATTATTTTAAAATGAAAAAGGGAAGGTACAAATATTAAAAATTTGCTAAATAATAGTTGTTTGAATTCTTGAATTTTCTGGTAAATTACAAAAAGAAATAAACCTCATTTTCTAATACTAATAACACTTAACAACATATCTCAACTTTTGGTTTTGTTACAAAATAACGTATATTGTTTTTAAAGAAAACGTAGAAACATTTATTTTAAATAAAAGGTAAGTAGTTAACTTTAAATTCGCTTGAATTTAATTTAAATAAGAGAGTTATCGTAAGTTTATTCCTACGCAGCTATTTTTACTTTCTTAGATGTCCACGTTTTGAAGTCCCCTGATACCGAAAAAGTGGTTTTTAAAAAATGTCTGTGTGTGACCACGATAGCGGTCAAACCGCTGTAAATATCATTTCCAAATTTTGTATTTACGTGTTTAATCTCCCTCTTGAGATCTGATTAGTTTTAGGTAGACCGAAAGTAGTTTTACTTCAGTGAAAAATCGAATTTTGCCAATATTTCGTCAACTACTAAACAAATTTATAAAGAATTCATATGTACTCAAAATTGAATTTGAGAAAAATTTTGTTATGAAAATTATTCGAAATTCTGACAGGAAGTAAGTCTTTCATCTTATCGAAAATCAGTGTTTGACTAATATTTTGCAAGTCATGCTTTCTAGGCAGCTACATTACGAGTATAAAAGTATTTAAAACATAATTTTGAATACCTTTTGTATAAAAAAAAATTCAAAATTTGGACCGGAAGTAACACTTTTACTCTTATTGAATACCGATCTTTTGCATATAATATGTCGTAAATTATATCTATTATATCTATATATTTATCAAGAGTACAACAGTATTTTGGAGCTGGATCTGCAAAATTTTTTGTATACATACATAAAATGTCAAAATTCGAACCGGAAGCAACATTTTGCTTTTGGCGAGTAACACTTTTTTTCGTATATCTCGCAAGGTATGCATTCTATAATGATTTATTAAGAGAATAGAATTACTTAGAATAAGATTTTGAATAATTTTTTTTTAAAAAAATTCTTAAAATTGTATAATTTGAAACACTGGTACGTATAAGAAATTCTATCAACCAAAAAAAGGATTTTTGTGCGCGACCCCCAAAAAATTTTTCAGCTCCGGTGATTTCCCAACAGCACTCTCTTATATCCTAAGGTTGTGCACACTCAAAGTATTGAACCACGCGCCGGCACTAGTTACAGCCAATTTTTGAGATACTTTTAGAAACACAAGCACAGTTACATTTGTCGTACAACTTCTTCGTGCACTATTAATTATTAATTGAGTTTTCTAACAATATGCTAGGATTCAATAAGAAATCTATAAAGAAAAGTTTTTTTTTAATAAATTTTGTTGGCCAATCTCTCTAATTTTCTTTTCTTCCTACGCAAGTTTGCCCATCACTGTTCTAAATCGTTCGAGAATGATTAGAGACGATGTCTTGTGAGACCGAAATGTGTTATGGAAATAAGTAATCAAGGCAGACAGTTTTGTGTAACAGTTAATACTAGTAGAGCTCTTACTATCCGGATATTCGAGTATCCGGGGTACTCATTATAACTCGAAATCCGGATCAAGATCCGGATCCGGATCCTCGAATATCCGGATAGTAAGAGCTCTAGTTAATACCAGTCTAGGCGTCTAGTGCAGTTCTGTCCAGCAGCTTTAAAATTGAGCAAAAAGAGGAAGACAAATTAATTGTATTACGACAATGTTAGTGTTAAAATTTATAAAAATAGAAAAGAAATTAAGAAAGACAAATATTCATGACGGCAAAATTATAATTACTAGAGAAAATGTAAAATTCAAGGGGTTAATCGTAATAATCATAATAGTAATTTAGTAATAACTGATTATATGTCAATAATACCCTAGTTACGATAACCATTATGACATTCATAATTCCCTTGGGAATTTTTCTTTTTTCCAATGGATATTAATTTTGATATGTTGATTCATCGATTTATTTATTTATAAAAGCTGTAAAATCGAAACATTTATTAATAATTGATTTAAAAAACATAAAACGCATTAACATAAATACATAATATAACATAAATCAAAATTTTGTAACTAAAAGAAATTAATTAATAATACCTATGGATATTAAGTGTCTAATTGTGTCTATTTGCAAAATTTTCAATATTCTATTCAGGCTTTTCTTGATTGTAAAAGAAACATTTGCAGTTCGTATAGTTTCCACTGAAATTGTAACCTGATTTTTCTATTGAATTGCAACTAGAAACTGTATAATACTTGAAACTTGTTGCTGTTCTGTCTGACACTCTGGACTCATCTTGCACACCAACTAACAATCGTGCAGTTTTATTCTTATCTCAATGCTATCTGCCAAATATGATTATGCAACAATACTGCTCCGCCATCCGCCGCATTTGCTAAAGCAGTCGCAGAACTTCGACGTAGGCAGTGCCCCGTATAGGAATTTGGATTTGCTAAACCCAAAAAGCTTGTAATTTTGCTCGAAACTTTTCCAAACATATTTTTTCCCACTGGCTGCACTGTGTAACGCTTCTCGCGATATGTTAGAAAGAATCTTTCAATGCCTGGCGGTCGCAACGACATATAATTTCTGACCAGAGGCAATGCATAAAACTCATTTTCTTCCACAATTGTAAACTGTCTTCGAATACCCGTTTTATTAGTTGGGATATTAACAACCATAACGGAGTCCCTATCATCAATATCTCCAACCTACATATTCAGCAGCTCCTGGTTCGACATCCTCCGAAATACCCCATTATTAAAACAACCTGTATTATAGAATAATATCCGTTATAAAACAATCTAAGCAATTTCATGCATTATTTACCTTATTTAGTAAATGAACTTCATTAGGAGCTTCCTTCAAAAATTTGACAATGTTATCCCGGGATAAAACTTGTGATTTCTTGGGCACGCAACCTTTACTTTTTCTCTTAAGAAACGCCTCCAATTCATAAGCTTTTCTAACATCTACGTTATTGCATATTGTTAGCATAGTTTTTATCATTGACCATTTAGTCCATAAGCTATTAGGACTATACGATTTGGACTACGAGAAATATAAACCAAAATTAATAATAACATAGTTTGAAATAATAAAAACGTACCATGTCTTGAAAATATGCCAGTAATATGATTTCATCTATATTTTCGCTTCCTGGTTGGTTCACCTTAAGCCACTCATGAAATTTGGTATATTCATTTTTATAAGAATCTTGGGACTTCGTTGACAGTAACGTACCACGAGCTTTTGCGGCTTTTGCTACTAAATCTTGCAAAATATCAGTATTTTTGCCTGGTGTGTCACTCATTTTGATAAAATGAACAAAATTGTATTTTCACCAGACAATTACAACCATGGCGACCGTACCCAATTAACTGAGTTAGCTTAATTTAGGATCAAATTTTAGGGCGCGGCAATTATCACCCTTATAACTCTCTTGATACATAAATAATTATTATAATGCAAATTTCCTACCTGACACATGACAACTAATGGCTATCTCCAAAGAACATAAGTCTTCAAAAAGAAACGTGGAAGAGAAACAAGAGGAAATCCTGGGAATCTCTATATATCTTCTCGACGATCAGTGCAAGAGCAGCACTCTCTTAATGGCTAGTTGTAAATATGTGTTAAAGTGACTAGACTTGTGATATATATTCCAGTTTTCTGATGACCAAACTAAAATATAGAGTTTTCAGAAGCAGAGATTCCAACATTCTGTGGTGATGACTGCAGTATGTTCTTTAAACGGTATAATCTCATCTGCCCTGTTGTCTGGGAGACGTTTGAGATGAGAACGACCATCGCTTCCTCTGACATTTTGGGAATCGAAGAATGGTACTAGAGCAAATCGAATGCTGTAGTGTTTCCAGATTACTATTGGACGTTAAGAATGGAGGCCGTGGATGTTCTTTATAAGAGACAATGCGATATTCGTCACATCTTTAATTGTAGGAGTTTCAAATATACCTTAAAATCCCCTATAAATAGAAAAATCTTTCCATTAAAATGCACATAAAGCTAGAGTTAACTAACTTTCATTAAAGTAAGTGCTTCTAGGTTTTCTATAACAATTAATGTATGTTATTTCATGTAATTTGACATTTACTGGTCAGTGTTATTGGAATAATTCAACCACTTGCTTTGTTTACTTTGCTAATGAATCTTTAATTCGTTTCGCCTTGTAATTGAGTTTGAAAGTTCAATCACATGTATACAAATCCGCGTAGATCAACATTGCATCTAAAAACATTATAGAAATTCATTTGATTTGTAATTATTTGCACGCCTTTATTCTAGTAAATACAGATGCAATGCAAATTAAGACTAAAGTACATAAACTACGTAATTACTTTTAATGGTGTCGTAATTCCGACCGTTTCAAGTAATACGACCGCGATAAAAATGCCAATTTAACTCTGGATGATTAATGATTAAATTTGTAAAGTATAGAACATAGACATCTGCCTAGTTTCGGAAAGCCATTTTACAGATCAATCTTATTTAAAAATCAGAGGGTACAAAGTATACCACACAACTCATCCAGAAAATGAGGCAAAAGGAGGTAATGCAGTGATAATCAAGGAGAATATTAGCCACTATGAGGAACAACACCTGCAACTTGAAGAAATTCAACTGACTCTGGTAAGCATAAAAACTATTAAACAAAACCTAACCGTGGGGGCACTTTATTGTCCTCCTAAGCACAACCTTAAGAAAAAAGACTACAAGAACTATTTACAACACACTGGAAATCGATTCATAATAGGAGGAGATTTAAACGCCAAGCATACTGATTGGAGCTCAAGACTGTCAACTACAAAGGGAAAAGAACTCAGAGAAGCTTTAAGAGAATTAAACTGCAACTTTTATTCTGCTGCTAAACCAACTTATTTTCCTACGGATACACAAAAAATACCGGATCTTCTAGACTTCTTCATCTCTAGAAAAATTTCATTAATTTACGTCGATATCGAAGAAAATTTTGATTTGAGCTCTGATCATTCGGCAGTAATACTGACATTGAGCGAGCATATAATTAAAAAACAAATTCGTCCTTATCTTGCAAACAAAACTACGGATTGGGAAGGCTTTAAAGCAGATATGTCGAGGAAAATCAACTTGAACATACCCCTAAAAACTAAGGAGGATTTGGAAAAAGGAGTTGAAAATTTCACCAGTATCATACAGGCTTCTGTGTGGGACAATACCAGAGAAATTACACACAAAACTATTAGTAATGATTATCCTAAAGAAATAAAAACATTGGTGGGAGAGAAGAGGAAAGCTAGAAGAAGATGGCAACAAACAAGAGATCCATCACATAAAACGATTCTAAATACGAAAGCACAGCAACTGAAACGAGAAATACAGAAACTAAAACAAGATTCTCTTACCAATCGCTTGAGAAATCTGACGGCAGACGATAAGACTGACTTCTCGCTATGGAAGGCCACCAGAAATCTAAAAAGACCCATTTCTCACGTAGCACTCATAAGGAATCCGGATGGTAGTTGGGCCAGAGACAACAAACAAAAGGTTGAAGCATTTGCGAAACATCTGAAAAAAAACATTCCAACCCAACGAAATAAAAAGTAATTTGATATTACGTAATATACAGAATAATGATTACGAAGAAATAAGACCAGTTACACCAAAAGAAGTCTCTTGGGAAATTAAGAACAATATAAATCCTAAGAAGGCTCCTGGATATGACTTAATAACAGGAGAAATTATGAATCAACTACCCAAGAAAGCTATTGTTATGCTTACTTATTTAGTTAATGCAGCACTCAGACTAAAACATGTGCCATGCAGTTGGAAGGTCGCAGAGGTAATAATGCTACAAAAGCCCGGCAAACCTCCAAATGACGTTAAATCGTACAGACCTATATCACTATTACCGATTATCTCAAAACTATTTGAAAAACTGTTATTGAAAAGACTGAACTCAATCGTAGCAAGTAAAGGACTGATTCCAAATCAGCAGTTCGGATTTAGACAAAGACATCCTACCATTGATCAAGTACACCGGATCACTGATGTCATAGAAAAAGCCCTAGAAGGAAAACTTATATGCTCAACCATCTTTTTAGATGTGGCTCAAGCCTTTGATAGGGTCTGGCATGAAGGCCTTAACTGGAAATTGAACAAACTCTTACCCAAGGCATATGCGCAACTTCTGCTTTCATACATTTCTGACAGATTTTTCAGAATAAAAATAGAGGAAGAGTACTCCGGTTTGAAGAGGATTGAGGCTGGTGTTCCACAGGGAAGTGTCCTGGGACCGGTCCTCTACTTGCTTTATACGTCTGACTAGCCGGAACTGGGGAACGCAACTGTGGCGACATTTGCTGATGATACGGCAATCTTAGCAGTAGATAATAATATGCAAACGGCAAGAAATAAGTTGCAACGAGCATGTGATAGGACTTCGAAGTGAACCAACGACTGGAAAATAAAATTAAATGAGCTGAAGTCAACTCATATAAACTTTACCAACAGAAACATAACAGATATAAGACCTATTATTATAAATGGTAACACTGTCCCTTACCAAAACTCAGCCAAATATCTAGGTATGACGCTTGACGTTAAACTGAGGTGGAAGGAGCATGTCAAGAAGAAAAGAACTGAACTGGATCTTAAGTACAGTGGACTTTACTGGCTGTTGGGACGTAACTCGCAACTCCCACTACACAGTAAAATTTTGATCTATAACCAAATTCTGAAGCCAGTCTGGGTATATGGCATACAACTTTGGGGTTGTGCCAAACCGTGCCATCTTAAAGAAATACAAAGATTTCAAAATAAAGTCTTACGCAACATGGTCGATGCACCTTGGTACGTTAGAAACAGTGATTTACATAGAGATCTCGGAATCAGGGATGTAGTCAGTGAAGTAAGAAGATATGCCGTCAAACACGAGGCAAGACTGCTTGAACACAATAATATCGAAGCAAACAGTCTTCTTGATGTCCAAAACCTCGTCAGAAGGCTGAACAGGGTTAAGCCACACGATCTGGTGCAGTTTAGTGTGTAGTTTTGCAGTGCTTAGTGAATAGCAGAGTACAGTGTATCTCCTACAAAATAGAAATAACTAAAAGAACTCCTTTGGGTGAATTTTAGATTAAATTTTTTAGGTTAAGATATGTCAAACTCAAATTGATGGTTGGTCCTAGATCAGTTTTAATATTGTATATTAACTTGTTGTTTTCCAATAAAAAAAAAAAAATTAAAGTAAGTGCTTCTAGGTTTTCTATAACAATTAATGTATGTTATTTCATGTAATTTGACATTTATTGGTCAGTGTTATTGGAATAATTCAACCACTCGCTTTGTTTATTTTGCTAATGAATCTTTAATTCGTTTCGCCTTGTAATTGAGTTTGAAAGTTCAATCACATGTATACAAATCCGCGTAGATCAACATTGCATCTAAAAACATTATAGAAATTCATTTGATTTGTAAATATTTGCACGCCTTTATTCTAGTAAATATAGATGCAATGCAAATTAAGACTAAAGTACATAAACTACGTAATTACTTTTAATGGTGTCGTAATTCCGACCGTTTCAAGTAATACGACCGCCATAAAAATGCCAATTTAACTCTGGATGATTAATGATGAAATTTGTAAAGTACGTTGAAAAATGTTTGTGCCACTTATTCCTATCCGTTTCCATTAAGCAACCACTAAATATAGGAGCAACAGGGCACATCGCGAAAGACGCAAAATAATTAAGAGTGACGAGTTTCACTCTGTTTCAACGAAATTCAAAATGAAAACATTCGATTCTTATACAAAACAACAAGTAGCTCGTCCGCCTGCGGAAGAAAGATTAATTCTGTTGAAAGATATTGTTCGGGGTTAATATATTTTCTCTTATTATTCTCCTTTTCCTTGAAACTCCACGAATATGTACCTATTTTCACGTTAAACGTCTTTCATATTCTTTTGATATAGAGTTTTTTGAATATTGAACTACTAGGTCAATGCAATCTAATATTAAATAAATATTTCGTCGTCCTCAAAACTGTTTCAGAAGTGAAATAATATTCAGCAATAAAATTTTATATTTAAGTTTTTCAAAAACAAGGCCAAGAAATTATATATACAGTCTGGGGAATTATCAACAAAGTATAAATTCCAAAAATCAGGAATTATCAGTATTGAACAAAATCAAGACCAGGATTGGGTTTTATTACTTTATACTATACTCCATTCAGTCTAAGAATGGAGTAGATGGCGCTACAATATGAGCACAGTTTACACACGATGAACTTTGTATTTTGAAAACAAGTAAAACATATGTTTACTGTCAGATGGATAGCAGGGATATACATATCTGATATCATTATATTTTGACATTTACGTACATTTTTGTACAAGTTGGTAACTCATTCCTCAAGAAAAAGGAATGCACATGTCGTCTAATTGTACTTTTTTGTGCTTCATCCAATTTATTGTAAGTATGACGATAATTTCTTTTTCTTGGAGGAGAAATTGGAACTCCATATAATTCCATTTCTTTAATAATGCAGTACATTGTATTCCTATTAATACCCACTTCCTCTGCTGTTTGATTGACTGCAGCTGTTTTAGACATATTGTCTTTATGCTTAATGTACACATTATAAGCCATTTGCCTTTGTCCAGATCTTATGTGTTTCCCTTTACGATTTTTTGAAGGACCTGGTAAAACTGCTTCCGCCGTACTATAGAATATTAGCGATTACGAAAAGAAAGTTAACGAAATTGATAAAATACCTTAACAAATGAATATTTCACTTGCGAGTTCTAAGAAGAACTATTTTTTAAGAATATTAACAACAAATAACTATGTAAAATACGGAAATCGACAAAATCTTTGAACAAAACTGTCAGTAAACAAATTTTTGACAGAACGAGCTAAATGCGATTATTTTGCCGGTGTAAATGCACACTCGATTTCAACCAATCACAAACGTTTATTGTAAGCCCTATCTTTCCCAATGCTTTATTCTTAGACTGAATGGAGTATAGTTACATTTTTCAATCTCTTCGAGCTTGAATCCGGCTCTTTTGTATCTGCTTATAGCTTTATTACAATTTCCTGTAAAACGCGAGTATTGCCATGATGTTTTTTATAATGTCCTATTTTCTAAGCTTTTGAAGTTCGTTGACGTTTATTCTTTCCTATAAACTTCAAAAAATCTATTGCGAGACGTGATTGTTTAATGTCATTGTTGGCATAAGTAAATATGGCAATTGTGTGTAATTTCTTGCATTAAGGACCATTTTTATAATATAGAAAGTTCGTTATTGTTATTATTATACTTACATGTAAAAAAAAAATTAATTTTATTGACAATTTATAGTAATAGAGAGAGAAGGATGGGAGAAATTTTATTATGTGCTTGCCGCATAGAACAAATACATACAGTGTGGAAATAAAGTAACGGATAGAGGCATTAACTTCGTTAATATTCATTTTTTTTTACTGCAATTTTTTTTCTTGTTATGACGTCATCGACATTTTTTTTAAATGACAACCTATAATTTTTTTAATTGATTTCGGTAACACTTTCAATTCCCTATCCAAGGGTATAAAATTTTTAAAATGTTATATTTGAAAAAAATTGAGACAAGGAGTCTTGATGTTCAAATATTAAAAATTCATTATATTGGCAAAATAAATTTAATTACCGGTGCCTAAAACAAAAAACAATTAGTTGTGGCTGTCACAATAAAATAATTTGTCAGTGACACATTAAAGTAGGTACATAAGTGTTATTTCTCTCTTCTAAATTAGAATAACTTAATTTTGTCCCAGAATTCGACACGAAATTGGATTAATATTAGCTCAAACTATCATAAATGTGATAAATGAGTTTTATAATCATCTTGGGTATTGTCGGATGGTACAGGGTCGTCATTTTGAACAATTAATGGAAATGTAATTTAAAAAGTGTTATTTCTGTGCTTATTTTTGTGTGATGTTATGGTTAGATTTTTTTTCCTGGTTAATGAATTTAGTTTTAATGTGAATATTAACTTTGAATAGTAAATTTACAATTCGGTTTTTGAATATTTTTATATTATATACAATAAAAGCCATTATTATAATAAAAGCTAATTTGCCGTCAACTTTTCCATCAAATTTACGTGACTAAATTCGTGTAATGAATTTTTAATATTTGAACTTTAAGACTCTTTTTCTCAATTTTTTTCAAATATAGCATTTTAAAAATTCTGTACCATTAGATAAGGAATTGAAAGTACTATCGAAATCAATTTTTAAAAAATAGACGTCATTTAAAAAAAATGTCGGTGACGTCATAACATGAAAAGCAAATGAAGTAAGAAACTAAAAATGCAATGAAAATATTCCCTTTAGTTAATATCACTATACCCGTTCAAGATTTTTTTCAAAAAATTAATATTAACGAAGTTAATGTCTCTATCCGTTACTTTTTTCGACACTGTATAGAAAAGAAGGATACAACAGTAATAACTGGTAATAACAATAATACGTACATATCTAATAGGTTTCACATTTCATCAATGAAAAACCACGGTTGAACTCGGCATTTTTTCATTTCTTTACCATTACCTATTCACATAGTATCTGCTCATTAGCGCCTATGTAACTATTTGACAGAAGCTAATGCACTTTATAAATTTAGAGCCTTTATTCATCAAAAGAAAAAACAACATCCCTTGTTATCGCTTCGCTTACGTTCTCAGACCATCAGCCCAATAAATACACTTTTCATTCCCAAACTGTCCAACATTTGTCGGATTCCTGACGTTAAAGCTTGACAATTGGTCGATGATGGTGACAATTCTTCCTCGATATTTTTCCGTAGTCCACATCACATATCTCGATCGTTACATCTTTGGTGTTAGTACCAGTATCAATTCGGAGCATTTATGAGACAACTATTATTTTAGTGAATTCTAACGTTTGCTAGCAATTGAAGATACCTGTGCAAAAAGGAGGCAGCTCCATTTTATCAATATTTTGAGGAGAAGAAAAAAACTATTTTACTACGCATTATTTTAATTTATATGTTTTATTTATATGTAGGGTTAAACTCTAGTACCTAATACATAATGTACTCCAAAAGTACGCTTTTTGGACATTCGATTGGCTCACAATATCAAAAAGAAGACGTTGGAGCTGCCTCCTTTTTGCACCGGCGAGTTAAAAAAAATACCAAACACAAACTCCAATGTGATTTATTAACAACATGTTATCAAAAGTAATAAATAAACACAAACTAATCATCTGTAAAGCTATCTTCTTCTGACTGAGTAGGTTCTTCTTCTCCTTGACACTTCAGCCGGTCATAAAACCACTGACATTCGGCAGGCACATATTTTGTTGCAAGTTCTTTCACATGTAGGTATTTCGGGCGCTTAAGTGGTAATGGTCCGGAGTAGTAGTAATGTAGACGGGAGTAAAGTCAACGTTGCGCCATGTTTCTGAAGGGTAAAGAAGTCCTTTAAAGAGGCACTAGCCAAACTGCTGCATTCTACACCTTTTGCTGTGTACTCTATGACACGATAAGAAGATATACCAAATTTTTGTTTTCTTTGGTTTAACACGCACTTTTTAAAAGTCCCGTTGAAATGAACACTAAAGTTCAAAATCATTTCTTGGGAAACTGGAACCACTTTAAATTTACGGCATGTACTTTTTACCAGTGCAACCCATTCTTCTGGCAACACGATCCTTTTCGATCAATCCGAAGCTCCGATCACAAGGCAGGAAACTATGTCCTGGTTCTGGATATCTGTGTATAATTTTAGCAAATCTATTAGTATTTGCAAGTGTGTAAAGATACTGAGCCAAGACTTGATTTTTATTTTGTGAGCTGCAGTTATCAGAATATAGATATAATTTTGTCACTGTTGATGCTACAAAATTTTCAAGAAAATAATGTAAAGAGCTTACTACATCATTAGCTCCTTTCTTGGCTACGGTTTCATCGTACATGAAAAAGTACGATTTTTCAGAACTTGCTGCAAAGACACAAAAGTTGTATTCCCACAGTTGTCGTTTAAAAAAAAACATCTCCACTATGTACGTGGGGAAGAGGCATATTGTAGTGAAAATCAAACGCTAACAGCTCCATCTCATCTTTGTTCTCCGAAATTTCTGCAATATCTTCCTTCATTTTTGTGTAAAAATAACTTGCTTTTTTCTCATGCACCTGTTTTTCATATATTAGATTCCTTTTTACTTCTTCATTGTTTTCCGCTGATATGAAGTTGTCGAGTCTATCGCAAGTCTGGCAAGTGTCCGACCGTGGCTTTCCAAATGAGTAGTTATAATTTGAAACAAAGTGCCGACAAAAATAGTCGTATATAAATTGAGGCTTTACTTTTTTATCGTTCTGGATGGCAACGCATATATCGGGTTCGTACATTTGAAGATAAAGCTTATGCATTTTTTGCATATTTAGTTCCGGTGACAAATAAAACTTATTTTCATTTTTAGTGCGGCTATAGTGCGATGATCTTTTTGGAAATGACTGTATATGCGAATCAATTTGATGTATTACATCCTCACGTATCCTATTAGGGCGATTGGTGTGTTTTCCACGCATGTCATTGGGTACTGGAATGTTATCTTTCAAGTGCTTGACAATAGCTTCTACTCTTTTCTTACTAATGCCAAATAACGAACAAAGACTATTTCTACAAACCCTGTTTACAGTTGCGCCGACTTTTATGGTATATTCACAGGAACACGAACGATTTATTCCTCCACCCAATTTAGGTCTAGATCTGGCAGTCTTTTTTTATAACTATTTGACCTCCTAGAAATATGTCCTGTTTCTCTTTGTCAGCAATATTATTAAAGATTGTCAGAATATCTTGCCGAGTAGTGTCGTGTATTTTTTTGAAACATTTGAATTTACAGTTGTTACAGTTTTTGCCAGTTTTCTTTCACCTATCAGACTTTTACTTTTGTTTTTAATGCCGATGTAAGATTTTCCTTCAGCTCTCCTTTTCTTAGCAATATTTCTAATCCACTTACTTTCATCTCTTGCTCGTTTCTTGACAACTTTTTTTTTCACCACTATTTGTTTCTGTTCACCATAATCACTTTCAGAATCACTTTTGACGAGTGATGAAATTTCAGCACTTGAATTAAATACAGAAATGCGTCTAACACTAGGTCCAGGATCATCGGGAGGAAAATCAGGATCTGTATCCGAATCGTCACATTGTTCGCTTGGACTATTGCTAGTCGACATTTTACAAAAACAAGTATTATTCGACAAACTCTCTAAATTTCACAAAATGCACGGAATAACAACGGGAACTATAGGCAGCTACGAAACAATATGGCGACGTCTTTCACAATGTACGTGTTGCATCCAATCGGCGAATATATCAACTATACATCCCATGCAAAAACGAACCAGCTCCGGAGCTGTCCCCTTTTTGCACCGAATACAATAAGGAGGCATCTATATTTTCATTATATTTTCCAAACGAGAAAACGGATCTGCCTCGTTTGTACACCAAACGATAGAGCGCCTTTTAGTTGCCTTATAGCGACTAAAAACGAAATTTCGTAAAAATATGGAGCTGCCTCCTTTTTGCACCGGTGTCTTCAATTGTCATCGCATATCCATCGTTTTGACGGTTCATAAGTGGAATCGAATATTCATTGCAAATTAAACGTCAGATGGATTTTTTGTCCGTCAATATTAAATTTTCCTGTTACTTTAAAGGATATTCTTGCACTTCAGCTTAATTACATACCAACATGTCAAATTAAAGATTGTATACCGAAGATACTGATCTCTTCAGTCTCGCTTCCTAGTTCTATGTTCACCTTTCTCTGAATAAATGCTAAAATCGTGATCGATCAAATTAGTGCCATTTAGTACATTCTTTACTGCTTTTGTATTTGATTCTCTCATTCTATTTGGACATTTCCAGTATTTATAGAACGAATCCTGCAAACGTTTAAGACTGTAATTTGTTATGCGACATATATACATATATAGTTACTGACCTTGTGGTGTCAATTCTTTCCACCTTAATTTACGACAGCGGTCGTTTTGCCGGTCTTTCTTCTAAATGTCGATGCGTCTTGATAATTACCAATCTGTATACGTATGACCATTTTACGAATTGTTCGTAAATTAACATTGTTTTGTTATTAGAAAACTTCAAGACACAAAACTGTCATCGTAGAAATAAATATATGTTTGAATTGATAAAGCTCTCGCCTACTTTTGATAGCGAGACTTTTTTACCGGATCCGTCTGCAGAGAGGCTTTTAATGAACTGTACCTTCATTATAGAAGTACTTGGAAAGTGGAGATTGCTGCCGAACCATGCGTAAAAATCCATTCTCTCGGCTTTTGAGCCTTCGTCGGCACGCGAAATCTCGATAGCGTTGAACTCTTTCGTGAAAGTGAGAACCGTGAAACTTTTCGATGTCTCTGAAATATCTGACAATTTTTGATTTTTGACGTGTTTTGATTGTATTTTCTGTCACACAAGCGCCGATTTTTCTTCACGTAAGCCCGCTGTCCCTTTTCGGAGCCTCCGATCTCGAGCGTGGTCTCGCCAGCAACCACCAAATATAGCACACGCAATGGAGAATTATCCAGTCTATACGTACTCAAAGACGTAACGCTCCAGACGCGATTTCCTGGAAGGAGTTAGACATATCGTTTTTCCTTATTTGATGGTTCGATTAAGCTACATCAACTGAGGCGATTAGAGTGGGTCACTCGAATGGATTTTATTATATAAAGGTGCGGCAATAGTGTGTCGGCGGAGCTTAACATGAAAACTAATAACTTTGTAGCAATGAGACTTTACGTACGTATGTAGTAGACTACTCTGCATTTTCTATTTTTATTTACAAATATACGGTTTGATGTAATTCGCTGAACCCGTTCGAAGAAACCTTATCAACAAAATTTCAAGCGTTTTACTATTCGGTGATCTTCGGTCGGAATATTCTATGGCTGATTTGATTAAAACAAATTCTGATGAAAGTTCAATTGATGGTTACGGTGTT
Source organism: Amphimallon solstitiale (assembly GCA_963170755.1). Lineage (NCBI taxonomy): Eukaryota > Metazoa > Arthropoda > Insecta > Coleoptera > Scarabaeidae > Amphimallon > Amphimallon solstitiale. The sequence continues at coordinate 107,003,317 of OY720681.1, read as the reverse complement.
TTGGGATGCTAAGGGTATCTTGTTCATTGATTTTATGGAGCGTAGAATTACAATCACTTCTGCAGTGTCTTGTGAAACTTTAAAAAGACTACGCCGCTCAATACAAAACAAGCGTCGTGGTCTGCTGATATCTGGTGTTGTGTTTGGTCACGACAATGCTCGCCCTCACACAGCTCAAAGAACAAATGAACTTTTGGTGAAGTTCAAATGGGATCTTTTTGATTACCCCCCTACAGCCCAGACTTGGCTCCCAATAATTTCCACCTGTTCCCATACATGAAGCGGTGGTTTGCATTTCAGCGGTTAGCCAATGACGATGAGCTTATAAACAAGATATAACAAATGCTGAATTTGGTTGGAGATTATGTCGAAAAGTGCAGAAAAGGGTTAGTTTTAAGATGAATACGTATAATACAATTTTTCTATCTCGATTGGTTTAATTTTTATTTCAACCGGATGTTACTTTGTGGACTACCCTCGTAATTAGGCAAATAAGTGTAATTGCTAAAAATTCAACGAATGTATAAGTGCCATCTAATTGACAACCCCTTAGGCGACATTGACATTGGCAGTTAATTGTAATCAAACAAAAAAAAGCGCGATAAATTCACTATGAATATACGAATAATGAAAAAGTGAGTAATTGAATGCTTAAATTAATTAGGTGATCTGCTTTAGATTTGATATTATAGTTTAATCAACAATATTTTTAATTTAATGCTCATAGAAAATATATTGCACAAACACTTGCGTGAATGCATCCTCCGCGCAGTCGCGCAATTAAAGGCACTCGCTCATTGCATTCGCTCGTGCTTTAAGAATGCGCTGAGGCGGGAAAATAGTCTTCCCGCACTTAATTTGTAAATAACAATTTTTTCTTGGTCATTCATAGTTACTCATTGTTTTAAATGCAGATATTGCTAGTTTTATTTCCGTTCTATATATTCTTAATTTTGCATTCCTGCTTATTCTCTTGTTTCTCATGAATGTCTTAAATTTTAAATAGGCTCTATTATTAACTGGTTATACTTTCAATGCTTCTGTTTTTTTATTATTTAAATTTAAATCGTCTTTTTTGTCGTTCTGTTAGGTTTTCGATGGTAGATGTATCTTATTTTCGTGAATTTAGTTTTTTTATTTATTAGTCATGGTAACATATTCTTTATGCTTTCCTCGATACTTGATGGTGTTTCATCCAGCCTTTTTTGTCGCCCGCAGTTACTGCTATATCATCAGCATATAAAATATTTGGATTAGTCTTGATATAGTTGCTTAAATTAAATAAGACGTGCTTAGTAAAAGTTGTCAAATAAATAAAATCATTATAAATGGTGTAATTCAGAACTTTCTTTTGAAAGCAAAGAAACAACTGAGACTGTAACTGATATGCAGCAAACATTGGACAACTATGCTCCTTCGAAGTTATCGTTTTTCTGGCAGGTGCTCAGTTTAACTTGGCGACATGAGTCTAGACCAGTGGTTGATTCCTGCGCCCCCCCCCCTCTGTAAAGTTATATGCGAACGTCGTGCCCCTCCCCCGCTCGATGTAATATAAATTATATTAATAAAATTAATAAAAGAATTGTTGCGCCCACCATTGAGCAACTGCCTCGCACTCCACATTTCCAGAAATGGTTAGAAAAATTCATGATGTTTCGTTACTTGACCGTAGAGTGGAAGTGGAGGAGATCCTCGTATTACAGGGCTGAAACCCTGTCCTCGTCTATTGACACTGCTGTTACCTGACAGAGACCTTCGAGGCAAGCTGTAATGGACGAAACATATGAAGTTGACAAGAAGAAAACGACATGGTTTTAACCCAAAAAGAAGTGAAATTTTAACGAAAACTGTAGAACTCAAGTATCTGCTTTGGAAGTCAAGTGGCGCCTTCTTGAGTAATTTTTGGTGTAGCATTGGATACACTCCAGCAAGTTTGTCACTGCTACGTTATCCATCATTTTAGGTACGTCTATACTGTGTGTCCAAAAAGTCTGGAAACACAAATAAAATTGAAACGGATGATTTTTGAGAAAAATGCAAAAACAGGTCAATTAGTATTTTCAAAAAACTACTGGTTGATGGTATGATGACCTTGAAAAAGTTATGTCGTCAAAAAGAATTAAATAAAATATTTTTGATAGATCTTTTAATTGTCTAAACGACAGTCAAAAAAATTTTCATTCTACTTAAGAAAAATTTTGAAAAAGAAAATCATTATAGAAAACAAAGAAAATTTTAATCGTAGAAATCAGCAAAAACTCTTACAATAAATGTTCAAAATGTTGTCCTTGAGCATCTTGGCAATACCCTAAACGATAATAAAATTCATTTTGAACGTTTTCTATCATTTCAGGAGTGATCCTTCGTACTTCAATCTCAATCCGTTGGCGCAAGTCTTCCAAATTTTCAGGTTTAGTTGCGTATACCTTATTTTTTAGGTAACCCCACAAAAAATAATCAATAGGCGTTAGATCTGGCGACCTAGCCGGTCACTCGATAGCCCCCCTCCTGCCAATCCATCTGTTTGGGAAGGTATTCTCGAGATAATGCAGAACATTTCCCGCATAGTGGGGTGGAGCCCCATCTTGTTGAAACCAAATTTTTTGGCTGGGCAAATTAGGATCTTCATGGTTCGGAAATATTTCTGCTAATGACGGAATTAAATAATTTTGTAAAAAATCCAAATACATTTCCGACGTCAGGTTACCGTTGAAAAAAAAGGCCCTATAATTCTGTTACCAATTAAACCAGCCTATACATTTAATTTCTGAGGATACTGAGTTCGTACCTCATCCAGCGTGGATTTTGGCGTGCCCAGTACCTGCAGTTTTGTCTATTAACAGTCCCATGTAATATGAACGTAGCTTCATCTGGAATAAGATATTTCTGATAAGAAACGGATCATTATCACACATAGGCATCAGTTGTTCGCAAAACTGTACACGCCTGTCGAAGTCGTCTTCAGACAGCTCATGAACCAAACACATTTTGTAGGGTTGATACTTAGTTTTCCGGAAAATATTACCAATTGTACTCTTCGACACGTTATAAACTCCCGAGCAAGCTGCCGTGTACTAGAATTTGGAGTTTCCTCTACTGACAATAATACGTCGAGTTGCGTATCTTCTGCGATCTTTGGACGACCACTTCTAGGGCGATCTCGAACATGGCCTTCTTTTTGAATTTTTTTGTGAATCTTACTCACTGCAGAAATACTAATCGGGGCACGCTCCGGATGTGTATTAAATAAGTCGCAAACTTCTCTAACTGAACGAGCCCTATCCCCAAAACCAATCATCATCAATATTTGAATACGTTCCCTCTCACTTAAAACCATTTTTAATCAGATTTTTTTTAACTTACGCACAATTCGTATTTGACAGAATGTCACAAATAAAACAAAATGTGTTTGAAAAATAATCGACTTTTAAGCCAACTATGTTTTTTTTTTAAAGACAAACTTTTCCCTTTTCGAAGAAGTAATTAAATTTCTCTTAAGTAAAATGAAAAAAATTTTTCAGTCATTTAGACAATTAAAAGATCTATCAAAAATAAAATTATAAATGCGACGTTGCCATTTAAATTTTTTTTTTGATGACATCATAACTTTTTCAAGGTCATCAAAAATTCCAAACAAATACCATCAGCCAGTAGTTTTTTGAAAATACTAATTGACCTGTTTTTGCATTTTTCTCAAAAATCATCCGTTTCGATTTTATTTGGGTGTTTCCAGACTTTTTGGACACACAGTATGGTGCTGTATCGCAGTATGGTTATAATTATCACATTTCTACTTCCTTCATTTCTCATTGCAATTCCACAACCACTTGCAATAACAAGTAAGGATTCACGATTCGATTAATGCGGTTTCGATAAATATTTTTTGATAAATAATATTTCGGAAAGCTTTCCGCAAACAAGAAAGTCATGTACAAACACCAATTCACTTTATAACAAGAAAAATATTTGTAACTATTTCCCTCATAAAACAACGTATTAAGGGGCTGAAATAAAATAACTTTAAATACAGCTCTGATATTCTAAAAATATAAACTATATATCATAAAATTACATGTCAAAACGTCAAGTGGAAATAAGTTATTAGGTGCTCAACATTCGCATTACTTATTTTTATATATAATATTTACATAACCTGAAAGAAAATTTTCCTGTAATTTGAGAATAACGAATTGATGCCCTGTGGGTGAGACATTCGAGATAAATTCTTTTCGAGTATGAATTACGACGTCGCATCAGTTTCCGCTTTAAAAGGGCGCACGTAAGATAGATGACTACGAAACCGAAATTTTACATTTGAAATTGTAATTACGTTGCGCCTTCAAGATAAAAGAGGGAGAAATTGAAAGGTGGAAGTGAATGGACGTGCAAAATCGTTTAGTTATTATTACCTTCGACGTATTTAATATAAGGGAGAAAGATAAGTGCAAATGCGGTATTACGATAAATCTAGATATGTATTGTCATGTATCTTTCTTGCAAGCACAGCTTTTCATATTAAGTTTCATTAGGAATAATCATTCTTTAAATCACACAACTATTTTGTTTAAATATTTCAACAATTAAAAGTACAAAATGTATGATATACAGAGTGATAGGGAAATTCAGATAACATTTCTAACTGTTTAGTATTGTTATTATAATATCTTTTTGAGCTTTAGCTAGCAACAGCATCTAACGTACAATGAGTTTTTCCTGAATTTATTTTAAATGTTTTTATCAATCCTCTAACGGGTGTCTGTCATTGATTTACACATTGTGATTAGAAATTTTCATTGTATAGGAAACTTGGCGTGTCTTCCTTTAATTCTTCTACCGCAATAGCCGTGGCAAATATTTAATTTAATAAAAGAACATTTCATAAGCAAATGATCATACTTACATACTTGCTACTATAATATTGCCAATATTATGAAATTTCATATTATGTAATTTCATATTCTCTTAAAGTTGATTAGTTTTGTCGATATTTTTCAAAACCTTTTAAACTGACAAACAAAGCAAATTTGACAGTTATGTTGAACCCAAGCAGGGCCAGAAATTGTGAAACCTAATCTTCACAAAAATGCAAGCGGCCGATCAGTAAATCAATTTTAGACATATGCATTCAATAATAATAATAATAATATTAGCAAAAAATATAAATGGTCTCTAAAAGATGTTCAAATGTCTTATTTTTCATCAATATGACAGCATCTAGTTGCCTCGAAATGTGTTTGTTCAATGAAAAGTATACAGCGAATAGTATAATGCATCTGTAATTAATCTATGCCGCTGCCATTGGCATTTCAGTGATTTTTGAAATTATTATGACATAAACTAGTCAAGTTTAACATAATATGATTTCGAAATTACAGGCTATTAATGCTATTTCATAATATTGGCAATGTTATAGTTGCATGTAAGCATGATCATATGATTATAAAGTTATGTTTATTTTGGATATTGAATATTTAGTTAAGACACTTGGAGTAGGGTAACTGAAGGAAGACGTTTCCAATATGCCGATTTTATAACATGAAAGTTTCTGAATCGCATGACGCAAGTCAATTACAGACACCCATTATATATCCATCCTTCGCGCTTGCTGAATTTCAGATTCAAACTAGATAATTAATTTCATTTTTCTATAGATTGATTAAAAGGTCATTAAAAACTGAATAGCAAGTAAAATGAAAACGTTTAGTTTGCATTAATCTTAACGTTTAAATCGTAACAATAGACAATTATCATTTAAAATATAGCTTTATAACTAAAATCTATGCCAGATGTCTATTTTATTATCATAATAATCGTCTGCATTTGATGTATACTTTGTTAATGTATCCTTTTAATATAACTTTCTGCTTTGTAGCACGATCATATCGTCTGACCGATTCTATTTTAGATTTATAACAATTCACATTCCTGTCATCTTATTTCTAGCGAAAGAAAGGAATTGTTGTGGAATTATGAACAGTAAATGAGTGGTTTTCAACATAATTGCAGTACAGATACTAAAAAGTGAAGTTAGGTGGAACTGTATGAACACAATGACAAACACACTGTCATGTATCTCAAGAAACTGTTCTAACTGCGTTATTATATAACGTAGTATTACACGTATATATACATATATACTATGCCTGTGTATTTATTATACAATATTTTATTTAAAAGTTAATTGTCAGAAATAAATAATTATAATTGAGTGTTTTATCCAACAGATAAGCATTTTAAAAAGCAATATAAATAAACACTGGAATGGAATGTGAATTATTGAAGTTTAAATTAAAATTGTTTCTGAATTTAATATATTTTATATTTATTGTTCAACATTATCATATGTAATGGAATTATTATGAATATCACATTTTAATTAAAATGACGCTAGCATGTACATATATAACAAAGCATACTTATAAGTAGGTACATATGGTTGACTATCATGAATTTAATAATCATATACATAAATATAAATAAAGATACCTATGGCTTAATAGCAAAGTTGAATAGTTTTATTTTTTATTAGAAGAGACGCTTGGTCGCCATTAACGCGTTGGTTTAAATTCAAGTTGCGTTTTCAAAGTAATTAAGATATTGGTGGAAAATTACCACAAATTTATAAGTGAATAATACTAAAAGGCGCGCTATTTATCATTATTATTTTTATTTCAACTAGTAATTACTAATAAGCTTACTTTTTTGAACACCATTTTAATTCATGAGAGTGAAGTTATCAAAACAAAATGGTTTGTGAAGGGGACATCGCCTGCAAGGTATCTAAACTTTTATTTAGCACAGCCTATCATGTGCATATACGTTTACGTATAAATGTATATATGTATACTTGTGATAGTAAGAGAAAATGAACACTATAGACATAACCCACATGACATAAAGATAGGACAATTTATTTTTTTACCTACTTAAATTTTAAATTTTAGGCGGTTAATTTGAATTTCATCTTAATCTTTTACGAGTGCAGTGTATACCATTCTTACGCTACAAGAAATGCTACATTTAAGTTACTATGTAATCTGGAGCCTTATAATGTAACAAAATACTTGGAGAATATATTCAAACTGTAATTTGGTATATTAATATTAATATTTATATTTTGCTTGACGTTTGCTAATTGTAAATTTTAACTTATACAAATTATGCAACAATATACTTTACTTTACATAAAACGAGGCGAAAGCAATAAAACATTTTTCCTATGCACGCAGACGAAGAAAGGACTTTACCATTCTCATTAAGATTATACAATATTCCTTTTCATTAAAGACTAGTCTTCGGGTATATTCTCTACTAAAAACATTCATAACAATAATTAGCAAATAAATGTCCAACATTCTGCAACAAGGATTATATTAAGCCAACTAAAGTACCTATTATGCAAATCGTGAAAGCACAATTTGCCGTCTTTCCCTTTTCCTTTGTAAAATGCAAACTGGGGATTATATGAATGTACAATCTATTAAAGCTCTGCATGTATTTGAGATATAAATTATCTGTCTAAAAGTTTTCTCCATATTTTCAAGTAGCAAACCGTCAAAGAGCTAACATGAAACGTATTGTTAAAACGAAATAGGATGCGACGCAGGCGAAACTACTTACATGAAAGTGTACTAAAGCGCACGTTGAAAGCAGATGCTGTAAAATTCTTTGATCTAAAGTGTAGTTTAAAAATAAAGGCTTAATTTATCCTTTTAAAATTTATGTTGAATAGTATTACGTTTAATACTTAAATCTTCATATCGTTTAACGATTTCTGCTAAACATAAACACTTTTGAATATATAAACACCTATTATACCGGGTGTCTGTTTTAACTCGGCCACCGGACATATCTCGGCAACCGTTTATCGTACAACCTGGCGCCAAAAAACTTGATAGCAAAATGGAATACGAGAATTACAACAAAAATATTTTTAAGTTACCAAAATGACCGCAAGGGGGCACAATTCTCAAGTTTAATCAAAAATTTGATAATTATTTATTAAATTCAAGGTTAAGATAAGTTATTTTTTTACTGGCAGCATTTCCATATGTTTTTATACAATTTTCATTTGAAACTTTTTGATCTAACTCCAATACGAAGGGGTGGGTGGAGGGGGGTATGTCTGCTTACAAAAGTAGGTATAACTTCGGTGTGCCTTAATGGATTTTAATTTTTCTAGGCTCATTAAATAGAGAATTTTACAGAGAATTGAAGTGTATGTAGTAAGAAATAACTTGGTTGCCAAAAAAAGTAATAGGGAGCGCTGTTCTTGATGTATGTATATTACTTGTTTTTTCTCTAAAATTTTAAATGGAAGGATATATTTTTAATATTTTAATATTGAAGCGCATAAAAAACTGAAGAGAACGATGAAAACCGGAAGTTGCTACCTTTCTTTTTGATGAAGATATAGACATAAGAGAACAATATAGAAAAATGACATTTTTAAATATAAAAAATATTTATTTATTGCAAGTAATAATTTTATTTTTATTTTAAGTAGGTGACTAGAGAGTGTATAGTTTGTTTTCAATTGAATTTCCATCATACTTTTTCATAAATGCATTACATATATTACCTTGAATTCCCCTTTTAATGTTTCCAAATTCTATGGCTATTATTTGTTAAATTTCATTTCTTGTCCTTTTCCAACATCGAAATAAAATAATAATAGTAATAATGAACAGCTTTTATTTAGATTTCCATTATACAATATCGTATGCACCATGATACTGAATTACATTGTTATATTTCGAAGGTGGGCCATGAAAATCGAAATGTCAAAATATTAGTGTCACTTGTAGTTAAACTTTTTGTACATATTTAATAAATTAAGCCTTTTTGGACACCTGCCCATAGTTATTAAGTTTGTATAGTGCATATTCTAACATTGAAGCCTATGACATGATCAGAATATATTTTCAATGTTTTGAAAATGCAGTTCTTGCTTCACGGCAATATTCACAATATTATCCGGAAAGAAGACATTATTCCCGTAGAGTTTTTATTCGCCTTGCGAGATGTCTACGTGAAACAGGACAAGTTCGCTATATTCCTGCTCCACAAAAATTTCGTAGAAGTCGAAATGAAGAGAGTGTTGTCAATGTCTTAGCGTATGTTGAAACTAGTCCACATTCAAGCATCAGAGAAATGTCGAAATATCTTGGTTTAACAAGATGGTGTGTTAGAAATATATTGATTAGAGCACAAGTTACATCCGTATCATATGAAACTACATCAAGCCATATCATATCAAGATTGCGACATCAGGTTAAGTTATTGCTAATGGTTAAAGCAAATGATGCAAGAAAAAAGGAACTTCCTGTCTGAAACCTTATCGACTAATGAAGCAATCTTTGCAAATAACGAGAAATTAAATGTACATAATTTGCACCATTAGTCAAGGAACAACTCCAACTGGATTCAGGAGGTTTACAATCAACATCGGTGTAGAGTAAACGTATGGTATGGTATCTTAGAAAACAAAATCATTGGGCCTTTTTGAAATTGAAGTAGCTGTGCTCTCTTCTAATCACCGAATAAACATGTGCATTGAAAATAATTGTGGACACTTTGAACGTTTATTAAATTGAAGTTTTTTGTTTTATTTTTTGTAATTTCTTATTTAAATATATGTGTTTTGACGGTTTCGTTTATATTACTGCTTCAACATATTTTCTTATTTATCTTTAGATATTTTTTTGAGTTTCTTTTTTACATATTTATATATTCGTTACCAACTGATATATTATATTGTCTTTTTTTTTTTCGTTATTGTATACTTAGTTCATGAGTTATGGGAATTATTTTTGCCGTTGTCCTATAATTAGATGCATATCTGTTGGGTAATAGAACTATATTATTGTTATAATTATTATTATTTTATTTCGATGTTGGAAAAGACAAGAATGAAATTTAACAAATAATAGCCAGAGAATTTAAAAATATTGAAAGGGAAAATCAAAGTAATATATGTAATGAATTAAAAAAATGAGATGTGGCCACCACACGACTTTCTTATACCTATAAGCGTTTCAAATTATAGAATTTTAAGAATCTTTTTTTACAAAAATTATTCAAAATCCTATTCTAAGTACTTCTATTCTCTTAATAAATCTCTATAGAATGCATACTTTGCAAGATATTATCAAAAAAGTGCTCCTCGCTAAGAGTAAAAGTGCTACTTCCGGTACGAATTTTAAAATTTCATATATACAAAAAATATTGCAAATCCAGTTTTAAATACTTTTGTACTCTTGATAAATATATATAGAATGCATAACTTACGACACATTTGCAAAAAATCGCTATTCGATAAGAGTAAAACTGGCACTTCCGGTCTGAATTTTGAAACTTTTTTATATAAAAGATATTGAAAATTATGTTTTAAATACTTTTATACCCGTAACGTACTTGTCTAAAAAGCATGATTTGCGAAATATTCGCAAAAAACTGATTTTCGATAAGAGTAAAAGACCTACTTCCGGTAGGAATTTCGAAAAACTTTTTAAATAAAATTATTCTCAATTTTAATTATAAGTATATATGAATTCTTTATAAATTTGTTTAAATTTAGTAGTTGACGAAATATTGGCAAAATTCGATTTTTTCGCTAAAGTAAAGTGCTACTTCCGGTCTACCGATTTTACTGAAAAACTAAGCAGATCTCAAGAGGGAGATTACACACGTAAATACAAAATTTGGAATTGATACCTACAGAGGTTTGACCGCTATCGTGGTCACACACACACACAGAGACACACACACACACACACAGACAGACAGACACACAGACATTTTTTAAAAACCACTTTTTCGGTATCAGGGGACTTCAAAACGTGGACATCTGCAAAAATCTCGAGGTCGAAAATATTCATCATCACAATACTTCCTTATACTACGTATAAGAAAGTAAAATCGGTAAAAAGATTGAAATGAATACATATATGGAAGAGTGTGATGAAAATTCAATTGAAACAAACTATAGACTCTCTAGTCACCCTATTAAAAGAAAAAGAAAATTATTACTTGCCATAAATAAATATTTTTTATATTTAAAAATGTTATTTTTCTGGATTTTCCTCTTATGTCAATATCTTCGTCAAGAAAAAAGGTAGCAACTTCCGGTTTTCATCGTTCTCTTCAGTTTTTTATGCGCTTTAATATTATGATATTAAAAATATATCGTTCTATTTAAAATTTTAAAGAAAAAACAAGTAATACACATAAACTAAGAACAGCGCCCTCTATTATTTTTTTCACAACCAAGTAATTCTTGCTACATACACATCAATTTTCTATAAAATTCTCCATCTAATGAGCCTATTAAAATTAAAATCCGTTAAGGCACACCGAAGTTATACCTACTTTTGTACGCAGACATACCCCCCCCCCCCCATTCTCCCCTTCGTATGGGAGTTAGATCAAAAAGTTGCAAATGAAAATTGTATAAAAACGTTTGGAAATATTGCTAGTAAAAAATTTAACCTAACTAAACCTTGAATTTAATGAAAAAATTTGAAATTTTTAATTTACATTGAGAATTGCACCCCCTTGCGGTCATTTTGGTAAGTTAAAAATATTTTTGTCGAAGTTCCCCTAGTTCATTTTACTATCAAGATTTTTTCGGCTAAGTTGTACGATAAACGGTTAAACAGACACCCGGTATATACTTATACACAATTATTGTGAAAAGTACATTTTGTTTCAGGGAATATTTTGTTATATTTAGAATTGCTATAACTGCGGTTCTTTACGAGAACTACGCGACTGATAGAACTAATACCAGAGCAGTTTCATTCAACATTCTGCAGGTGATTTAGCTGACTTCAATATTATATAATAGTTCAGCGATTTCTTGTACAGGAGCTTTTAACTATATCTTCAGTTAAAGGCAAAAGTTTTGGTTTTGTTGCTGCCATTTTATTAAAACCCTTCAATGCTAAACTGTTCACCTTTGTAAAGTATTGTGTTTCGGTCTATCACGAATTGCAGTCGCGGCCAACCTTTCAATTAATCCCTCGCATGAATAGTAGTCAGGGTAAACTTTATAATCGTAATCCCCCCACACGAATTGCAGTCGGACGGATTAATAATACCCTCATTTATAATCTAGGTGCTAGAACTGACTTCTCATTTAAAATATGCTATATAAAACGCAGATAACCTAAATTAAAAGTACGACAAGGTTTATGTATGTATATCTCTTTATTAGACTCTTTATATTGTGCGGTCGATAGTGATTGTTATGCGGTGGGAATGTTTTTTGATTTGACTAAAGCATTCGATTTGTTGGATCATGATATCCTGTTGTATAAAATGGAACGCTATGGCGTTAGGGGGTGTCTAAGAACCATATAATTTTATTGGATATGAATATAATTTAAATTAATATTTCCACTTACTTACTTAATTAATCTCAGGGCCGTTATGTAAGGGTGATGCGAAATATTCAATAATAAAATGATTCCGAGACGTTGTTGTACTTAAAAAGGAATTACTACAGTAAAATTTAAATACAATGTATATTTAAGAACAATGACTAATCACACGTATATAAACCACTACAAATAACATAAGGGTAATAAATTATACTTAAACAATTTGAATGTTTTTTCTTCTTTAAAGCTTTAAAGGATTAATGGCCATGGGTCTCTTATTACTTATTATATTGTATAATATTTATTTCCAAGGAATGAATACCTTATACCGAATAAAGTCTGTGTTGTTTCTTCTCTCTTCTAACGCCTTGAGACAGGGTGGTTCTTCTCTCTTCTAACGCCTTGATACAGGAACTTCTGCGTTTTCTGTGACTTGCACTAGCATTTACGCATAATACGACTTATTATATTCTTTAAAACGTTCACACTTTGCACAATACTTTTAGTGCTCCACTTTAAACACTACTTTCAGATAATGTTAACAATGCTTATAATTGTTAATTAATCTCTTAAAGAAGTTTGAGTTTTTTAAGTACCGCTTTTAATCAGCAGTTGTGTTTTTTCTCTTCTAACTATCTCTCCTTTATATGGGCTACTCATTCACCCCGCAGTCCTTCTAGACGACCGCCTTCTCTGCCATACTCCTGCAGACTGCCTTTTCTTCGACTTGCTTACCGACTGTACCCGATGCTCGACCCTTTGGCGCCTATCTCTTAACTTGTTGTACGCCTTCCCTGCGTTTCGTGTTTTTTAATTTATCCTTGAAACATATACAATTACCAACCATAATGGGTTGTACCATTACAGTACCCCCCCTGGATTTTCTATTGTATTATGGTCGTCCCTGACAATGATCAATCAAAAATCAGGCCCCATAATGCCAAAACCCATTTATAAAACCCCACTTTTTCAAACCCAATACATATTTTTTTTTTTTTTTTAATTTAACAGAACATACACAAAACTAATCCCAAATTAAAAGAAACACCGGGAAATAAAAGAAAACTTTTTCTGGTATTTTATCTATACATATGGATAAACCTTTTAAAATTAATAATACTATTTATATTTTAATTTCCCACAAAATGAGAATTAAATTCAAATGAAATAATACAGAAAACATTTTTTTTTCTTTTAAAATTTGGATCACCTTAAAAATCCCAATACTTTCACTGGTCACTTGATAAAATGAAATAATAGAAAATTCTAAACTCAGGTCAACACCCTTCCCTTGCGGTGGGATCCCTTGGCGGTTTTTTATATTTCCTTAGGTTAATGACATTTTGAGTCATCTCATATTCCTTAGTGGCAATGGTTCCCAACGAATACGCATTCTCACTTACCCTGCAGAGTACCTCATAAGGTCCTCTAAATAAGTGAAAAAATTTCTTTATTTCTTTTGTTAAAGCTGATGAGTGGTAATGGTTTCTTACTAATACCCATTCTCCCTCAGCATAAATTACTGGAGCGATTGCTCGATCGTATCTTTCCTTACGTTGCTCTGCTCTTCTTTTTAACCGCTCTTGTGCTAGGATTATTTTTATCTCTTTCGTTTTGTCTGTTCGCTCAGGGTACTCAATTAATTCTTCGATTAGTCGTTCTGGCCTCTCACCCTTCATTAATTCATGAGGTGTAAACCCCGTTGAATCGTGCTCCGTACAATTCATCCATGTTTCCATTTTGTCTATAGTTTTACAGCTAGCTGCCACCAATATGTTGACCACCTCTTGAGGAAAGTGTTTAATTAGGGCTCCTATTAGTACTTCCTGAGTCACTAATATATCTAAATATTGGGTTTTCTTCACCCAATACCATACATGGTGTGTCATCTTCCCAAATCTATAGTCGTATTGTAGAGGTCGCATTAATTCCGTTATCACTTTCAGTTGGATAGGTGTCGACCAATATTTGTCCAGGAATTGTTTCTGGAAATCTTCGAATTTCGTCCAACTGTCCCTTTTTTCGCTTGCCCATATGGCCACGTCACCGTCCAGCAGGTCTACGGCTATGTCGATTTCTCTCTCCTGAGACAGCACCTTATTCTGAAAATATTTTCCTAAAACCTTTACAAATTCTTTTGGGTGGATACTCCTCTGGTTCTCCCAAAACCTAGGTAGAGTCTTTTCTTCCTGTGCATTTACGATGCCCATTGGTGCAGTTTGTCCCAGCTTTTCCAATGTCCGTTCCAACTCATTTTTTACTTGTTCCATTTTCTGTTGAACATCTTCTCTTTCTTCATTTAAACAAGTCTTAAATTCTTCCTTGAGATCCGACGTCTTGGTATCAATCTCCTTGGTGACCTCTACTTTGGTCTTCTTCAACTCATCGTGAATTTCTAGTTTAGTCTTCTTTTTTAGATCCTCTAATTCCTCTTGGAAATGTTCTCTTTGTTTTTGCATTTTTCCATCCACATCTTTTTTCAGATTTTCCATGTTTGTATCGCCTCGTTGTTTTAGGTCTTGGATTTCCTCCGCAATTTTTCGATTTGCTTCATCCATTTTTTTGCTCAATCCTTTATTTTCCTCCCTCAGTCCAGCGATCTGACCGCTCAGATTCTTATTGACATCATCAATTTTATTTTCCATTCTTTTGCTTGAATCTTTCATTGATTCTTCCATTCTTTTGCTTGAATCTTTCATTTCCTCCATAATTTTTTGGAAATAGTTCATCATTGTTGTCTCATTACTGCCTTGGCTTGGTTGTGGTTGCTCCACCTCATTACCATTTGGGTTATTTGTTCCCAATTGGTTTCCAGTTTCTTGGTTGGTCGATTCCATTTTTTCTTTATTTAGAATTCTTCCACTCCTTAATAGCATAAATTTTCCTTATCCTATACTCTACTGTATTTTGTGCAATAATCCGTCTTGTCAATAATATTCTTTGATCTTCCCCATAGGTAAAATCTTCTACCGAGTTCCAATTTTATTTATTTCTGCTTTAATCGCGCCGTCAATAATTTTCTTGACTAAGTGTGCGCTACCCCCCAATTCTCTAATTCTTCCTCTCTTTTCCTTGCTCAAGGCCTACTTTATTTTTCAATCCCCTTCAAAACCCAAATGGAAAATATTAATTCTTATCAGTGTCCACCCTGTATATATTTTACATGAAATTATTTAAAATGGGTTTAATCTATCTCAAACAACCCCCCATTACTATTAGAACAACTTCTAAAGATAATTCACCTTAATCGCGAACACCCTGTATTTTATTTACCTGTCCCGATTAAAATTGATCTATTTTGATGCACAAACTACTCAAAAAATTATTAAGCCCTATCCTTCAATAAGATTATTTTATAACCAACACCCTGTATATAATTTTACCTGTACCTGAAATTAATGATTTACATAACGATTCAAACATCCATTACCAGAAAAATGTTTCTTCATATATGGTAATAATTTATAATTTAAATTTTCCCGGAAAACTTTTTCCTTTCAATTTGCAATTAATTTGTTTTTCTTTTCCAACATCAAACTCTTATTTCATTTCAATTAGTCAACACCTGAATATAACACATTATAAAATACAAAAAGGATTCATTCATCTCGGCATGCAAAACCCTAAAATAACTATTTCTTCGGGCCCCACGTTGGGCGCCATAATGTCTAAGAACCATATAATTTTATTGGATATGAATATAATTTAAATTAATATTTCCACTTACTTACTTAATTAATCTCAGGGCCGTTATGTAAGGGTGATGCGAAATATTCAATAATAAAATGATTCCGAGACGTTGTTGTACTTAAAAAGGAATTACTACAGTAAAATTTAAATACAATGTATATTTAAGAACAATGACTAATCACACGTATATAAACCACTACAAATAACATAAGGGTAATAAATTATACTTAAACAATTTGAATGTTTTTTCTTCTTTAAAGCTTTAAAGGATTAATGGCCATGGGTCTCTTATTACTTATTATATTGTATAATATTTATTTCCAAGGAATGAATACCTTATACCGAATAAAGTCTGTGTTGTTTCTTCTCTCTTCTAACGCCTTGAGACAGGGTGGTTCTTCTCTCTTCTAACGCCTTGATACAGGAACTTCTGCGTTTTCTGTGACTTGCACTAGCATTTACGCATAATACGACTTATTATATTCTTTAAAACGTTCACACTTTGCACAATACTTTTAGTGCTCCACTTTAAACACTACTTTCAGATAATGTTAACAATGCTTATAATTGTTAATTAATCTCTTAAAGAAGTTTGAGTTTTTTAAGTACCGCTTTTAATCAGCAGTTGTGTTTTTTCTCTTCTAACTATCTCTCCTTTATATGGGCTACTCATTCACCCCGCAGTCCTTCTAGACGACCGCCTTCTCTGCCATACTCCTGCAGACTGCCTTTTCTTCGACTTGCTTACCGACTGTACCCGATGCTCGACCCTTTGGCGCCTATCTCTTAACTTGTTGTACGCCTTCCCTGCGTTTCGTGTTTTTTAATTTATCCTTGAAACATATACAATTACCAACCATAATGGGTTGTACCATTACAGTGGGTGGCGCTCGACTTATTCAGATCTTATCTCAGTGGTAGATCTCACGTTACCGCTATTGTTGGCAGGGTGGACGACACAATTAAGAGTAATGTTTCTAAATTGGCGTCTGTGGGCAGGGGCATACCGCAGGGATCCATTCTCGGCCCTACTCTTTTTTTAATTTATGTCAGTGACTTACAGAATCAAATGAGCTATTGTACTATTACACAATACGCGGACGACACTTCATGTGTAATAACAGCTAAATATAAAGAGGAGCTCGTTGTGTTGGCATCGCGTGTGATTGCTGATATGCAGTCCTGGTCATTAAAAAACCGTCTCATTCTTAATGCAGATAAGACAAATATTGTCAATTTCTCCAAAACTAAAAATTTGGATTACAGTTTGTGTTTGAGCTTGGGGGGCAAATCATTGACGGAGAGTGAGTCGTCCGTCTTTCTAGGTTTGACGGTGGACAGGTGTCTTCGTTGGGGCGAGCATTGCGTGGATCTATCTAAAAAATTGAATCCCATGTTGTATGCTATTGGTATGCTGAATAGGGTTGTCTCTTTGGAGAGCCTGAAATTATTCTATTATGGTTGTATCGAGTCACGTTTAAGATATGCGATCATTTTCTGGGGATTATCTACATACTTTAACGACATTTTCATTATTCAGAAAAGTATGTTAAGAACCATGAGGGGTGTTTCCTCACGTAGTACTTGCAGACCTCTGTTCCGGGAAATGAATATAATGACGGTTGCCTCGTTATATATTTATGAATTGATTATCTTTTTGCTCAAAAATACAGATAAATAGAGGCGCAATAATTAGATCTACAATACTATGGTGACGCATCACAATAATGATTTTTCTGTCCCGCTACATCACTCCACATTTTATAAAAGATCTCCGAGGTACATGGCGGTAAAGGCTTGTAATGCATTGCCGGCTAACTTAAAAACGCTAAGCGGGACAAATCTCAGTGCATTCAAGAAGCAACTAAAACTTTATCTGTTGGAGGGAGCCTTCTACAGCATTAACGATTTTATAGTTTGACTAGTGTTATATATTTGTACCTGATCTGTGTAATTTTTTAGTACTTATTTAGTTATTTTCATATTGCCTAATTTTTGTGCCAATAAAATCAGCTTTGTTTTTTATTTTTCTGTTAATAACACGCTTTCCATAAATTTTTGCGGAATTTATTCTTGTATAAGTATCTAGTTGCACATTTTCCAAAACTTTTACCAAAACGTGAATATTGGGATGTGGAGAACAACGCAGTACGAATTAAATTTGGAATGAAATGCTTCACATACATTTGTTGTTCTTGTTGAAGAGTTTGTGTTTGCAGCCCAAATACAGGGTGGAGAGCTGGAGTCTTCGTTAATATATGTATCGATTAAGTAATCAACAAATTTTGTGACTCTTGGATCGCCTGGTTGATCAGTTGCAAAATCGAACACAAAACAGTCTCCTACTTCATCAGGGTTTAAAAATGTTAAACCAAATAAATGTCTTATCCAATTTCCGATAGTTAATTCTTCATCTTTATAATCTAAAGTAAGACCAAGTTGCTGAATCTTTCGCCACCGCGCCTGGGCCAAGTGAAATCTGCATCCTATAATATTCACAGTCGGCAGTACCTCTAACACACCCACATGTATGGCTTTTTCAAAGTCAATAACAATATTTTTCGGATTGAAAGTACATTCTATTTCACAGCACTTTTGTTTTATTTCTTCAAATAACTGGCGATATATCGATTTTAATTTATTTGGCAATAAACAAATCCCTACGGGCATATAATGATTTCGAATAAACGCATGAATGGTGAACAATTGCAGAAAAAATTTCGTGCAATAATCAAATGTTCCATCAACATAAATAGTTTCACTAATACCTACACATAACTTCAATGTTGTTCCTACATGAAAACACAACAATATTGGAAGATTTGTTATTAATCCACAAAAATTTCTGATTTTGCGAGGTTTTTATGGTAATTGAATTTAGGAAGTCATGTACTTCTAAAATTGAACGCGGTAACTTCGGCACTGTTTTCAATTTCGCCCGATACACATTATTTCTTATGTATATAATATCCTTCGTTGTCAATGTGGTTAAAACACTTGTTTGTGTAGATAGTTGTCTTCTGAGGCTTTTCTTTTTACACTGTTACTTACTTTCTTGTCTATTAAATACTTTTTCACTGAGAAAATTGTGATTATGTGAGCCACTTTTCCGCGAAAATAAATAATTTGCACCACACGTATATAATTTTGCAGAACATTTACGTTTCGTACAGCACCAACATGTTTCACTACTTTTAAGTTCGCGATACTTGTAAAATTTATAAGTTTCTTAAACGAGCAAAACTGTACTCATCTCACGCAATATTTGTTTGACTAATTCCATTGTTGTTTATTAGTTTTAAGTTCCTATGTCGAAGTTAAACTAAACTTGGAAGTTTGTATGCTATATGTACTCGTAATGTGGAGGGCGGGGGTGAATAACGTCTTTAAACTAAAATAATATAATATTTGTAGGACCAACAAAATGAATAGGTGCTAGATGCGTACGTGCCATTTGCGTATAAGAGATTTGTAGTGCCATTTGCGTACAAGGAACGGCCGATCCCGGACGAAGTAGCCGGAGTAATTACTCGGAGTGCTATTTGCATACAACAAGATTTTAAATGTGTATTTAAATTATTGTATATTCTACGAAACAATATTATAAGGTACTAGTTGTATTATTATTATTTGTTATCTTGTAGATCGGTTTCTATTTTTATTAAATTTTCAATTTGAATTTAACTACAATTTAACTATCGTCTCAGCAGTGTCTTTATCACAAACCAATTTACTCACGATGCTTTTGGGCGTTGATAAATTTTGATTTTCATCCCATTTTGAGAGATCTATTAGAAGAAACCCTGTATCAATACCTAAAAGCTTCAATAAATTGATACCTTCTGGACCCACGAAATCGTGTATTGTTTTATCTACAAGAAGAGTAAAAGACAAAGAAATTATTACTATTGGCAACCAAATGAATGCAATATAAATTTGGTCAATATCATATCTGGTCCAGCTAAGCACCTAACACAGACCTGGTTTTCTTTGATTAATTAAAAACGTCTTGTCTTCTTCGATCTTGATCATTTTCATTGTGTATGCATGCGTGATGTCAAAAAGATTTAACAATTTCTTTACGCAATACGGAACAGCTCTAGTGGGAACTTGAACTTCTCCCAAAAATTTAAGCATTCCCGAATTTCTAAATTGACGCTTTCACTAATCTTGAACTAAACTTGACGCAATTTATAAAATAACACTTAAAACTTGTCCATTTGCTGACGGTCTTGCGTTTAGAAGAATATTCTCATCACTTTTACTTTCTTATACGTAGTATAAGGAAGTATTGTGATGATGAAAATTTTCGACCTCGAGATTTTTGCAGATGTCCACGTTTTGAGGTCCCCTAATACCAAAAAAGTGGTTTTTAAAAAATGTCTGTGTGTCTCTCTGTGTGTGTGTGTGTGTGTCTGTCTGTGTGTGTGTGACCACGATAGCGGTCAAACCGCTGTAGATATCAATTCCAAATTTTGTATTTACGTGTGTAATCTGCCTCTTGAGAACTGATTAGATTTTGAGCAAAATCGGCAGACCGGAAGTAGTAGTTTACTTCAGTGAAAAAATCGAAATTTGCAAATATTTCGTCAATTACTAGTTTAAACAAATTTATAAAGAATTCATATGTACTTAGAATTAAGTTTGAAACAAATTGTCTTAAAAAAGTTTTTCGAAATTCCTACCGGAAGTAGGTCTTTTACTCTTATCGAAAATCAGTTTTTTGCGAATATTTCGCAAGTCATGCTTTTTAGACAAGTACGTGACGAGTATAAAAGTATTTAGAACATAATTTTCAATATCTTTTGTATAAAAAAAATTTCAAAATTCAGACCGGAAGTACCACTTTTACTCCTATCGAATAGCGATTTTTTGCAAATATGTCGTAAGTTATGCATTCTATATATATTTATCAAGAGTACAAAAGTATTTAGAGTTGGATATGGAATATTTTTTGTATAAATGAAATGTCAAAATTCGGACCGGAAGTAACACTTTCATACGTATAAGAAAGTCGTGTGGTGGCCACACCTCACTTTTTACTTTCTTATACGTAGTATAAGGAAGTATTGTGATGATGAAAATTTTCGACCTGGAGATTTTTGCAGATGTCCACGTTTTGATGTCCCCTGATACCGAAAAAGCGGTTTTTAAAAAATGTCTGTGACTGTGTGTGTGTCCGTGTGTGTGTGTGTGACCACGATAGCGGTCAAACCGCTATAGGTATCAATTCCAAATTTTATATTTACGAATATAATCTCCCTCTTGAGAACTGATTAGATTTTGAGCAAAATCGGCAGACCGGAAGTAGTAGTTTACTTCAGTGAAAAAATCGAAATTTGCAAATATTTCGTCAATTACTAAGTTTAAACAAATTTATAAAGAATTCATATGTACTTAGAATTAAGTTTGAAACAAAATGTCTTAAAAAAGTTTTTCGAAATTCCAACCGGAAGTAGGTCTTTTACTCTTATCGAAAATCAGTTTTTTGCGAATATCCCGCAAGTCATGCTTTTTAGACAAGTACGTTACGAGTATA
The DNA here is from genome assembly GCA_963170755.1 of Amphimallon solstitiale. Classification (NCBI taxonomy): domain Eukaryota; kingdom Metazoa; phylum Arthropoda; class Insecta; order Coleoptera; family Scarabaeidae; genus Amphimallon; species Amphimallon solstitiale. Next base: position 106,981,705 of record OY720681.1, on the reverse strand, counting down.
AAAGTATTTATAACATAATTTTCAATATATTTTATATAAAAAACATTTCAAAATTCAGACCGAAAGTACCACTTTTACTCTTATCGAATAGCGATTTTTTGCAAATATGTCGTAAGTTATGCATTCTATATACATATATATTTATGAAGAGTACAAAAGTATTTAGAGTTGGATTTGGAATATTTTTTGTATAAATTAAATTTCAAAATTCGGACCGGAAGTAACACTTTCATACGTATAAGAAAGTCGTGTGGTGGTCACACCTCATTTTTTCGCTGTATTCGAACGTAACCTTATCGTCGACTGCCGAGGTATATCGGTGGATATTGTGAAGATCTGTCGAAACGCGCTCGCGTGTCTCAAAATGACATGTTTAAACGTGTTACAAAGAGCGGAGTTCTCGTCGCAAGGGTAGCATCCCTCTTTATGCTAAGATGCATCATATAGGTTAAACATATTTAGAATAATTATACTCACTTATAGCATTGTTTTAAGCGCAAAACCGCAAAAATACGAAAAAGTGAATGTTCGGAATGGCAAATGTTTAAGTCCACATCAGCATGGGTTAATATCCTCAAATTTGGCTGATATTTTTTATAGGGTGCTTTTAGGTCCTAATCAAAAGAATTAGGAGGTATGCGTTCCAAATTTCAAACTTTTCAAAATTTTGGGCTACCCTAATCCACATATACACCGCTGGTCTGAGCAGATCTGGAATGCGGCTATCAGTAGAAAACGCGCACAGTGTTGCCTTATGTATTTGAAACATTTTTCCCGGTATCGACTTATAGACTATGCACTAACGTAATGTAAACATTAAACATTTTGTTGTTGTGCATTGGTTAGGTCAGGCTAGATAAACGTCAGTGAACGTCATGTAAACGTTACGAGTGCATTTAATGCTTCCGTATAGCGCGCTTTTGTTTACGGTAATTTATATTTTATCGAAAATAAGTAATATCACACTGGAGAGAAGTGAAAAAATACAAACAGAACACAATAATCAGTTTAGAGGTAGCAACGTTTTAATAAAATTGGAATAATTCTGCGTAAGCAATGGTATTAATGTAAAAAGATCGCTAGAAAATTAAACTAAAATATTCTTGAAAAATTAAATTACAAAATTAAACTACCGTATATTAGAATTAAACTAAAATGTTTTTTAAACTAATTAGTAAAAGGAAAGATTTTATTTTATAAAATTTAGTACAAAAATTCTATAAATATTAATAGAGTAAATGTTCAAATAAACCGCCTGCTTGCTCTTGACAATAACCAAGCCTGTAGTAAAATTCATTCCGTACGTTGGCAAGTGTTTCAGGCAATATACTATTGGCAGTGTTGACAATCTTTTGCCGTAATTCTTCCAAATTTCTAGCTCGCTCATGCGCATATGTATAAACTTTTTCCTTGATACAGCCCCAAAAGAAAAAATCTAACGGCGTCAAATCGGGCGAGCGAGGTGGCCATTCTATCGTGCCGCCTGAACCTATTATACGGTTAAGAAAAGTTTGTTGAAGAAATTGCCGTACAATCCGTGCAGTGTGAGCTGGACAGTTATCCTGTTGAAACCAAATCTCTTCAACATTAACATTGTGAGCACGAACGGCCGGCATGATATTAGTTTCGAGCAATTGCAAATATCTGGCTGCTGTAAGTGTACCATCAATAAAAAATGGACCAATAATATGATCACCCAATATACCGGCCCACACATTCAATTTTTGAGGATATTGGGTACGAAGGGGCAAAAACAGATGTTTATTTTGCTTTGACCAATATTTAGTAATCATTGGATTAGAACGACCATGTAAATAGAACGCAGATTCGTCCGTAAATAAAATGTTTTGTATAAAATTATCATTTTCGACGACTCGTGCCATTACACTTTCACAAAAGTTAATGCGCCTTACTTGATCTCCAAGAAAAATTTCCTGGCGTTTTTGTATGCTGTAGCTACGATACCCTTGCCTATTCAAAATCTTTCTAACAGTACGCGCTGGGATATCAACCTGTTCAGATATTTGCCGTGATGAACATGGTTCATTTTGCTCAACAGCACTACATACATTAACTTCCCGTTGTTCCCTTTCCTCGCTCAGTATCCGTATACGACATCCTTTGCTCTTCTCAATGCATTTATGGCAGTCCGTAATACATCCATCAGATTCGAATTTATGAACAATGTTCAAAACTGTTTGAACGGCAGAGACGGGTCTATTTTCAAATGAAAATATGAAACGACCAACTACTTCCTGTGCTGTACTACCTGAATAGTACCATTCAATTATTTGAATTCTTTCTTCCGTAGTGTACAACATCTTAGACAGTGTCAGTAACTCAAAATCAAAGAAAACTGTCCGCGTGAATATACGATTTTCTATTAAATGTCATTTGTGTCATTATTAAGTACTGTCATAGTTATGATGCCGGACTAAATTATATTGGCAACCTCGCTTGCTACCATATGTACGAAATACATGTATTTTATCCCGCATTCTAATAGTAAACAGACCAGCGGTGTATACATACATATAAAATAGGCACAGGTTAACAATTTCGAATCGGTGCCTATACTGTGACACCAAAAGTAACCGTTACGCTGTTAGACAAGTAAAACATAACTTTAGTAATAGAAATAGTTTGAGATTAACGTACAACTCAACGCATATAAGTTGAGCGCTCATTGGTAAGAGAATGCGCGATAGAGATGGATACAGCTGTGACAAATACATGCGTGTACACCCCGCTACCACCACTCTCTCCTTTATCTATTGCGCATATGACCTTCACCGCTCAACTTATATGCGTTTACCTGTATGTTTCAAAAGTTTTCGGAAAAAAACTCCAATAAAATGAATTTATAGTAAACATGAACTAACCCAAGTGCCGTTAGAATGAGAATTTAGTAAATTGACTGATGCTTAATATGACATATCATGTTTGTAAATATGGTCAACAACAATGTCGTACAAGCTTGATATTCGTAGAAGTATTTATCAGTTGGTTGAACGAGTACCTAAACGCGATATTGTTAGGATCTAGAGAGAGCCAAGAAATTTCTGTTTCGACAATCTATCAGACAATAAAAGATGGCCAGGAGGGTGTCCCTTGTATCAATTTACCTAAAAGTGGACGATCCATAGTTTTAAGCCGACTTAGTGATCAAAGATTAATGGAAAGAACAAGAAACACATTGGGAATATAGGCGCGTAAGTTATCTCGAAGATACCATATTTTACGCTCGACTGTTAGTCGAACATTAGCCAGAAATAATCTAGGCTCTAAGATATACCGCCACTCAATTGGAAAGAATTCCCAGGTGTTGCCGTGCTTTGAGACGCATTCATTTTCGTGAAAAAGTTATCGTTATGGACGATGAATAATATTTCAGGTCATCCAATTCGAAGATCAAAGGTAATGAGACGGTTTCTATACGGATAATGCACAAGACCTTCTGACAATGTTAAATTCAAAGGCAAAGTCAAGTTTGAAGATGAAATTTTGTTGTGGTGTGCCATATCAGAGGCAGGTGGTCAACTGCTGCATGTTGAACGTGTTCGAGGTGAAGCCATCATTGCAGACATTTACATAAAAAATGCTTCACAAAACTTCAAAATTTTATAAACACACATCAGCCCAACGACCAAATAATGTTCTGGCCTGATTTAGCCTCGTGCCATTACGCCAGAAGAACAAGAGACTGGTAAGCTACAAACGGCATCAATTTTGTTCGGAAGACAGATAATTCTCCAAATGTTCCTCAGCCGAGGCCCATTGAGGAATGATGGTCTCATTTGAGCAGAAAGGTATATGATGGGAATTGGGAAGTTTAAAAAGAAGACCAGTTAAGACGCAGACTCTTTCAGAAAATTCGGGAATTCGACGTTCCTACCGTCCAAAGACTGATGAGCAATGTAAGAAATAAATTACGTGACACAGAAAAGCATTGGACTTCATCCGTCATGTAAATATTAGTTGAATTAAGACTATATAAGAATAATATTAAAACTTAAAATAATAAAAAAATAAATTAAAAAAATTTGACTTTTACTTTTTTCCCAAAACTTTTGAGACACGTTACTCACACGGTACAAAAGATATTATATATAGTCTGATTCATTTTTGTCTTACTTACTGCTTAGGTATCATTGAAAAAATCTATATATTTATTCTTTTATATTCTCAAAAAAATTATTAATAATTAAATGATAATTTGTACGTAGCTTTCCATAAAATCTAAAATACCTCTTCGAGCAGTCTCAGGAATTGCACTGAAATAAATCTTTTTACGTTTTATATTTTTAATATTCTATCTGATACACATCGAATAAAGTATTTGCATAATGAAATTTTATACTGAAATTGTTTCAGAATTCTCAGCTTCGTTTTGCTCCGTAATATGCCCGCATGCCCCGGAGTATTACATCGTGGTTCTTTCCTAATGGAGTTTTGCAACTCCAACAATTACTTTCTCGGAATATTTCAGTTTTGACTAAATACAGGGGTTTACTGTATTGCATATCTACATAAAATTCGGCACAATTAAAACATAATAATTACATTACTGGAGAGAAAATAGTAATTAATATTCATAAAATTAATTGAGTAGTGAAAAAGATTAAATGTAAAATAAACGATACTAAGCAAACACAAGAATCTCCAGCATCTTTAAATTATAAATGTATATTCTGTTATTATATACAGAGAGTATTCTCTTTAATGAAAGTCCATACGCACAAGATTTAATTATATCTTGATAACTGATATATGATTGTAAAACTTATTCTGTTATCATGCGACTTCCTTATACGTAATATAAGAAAATTAAATACACCATCTATGTTTTATATATTACTTACATCAAAATAGTAAGTTAGATATTTGAACTAACCTATAATCCATGTGTACAATACAGCGCTATTTATGGTCGCTGTATACAATGGTTATGAATAACATTTCTATTAATTGTTCTGATATACTCTTATGTAACATTATTTCAAAATTCATTGATATTATGCAAAGGAAATTTTCTATTAAACATATTGCAGTGACTTTGAGTTTGGTGGTAATTTATAAATAGGTATAATCAAGATCACTTCAAGATTTAATTTAATTAATTGTTATTTTATTTGTTTTATCATGATGTGTATATAGCTATTCATTGAGTCAATATTTTGGCAAATTTAATTTTTATTTACGTAAGATAATATAAGAATGTTATTATAATTTTTATATAAAAACTATAATATTAGAATAAGCATAAAATGTTACGTGAAGTATAACAAGAAAGTGTTTCCCGCACGAAGAATACTGTGACTGGGAGAGATCGACCGTTTGGCCCGGCGAAAACAATATCCTGCGCTAGATGCATTAGATGAGTCATGAATATGTAAACAAGTTGATATTTACATGTTTGTTTACCTTTTTGAAAGATTATTATTCCCGGGTGGTGCAGCACTGCAGCTATGTATTTCTGGAGGTGGAATCGTATCGTACCGAAGACAACCGTACGTTTTTGTGAAGTAAAATATCCATATAAGGATAGACGGATAGGAAAGCAGTCACTTCCCAGCTGGTGAAAACCGCTAACCGGAAGAGTCTGAAGTAGGTGGAAACCTCTTCTTCCTTTTAAATATTATATTAACTTAGAAGTTTATTCATGAATTTGAACTTAGAATAATTTTCAAAGAGATTTTACGATTTCAACAAGAACTAGAACTTGTAATATTTTCCGTAATAATTTTACTGTACTTATAGAATTTTCCAACCGAAGTGGAACTTTATGATTTTATGAATTAGATATCGTTTTAAATTTGGAGTTTGGTTTACATTGAGACTTGTAATTATTTTTGGAAATAATTATTTATGTTCGGAACAGTTTTATTTAATTAGAACTTTGAATTTTTTTTTATTTTTCTAGAATGTTTTGTTTTATATGTAGGGTTATTACACCATGCATTATGATAAAGCATTTTAGTGACTGTAACGATCACGTTGAATAGCATAATAATTTTTTTTTATATGAACACTTGGTGTTTTAATAAACATTTTCTTTACTATTTTATTTACCAGATTAGAAGATTTGTAGTTAATAATTTTGTTTTATGTATATATAGAATAATTGAACGGTGATCGAGATTTTCTTTGATATATATAGGCTGTCCAGAAACTCTCCTGACAAACGAAGACTGGAGATTCCTCAGATAATTTTAAGACAATTTAATACAATTCACCCTAGTCCGAAAATGCTTCCTAAGGGAGCTAGAGCTCTTTGAAGATGGCGCCTTGTAATTAGTTTTTTTTTAATATTTCCCGAACGCTTCTATTTAGAAAAACAAAAACTGGTATGCTTATTTATCCTCCAGAGATGAATTGATTCCATCAATTGCGAATTTCTAGTACCGGTCATAGGTGTCCGTTTTGGGTAGGTAAACGGTTATTTTAACGCATAACTTTTTTGTCTTTAACTTTAAAGCATTTGTGACACTAGATTATTAAATATTCAGGTATTCTAGTACTAAAAGGTACTCTTACTTTAAGTCGGTAGGATACACCGTTTTCTAGAAAAATCGATTTGAAAATTTTTCGTTTTTTCGTCATTTTATCTTTCGTCATTTCAACTTCGCGAACTGACAACAATTTGACAATTAAAAACGTAGGTTTTATTTCTGTTGGCAGTTCAGAGCGAACTGGTGCAAAAAATAATAAATTGAATTTTAATGACGAAAACACGAAAAATTTTCAAGTCGATTTTTCTAGAAAACGGTGTATCCTACCGACTTAAGGTAAGAGTACCTTTTAGTACTAGAATACCTGAAAATTTAATAATATAGTGTCACAAATGCTTAAAAGTTAAAGACAAAAAAGTTATGCGTTAAAATAACCGTTTACCTACCCAAAACGGACGCCTATGACCTTAGGAAGCATTTTCGGACCAGGGTGAATTGGGTTAAATTGTCTTAATATTATCTGAGGAATCTCCGGTCTTCGTTTGTCAGGAGAGTTTCTGGACACCCTGTATATATGACATGGATGAGTTTGGAGCGATGTTAAGGTGATTTAATAATGTTTGTTATAAATGTGTATATAGTGTTGTACAAAATTTTCTTGAGTGGTGTTTTGTATTGGAATCTCAGAGTGAGGTAAAGTTTTATTTTATTATATATATATTTTTTTTATATGTATATCAAGTATATTTTATAGTGTTTGTGTATTTGATATTGACGTGTTTGGTAATAGATCAGGGATGTGTGCGATGAATTAAGTAGTTGTTTAATTCACAGCATGGAGTCCTGGTGAATCCTTAAAACACGAATTAGTCTTGGTGGTACTGTTTTGGGAGCGAGCAAAGGCGCCAGGCACGACTAATTAGGGCAAAGCCATTTCCTTAATGTTTATATTTTTGTAAATAATAAATCGCGTAATTTTTGTTATTCATATTCCAGTACAATTCACAATATGCAATAAATTTTATTTTATTAAAAATGTTGATTGCTTACATGTATCTTTGATGAATATAAATCATGATAATCACATTTATTTTAAAAATATAAATTTATACTCGATGTTATCTTTCATTAATGATAATTTGTTTATTGTTTTGACAATTTGATCATGACATGTATGATTTTATATGATGTTTTTGAAATATTTAAAATTTTTGTGAATATATTAGTGTAATTTAAAATTTTTCTTTCTTTAATATTTTCTTTTAATAAACTAGATGATAAGATTTATTTTGCATGTTATTTTCTTTACCTGACCTGGTGATAGCTAAAGAGCATTCAAGTTGATTGGAGAGTTTATTTATATTTTCTGCCCCTGAGAGAAACATTTCTTTAGTCATTCTAAACTGAGCTAGTTAAATGTAAAATTGCCTAACCTACAATTTAGCGGAAAATTTATTGAATCTTAGTCTAGCATAAGGCCTAGCACTAAGATGTATGCTTGATTCTGCTTTCATTTACAGATTGAATAATTTAAATTATTTTATATAAATCTCAATTTGCAAGAGTCACAGCAATATGTTATTTATACTAATTTTATTATTGTCGATTTGTTTGATAAATATTAATATATTCGTTGGTTAAAGAAAAAGCAGAGATATTTACGGCAATAATCCCTGTCTACAAATCTATGTTTGTATTGATTTTCTGTCCAAAGCGACGATTTCAAGTTTGTTTTGTCCGTGTTTTATCATTAAATTTTCCAGAATAATTCTTTTGTTTCGAATTATTCCGATTTTCGCAATTTCACACAATAACCAAGGATTTTCTTTGAAAAGAACTGACATTATATATTACATCCTGGGTTCATTGTCTACGAAGATCTCATCACATTTTTGAATCTGTAAAACATTTTTTAATGCTTATTTATCCTTTAAGTCACACATTATATTCAGAAGAAATGTTTTCTGAATTAGAAATACAGTTGTACAACCATACAAATTATTTATTTTACCGCGTTCACTAATATTTGAATTTACAAGTAAATTAATTTTAGGTTAATAAATGTTATGAAGTTAATTTTGTCGCTAAGACGTATTTTTTTACCTTTCTGGTATCTTACATCATTAGCCACTAATTTGGACAAAACAGAGTATGATTACAATTTATTACCCATGAATTAATAAATCGCCTGTATATTTGGGAGTCATAAATACATTTATACAATAAAAATACACTTAAAACAATAAAAACCAATTGTATTCCAAAACTAAGTACCAACATATCATTATGTCCTTTAAAAAGATTGCCACTGTTGTTAAGAATCCAGCCTTTCGCAGAAACTGGCCATGTCGAAAATAGTTTTCACAGAATATTATGAAAAGATTCTATAATATGCACGCTTACAAATTTCAGTTAAGGGTGGGCTTTCCTTAAGAAAAATTCCCGAACGGCGTATGTCGGGTTGCCTGAAATAAATTGAATATATTTACCGAGTTTAAAATGCCTGCATCTTGTACACGATGCAGATACCGGCTAGCAATATGAAGGGATATGCCTGGTCAACTGGAAAGCAAATAAATTTGGGATATTTGCCTCCTGCATTTATTGCATGAAAATATTGGTGCGGCTATTTTCTTCGAAATTTGTTTTTGCTGTTTCTGAGTATTCTCCTGGCTTGTATTTATTTAGTTTTATTAAGACTCCCGATTTATGTAATTTGTAATTATTGTAATGATATTTGCCGAAATTAATTAGATATTAAGTTTTATTCTGCAATAAATATATAACTTAACTATTATTATTTATGGTTAACAATTATTTAAGTTGTTCTTCTAAAATCTGCTTAAAAACAGTGCCGGTGTTTCTTACAAAATGTAAAAATTTATATTCTCTAAATAGCAGATGTTTTAAATTATTGAAAATTATATTCTTCACAGTCGACACTGGTATTGTTATGACTATTTATATCTTCAATAAAATATGCATTTGCCTCCGGCCCATAGTCGCGATCGTCCGTAGTTCCTGAATGTATTTTTTGTTTCCTATAAAAAATTTTTCTTCTCATACCGTTTTTACTTTCTTATACGTAGTATAAGGAAGTTTTGTGATGATGAAAATTTTCGACCTCGAGATTTTTGCAGATGTCCACGTTTTGAAGTCTCCTGATACCGAAAAAGTGGTTCTTAAAAAATGTCTGTGTGTCTGTGTGTCTGTGTGTGTGTGTGTGTGTGTGTGTGTCTGTGTGTCTGTGTGTGTGTGTGTGACCACGATAGCGGTCAAACCGCTGTAGGTATCAATTCCAAATTTTGTATTTACGTGTATAATCTCCGTCTTAAGATCTGATTAGTTTTTCAGTAAAATCGGTAGACCGGAAGTAGCAGTTTACTTCAGTGAAAAAATCGAATTTTGCCAATATTTCGTCAACTACTAAATTTAAACAAATTTATAAAGAATTCATATATACTTAAAATTAAAATTGAGAATAATTTTATTTAAAAAGTTTTTCGAAATTCCTACCGGAAGTAGGTCTTTTACTCTTATCGAAAATCAGTTTTTTGCGAATATTTCGCAAATCATGCTTTTTAGACAAGTACGTTACGGCTATAAAAGTATTTAAAACATAATTTTCAATATCTTTTGTATAATTAAAATTTCAAAATTCAGACCGGAAGTGCCACTTTTACTCTTATCGAATAGCGATTTTTTGCAAATATGTCGTAAGTTATGCATTCTATATATATTTATCAAGAGTACAAAAGTATTTAAAACTAGATTTGCAATATTTTTTGTACATTTGAAATTTTAAAATTCGGACCGGAAGTAGCACTTTTACTCTTAGCGAGGAGCACTTTTTTGATAATATCTTGCAAAGTATGCATTCTATAGAGATTTATTAAGAGAATAGAAGTACTTAGAATAGGATTTTGAATTATTTTTTGTAAAAAAAATTCTTAAAATTCTATAATTTGAAACGCTTATACGTATAAGAAAGTCGTGTGGTGGCCACACCTCATTTTTTTTCACACACTGTCGTATACATCCATATTTGGTCTGAAGCTTTGAGTGATATTTGCCCTTACAATTAAATCAAACTGCTGCCGCTTTGCAACGTGCACTGTAAGAATTACGTTGAATATAATACAATCTTTTTACCTCCTACAAATTTTGCAATGACTGAATTAAAAGATTCTACAATGTTGGCATCTACGTTTCCTATTAAAGATCTACTATTAGGCTGAGCCGACTTAAAGCGTTAATAAAGTTATCATACATATTAAAATTCTGAAATTTTTCAAACATATTGATCTCACCTTCATTAGATCCTTGACAAAAGTAAGAAGCACAATCCGAGTGTTCACCAAAAATATGTCTTGATCCATTTATAATGTGACGTTGCAGTTTCACAATCTGGTTTGTTATTGTTAAGTTCGAACTTTTGTAATGTTCAATTGCTTTTGTCAAGGCCGCTCTGAATCTAAGTAAATTTTTTGTTATTAATTGTTCTATGTCCGAATTGAATTTAGGTTTTTTCAAACAGTCGCTAATTTTATTTATTACATAATATATGATTTCGGCACTCAATTTTTTCAATAATTTTTTGGGGACCGTAAGGCGCCATCTCACGTAGTTTTCTAAGAACGCTGCTATCACAGTCCCCTATTAATCTACCATAAATTACACCGTGCATTTCACCAGAATGTCGAAAACCTTCCGGAATAATTGGCGACTCCATGGCTGTTGACGACGAAGACCAATTTTTGTAGCATACGTGATTTTTAGATTCACCATATTTTGCACAAATTAAACAAAATTTGTTTTTTACGCCTACATACAACATTTTTTTCGCTGGCCATTAAACAATTGCTGTCACTCCTGATAAACTGCTGTAATTAGGCTTATGCGCTCGTTTGGCCCATGCTCTTTTACTTATTCACATATACAAAAAAAAAATCTAAAAACTGTCCTGTGGGCAAAATACAAAGTACAAATAAAACAAAAACATGAAGGCACAACAAACTCAGATATTTAAATAAATGCTTTTACCATCTAGAAAACTGAAATTTGTGTAACTTGCTGTCTAAAACCAATGCATCTTAGTTTGAAGAGTCCGGAAAATCTCTAAATTTCGTATCTTACAATGACATAAAGTCGTTTTTGTCAGATTTTAGTTTTCTACAAACATTGTTCATATTATTAAAAAGCTTCAACATGTAAGGTTAAAAATAACAATAAGTCGTGCAACTTCATAATTAATAATAATAATGTATATTTATTGCCGAAGAAAACTGCATTTCTGAAATTCCATAAAGCCGAAACCTTGTCCTTGAAAAATAAAATACATTTTGAAAGCGAGAAGAATATCAAGGAACAGAAAAAGAGTCTAATAAAGTAGACACATCAATGTTATCACGTAATCAATCATAAAAGAACACCGACAAATATCTGAAATATATTAAAATTTGCTTGTATATATCAACCGCACGTATTTTCTTTTACAAATATGTTTAATGTATACTCAAACTTATGTATGAAATATTGAATACAACTTTATTTGGTGATAAAATTTAGTTCGAATCTTCCCTGTGACAAAATGTTTTATAATTTAATTTTGCTAATCAACTCCATCAATGCCGATTGGGAAGAATATAATATTCAACAATCCAAAACATCTGATTATTATAATATATATATATATTTACATTTTATTAAAAGACAAAACAGGCACTGTTACTGTTACTGTTACAGCACAGAATTGTTTTTGTAATATTTTAGTTGACTACAACATTGCTCATATTATTAAGATTAAAAACCTTCAACATCTAAAGCAAAATATCACCGCCAGAAATTAAGTAACAAGTTAAATTTCATAATAATAACAACATATATTTATTCCAGACGAAGAATTCTAATACATTCTCCCAAATATCATTAAAATAATTAGAAAATAAAGCCGATATCTGAATGAAGCATTCGTTTACCTAAGGTAATAAAAAAAGGTGAAGATCTCTCTGTTTATATGATGTTCGGCTTAATACAGTCGACCAGGTATACCTTCCATATAGCTGGTCTTAGACATTACGAAAGTGTGAGTAAGAGGTTGAATTATGTGTTGCCTATTTGCCATTTATTAGTGCGGACTTTGTGATCATTCTCATTGGTTTCAAAGTAATATTTTGGAGACCAGGGTTATTTTGAAAGTAAAGTAAATACATTGTCGAGTTCAGAATAAAAATATCTAGGTACTCACGATTCAAAAAAGTACTTTTTAAACAGAGTAAGCTTTATATCGCTATAAAACGAAAAAAATTCAAAGTGCTGTATTTTAACTATTTTTTAATATAATTGCAAATTTGAATCGTCAGTCGCTAGAACAAATATTCATTATTTCGTTCACGTAGCGGCAACTTTTTCAAGTGCCTTGATTTTTGCGATTTTTTGCGTTGAATTTGACCATTTTGTGGCATACGCCGATCAAGTAAAAACCCCCCCTTAACTCAAGAAGTTAAGCCAAAGGTGATCGTGCACAACGCTATAGCTTTATTAAGTAGGTATTGGGATGTCAAGGAATGGGACGTGTTTTTGTTAGTAAAAGTGTCTTTAACGGTGAGACGTACTTTCACCTGAATAGGTACGTAAGCACATAAAACAGTCTAATTTTGAAACAGAGTATTTACATGAACAGGAAATGCATTTAACACGAATCACTTTTTGGTGTAAATTTTGGACAAGTGAAGTAGTAGAGCCATACTTCTTCGTGGACATTGTGAGCAATTGCTACCTGCCGTCGTACCTTATAATTGTTTTGGCAGAAGGAGGCACCAATGCCTAATGTCATCCGGTCGGCAAATAAGGATGAGCCCATTTGTCGGAGTTACAACCTTGTAGCTTCTTTCAATATAGTTTTAGAAGTTTTGGAGGGTTTTAAGTGTGTCGTCTTCAGCCTGCCTTACCTTACTTCCCTCGTGTGCGATGGTAAAATATGGAGTGGGGTTTTGCCTCTAACTCGCCGGTTTTTAGGGACGGGTTATTCAGCATCCTGAAGATGGATGACTTGTAGGCGCCAGCTGCCGTTCAGTTGAAACTCACCCCAGAATGCTACTCATTCCGGCAGCAAGAATAATTAGGGTACACTAAGTCATAAGTTCAGTCATACACGAGATAAACAACAATAACAAGTTTATTATTTGCAACGTGATCAAGAAAATGAATGATTTGAAGCGCCACAGAAAGATTGTAACGAAGTTCCTTCGTTAATTGTGTCAAAATAACATTTTGAATTCACAATTAATTTATTTGTAAATATCAAATTATCTGTATGAATGTTATTTTGTTCAAATGTTAATATTGTATAGTGTGAAATGAGTCGACCTGTATGTATGATAAATTGTTTGTAATAATTCTTGTTATTTACTTATTTTTAAATGGAAAAATACCGAATGCCTACCTCATGCTCAGAGTCGCGTATTTCATATCAGTATCGTGTGCAAATTTTATATTTTGAACGGTTTTTTACTTACTTACGTAGGGGGTTTTAACATATAAAAGGCCATCATCGAGCTTGCTTCGTTCACTTAGATCCCCGACTTGCCTCAACTCCTATACCTGCCTTCCCGCACGTGTTTTGTACTGTTTTCTTTTCACCGGTCCGTCAGTAATGAATGCAATAAATGTAGAATTAATTCAATAAGCACTAAAGAATATTAAAACAAAAATACTTACGATCAATCTCCACTTTGCTAGCCGTAGAGTTTTGTATTCGCATGTCTAAAAGTCACAACACTTCACCTGCCATATTTACATTTATAAGTAGTGCCAACCGGGCGAAGTCGCGAAATATGATATTACTAAAGGAGGACGTCTGAAAATTCGTGACATTGGTGCCTGTATGCATAGGCAACCCAAGGTACGTGTGTTCAGAACTGTGTTTTCCGTTGCATGGTCAAGATATGCAGAATACTAGTCTTGTAACATTTGCTTCGTTTATTACTAGTATTATTTAAACAATCGAAGCATGTTATAAGATCAAAGGTTTTACATTTACAAAAATAAAATAATAAATATATTTAAACGTAGGGGTGCATCACGCTGTATATACCAACCAATAAGAAATTTAAAAGAAAACTTAACTAATTTAAATGATATTGAATTTGCCCAAAAGAGTTTGAAATGCACCTAAATCTAAATTAAAGGCACGTAATTACAAATGTGCTCTAAAAATAATATGTATACACGCAATACTTGGTTAAATTTTTCACACAAGCAATCAAAATGTATAATTACAAAAGGAATTAAATGGGGGGAACAAGATCTTGTCTTACATTTGTTTCACAATAAAGCCTCTACAGAATTCACACATTGTAGGTGTATATCATAAAAAGAACTAATTATCAAATGCAACGCAACAAATCAACAGCCGTAAGTGATTATAAATACATCACAATTAAATAGAATCGGCTGAAGGCACAAAGAAAAAGAATTTAAATTACATTAATTAATCCAATCGTTACACCACCCTTGCAAGCGGCTGGTAGGTGCTAAAATTATCTTTGAACTACAAAATTTAAAATTTGCAAGTTCCAAATATTACAACTAAATTAGACTAACGCTCTAAACTTAGAAATAGAACACAGAATAAAATAACAAAAGTCTGGGTATAGCTTAAGCCTCCGATGTCTGGCAATTATCGAGCTCAATTAAACATTAATTGAGGAATGTGCTTAATTTAAGTTTCAGAATTAAAACTTCGTATACTCACTAGACGATAATTAAATGTACTGTTAAAAATTCAACTCTTCCGAGGAACATAATTATATAAAATCACAAAAAGAACCTATCTGTGAGGTAATGGTTCCCATGGAATAGAAATTCTAGGGGGCAGAACTCCCTCAACGCGACCAGGAGAGCAGTAGGTAGAGTAAGCTTAACCTTCAATCAGGGTATGGATGCGGGAATTTTTCTTAAAATCCAGATATCCATCCAGTTTAACCAATTTCGTCAAAATGGCGACGTAGGTTCAAACACAAAAAACAGCACGTGTCAATCAGACGCTCACAGTTATGCCGTACAAGGAAAATTGTGCCATCCAACAATAAAAGCTAAAATGGAAAAGGGAAACGAGACAAAATACGTTAATAAACGTCTACAAATGAATACTGAAACTCACCAGTGAATTAATCATCCAATAGAAATATCCGACAATGTCGAAAAAGAAACAAACGAAATTAATAGCCCTTCTGTCTGAACATCCGCTTCTATCAGCGAGATTGCACTTAAACAACATTTAGTTATATCACAACTAGTGCAGAAGGTACTCGGACAACTATCACTGCTTTTCAGAAAGACTTACAAAATGGAAGCGTCTTAGCGACTTTAATGGAAAATGTCTTAGCCTCTTCCCGCTCGATCCAAACAATCAGATCGACCTGCGCTACGCATGGTCAACCCTCAAAAATCACTACTCAGTCGATAAAACAGACACAGCTTAATCGTAAGACGGTAAATAATTAACAAGATGAAGGGAAAAAACAAGTAAAGGGTGATTAATAAACAAGATAGGCAAAAATTAGCTCCCAAAATTAGAAAATATAACACTGAACTGAAATTATTTCAGACGGCATCACATAGGTATCTAACAATACTGACTGAGCCGATCAACCATAGATGGCCATACTAGCGAGAAAATAGAATTAACTTGGGTTCCAACAAATAAAATAAGATATAAAATTAAACCAAAATATTCCAAGACAAAAAGAAACCAACCCAATTTTTTTCTGCGTAGGAAAATTAAACAGAATTAAAGAGATAATATACACCTCGCTCCAAAATTAAATTAACCAAAAATTTTAAAAAAAATATAAATAATTTCACTAAAAGAAAAGGACGTATGGAGGGAAAAAAAGAAGGTGTAACACAATACAATATGATAACGCAATTTCAGAGACCTGCATAGGTCGCTGAAATTGCGATGAAACGTGGTTTTAGCACGACGGGACACCTGTGTCACACTGCACGAGACACAATGCGTGTATTGCTTGGGTAACATCCTTGCCATGTGACTATGTGACCAGAATAGACCATTGCAATTAAAATGATGTGTTCTATTGAAAAATTAAACCTTGCAATAAAGTTCAAACACCTGTATATTTACATCTTAATCGTTAATTTAAAATATTTATTCTAAATACATAAATGTTATACATAACACATTTTTGCTTGTCGTATGATCAATAATTTCACTATAAAAAATAATGATATCAGGAGGTACGAATTTTTTGTTGATCTAATTATTTGATTATGGTAATATTATTTTCTTTGCAGTTGAGGAGATTTATTTCAAGACATGTCTTTTCTCAGATTGCATTGTAAAAAAAATATACTTAAAATTAATTAGATCGGGTTGTATTTCATTCCTTATATCTAATAAATCTTTATTTAGCGCTCTTTCAATTGTATTTTCTACAATTTTAGCTTATTCTGTTCTTAGATAATAATTCAATGTTCAGAATTTTTCAATTGAAAAAGTGCCAGTCATACTTTTAGTTTAATCAATAAAACTGACTATATACTAAATCCAATAGATAACTTCTAAAAATCAATTAAATTTTATTTTCGTTAATTTAATTTTGTACGCTCACGTACCTATCCTGTAACAACTCGAGGTTATAACGAAAAGCTATTTTGCGCAAACATGAACGTTTAAAAAAGGAAAAGAAAAATTTACAAAAAAAATTACGCTCGTTTGTCCTCTTTTTATGAGTGGTCGTTTTATAAATAGAAAACTAATAACTAAATGACAAACACGTGTCTTTAGCTGCAGCATAATAGTTCACATTTTCACGTTTGATTTACGTAATTCCACATTGTCATTTTTCTTTGTTTTGTCACTCATTCAGCACATACGTCGGTATTGTTGCTATGTGGTAAAGTTTGATATCGTCTTTAATAAATCAATAATCTTCCAATGGCTTGCTTTCCAATTTGTCATTTTGTTTTTAGTTCGCTATTTTTTAATCAGTAATGCTTCTACGACATGATTTGTCATATTAACAGATTAGTTTAATTCATTACTTTTGAATATATTGGCTATCAATAATTTAATATTTATATATGTCTATAGCCAAGAAAGTCTGTCAGTAAGAATAGTATAAATGAAAGAAAATGTTCTTAATATTGTACAGAAATTGCTAATGGTAATTGGTCTCTCTCAAACCCATACCGTATTCAAGGCGTTCAAGCACTTCCTTTTGTCCATTTTTCCCACAAATTGCACTTTCTTAATGGCTTCTGTAAACATTCACTCAAAAACCTCATTAAGTAGAGCTGATTCTTTTCACCTATGAGACAAATTTCTCAAAAAGACCAATAAAGAATTTTCACAATAATTATATGTGGTCTCAAAAAACCCAGATTAGATAAGTAAAGATCGTTTTCAATATCAGTTTTGATTAAAGGTTTGGGATGGAATTGAAAATTATTGGGGAATCGCATCGATGTTTCTACCAGAAAGACAAACCGGTGAGGTATATTGAAATTTCATGGCTCTCGGTATTTTATCTCCCTCCGCTTCGCGTCTGGAGATAAACATTACCTCGAGCTAAAATCTAATACTTTTTTCCCTTATATAATAAATAACTTTTATATGTGCGATTTTCTTTTATTGATTTTCGTTTATTGACGGGTACAAATGCATGTGCAACATTATACATTGTTCTATGTTTTTCTTGACTAAATAAATATTATTATTATTAATACGGAAAGTGATATTCCGAATATTAACAAAAAAGACATTCCGCCAAACAAGACAAGATTTGATTCATGATTACAAGCTGGTGGTAATCAATTCCAGCTGAATTTGTCGATAAATACATATGGATGTGCTAAATACATAGTGTTCTTTAAAAATGTTATAAATGTTCTCCATACAAATAAGTGTGATTTATAAAAAAAATCATAGTTATTCTTAAAACAAGCCGTAAAATCACTCCTTTAAAATTTTCCTGCAAGTTTACCAATAATTATAAAGATACACCGAACGTGCCAGGTTTAAATTACGACGGAGCAAAGAAATAATGTAAACAACACGCAGTTACTGAATAGCACTATTCATATAGTGAACTGATGTTGTTGACGCGAAAACGACAACAACAAAAATCCATTTTTACCCCTAAATTCCTTCCTTCATCGGTGTAGGTAGAAGGGTGACGAGTTTTTAAGATTCATTATATTTACTTTATATTTCGTAAGATAAATAAAGTTATATACGTATATACCTATTCATACTTATGTTAGTTTTGTTTTTTCATTGTTTTAACTGTTAATTACATACATCGTAATTTTTGTAATAGTTCCTGTTTAATACAGTGTCATTGAATCTACTTCTCCTAATTATCTTGACATAAGTGTGCACTGGATTTCGTTAAGTTTCAATAACATACGCATACATTTTTAGTTATCATTTATTTAGATCTAGAACATTGTTTATGTTACTATGATATGGAAGAACGTCGAGAATGGCATCGTGAAATAATAACGAGTTGGATTAAGGGTCATACTGATTGCATATCCATTGTCAGTGATTCTGATATTTATTGCAAAGTCTGTAAATATTGTTACAAATTGCCTCAAAATCGCACGTACATTGTCACTTAGCATCGCTAAAACATACACAGACATTGGACCCGTTAGAATCTGAAAATTTTAACGAAGAACTCTGTGAAACTTTAATGGCGGCTAATATCCCATTAAATAAACTTGACAATCCCACTTTCAAAACATTTCTCCAAAAATATACTGCTCGAAATGTTCCTGATGAATCCACCGTACGTAAATATTATGTTTCTAAGTGCTTCACGAAAACTGTAGAATGCATTAGAATACATCTTTCAAATCAGTTCCTATGGATAAGTGCGATATATTAGGACGCTGTGTGGTAAATGTTGTAGCTGGTGTACTATATCCAACTATTCCATATAACAGTTGATGCGGAAACAGTTACTAAAACCATTGACGAGAATTTGCACAAAATGCTTCATTCGGACGACAGGTACAGGGCAAAAATACTTTTATTTGTCACTGACAGTGCCGCATATATGTTAAAAACAAGCAGACTATGCTGAATAATGCATAATATGCTGAATATGCAGAATCTGTGAATATATCAGACACCTATCCGGAAGTTGATAGACTTGTATCCGCTTTTAAAAACGTTTTCAGAAAAGCACCATCGAGAGTAGCTCTTTACAGGGAAAAACTTCCATCTTTGTCACTGCCTCCCTCGCTAGTAATTAGTAGATGGGGAACACGGTTGGAAGCTACTAGTTTTTATGCAGAGAATTTTGATAGTTAACAAAATTTCATTACATACTTAAATGACGATTCTCGAAGTATTTTTGAGTGCAAGGAACTAACACACAAATCCCAAATTTAAAAAATAAGTTGTGATTCCTTCAGGAACACTATGGAAAGTTACCTAAACTATCACATATTTTGAAAATCGAAATTTCAAATTGAAAGATGGATTAACCACATTAGATGTGGCTATTAATAATTTTAAAAGTATTCCAAGTAACTTCGGATGTGGCCCTCGGCAAAAACCAGACGCAGTTTTTAATAGAAATCCAGATTTAATAACATTGCGGCAATTGTGTATGGGGACAATGACACAAAATCTAACTCCTAAATATGCTGAATTAAAAGAATATTTCCAGTGCGCACCTATAATCAGATGCGATGTAGAAAGGACGTTTTCTATCTACAAGGATGTACTTGCAACCCTCACATACAATGATTTCATCATATAATAATAATAATAATAATAATAATAATAATAATATAACTTTATTATTCCAACAGTAAAACCAATTATAGGAACAATTATATGAACAAAACACGTACATTATAATAAAATAAAGTTCTTAATTATTGAATAAGTCATTCATTCATACATAATGTAAGAAAAAAAGAAAAATCACAAAAAATCAAAAGGTAATCAATGTATCAAAGCTAGAAAAGAAAATATCCTCATAATGTAAATCCGCAGCCCTACACATCGTAAATATTGGCGATCCCCGAAGGAGATTAGTTCTCGAGAATGGCAACAAAAACGTGGCGGAGGAACGAGAGGCAACTCGGGGAATAAAGAAGTTTATGCAAGCCAAGAGACATGGGCAATCAATTAGTCCATTACACAATTTCCACATAAAGCGCGCACCATGAATCTCCCGGCGATCCCGCAGTGTCTGAAGGTCATGCGCCAGCAACAAGAGATTATAATCAATACCACGCTCAGGATAAATTCCCGTATCCTTGAAAGACAAGTACTTCAAAAATCTTCGTTGCACCCTCTCAATGGCTATTTGTAAATATATGTATTGAGGTGACCAGACTTGTGACGCATACTCCAGTTTACTGACAACGAAACTGAAGTATAGAGTTTTCAAGAGCAGCGAACTTTTAAAAAATTTACAACAGCGCATAACAAAACCTAAAGTTTTTGAAGCCGAACTGCAAATATTATGTATATGGCTGGAGAAGCTTAAGCGCGTATCAAAGTACACCCCAAGATCCTTTATGCTGGTCACTCGCTTGAGCTGGTTATTTTCAATAGAATACGTAGATGGTATATTGTTATTTTTTCGTGAGTAGGACATATAGCAGCATTTGTTTATATTTAGTTTTAAATTGAAATTTGAGCACCACGTAGATATAAGATTTAAGTTGTCCTGAAGATGAACTACATCATTCCAAGTTCGTATAGCGCAGTAGATCTTTAAATCATCCGCATATGCGAGTACATTACAAGTTAACAAATGAAGCAAGTCATTGGTATATAGAATAAATAGTAGGGGTCCCAAGTTGGAGCCCTGTGGCACCCCGGATGAGGGAGTAAACTCAAAGGACTTGAACCCATTATAAAACACATAGTTAAGCCTGTTTGTCAAATACGAATATAATAGTTTGAGCAGTGATGTGCTGAATCCAATGGCTGATAGTTTTTCCAGAAGGAAGCCGTGATCTATCGTGTCAAACGCACGACTAAAGTCTGTGTAAATTACGTCTACTTGACCTTGAGTATCAAGTTCATGAGAAACACACTGAGTTATGGTGAGTAGGTTCGTAACTGTAGACCGACCACGAACAAAACCATGTTGATATTCAGAAATCAAAGATTTAGTACCGAAATATATACAGGAATAAATCACACCTTCAAAGACCTTTGCAAAGTTGGGTAGAATGGATATTGGCCTATAGTTCTCAACTCTGGTTCTGTCATCTTTTTTAAAGATTGGGGTTATTCTTGTTCGCTGCCAGCGCCAAGGAAAATGTGCCGTCCTTATTGAAATATTTATTATTATTGTAAGAGGCTTAGCTAAAGCAATTCTGGCATCATGAACCAATATGCTCGGGATTTGGTCATCTCCAGCTGTATAATCCTGCTTGAAGGACGACATGATTTTTAATAACTCTTCCTCAGTTACACTGGACAACGTAACAGGGATTCGATTAGCTTGAACATCATCAAATGAAAAGTGAGAGCTATGTTGATATACAGAAGAAAACATATTGGCAAAAGCATTCACTATTTCCTGTGGAGAATCAATTTGCTGATTGTTGTGATATAGTGTGCTAGGTATACGTGTAGTGCCACTTCTACTCTGAAGATACTTAAAGACTTCTCTAGGATTTTCCACGATAGATAATTCAACCCTATCCATATAAGATTTATACGAGTTAGCAATCAGTGATTTACACAGACTCCTTAATCTCCTAAACTCAGTTTGATAATACATACTTTTTGTTGACCTCCATCGCTGTCTATAGTAGGCCTTTAGTTTCAGGTGGCGAATGATGTGCTTAGTATACCAGGAAGGATACAAAGATTTAGGAGAATTAGCCGCCCTAGGGACATACAAATCAAAGACCCGATATAAAGTACTATAGAAATCCTCCAAAGCATCATTTACGTTTTTACAATCGTGAAGGAAAGACCAGTCTGTATTCAGTATGGCAACAGTAAGTTTTGATAGTCAGCTTTGCGGAAATTATATCTTATATTATTGTTGGATGGAAAAACTGCTTTACTAGAATAATCATATGAAGAAGACACAGAAATACATAGCGGTGGGTGATAAGGATCCACAGGTACAAAAGGAGAATCCTCAAGTTCAACACTTACGGCACAGTCACCATTGGTAAGCACCAAATCTAATAAGCGACCATCACAATTCATTACCAAGTTGCATTGCTTGAGTTGAAGAGAATTGCAAATTAAACGAAATGTAGTCGTTTTTGAACATGAAATATTGTTGTGCATAAAGTGTGGCATATTAAAATCACCAAGAAGAATCACTGGTTTATCAAAAAGAAAAATTTCCAATGATTCGCAAAACAACTCCAGATCATACTGGGAAATACCAGGAGGAACATAAACAGCAACAATGTAGATATAATCATTAGGGGAACCACATCTACAGGCTGCCATATAATACAGAATATCATGTCAGCAGAATTACATTAATATAAATAGGGGTCACGCCCGATGCAAGGCAGACTACATTGAGTAACGGTATTGTTGACGTCGTTTAAGTTTATTTATTATAATTTAAGTCGTATTAAATATATACAAATATAAGATTATATATTTTATTATTTACACCCAGTGCATAACTTCAGTAAAGTGTTAAAATAACGATTGGAATAATTAGAATATATAAAAAAAAATTTCGAAGTACCTAACAAGGGTTACGGAGCTAACCAACCAAACAGCTGCTCTGGCGCGAGAACAAGGAACAAATCGTCAAACAAACATTTTTGTTGTAGGTATACAACAATGTACTTCATTCAAAGTGAACAAATCTTGCAGAAGAGAACCTTGGGAAAGTATTGCTAGTAAATATTAATACTCCTTTACTCGACTTGAACTACAAAATGAACAAATAATAACGTGTTTTGTATTTTATAGATCACCCGCCACTTGTTATCCAATTATATAAATAAAACTAAAACTTCTTTAAAAAAACAACATTTCAATAGTGCGCCCATGGGCGATGAGTCATCAACCTTTCGTGTCCGATCTGTAATTATAAAAATATTAGTGCTTTAATAGTCCCCACCAGCATTACCCGAATTTCAAGAGACTTTAGCAACCATGACTCATGATGCCGTTTAAATAATAACTTATTACTCATCTGGAAACATGCACATTCAGCTAGATGGATGTAAACTACTAATTACATAATTAGTTTACCATAAATGAAATCTCTGTCAATTAATCGCAAATTCAAGTAGCTATTCTGCATTGAACAATTATACACTCAAATAATAATTAGATCTAGCACATGCATATGTATATTCTGACTCTGATATCACGAGTGGTGGTAATGAGTTTAAGAGTTGATCCGAAATTATACCCAGAACGGAAGGCCGCCTGGTATTAGTTTCCATATGGAGCATTAACTAACATAATTTATGAGGTTTACATAATATCGCTGTGAGCACGTTCCTGGTAACATGGAAACATAATTCAAGCATAAACGTTTCGGGCTAGGTATCTGTATTAATTAGACATTGCAGCAGCAAAGCTATATAACAACTATTCCCTTGACTGGTATCATTATCGATAATACAACTTAATTATAAAGGTAGTTTTGTTTTATGTCGGCACTTTAACGTAAATCTTGTCTTTCTATCAATATGTAGATAAAGCAAATGCAAAAAACTAAACATATAAATGTTTTGTTAACCTTTGAAGGGTGGAATTATTTTTTCATTTGAAGAAGACTGTTGAACAATAAAACGAATATGATATATTTTAATAATAATGTATTGATCAACTAAACAGTTTCATGATTTCACACTTTGAAAAACAGGTGTTACCATATGGTAATTCCAGCATATTTGAGGAAACAAACTTTTCAAAAATACAAAAAATTAGAAATCGATAAAATGTTGGTTTAACAAACAAAATCACTTTGTATGAAAAATTGAATTGCACTATAGGCATAATCCGACCATCGTATTTAGAGAACATTGATCGTACTCTTGATGAGCATCTCCAGCACATATAATAATAATAATAAATTTGTTTCCATCAATATTACACGCAAAAACAAACAAGAAATAAACTTACAATAAGGTATATACATAAAAAAATTGATGGAAAAGGGAAAAGGCATGCAATTCAAGCTATGCTTGTTCTACCATTACATCCCTCACCAAATAAGCAAAGCACACATAAGACATAATTTTTCAATAAATCACACATCACTGAGTATTGTAATTTATATGTGAAACCAAATCCATAAATGAAATTATAAAGGTGTATGTATGTATTTAGGTGTCCGCAAGACTTAGAATATTATGCAAATATCATAAATTAAATAAAAATGTATAAGCAAAACCGTGCTTATGCGTTTGAATAAAGTTCCATGACCAAGCAAGGTCAACTTATAATTTGTCCTGAATATAAATACCTAAACATGTTTCTTCTAAAGACAGGCACGGGCAGAGATTTCAACTCACCGGGAATGAAGATATACAGCTTAGAAATCGTGTAAGAGAAATTTTTGTCAAAGTAAGCGGTTCTATGAGGTGGAATGGAAATAATGTTTTTAAATCTGATATTGTGAATATCAGTCCTATATCTATTTTTAAAGTTAAATATGTAGGCCTAAAAGCAACAATCTTATGGCAAAAAACACTACCAATGAACCTCTACCACTAGTTATAACACTTATTACATCATTCTAAGATTCCCAAATAAAAATCCCGATCTGACAGATCATTGTAACCAGTGAAGATTAGAATAGTAATTGCACAATCCATTTCTTCCGCTGAAATTTTTGGATCAGAGTCATTTAAAAACAATGCATACGTTGAAGATTGCTCCATCAAGAAATCTATAATTTCATTGTCCATAAATTTTTCAGAAATTTAAAAACAATTTATATACATATTTAAGTAAAATAATGATTATATATTTAAAAGCCTTAACATCAACAGATAAGTGTTCTTTAATTATAAAAATAAGGATATGCCTCTGTCTTGTACTAAGATATTTAATAAGAAATAAAATATATTTAGTGCTCCTCATTTATCAAACTATTAACAAAAGGTACATCTGTATAATTTTTTGCACAAAATATCTCTATTTTTATTTTCTTATGTGGTCTTTAATATACAATAATTACTAATTTATTGGATTTTCATTTTTTATTTCTTATGTGCACTTATATTTTTCTTTTTGTATATGGATATATTGGTATTTACGAAGTTAATTCAATGATTAACATACTGTAATTTGTACATGAATTGTACATGTTAATCATTGTATAACTTTCGTAATGTCCAATGAATCTGTATATCATAGTATATTTGGCAATTTTAAATATGCACTGGGCGCGGTTGTGTGACGTAAAAGCATATACTTCGTATTACAACCACATAGCGCTGTCAAGAGTTCAATGAAAAGTAGTAAGAGTTGCCTATCTTATTAATTTTTATATCTTTGCCAGAATTGTATCTAATGTTCTTGCAGATGCAATTATATTGTTTTTTATATAGTTCGATTATCTTACTCACTAACTTATTATTAGTTTGTCACTGCCCATCAATTTAGTAGGCTTAAATATATATTACAACATACTGTTATTAAGATGTAAAAGTTATTACAAATAGGAATTTACGATGTTCTTGTTTCTAAAACCGTAAGTGACCGAAATTGTACTGTTTAAACATGCCACAATGCCAGTAACTTGAATAGTAGAAGGGATTTAATACAGGTTTAATTTAATTTACTAGCATTTGAGCTTAACCCTAGTATTACCTGTTACATTTAGTAGAAATGTTGTTAAAGTGTAAAATTAATTATTATTAAAATCGATTATTACCAAAATTATAAATAAAACCTTTAAATGCTATTATAAAATATATTGATGTATTTTACAAATATTTTTGTTACCTTTCGGAAATAAATGGAAAAGATATACCTACATAGTTTCAATTTACCCTTCAGTATTGTGACAGATTTCATTTTAGATGAGCGCTTACCCTTGACAGTGAAATGTATTGATTGATGTGAGGGATATTCACTTTAATAACCGGATAAATACAGAGATTCGATGAACTAATTAATTATAAGGGTTGCTTGCTAGGTATAAATGAACCGTGATAGTTTCAATGGGAGAAACAATGATCGAACAGGGCTATCGGATCAGGTTTAGTTCGGTCCATTGGAACATGATGCTCTAATTGATAGGAGTACAAATAGATAAACGTTAATATACTAGATTTACTTCACTTTATCACAGTCGGGAGCAAGAAAATTTGAGCATACTACCACATAGTCATCATTTTGCGACACACACTATCGGTCAAAACTTTGTGTACACGTAAATATCTACATGAAAACAATGTTAACTCCTAATGAATTTAAATTTTAATGTATAGTAATCTGGTAAAACATTCGGAAACCTTTACATAATCTTCAGTTAAGCAATCTCATTATGTTAACATCCTCTATAAAGGTGTCCCAGAAGTAAAAAGACGGAGTAGCAGAAATCGGAAGCTAGATTGTGTAAAAACGTACCCTCAAAATATCTAGTCTTTCTTCGTGCGCAGACGGCAGAAAAAAAATTAACGAAAATTCAATTGGCCATACGCCGACCACGGACTAAATGTCCACCTGCTTCACTTTCACAATCGGTCCTTTTCAGGACCATCATATTACTTGTGTTAAAAAAAAGGAGGAGGAATAGATACTTCATAATAAATATCAAACCATTAATTACTTTAATTTTACACCTGCTAGAAAAAAATAATTACATTCTTGATATTTACTGTAATCTAGAAAAACTACGATTTATTGAATATTCTAAAATAATAATAATCAGCTGTTTCCGACTACAAACACATTAAAGAGCAACAACCTTCCTATTTTAAAAATAAAAACAATCTTTTATTGTCTGCAATAAATGTGTTATATCAATGAGTACGATTTAATGTTTTTTTCCCGTTTTATACAAATAAAAGCGTATTTTTCTATGAATACGCGTTCGTTTCTATTTACAAATGAGCATTCTTACGTGTATTTATAAACATACATTCTGTGCCAGGTCCGTAATGTAATTTTTTTATCTAAAGAACAACATAGAAAATTAAATTTTTAATTTCTTCGTTATTGCGGTATATTTGGGCCTGTTTCTGTTCGGACTTTACATACCTGCTACTCCGTCTTTTTATTTCTGGAACACCATGTATATGGTTTCTCGTGCTAAATATTAGTAATAAATTTGCCAGATTTAGCCAACGTCTTTCTAGTTTGCTGTGCAATGTTTGTTTTGTCATAGTGACATTTGTTTTTGGTTACATGAGTTAAATTAATAGAATAAAAACGATCGTTGTGTTATTACTTCTTTCTGTTAGTATTACTTATTGCTACTGTCGTTGTTGTTGTTCCTACGATCCCAGTATTCTAAAAAAAAATATTTTTTTAATCGACGCAAAATATCTTTTTTTGCTCAGTATTATTAAGTACACTTGAGGATAGTTTATATTTCCGTAATTTTAATTTCACTGTTATAGTCAAGAAAATTCTTAATCAACTCTTAAAATTACATTTAGCATAAAACAAATTGTAAATACGTATTAAATTGCGTGGAAATAATATATTTAATGTGTATTAAAGAAACAAAGTAGCAAATTACTAGATTTACTACAATAAAATCATATCAAATCAAAGATTAGGCCTTCGGCTTGCGTAAATAGATCGATCTTTAGTAGAACCTATTGTTCGGATTTTTGGAAACAGTCGGTAAATATTTCTCGGTATTTCTTATTATTGTTTTCATATTCTGCCTTCCTGTTTTCCTCAGAATTCTTTCCTTTAAAGGGGATGTTGTTGCGAACAGTAGCACTATTTGACGCTGATAAATTGTTATGTCAAATGCGGTATGTTCATGAGCTCGTCACCCACGGGTTGTAAGGCCGTATAGGCTATATTTGTTAATTGATCCGCGACAGTTAGTTGGATTAAAAGACACAAACTCACAAAACTTTGTATATTTGCGTAGATAGCTCAGCAAATCAAAATGGTAAATGCATAAGTTTTTAATTATTAAAATAAACAAGTATCACATTAATAATATTTCAGAAATAAATTACGCATTACAAATTGATTTGGTATTACAGAAAATGTGGGCCCATGTTAATGATTACAGGTAACTTAAAGAACTGATTTCAAATACGAATTTTTCTTGCAAGCAGAGTTCGCATGATATCTAACTGTGGTTTCTAAGAAGTAAAACAAAAATACAATTTCTTGCTAACTCATGTCATATAGCCTATAGAAAACAAATAATGATTTATTGCCACAAAGGGATGAGTAAACTAAAATACATAAAATTAGAGTTGAACTATCTTTAAATATTTCTAAATGCTTAAAAGATTTATTAGGCTACGTCAAGTGGACCCTTCGTTTCGGTAAATACCATAAAGTATTAAAATAAGATGCCATAAAGAAAAAGTTGAGTGCATATTGGAAACAATTTACAATGTCTAACAAATAGCAGATGTGGTACATGCAATTCAAGCAAGGCTCTGGTTCCAAGATTAATGTAAATATTATATACAGAGTGTACAAAAACAAAAAGTGAATTAAAAGTTTGCTCGGGAGTAAAAAGGGGATATATCATTAAAATAAGATCACGTGATATCGGCAACCATTCTATGGAACCACCTTGGCCATTTCATCTCCCAAACATGGTTCGGTTTTCAAAATGTCGAGGTTTTAATCGCTCATACAATTCTATGCGATATTGATGAAGCTTATAACGAGCAATTTATCGTGGATTGAAATGTTTCTGCAGTAACACTTATGTACATGTCTACCAATAACCTGCCAATAAAGAAGATTCTTCGAATTATACTGTACTTTTTCGTTAGCACTATACGTTTAAGTATTTCGAAAAATAGTGAGTGACGTCTATTTGGGTGACGCATTAGAATTACCCAAAACTTAGGCAATGTCAACTAACTGCTCCTTTTGGAATGTTTATTATTGTTGGGATTACCTATAAATATGGTCTAACAACAAAAAACAAAAACAGATAAAAATAACACAAACAACAAAGAAAAAACAATAATAATAATAATAAGTTTAGAGATCAATAATACTTTGCATGCAGTTTTACAGAAGCACAATATATTCTAGCAATGTGATTTCGTGACTACTATGTTTTTCTAGGGCAACTATTATTTTTAATGCGTCATAAATCAGATTTTAAAGTAAATTTGAATATTTGATAAACAAACAGGCCTAAAATTAAAAAAAATTTGTAACGCAAGCGCAGTTTTGACAACGTGTTTCTAAAACGGCATAACACTATGTTTTCTATTTCAAATGTTGTAGCGAAGTTTTCCTTGTCAACACGCGATATGATAGTACAGTATAACCTCGATAATCCGGACAATTAAATGCAAGGATGGTGTCCGAATTTTCGATTTGTCCGGATTATTGGATATATGTGAAAAATGTCAAAATATGAATTGGAAATAGTAACTAGGATGTAAGTGCGAGTGTAAGTGCAAAAAATTATACATATTCAAGAATAAAACATCTTCCAAAGCTCAGTAAAACTTTAATTAAACAAAGTAAAACATTCTAACAAAAACTAAAACTAAAAAACAAAATACATAAATCTATTTTTGCAATAAAGGGAAAAAGTTTGTAATTGTTTGTTGCTTTTTAGACTCCATTTCTGCTCTGAGTGCCTTGTTACGTAGATCGTAAAGCAGAAGCACTTGATGGGATGGTATATTATTTTCCGATGCCCATGTAATGCAGGTATTGAAAGAAGAAATAGCTTCTTTGTGCGCGACGGTGTTAGGATAAACTTCGTCATCACTAGAAGAGCTAGGTTCCATTTCTTCAAAAGCTTCTCTCTCTCGCATTTCTTTAGTAATATCATCTTCTGTTAAAAATACTTCAGTTTCATTATCTCCAGAAACCCATTCTTCAAGTTCTTCCATAGTAAGTTGTATGTCATCATTGACTTTCTTGCTCATTTCTCTTAATTCATTCATCTCAGTTTGGAAGCTTTGTACTTCCTTTTCTTTAACAAGTTTTTCTGCCAGAAGAGACAGCGGAAGATTATCTTCTTCGTCTTCATTTTCAGAAGATGGTTGCTGAACTGATAATAGTGGTTTCCACGATTTTTTAATCAACTCATCACTCACATGTTGCCATGCTTCGTCCAGCGAACAGACCACATTTTTCAAATTAATCTTTTTCAAAGTTGTGGGAATGTCAGTTTCAGATTCAACGATTGTTTTGAGCAACTTTTTTCGATAAAAGAGTTTAACAGCTTGAATTACGTGTTGGTCCATCGGTTGTATTAATGGCGTGCAATTAGGAGGCAAATACATAACGGCTATTTGATTATCATCACTAATTAGATCTTCAGGATGTCCTGGAGCGTTATCCAATATCAAAAATGCTTTTTGAGGTAAATTCAGCTCACGTAGGGTCTGTCTCACTGATGGTGTAAACTCTGTATTGAACCACTCACGAAAAATATCTTTGGTGATCCAACCTTTTTTCTGTCCTTTATAACAAACAGGAATGTAAGAATTTGCGAAAGCTCTAGGCTTTTGTGCTTTCCCTAGCACAAGCAGTTTCAGTTTGTGACGGCCAGTAGCATTAGCGCAAGGCATAAAAGTTACTCTTTCTTTACTAATTTTTCGTCCAGGAGCACACTTTTCGTCACGATGGGCTAATGTTTTCTTGGGCAAGACTCTCCAGAACAAACCGCTCTCATCTGCGTTATAAATCTGATCAAGTTGAAGGTCCATTTCTTTAATCTTCGCCATCAGTTTTGCCTTGAAAGGCTCTACGGCATCGACATTACTAGAGAGTATCTCACCAGAAATACTCAATTGTCTGATACCAAACCGTTCTTTAAATTTCTGAAGCCACCCAGAACTTGCTTTAAAATCATCAGATTGAGTTAGTTGGTGGCAAAATAATTTGGCCTTTTCGCATAGGATATCACCCGACAAAGGAGTTCCTGTAAAAAAAAGAAAAAACTACATATGTATGTATCTACATAATTTTATATTCACTTTCAGGAATTCTGCAATCTGTTGATTAAACTCGTCAATTGAACTGATCCTGGTTTTGTTTTGTAAATTTCACTTACCTTTGGCCCTCTCTTGAAGGAACCAAGTATACAATGCTTCTTCCATTTTGGGATATGCGCTGAGCTTGAGGGTTTTTCTCTTTCCTGGGCCCGAATCAGAAGATTCTACAAATTGCAGTATTTTTGTTTTGTTTTTATTTATATCGGCAACCGTGGATTTTCCGACTCCAAATTTTTCTGCAACGCATCGGACACTTTGTCCAGATTCAATTAATTTTATTATTTCGCACTTATTTTTCAAATCTAACGTTGTGTGCTTCCTTTTCGGCATTTTGACGGTTTACGTACATACACAAATATGCATAAAATTATGCAGGCACTTGCTTGCACAGCAGCCGTTAAGACACTGACGTGACTGACGCAATAACAATTTATTGTGGTGTGTCTGACAAGTCCGTGCAGGCATAGTGTCCGGATTAACGAGAGGAGCGTCCGGACTATGACTCGACGAAGTGGGTGTCCGGATTACTGGATGTCCGGATTAAATTGTGTCGGGATTAAAGAGGTTATACTGTATTATATATTTGCACACCTTGTACATATGCCATATCAAATTATTTTATGTTTTGTCATGGCACTCTTGAAGGCAATTAAAAAGACATTCGTAAATGTCACTTTTTGACTTTAATCATAAGGAACTCGAAAACTATTAACTTCATGCAGTAATTACCTTTAATGAAAATATTTTTACATTAAGGCAAAATTTGGACTTATATATGGGGTATTCAATTTAAAAGAATGAATCTTTTTTGTGCCACCTTTTTATGGATCACTCTAAATATGTGTAGATATTTTTAAATTGTGAAGCCATAATAACCCTGTCAAATACAGCCTATGATTTTTTTTTATATATTGTATTAAAGCTAAATTTCTTTGTTAGATCAATGAGTCACAAGGTATATTATTATCTTTGTCCTTCACTTGATTTTGTCCTATGGTGGAATTACAATTGTTTTTAATCGAGAATAATTCACTTTCCATTCAATATATTTTTCGAAATAGACAATGATTAAATCTTGATTATTCATATAAAAGTAATATCTATTAATCAGTTTCAAAATGTTTGCAGAAAATTGCTTGTGTAATAACATCGGATTTGTAAATTTAAGTCTGATTTGAATCATTACAACACTATAATTTTTTTTTATAAATGGCAACAAAGTAACGCAAGAATTAGTATTAATAATATACGATAAAGGATGAGGCAGTCTTCATATTGCAGAACTAAAATTGAGAAGCTACATTTATACATTTTATAACATACATGTGCAACGCTCAAAAACAAAATTGACGATTTTTTAGTCAAAATGAATAATATTCGTAGATAATTCCTCTGTTTCATTTATGATTAACTAGGTATTTGTATGTAAGCATATATATTAATATTCATTTGCTTCTATAAAATCAAACTTTCTATATTATCTTATCTTATACAAAACGATTAGAACGTATACAGTTTTACAGTGTCATTGGACAATATGGGATAAATCAATTATTCTCTCTAAATATTGGAGAAGGATGACAATTATTTTAGTATAATATAACAAATCTAATTTACTCTAATTATTATTAATTATTATCGGAAATTGTATGTTAATAAAATCATGGACGATAAAATGTGTCTTCTTGTCATCGTTAATTATCTACGAAGCTCTACTAGTATAATAATTATGTGTATTTACGCAAGTGAGTTCCCAATACAAAAGCCTTGGGAGTGTCGTAAGTACATGACGTTAGTGGTAGGTAATTATTGTGACCATAATTATCAATTTAGATGGAATTAATAGAACATACGATTATCTATCAGATTCCTTCTATATACTATAGATTAACATGCGCTTTGTGCTTCAACAAGCACTCTAAAGACAAACAAATAGTACATTATTGCTTGAAATTCTATAAAGTGAAATTGTGTTAAATAAAGACAATCATTCCTCCAATGTCGAAAACAACTGTGTAATAACCATTTTCCATAATATCATCATTCCAATAATCTTATACAAGGCATGTTTAGTTAAAACACATCTTTGCTTCATAAACAGGATAGTAGTAGTTTAATATTCAAAGATTGAGGACGTATTTTTCTCGGCTCTGCATATAGTGCAGTGTCGAAAGAAAAATATTGTTATTTATTATTGAGACATAAATGAAATTGTGATGATGTAAACTACTAGTGAAATACATCGATGAAGCAAATGGATAATTAATCATTTGTCAAGTGGGTCAACATATATGAAACAACAAAAATATGTCTAACAATAAGTGCTATATTTACCGCGTGGAATTCCGAAGAACAGAAAGAACTGTAAAGTGTTTCGTATGTGAGGGAGAGAGACATAGTAAATGTGCTGCAATTAGTGACGAAACAGCTAAGAAGTTGAGTGACACGGATATTATTACATATTGCTGTAATATTTGCCTTTAAATGAAATTTATATAATTTGTTTATTTATTTGTTAAATAAATAAATAAAATTGAAGTTTATGCTAGCTCTATAGGCAAAACAACATAATTTATTATCTCTCGTGGGTTCTACTGTGATTTACTTCTTTCCTTACTTGTTTCTCTTTCGTTATTATTTTGATATTGTGTGGGATAGGGTTATAAATAACTATGACACCAGATTATTTATGTGAAAAAAAAATGTATTATCTGCTTATTAATTACAATAGATAAAATTTATTGTTGCCTGTATATTATTTATTTTATTTGTTTATTTACAATTCTTACAAGTAGCAGCTTTCATAATAATATCGTGTTCGTTTATTTTAATATGAATTCAATCAATACAGGGTTTCTCCACCTTCACTCTTTTCTTACGAAGGCCTGTATATTTGGGCCAAATTATGTTGACTTGATAATGAAAGTACTGACTAATCGGCTTTATGCAAACATTCACACGTACTACATAAAGCTTGGATCAATCACCACCCCAGATACATTCCTAATGCATCACAAACTAATTGTCTAAACCTCTATTCTCACGGAGACTTTAGATTCTTAGTGCGAAGCTTTTAGGCGTTCCTGTTTATAAAAGTTTGAATATTGTTCAAAGCTGTGCTTACTAATGTCTTTTTTAATGAACACTGGTCCGTTGTGCAAGTATTCGCACACAGTACACTATTAAGACTAATGTTCTTTATTTTTAATAAAAATTGTGTCCCTATATTTACGTTCTAATATTTAAATAACTAAGTATTAAAAGAAATGGAGTGTTTAGAGAGAACCTGTGTATTTTTGATTGAATTTAATAGTTATAACAATATTATTTACTACTCACTGCGTAGATTCATATAATTCCTCGAATTCTTCTTGAAATTGGTTTTCCATTTTTGTGGATTCTTCCCTCCTTGGAATCTTCTATAAATTTAATGGTGACGCTCACTTCTTGCAAATATGGCTACGAGAAAACAATTGGAAATTATTCCTATAGAAGCGCGTTCACTTCTTGTTTGTTTGTGAGTTGTTAGTTAGTTTATTTATTTATTTATACTGCGGTAATAATGGTAAGCGTGTAGCAACTCCACTTGACCATTACTCGCTTAACACGTAGATGTATTATCTACTTCAAGAGACGCTATCACTTTGTTCTGTATTAGAAGTTTTTAATGTCACAGGTACCAGCTAACAACTAACTATTTTCTGTTGTGACCCCCTTTTTATAGTTGAAAATAAATGCCGCTCGTTATTTGATTGTTTTGCGGACTTTTATTTTTGAATTGTTCGTTGTGGCGCCTCTAGCGGATATCGCGATACTTATGCCTTGTCTCTTCTTCTTCTTGTCGTATTTTAGGTTGGTATTTATTTTTATTATGTTCGTTCCTGACATTTGATATTTTCCACATTCACCAACGACAGTATTTGTTGTTGTTCCATTTATTTATATCTAATGTGCAGTAAGTATATTGATATTTATTTTGATGTTTTTCTTACGTTATTTTATTCTTTTATTGCTATCGTAAACATTCATTGTACTTATAAATGTATTCATTGCTACTTTTACTGTTTTGTAGGTACATTCTTCGACCAAGCGCTAACCTTACTCGTATTTTTGTTTTGGTGCTTTTAATCGGAAAGAATGGAAAGAAATTGGATATTGTTTCGATCGCCAGTCCCTCTGTCTGTGGCTTCTCTGTCTGTTCCGTTCTCTGTTTGAACTATTTCACCGTTCGTGGAGAGTTTTGTATGTTTAATATGCTGTAATAAATCATTGCTTTTTATATTAATGCTGCTTATTCCATTGGTTACAGATGTTCGTTTGTATGTGCACTAAGTTTGGAACCATGAAAAGGATTGCTATTATTCGCATTACGATGAGAATTGATACTTTTGTTGTGTATATTAAAAATGTTATGCGATTCTGTGCTGTTCTTTATGATATACTTTATTTTAATATCCTTTTCAACGCAAATGTATGTATTTTATTTTTAAGCTACTTGAGTGCATTAAGCCTCTTCAGATATTTTACGAGTATATCTTATTTTAAATACTTATTTTCTAATTTAAATGTTATCTCGTGTTTTTCACTTCTGAGAATAAATATTCATTTCTGTCATTTACTATTATCGTTGAGGTTTTTCCTCACTTATTTCTAAATGGTGTTTGTATATATATAATCTTAATTAAAATACTTATATTCTATGTGCATACCTGTGTTATCGTGTGATTTAATAAATTTTATTTTAAAATAAATATTTCTTAAACTATGAGTGTGTTTTCTTATTGCTAATATTGATCTAAATACACGAGTATATCTTAGTGTCAACATTAATTATATCTATTTCTAACATTTTATAATTATATACAATATTGTCTTAATTTCTAAAGTAAAGTTCACGGCAATATGTATGCGATATCTGTCGTTAAATGAAAGTGTGTCAAACAATGAAAGAAATGGACCAGAAACTTAATGATTGTCTCCAAACAATATCAGAACAAAATGTTCTGATTCACAAAATTTTAGAGTTTATTTCGAACACCGCAAGTAAGGCAGAAAAGAAGACATTGTATAGCGATCTATTGAAAAAGAAAAATGATGTGTTAATCGTTAAACCTAAAGAGGATGATCAAAAGTCACACGAAACAAAAAAGGGTATTAAAAATAAAGTGGATCCAAGTAAACTAGCACTTGGAATAATTGTAGTGATAGCAATTCTAAAGAAAAATTAAGAGAAAAAGTGATAAATGAAATTGGAAATAAATATGTAGTTTCTGAACCGAAATTAAGAAACCCTAAAATAATAATTACTGGTGTTGAAGCAGATGTTATTGATGAAAACAATGAACAATTATTAGACGCGATTATTAGGCAAAATGACTTAATATCCGCAGACAAGAACGTCTCAGATAAAATTAAAATAGAAAAAAAATACTTAGATAAGAAAAAGAACTACGGAAAGCATCATAGACAGGGCACAAATAAATATAGGATGGAAAAAATGTAAGGTGTATGAATACCTACAAATAGTTCGATGTTATAAATGTGCAGGGTACAATCATTTTGCTAAAGAATGTAAAAATGCGAAAACATGTGGTAATTGTGCTGGTAGTCATTTGACAAACAAATGTGATAGCGTAATTATATATAAGTGTATAAATTGTGTAAGAACGAACGATAAATTTAAAATGGATATTGACACTAATCACACAGCGTTTGATAGAGACTGTATACATTACAAACGAATAGTAGATAAGCAAAAAACGAAAATTAAATATATGTAAGAATTAGATTATAAGTAGGATTAATTTGCTCAGTAATGATTTAATTGTAGTTTTTCAAGTGTTAAGAATATTTGAACAATTAGTCCGTAATTATATTATAGAAAAAGTTTTTGTTTCTAAGTAATATATTTGTATATTTTAATAGCAATTGCTAATAAAGATTATTATTATAACAAAACATTAAAAAATATATATGTACAACTAATTATCACCACAATTATGGCATGTTTGACTAATCAATGTGTACTCTGCTCATAGAACATTTGTGGCAGTCGATTCAAGAATTTTGTGACAGAGTTTTGTACTTTTAGCGCCTTTTTCGGAGTCTCAGTGGACTTCACGTACATGAAAGATTCTTTGGTCGTTTTCATCTTATTCCTTAGTGAAACTTTGATTGATATTCGTTCTAGCATCTTTAAATTCTATCACTGAAGATCCCTTATTGCCAAAAAAGATTTCAACATAATTTTGCATGCTTGTGTTGATTTCGATTACGTGGTAGTGAATTTGAATGTTTCCACTGATTCATTGACAATTTTATGAATTAAAATTCAAAATAATGACAATAGAAAGTCGTTTTCAATGTATTTATTGAGGTGCTGCATAGACAACCTCATTCACAAGCATTTTTGGTCTTCAGACCAAAGACAAAGAACACATTGCGCACAAATTTTGCTGCAACCCAGTTTGTATAGACTCATCCCATCATCTCCATTCTTAAGTTTTCGATGTATTTCTTTCACACTTCGATTTGCAATCCATGTGGTTCCATACACTGCTATTATACTGGTCCACAGTGAAAATCTTTCCGGCTTAAAAATAGCTATTTTTGATTCATTTCATCATCGAAAAAACAAAAACGACACTTAAAACTTTTTATTTATCTCTCAGATATAGCCCATCCAGGGGTCCACGACCGAAAATAGTTCAGAAAGAAAGATGTTTTCCTTAAGTAAAAAATAAATGTTTTTTTTTCTAGGATAAATTTTATCTTAGAAAAAACTATTTATTTTTAGACCACAAGATACTTTCAAGGATATAACTACACTTGCAGTAGAGGTATACAAGTCAAAAATTTATATAAAAAAAAGTAATTCTTTTGCCTTCTCTAGGCATAAAACTTGGATTATTCCATCCCCTTTACAAAATTCTTCAATAATCCAAGTTTATTACTGCAGAAAAAGTAAAAGATTTTCTTCCCATTGTTACAATTTTAATGCATTTATATAAATGAATAGTATCAAGATGTACGGTAATTACGAAAATACAGACTTATTGATTTTCTGGAACCATAACTATATTTCTTGTACGATAATAAATAAAAATGAGTTGTGGGCACCACACGGCTTTCTTATACATATTGCTGTGTGCTGTACCAGCAACATAATTTATAAAAATAATGATAATTTT
Organism: Amphimallon solstitiale; assembly: GCA_963170755.1. Classification (NCBI taxonomy): domain Eukaryota; kingdom Metazoa; phylum Arthropoda; class Insecta; order Coleoptera; family Scarabaeidae; genus Amphimallon; species Amphimallon solstitiale. The sequence continues at coordinate 106,942,929 of OY720681.1, read as the reverse complement.
TATTATATTTAGTATATTCACTTATTTCTTAACAGCACGTACTTTCTGAGTACGCGTGAGTTCTATCAGTATATTCAACCTTCTTTTCTCCTGGTAAATCTCTTGCTTATTTTTTTTTATATAGGGATAAGGTTATAGTTTGTATTAAAGAAAAATCTGAGTCTATATAAAAACATAATTGTATATTTTATTCAACATTTTAAGAATAGATAGCATCGCTATAATATATCCACCCAAAAATTATAAAAGAAAACATAATTGAAAGAAAACATTCATACCGTATTCTCGGTTGTAATGTTTTGTAGAATAAATATATCGATAATGCTTAATCAAAAATAAAAATATTATCCTATTTTAAAACAAAGAAAATTCAATTGAATATCAGTATTCTGTTAATATGGTGCTAATTCTATTCCATCAGAAACATTATATTCGCACGTAATGCTCTGATAATCATAGAACTTCGCAATGGTTAATGTTCGGAGGAAAAGCTTGAATTTGATCACTGGTAACAACCATTCGCACGCATTGCGACCAGCGTCTCAAAATCCGCCACCCATAAACATTTCCCTTTTCTAAATGTCTATTTCAATTTTTAAATTTGAAATCAAAATGAATTGCGAGAATTAATGATGCTTGATAAAGTGACAAGAAGATATACATTCGCCCGTTATATCCTCTTAACACCCAACACCATTAATCCTATTTGTGTTGTATATAAAAAAAACTAATGAATTAATATTTTACAGGACAATATCTATTATCCCTGCTGCCCAACGTTATACTAAATAAACATTTGCACATTGTATTCCATATACGCATAGCAGCATTGATAAATCTCTGTATTAAAACTTACTTTGTATCGTTAAACATCTCTTCAAATTGTGCCATAGACATCTCCATTTTTTAAATACAAAAAAATATTAACAAAGAAAATTTATTATAATGAATGAAAATTAGATAAGGTAAAATTGATATGCTCATACAAAATGAATGAATTTAAATTGAATCGTGGTGTATCTGACCCTACGATTAATTCTTTATTTTAAAGTCTTTATCTTTCGAAGTCGCAGTCAGTATCAGTCTAATCTTGCTCATTCCTGTCTTTGAATTTATACCCGGAAAAAAATCTGTAACGCTTGTTACGCCACCACCGAACTAAAATTTAGGTAGTCACCCTGCATAATCTGTAAAATCTCTGTCCCCCAAGTTTCCGTCGTGACACCAACACACACGCACTTATTGTCTTTGACAGTTCATTCACGTAAATATCAACACACTGCAAATTTTTATGGTTATTTAAAAGTCTTATTCCCTAAACTATTCGGTATCTTCAAAAGTAGGTATATTTTTTATTAATACAATTCTTCCTTGTATTTGTTTATGAACTTGTTGCCTTTTTCATCATTCGTCACATATTTTCTTTTTCCATTAACTAACACAATCCTTATCTTCCTTTTATTTATTTCAGTATTCGGTAAAATTGGAAATATATTATAAATAACAGGTATTCTTCTTCCAACATTATTCGTACTATCACGATCCGTCTGGCCTGCTATTTCGTCGCTGGTTTCGACCCAAGATTTTCCAATGGTGATATATTTATCTGTAAAAAACTACAACAAAGTTTATACCATATTTTCTTTTTGTAGGCCATCAAACCATACGAGTCTTTCTACAGTCTATGAAACATAGTGCTACACACACAAATTCATGAATGTATATTTTGTTTGTTTAGCTGTGTTTTATATAAAAACATTATTGCTGATCGTTCCGTGTCAAGATATACTTATATCCTTTTTTTGTCTATAATTTTAAGTGAAGGTAAATTTTATTCTTTAAATATGATTTATATAAATCCCTCTTATAAAGTTTTATTACATTGTGCACGTTTTCAAATTCATATAATTTATTCAACTATATTTTATTCTCTTGAATAACGTATTTGATATTGTTCGTATAGTTTTACTGCGTTTAAATGACTAATTCTGTTCACTGTTCCGTCCTTAAGGATAACCCTTTCTCGGTTGTTTGCTTTCAATACTCTTTTATTTTTAAACAACGGTCCATTATTCAAAATGTTTAGTGCAATTTTCACGCATTTTGAAAAGTTAGGTTGTTTTTCATTGTATACAAACCATACATCCTGTTTATCTTTTCTATGTTTGAATTTTCTATACCTAAATGTATGCAACTCATTATATCCTTATGTTATATGTATTGCAAACATAAACGAACCCAATGTTGAAATCTTTAAATACAATAAAATCTGATTCTTTACTGTTTCTTTTATTTTTTTATACTTAAATTAATTCTTAATGCTATTCTTATTATTTTTTATATGCAAGAGACCACGGCAATATGTATTTTTCCTATTTTTTATGCAAAAGATGTTCCAAATTAAGTTTTAAATAATTCTATTTCTTAAATAAAATAAAGCTGTGACTGAATATGAAGATCTATCATCTGTTGTTTTCGTTGATTTTACTAAAGAATTTGCATAATACTGATATACTTTCATAGAAGCCCAATAGATAAAGCTCATAAACTATTCCAGTAAATGAATATTTTACACTTCATTTCCATAGTATTTGTTTCACGCCAAAAAACGAAAATTAGAATTTGAATTTCAAAGGTTAAACTTGGCCTCAAACCCTTTCAAGGTATTTTTTTTTGAATTAATTCTCCCACGCTGAAAAATATAATTCATCATACTCAATTAAGGTCGAATCAATAATTGCTACACTCCAAACGAACGGCCCACAATTCAAAGCAAATAACGAATTCCGGCACAAATTATTCATTATTGTTCGCTCCACGGGATTCTGAAAATTTTGCGGCGTAAGCATTTATTTACTTGTTCTAGGTATACTTGTACGCATTCACATGTTTTACAATAATTATAGTAATAAATGATATTTAGAGAAAGAGTATGGGGTAAAATCAAATAAAAGAGAATGAGGTGTGGGCACCACATGACTTATACGTACGTGCGTTTGAATTTACGCAAATTATATTTTTAAAAAAATAAACCTTAAACATAACAGATTGCTCCCACCAAAGTAAATATTTTACAACAATATCCAGCTGCACAAAGTTGGATGGAAATTCCCAAAAAAAAAAAGATTTACCTTATATTGCATATTGCCATATAAACAATTATATCCAAATAAATATCGAGAAATACTCTTACTAAAGAGAAACAAATTGTATGCAATATCATTCCAATGAAGATAAAAGGAGTTGAAATCGACCAGAAGGTTTGGAGCTAATAATATGTAAATTTTGTTCGCTTTCAGAAGGTGTAGTAAAACCTAAAACTAATATTATGCTAAGGCCTCTTTGTTAAAAAATATGTACCCGTGCAGCTAGAAATAAAAGAGAGTCAATATGACTGAACACTCCGCATGCCGTTGATCGTCGATACAACCAATCGACTGGATTTTCCGTGTATTGAGGTGGTGTTATAAACGCCAAGGTAAATGTAAACGTAGCTAAGCATTGCTTAAACTAAATCCACAGTGAAAAATTTTAATAACAAGTGAAATTAATTTTGCTAACATTAATTATTAACGACAAATAAGTTTCGCCATAAACGAAACATTTACTTTTGAGCACTTTCGTATTCTCTAGAAATTGGTTTAAATTTAGTTGCGGTATAATATTAAAATTTGATTTTTCGAGAGGATAACTGTACTCTTAAAAATAAGGTTTGTTATTGATAGCTTTAACAATTCGTCCGTTATCGTGGTCACACACGCAGAGAGTATCAGATTGACCTCAAGATAGACACCTGCTTAACATGAATTTAAAAAGTTTTATGTCCTGACTTTTTGAATTTATGTTAGAAATAATTAACAGTTGCAATTTAAACTTCGGGAAGAAACGCTATATAGGATGTTTTTATGCCGAGAAGTTCACACATATAGAATATCCACTGAAGTATAAAAAATTAACTAAAACATTATGTAATTTTTCTTTTAGTTAACAGAATTTTGTGAAACTTTGCCATTATACCCAAGCAAGTAAACCGTTCAAAATGAGGTATCACTCGACCCTCAATTCCATTTAAAATTTTGATACTATATCGCCCCCTGCCGTCAATTTTTGAAACTAAGTAGGGGGAGCAAACTTTTTATCATAACTGTTCAGCAAATTAACTACATATTTAAATGCATAAATGCATATTTGAGTGTATATTTTCCGACCTTTACAGAAAACATACGTTGTATTGAATTTCTTACAGAATATCCACGTATAAATAATAATATAATTTCCGTTTGAGGAATTACCTATACGCTTGTAATTAGTAGTTTTAAACGCCCAACATAGAGAAATTTCTACAAAAACGTACCACAGAACGTTGTGTAACCATCTAAATTGGCTTAGGGTATTACACACGTACGCTTGAACAAAGAGCTAACCGTCAACCAATTTAGACGAGCACCTTGAGCAAACAACAAACGAACGACACGAAACAAATTAAATATCTTTAAGGCAAACTCGAATTTTTATTAACTTTTACAATAGATAATCTTAAAATTACATTATAAATTTATGAACAACAGTAATTGAAAGAATGAAGTAAGGTACTGATATACTTTAATATCACATCCAATTTTATATTATATGAGAAAATGTCAGGGGTGTTCAATCCTAAAAATAGATTTCGGTTTATAAGATTGATGGCTATCGTTTCAGTAATTCTTTATTTTTCTGATAACAGTATCGACCCTAGAATCGTTGCAGCTTAATATACTTGCTTTTTTCATTTGGACTCCATAGCAAAGAGTTAGAATAATTAATATGACGTAAGAGAAAGCAGACTTTGTTGGTCCCTAAAATGGAGGAAACTATCGGCGAATATCAATGGGGATTTAAAAAATGGTAGATCATATATTCACGCTTAGAGAAATAGAAGCAGAAAGCTACGAATTTGAAGAATATACATATGTGATCTTTATAGATTTTAAACAACCATTCGATAGAGTAAGAAGGGGTAAACTATATGTTGCGTTAAGGGCACTAGGAGTAAATACTAAAATGGTAAATATTATTAAGCTAACTCTCGAAGGGACAGAATGTTGTGTAAAAATTGGAACAGAGGTAACGGAAAACTTTGAAGTGTTGGAATGACTGAAGCAGGGCGACCCGCTGTCTTCGGCATTATTTAATTATGTGCTTGAATATGCTATGCAAAAAGCGAAGTTAAACAGAACGGGACTGCTGTATCATACGAGACACCAATGCTTGGCGTTTGCAGACGACATTGTTATAATAACGAGAAGTAAACAGGTGCTGCGAGAAGTATTGCTGCGTTTCGAACAAAGTGCAGCGGAAATGGGGCTGGAAATAAATTAAAAGAAGACAAAACACATGATATGGGCTAAGAAGGGAAATGCTAAAGATTTAGTTCGTTGTGACAACAGCAGGCGGAAAGTCTACAGTTTTGAAGAGGTAAAGTCATTCACATATTTGGGAATGGATTTTAATAGGAAACCAGGTATAAAAAAAAGATTCAGAGCAGGATACAGAAAGGCAATAAATGTATATACCAATTATGGAGTGTACTTAACAGTAAGTTGCTATCCAGAGGAGCAAATCTAAGAGTGTACCAGACAATATTGAGGCCTATAGTATTATTTGGAAGCGAAACTTCGACAATGGATAAGAACGAACAGAAAATGCTATCAGTATGGGAAAGAAAATGCCTGTGAAGGATATATAAAGGCAAAAAAAGTGAATGATAGATAGAAAAAAGAACCAACGGAGAACTGCAGGAACTGTATAACCAACCAAACATAATAGGAATAGCTAAGGGATATAGATTAAGATGATTATGACATATAGAACGCATGGAAAACGACAGAGTACCTAAAAGAATAATGGAAGGAGGCATAGGAACAAAGCGGAAGTGAGGTAGACTTAATAAGATGGATGGACGAGGTGCTGAAGGATGTTACGTGCGTGAGGGTAAATAATTGGCGAAAGAAAGCAAGAGATATAAAGGAGTGGAAAAGGATAACGCATTAAGCCAAGGGCCTACTAGGCCTGCAGAGCTAATAATATATATATATATATACGAGAAAGCAGACAGGATGTATTTAGAGATTTTATCTAACGAAACAAAAAGGAAATTAAGCAAAATTAAAGTTTAAATACAACGTAGTATTAAATCAACGTATATATTTTTTTATATTAGTGGATTGTAAATAAATGCAGAGATTTGACAGATGGGTTCAAAATCAAGTGTTAAAAGTAAACTTGAAACGTAACGATATGTTTAAACATGCGTGTGTGAATTTTGGACAGAATTCACGTACGCCGACGGACGTTGACCGGCAGTTGACACCAACCGAACAAAATGAATAATAGAGAACAAATAGAATTTGGTTGGGCCTTTATAAAATAATTTGAGGGCCAAACGGGTAAAGAAAACAGGGCGGTTACGTGGCATTAACAAAAATGACAAATATTTGCTATAATCCACCAAACGCAATATTGATTTAAATCATAATAATAATCATAACATCCTAATGTGACCAGTCACATTACTTAGATAACAATAGAAAAATCCATTCACAAGCAAAGTAATTAGTTGACGCTAAATATGGGGCTTACCTGGACATGGGTAGACTAACTGCGACATTCGTTAAAGGTGGGAATGATCCTTACTGGCTTATAAGAGAATTAATCTAATAAAAATCGCGGAATTGCTTATTTTAATAATAAATAGAAATATTATATACTTAAAAATGTAAATAAAAAATATAGGAACTAGATATTTATATGCAATATTTTATATTACGCAGGAAGTTTTTCATGTTACCTAGCTACGAATGAAACAAATTAGAAAATGAACAAAGTTTTATTTTTAACGTAAGAACCATTAACCCCAACACACTCATTCCAAAATTTCTTTAATAACGGTTCGAAAAGAATTCTTTTTGTAATTCCGAAAAATACAATCCTACAGTGTTTTCCACGTCTTAATTCGATAGGAATCGACGACCTGTTTTTTGAATTTTGGAAGAAAAATAATAATCACAGGTGCTAGATCGGGACTGTAGAATGGATGTTGTAATTCCTTAAAGCATGGTCCTGTGAAGGATAAGAAGTGAATTGACTGTTTGGACTTTTAGTTTGTAGTAGATAGTGCCGACTCCATTTATTGTAATTATTTTTTCTAGGTTTAGGCAACTACTTAGTAGCACTACATTACGCAGTTCCATTTAAAATGTCCCTTAACGTTCCTCACATTAATATTCGGTCCTTATCAGCCCATATACGAGACCTAAAAAATATAATTCTTCAGAACAATTACGATATAATTGAATCGTTTATTTTTGAAAGGGCATAAGTCATATTTTACGGTTTTGAGAAAATGAAAAAAACGAATACCTTCATTAGACCTATAGTTATTTTGCTATTCTGCTGGATATGTATAGTGGACAAGATTATAATATTGGTGATACGCGCAATTTTATTTTTTAAGCTTATAGTTTCTTAAAAATTAATTTTGAAAGTAACTGACTTAAGCCGTTTCTGAAATTGACGTTCGATAAAACATTTAAATAAATTATTTTATTTTCAAAAATTCTTACAAAATACATGTCTATAATATATATATATATATATATATATATATATATATGTATATATATATAACATTTAGATCTTTATTTTATTTTGACCTTGCCCTCCAGTTGTTTATTATACAGGGTGTAACAAAATAAGTGTAAAACATTTCAGGGGGTGATTCCTTAGCGAAAAAGAGATAGGGTCTTTCACATAAAAAAACCTCAATGGAGCATCCCTTGTTAAGATACAGCCCCATAAAGGGGGTACATAAAATTTGTTTTACAATTTTTCTCACAAACACTAAAAATGTAATTTATTTCCAATGTAACTTTTTGTCTGATTATTTGTTTACCATTTAAAAATCTATTTCCAATACCTTGTTTCTCTCGAAACAAAAAATGTCTCTTGAATTTTTTGCCCAAAAGTAATCAGTTCGCAGCAAAAAATTATTTTACGAACAACTACAGAGATACATCGTCATAAATGCGAACTGGATTAGTATTGTTAATTTGTAGTTACTACCTGCATCAAAATACATATGATTAAAGATGAATAAACAAAACTAATTTATTAATAACAAAACATAAAACATGTAGAAATCATAGTGAACGTTCAATATGTCCACCTTCAGTCATTACACATGCGTCTAGACGTCGGCGCATTGAGCCACTTATTCGCTCAAATATTCCTGGATTCTCTCTAATTACCCTGGACGCATCGATGATGCGGTTTCTTAAGTCCTCTACATCGCGAACAGGAGTAGGATAAACCAAAGTCTATAAATGGCCCCAAGTAGAGAAATCGAGAGGATTGAGATCCGGGGATCGAGCGGGCCAATTCTGTGGTCCTCCTCGACCTATCCAATGATTTGGATATGTTTGGGTTAAATGCTGACGTGCTGCTTGACTAAAATGGGCGGGAGACCCATCATGCATAAAAAACATATCCCTTCTGACGCCCAAGGGAACTTCCTCCAGCAGTACTGGATGCACTTCTCTTAAAAATTGAGTGTATGCCTCACCATTTAATCGAGGAGGTAGAAAATGAGGGCCAATTAAATAATCCCCAATAACTCCGAGCCACACGTTAAGAGAAAAGTGTTCTTGATGGTTAGCTTGTACAATAGCGTGAGGGTTTTCATCAGCCCATATGTGGTTATTATGAAAATTAATTATCTTGTCCCGAGAAAAAGTACATTCGTCTCTGAATTCGATCGTCTTCAGAAAGTCAGGATTTCTTCTAATCATTTCCAGCATCCAATTGGAAAATTCAAGACGGTTCGGAAAATCTCGCTGTAACAGTGCCTGTACTCGTTGCAGATGGTAAGTGCATAAGAGTTGTTCCTTTAAAATTCGAAATACCGTCATATGATCAACATTTAACTCGAAAGCAATCTTTCTAGTACTGCTAGTAGGTTGTTCTTCAACCAAATTAAGTAATGTTTCTTCAGATGTGTTGTTCTAACTTCTCGATGGCGACCACAATCCTGCGTTCTTTTGTCGAATGAACCATATTCTTGTAATCGTTGATGAAGTCGGGCAAATATTCTATGCGAAGGAAGCTGCCGTTGAGGATACATTTCAGCATATCTTCTAGAAGCTTCTAACCCATTCCCCTGCGACAGACCGTAAACGTAATGCATATCAGCCATTTCCTCATTTGTGTATGCCATTTTAATAACAAGTGAATTATTAAATTAACAAATTACGAACAAAACAACGACACACAATTAAGTATTAATTCAATTTCAAAAATTTACAAACTGACAGCGTGATACCACTACTAGCGGCCTACTAAATAAATTAGTTTTACATGTTCGTTTTATGACGATGTATCTCTGTAGTTGTTCGTAAAATAATTTTTTGCTGCGAACTGATTACTTTTGGGCAAAAAATTCAAGAGACATTTTTTGTTTTGAATGAAACAAGGTATTGGAAATAGATTTTTAAATGGTAAACAAATAATCAGACAAAAAGTTACATTGGAAATAGATTACACTTTTAGTGTTTGTGAGAAAAATTGTAAAACAAATTTTATGTACCCCCTTTATGGAGCTGTATCTTAACAAGGGATGCTCCATTGAAGTTTTTTTATATGAAAGACCCTATCTCTTTTTCGCTAAGGAATCACCCCCTGAAATGTTTTACACTTAGTTTGTTACACCCTGTATTTTGATAAAACGGATGGTTAATCTCCGGTACCCACTGAATTAAGTCGCGTAAATGTTGCACTTTTGTTTCTAAAATAGGTACTTGCCCACCAACATACGCTGCATTCTTTGGCACTTGTATTGCGTTACCATCTTTTTTAGGTAAAGAAAGTTTAAAATGTTCAAAGGTAAATCCATTAATAAATTCGCTGGTTGTCACATATCCTTGAGTTGCTTTTTGGTATTTAAAGTGAGTGATTTTTGAAATGGAATAACAAGATTTTTCTTTTCTAGGTAAGTTTTTTTTCTCGCTTTCAGCGGACAGACACGTCTTCTTATGCCATTTTTGCCACCACTGCTTAAGATTCAAAATATCATTGGTTTCGATCTGTTTTACAGTGAACAAGTTCTTTACACTGGATTTAATAATAATTTCAAAGTATTCATGTAGATCAAAAATTCTATCATACTTTTTTAGAGACCTTTTTAAAACCCCGAATATTCTGTCGCAGGGCAGGAAGGAGTGGCCACGTATAGGAAAGAAATGTTATCAAATTTTCCGCTGTCAACAAGCGCTAATAATAGGCATACCATAGGGTGGTGTTTATTTTGCCATGGGCAATTGTCGCAAAATATTTTTAGTTTTTTAATAGACGAGTCCACGTACGTATCTAAAATATCTAATAAAAAAGTACAAACTTCATTGGGGCCTTTACTGGCCTGACCTTCATGGTAGATGTAAAAGTATGATCTGTTATTTTTCATATTATGAATACAAAATACGTTGATAGTGAGTTGAGTTTTATAAAACACGTCCTGGACAGGGATATGGGGTAAATGCAAATTTTGCATATAATCGAAGATTAGGGCCAGACAATCATCTTGAATTTTATATTCTTCAGTAGCGTCCTTTAAAGCAATATAAAATTTGTTTGCTCGTCTTTTATGAATTAAAAGTTCAGCAGTTGCTGCTTTTTTTGCTGCATCACCTAATGTTGGACTTTTGATCTTTAAATTCAGTTCTTCACATTGTAAGGACGTATCAATCTGCGGTCGCCCAAATTTAAGATGAAAATTATCGGTGAAAAATTTATAATAATAATGATATTTGATTTGTAATTCTGGATATTTTTCTATAAACATGGAATACATGATCTTTACGTTAAGTCTGGCATCAAGGTAGTTATATTCCTTTCCTGAGTAGTGACTTTGTTTTACTGGAAAGCTTTCAATATGTTCACGAATAAGAACGTTATCTATTTCTGGGATTGTAATCAGACAGATTTACTCTTTTTTGATGCAATAGTAACATAGTGACTGTATGAAACCTCACGTTCTTGTCCTTTTCCGTTTCTTTTACGTTTTTGACGAACATTAACCATTTCAATCTGTCCCTGCAGATACAAGTCTTGCTCAGCTTTCGTTCGGAAAAGACGATTTTTTTTTGAAAATAGATTCTCGTTCTTCATTGGTAAACTTATCAAAGCATTTCCTTTTGCACCTATATACAATAATATTTATTTTTATTAATGGTATTTAGTATTATCCTATTCATCTTACTTGCAGGGTTGACCGATAGTTTGCTCTTGCACCTCACGTCCTCTGTAGTTTGTATATGCGGTTCCTTTTATCCGTGCTTGTTTAATTTTGTTTCGTTTATAATCGGCATCGTTTCTAATTCCCCGGCGTCTTTCTACTTTTCTCTTCTTCAACTACTTCTTCTTCTGTCGTTGAAACATTTTCAACAGATTCACTTCCACTCATTTTAAGTTTAATACATAACAGACGGCTTGTGATTATTAAAAACAACGAAATAAAAAACTTGAATTGACACGACTGATATCAGTTATAAATTTTAGGTTAGGATTAATACATAATTCGAATTCCAATTCTACAACTGTTAGTACAGAAAGGAACTAAGTCAAATGACTTATGCCCATTCAGCACTAAACCAGTTTTTTATATTGCATTTTTCTATGGAACAAGTATGCTGACTTACTCCTTTTCTGCACCTAAAGATGCAGCTTGGTTCAAATATCATTTTATTATGTCTGACTGGGAACCGTCAAAATATGACTTATGCCCTTTCAAAAATAAACGATTCAATTGCTCTATCTGAGACATGGTTATCCAGCGATTTGCCATCTTGTCTTTTTGTCATACCTGGATATCAATTATACATTTGAGGCGGACATATTATGTTAAATAATACCTTCAAACCAATTTTTTTGAAATTAAAATTTGAAAGTCAGGAATTGTAGCTAATTCAGAACATAAGAAAAGTATTTTTTGCTATCATGAAAAATACTAATATTCAATTGAAAACATAAAGGAAGTAAATGAACGCAAAAAATAATTGATTATAATCGGTATTATAACATGCAATCGCATTTTAACAAAAATAAGGCAATTTCTGAGGACAAATTTCATAAGAAGAGATAAAAATGAAAGGGCAGTATTTTCAGAAATTGCCTTTCATTTAACCTCCGTCGATAATTCAGTTATCTCTAATGAGAAAACGCGGACGAAATGAGAAAGACGACCTCTGAAAAAGAAAGGAAATGCATTATCGGAGTTCTTTTTATGACGGCAAAATAGAAATTTAATTTCCATCTTACTTTTTTTTTTGTAATTACGTCGCTCTGTAGCGAATTGAGATATACCCGACGTTTTCAGCAAATAGAAGAAATTAAATTATTCGCTGAACTACTAAGCTATAGAAACGGTCCAGCTATTAGTTTCATTTGGCTTTTATCGCAAAGATAATGAGAATATGAATTACTAATACAATACCGTAGATGTTGTTATTGATCTTTCACAAAGCGAGAGGGAAAATCGCGAGTTTTAATTAAAATTGTTTATTAACATTTTGCAACACATTGACTTTTAACGGTCTTTTGAAATATGGGGTTAGAGCAAATATATTTTCGTCTTTATTGAAATTAATGCTTCGAAGCTAGGAGCAAATTTCATGGCTTTCTTGTAAACCAGGGATGGCCAACCCGCTATACGCGTGCCAAAGTGTGCTACGACAGAGTGTTTTAACAGTGGCACGCGAAGACTTATTGAAAAATATAACGAATTAACTAATAACCATCACTATTATTTTTTTCCCGCTTGCTTTCGTCTTGAGAAACTTTTTAAAATTCGTAAAAACCCTAAGCATACGCTACTGAATACAACAGCGCCAGAAAGCCCACTGTTTGACACTAGTACAACGATACGATGGGACGAGCCCAATGGTTTAAGTAACCTTGCTTTGGCGCCATTGTGTTTTGCTTGGTTGCTCGTTTTCGAGCGAAAGCGCTCTGGCCTGTCGGATAACCACTTGGGAACGGAATTTATCAATAAAAAAAGAAATCTTTAACCGGCCAACAATCCTTGCTCCAGACGAGCAATGACGAAATGGAAACCTTGGTGAAGGCTTCTTAAGAACCTTCTCTATTGGTAGCCCGCAAGAAAAAACCCTATTCCGACGGAGAAGAGATAATAAAGAAAGCCTTTTAATATTTGCCCAAAATTTCGGTGATATAAACGTCAAAAATATGGTTGATAAAATAGCTTTGTCTGAAAATACCGTCATGCGTCGTATAGAGGAATGTTGAGAAACTGTCTCTGGACTACAGTACTGCAAATACTGCTGAGATAAAGACTAGCATAGGAAGTAGGGCTTCTTTAGCATTCCTTCGAGGCCACTTAAATGCTCAAATGTACATTAACGTTCTGGAACCAATTGCTTTACCATATATCCGAGGGCAAAATAATGCCACATTCCAGCAAGGCAAGACCCGTCCTCATGTGGCAGCAGTTACGTTACGTTTCCTACAAGACGCCAACATCAATATTCTTCATTGGTTTGCACGATCGCCAGATCTGTCGCCCAAAGAACATGTCTGGGATATGATGGGTCGCAGGATTGGTATGTTATCTAACCCTCCTATGAACATACAACAGTTACATGATGCCCTACAATTTGCTTAGAATGAGCTTCCACAGGAATCCATAGATCAACTAATTCGAAGCATGCCTAGGCGAATAGCAGAATGTATTCGGTTACGTGGAGTATCAACTCATTATTCAATTTTTATAACAAGTGGGATTTCTGCAATAGAACGTTTACAGGGTGATTCGTTTTTTTTGTCATAAAGTATATATAAACATAATTATATCTTTGACATATAGTATTATTTGTTTGAAAATGTTAGATGCTCGTCTTGGTAAGCTAGGACCATGTGTTGTTTTATACAGAATGTGCCATAACTTGCTGGCTAACCATATTATATTATAGTTTTTAAATGGAACAGTCTATATATTATTATATTTTAGTATTCCCCGTATAATTCTTAGGCAAAAAGTAATGAGTTAGTATACACCAAAAATCTTGTTCCCATTTATGTGAAAAATTCAAACTTTTTATAAAATTATATTTCTCGACGTTTTTGTATAGAAGTTTTTATGTTCTTGACATAGTATTAATAATAGAAACGCAAATGATTATTTGTTGCACATACTTTATTTGTGTAACGCTTGGTTACAGTCATATACAACAGAGTTTTTTTGAATGTTTAGCATTGGGATCTCAGAAACTACTGGAGACAGAAAAACGCTTAAATGGGGAAAGATGCCCAGTTTTACGAGTTTGATTTAAAACTGCTTTTGTTTCTCTGATAACTTTCGTGGCTTATTGGATATTCAAAAAAAACTAAATTTTACGATTTTCTTTAAACATGCTTAGCATCCTTAATAGTAATTTTAAAGAAAAAGTATTCAGACAAAAGTTTTAAATAATTTTACGCCAAATAAAAATATGTAGCTAATTTTTTTTTTCGTTCACCATTATCGAGTTATGACACAAACTTATGTTTTTTTAAATGGAAACCATAGTTGGTTTTGACATCACTAAAAAGCTTATTTTTTGCTGATTACAATGATATAAGGTTTGATATGGTTATTTTAAAAAATAAAGAATATATAGACATTTTTATGGTTTTTATGGAAAACAATTGAATTTCGAACTGATAAAATACAAACCAAACGAAAACTTATTTGAAATCTTATGTAGTAATAAAATGAAAACTATAAGAACTTTTATTAAGGGCGCACAACATTATTAATGTTCAAAGATACCTCCATTATTATTAATACACAAATTGCATCTCTTCACAACAGAATTTGTAGCATTGCGTACTTTACGCTTATCGATGTTATTAAAAGCAACTAAGACGGCTTCTCTTAAATCGTCGATTGTTTCATATGTTCTTTTGTATACTTCTGTATACAAGAAAAAATCCAAAACTGATAAATCAGGGGATCTAGCCGGCCATTGAATGGGTGCATTTCGTCCTATCCATTGATTAGGAAAGTTCAAATTTAAATAATTTCTAACATTCAGTTGATTGTGCGGAGGCGCTCCGTCATGTTGAAACCATTACAGCATTGCTCGGGTTCTTAAATTTAAATTATCTAACATTTCCTCGAAATCTTGTTGTAAAAAATTAAGATAACGATTGCCAATTAGTGATCCATCAAAAATAAAAGGAGAAAGAACAGTTGATCCTATAACACCACACCAAACTTTAATTTGTGGTCTCGTATGTTCAACGTAAAGTGGATTTGTTTGAGACCATATGTGCTCATTGTGCCTATTAAACATTCCACAATTTGTGAAACGAGATTCATCAGTCCATAATATTTTCATTGAAAAGTGTGGATCGTTTTGACATTGATCTTTAAACCATCTACAAAAAGCTATTCGTCTGATGTGATCACCTTCATGTAAAGTTTGTGATACTGATAATTTGTAGGGACGAAATGTATGCATCTTCAAGACTCTGAAAATAGTGCGTTGAGAGGAGCCCATTTCTGTTGAAATTTGTCGGGTCGATGTAGATGGATTCTGAGCGACACATGCTAATATGTTTATTCCTCTATCTTCATCCATCCCTTTTTTTGATTTTGGTTTAACGAACGAACCATAATCTGCTAAATTATCCCATAATCTCTTAAAAGTAGGAAGTGACGGCTGACGTCCATCAAAATAATTTTCAAAATAAACTTCAGCAGCTCTAGCAGAATTTTTCTGGCACTGAATGTAACATTCAACCATATCAAGCTTTTCTACGTTAGAAAATTCCATAGCCAATGCAAACTTATGATTAACGGCCGTTTGCACCGCTTATAGTTAGGTTACAATTAAATTAATTAATAGTTAATTGTCAATGTTTGACAATTAACTTGACTAAAAAGTAAAAATTAACAGCTCTCAATTCTGTGACTCAACGTGAAAGCAATGTTAGTATATTTATCTCGACTGCTCCAACGAACACTATTGTAACTCAGATTTTTCGTTTTTTGAATTACAAAACACCAAACATTTTTTTTTAATAGTTTATATCTTATAAAGTGAACAATCATAGAAATGTCTATATCCTCTTTATTTTTTAAAATAACAATATCAAACCTTATATCATTGTAATCAGCAATAAATAAGCTTTTTTTTTTGAAATACAAAACACCAAACATTTTTTTTTAAAAGTTTATATCTTATAAACTGAACAATCATAAAAATGTCTATATCCTCTTTATTTTTTAAAATAACCATATCAAACCTATATCATTGTAATCAGCAAAAAGTAAGCTTTTTAATGATGTCAAAACCAACTATGGTTTCCATTTAAAAAAACACTAGTTTGTGTCATAACTCGATAAAGGTGAACGAAAAAAAAAAATTAGCTGATTGTTTTATTTGGCGTAAAATTATATAAAACTTCTGTCTGGACACTTTTTCTCTAAAATTACTATTAATGATGCTAAGCATGTTTAAAGAAAATCGTAAAATTTAGTTTTTTTTGAATATCTAATAAGCCATGAAAGTTATCGGAGAAACAAAAGCAGTTTTAAAACAAACTCGTAAAACTGCGCATCTTTCCCCATTTAAGCGTTTTTCTATCTCCAGTAATTTCTGAGATCCGAATGCTAAACATTCAAAAAAACTCACCCTGTATATTGTGACAACCTCGTCTGAAAACTATATCTTCTTACCCTCCACTTCCAACTTAGTAATATTCCAAATACATAACAGAAGTCAAGGTTTTCAAATGGAACACTCTGTATATCAGATAATTTTAAATCGCTTATTAAATTTCACATCAAAAACATGTAAGACGTTATTACTTTAAAAGTGACTATTACTGAACTATTGTCGTTTTTTAATATAATTTTGCCAACATTATGTTTTTTATTTTAATTCGGTATAGTGAGCCATGATATTTGTTTCAACCTTGATAATTGAATGGATGCCATTTAATAAGTTGTTACTCATTTGACAAGCACGATTTTATAATAAATGTTTTTAAAAATTAGCTTAAAGATTTGATTTTTATACGTATTAGGGGAATGACAAAAAAAATGTTTACTATCTTTTGAGGTGTTTATAAAACTGCATTCCAAAAATATATATTACTCTTTTCTTTTACTTCTATATAATCTTGGTAAGTGTCTCATTTCTATATCCACATATATTCTACTTACAATAACACTCTATACCAGGAATATATTTCCTAAAATGCATAGAATATGGTACAATAAACAAATTTTAAAAGAAAAAAAAATAAATACCTTAATTATAGTAAGTGCCGAAATAGGAATTATGAGGTTATATCAACGGAACTGTAATTAGTGAAAAAGAAACTACAAAATAACAATAAATATGTTTACTAAAATGAGAAAAAATTATTTCAACAAGTATTCTAATGAGTTTCCATTCACTTCTAAACATTTTTCAATATGCTTCTGAAATGATATATAGACATTTTGAAGAACTTGGGGACTTCCCGAATTGCTTCTTTTGTTGTTACAGGTATTCTGTGCAGTTGCTCTTTTACGTGTCCCCATAGAACATCTAAGTCCTACCTATGTTCTTGGAAACACTTCATTTAAAATATTCCGTGCCTGTATCGTAGAATGTGGCGGCGCGCCGTCTTGTTTTTTAAATTTAGTGGAATATCTGCCAATAATTCGACTAAATTGCTTGAAAGAAATTACGCATAAGCTTGTCCGTTGATACTACCCTTCAAAGAAGTGCGGGCCTATCATTCGATCACCAAGAATTCCACCCCATACATTTAGCTCCATCTATGTTGATGATCTATTTGTTTAGTGATATGAGGATTTTCAGATGAATAGTAAAGAAAATTTCTTCTGTTGACTATTTCGTTACTATAAAAAATGAGGTGTGGCCACCACACGACTTTCTTATACGTATTAGCGTTTCAAACTATGCAATTTTAAGAATTTTTTTATACAAAACTTATTCAAAATCCTATTCTAAGTACTTTCATTCTCTTAATAAATCGCTATAGAATGCATAATTTGCAAGAAATTCGAAAAAAAGTGCTCATGTATACAAAAAATATTGCAAATCAAACTCTAAATACTTTTGTACTCTTAATAAATATATATAGAATGCATAATTTACGACATATTTGCAAAAAATCGTTACCGGTAGGAATAGAAGTGATACTTCCGGTCCGAATTTCGAAATTTTTTTATATAGATAGATAGATAGATAGATAGATTATTTAGATATTGGGAATTAAGTTCTAAATACTTTTATATTCGTAGCGTACCTGTCTAAAAAGCATGACTTGCAAAATATTTGCAAAAGACTGATTTTCGATAAGAGTAAAAGACCTACTTCCGGAAGAAATTTCGAAAAACTTTTTAAATAAAATTATTCTGAATTTTAATTTTAAGTACATATGAATTCTTTATAAATTTGCTTAAACTTAGTAGTTGACGAAATATTTGCAAAATTCGACTTTTTCGCTGAAGTAAAGTACTACTTCCGGTGTACCGATTTTACGGAAAAACTAATCAGATCTCAAGAGGCAGATTATACACGCAAATACAAAATTTGGAATTGATATCTACAGCGGTTTGACCGCTATCGTGGTCACACACAGAGAGACAGACACACACACACACAGAGAGAGACAGACAGACAGACATTTTTTAAAAACCACTTTTTTGGTATCAGGGGACTTCAAAACGTGGACATCTGCAAAAATCTCGAGGTCGAAAATTTTCGTCGTCACAATACTTCCTTATACTTACTACATATAAGAAAGTAAAAGTAGTTATATAGATAAATAACACATATTTAAAAAAATGCATGGGCATTTATTTTATTTACTACTTCTTTTTCCACCAGTACAAAAATCATATCTGTAAGCTCTTTTTTAGAAAACATCATTACAAAATCACCTCAATTATTTTAAGATTAATGGCATCCACAAATTACACGTGTCAACTAAAAAGTAAGTTAATAAACGTCATCCATCAATATTACAGCTAATTTCACGGCATACTATACTGTCATATAATTTTAATCAAGTTTTCTGCACATGCAGCTAGTAACTGAAAAAAATATATGCTTCTATTAGAACCTCTTATTGTGAACAATACTACGTTGTGTCCATCTAATACGTCGTTTTCGAGTAATATAATTTTATACAAACATTGAATTTTTCAGAAAAACAGGAATAAGTCGAAAACCCTAGACTTTTGCCCTATACTATTTTATTAATTTTTGACTAAAAATTATACCGGGAATACAAAAATTTAATAATATATAGCTTGTTTTATTTAAAAGCTATAACTATTGCCAGCCACCAAGTTATGGAACACTCTGTGTAATACACAATATTTTTTAAAATGTGCTCCTAATGAGCAGCTATCACAAGAAAAACACCGCTTCGAAATATCTTTACTCGTAAAGGCACAATCGACCTTACCCTAGGTGATGACTACACCTGTATCTATAAGTATGTGGGTAATTTCAAACTTCTTCAATCAACGAAACAATACATTATTCGAGCACTGACAATGTGACACCATATGAATACAAGATACATATATCACATTTGTGACCTATTTTCATTATAGCTCGAACATGACAGTTCATCAATATAATCGTTGCATTTCACGTTTTAGTATATACGAAACTTGTATAAGTGCATAATATCATCACAAACGGCTACCTCGTAGCTATAGAGTGAAGTCTAACAATGCACACATACACATGTATGGATTATAATATTGGGTCTATTAGTTTATATAAATATGCATGAATGAGGATCTTCACCTACATATTCATAAGCGAAATTGTTTATATAGGACTTTAATAACTTAGTAATCACGCGACGAAAACTAACAACATACATATACCTACATATTGTTATGATAATTATGTGGGGGTCAATAGAAGGATTAAATTGGATAATGAACCTAATGTATAAAGTGTCAAATAATTAATAAAGAAGACCAAATTATTATGGAACACATAAAAGATTTTGAATGTAATTACAATTATAAGTCATTTTGTAAGCTGTACATAAAGTCAATTATATCATAATGACAAAAGTCTATAATGTCTTTAAAATATTATTAAGGTACTACATTAATATGATAGTGATTAGCGATTTTAAAAAGTCGCATAGCTTCGGAAAATTAGTAACTATGAGAGATAAAAAAGAAACAGTACTTGTTATTAATTATAAAACTCATTAATGTGGACTTATCAATACAATATTAGACGAGGGAAGTTCACCAGTTATTGTCCGTAGCACAGATGGCTTTGACTAACATTAAAAACTGTTGTCATTCGACTGTACATTTATTGGAGTTAGGGAATTTAAAATATCGTTCCTTTGTCTCTTTACATATACGAAATATTTGTTTATTTCTCTTGACGTGTTCGTAATTTAACGAAAAGTGGATAAAGTTGAAGCCAGAGCTATGATAAAATATCTCTTTAAAAAAGGGGAAAAGAGACCTGTGAACATGCACCAGGAACTGGTCCCTCCCAAAACTGTGCTTCCCGAAGACAATATTGATTTGATTCATGATACTGTACCAAACTTTATTAGGTACCTTTGTATTTATAGCGGAGACATATGGCTTTTCAGTGTAGGAATAGAAAGAACATCGTGAAGCAATGCGTTTTTCAGAGTCAGTTTCACATTTAGCAACTTCATCAAGCAATTAAGCAAGCTGTATTTAGTTACCTTAACGTGATGCTGCAAAATATTCTACTGTTTGAGGAACTAGTTCAATTCTACTTGTTTGGTAAGTAAAAATTTCTCACCCAGTTGAGCCTTAGTAAACCGAAGAAGTTTGACTCATATTGTGGTTCACAATCAGGATCATTGAACGTTGAAAGTGTTTCATCTATTTATGTTCCCACTAGATATTCGAGTGGATGTCTTGGCACTGGTACAAAACAAGTATAAAGATATGAAATCCTTTTAAAAGTTGGAAATCAAATATCGGATATGTGCTTAGTTAATAAAATATTGTGCAAAATATGAACATTCTGGAAATGAAAATGTAAAGGAATTGTCATTCGCATGACAGACTTCTCTCTATGTATGTAAATTCTAGTTTGTAGGCGACCAAATTATATGTGCAAATGACAAAGACAATTTGGTATACCAAAAATTTAATCTTGAAATGGATATGAAGAAGAAAAAATTGCTTAAAAACAAATGAAATCAACGCTACAAAACGACTAGACTATTAAACAATGTACATTTCAGCAGAGGAGAAACAGCTGACGGAAAAATAACATCTAAAATAAAAAATATAAATTAAATATCGAATCAGAATATTATGGTGCAGAAAAAACGAATATTAAGAGTATAAGACGGCTTTATAAAAAATATAGAGAATGCAAAAAGATGACAAAAAATACCTAAAAGCTATAGATATGGAGGAATAACAACAATCAGCGAGAACATCAAAACTATAATAAATCTGAAAAAAAATTATAAAAGAAATTAGTTATGGGTACTTACAGGACTGACCACTGATTCGATATGGTCAAAATTAAAGAATGGGCAAAGACAAGCTATTTAGGAAAGTAATGGGACTGATACTAGAAGATAATCAAAAAAGAGAATACCTGAGAAGACATGCAGTGTTGAAAAATTATTCCACGACGAATTGGATTTCAAGAAAGTGTCTGCACTGTGAATACCAAAAAATGGAAACGTCAGCTCAAAAGCGCATCGGTGAAGTTACCGCTGAGGCGAATTATGAATTTGGCGATAAAAATCCAAATGATTTTCTGCAAAAATTCGTTACATGAAACTTCGGTTCATCACTTTAACCCATAGAGTCAAAAAGTTAAAGTATAGTATGAGGCATAAGGACACCCTGCTAAGTTTTGTGTCAGTTTAACTGCTGGAAGAATCATGGTCACAGATTTTTTGGCATTTTGAGGGGATTATTTTTGTCAACTTTTTTGCCACCTGAACGTACTGTAACAAATGAATATTACCCAAACTTAATTCCAGAAGTTCGGGTAACCATCAAAAAGAAACGAAGAAGAAAATTGAGAAGAGGAGTACTGTTTTACGAACAGTTTCAGGCGTTCTAACACTTTTGCTGCTCCTTTATGTTTTAAATTTAAAGTAGTTCCAGTTTCTTCAAACTTTTATACCCTTATATTAATTGCGTGAATACACGAAATCCGCCCATGACGCGAAATATTGTACTGATTGCGAAATAACCTTCTCACAGTTGTCGCGAAATCATCATTTTTATCATACGATTTAACACACAAACCACGATGAGCACCTGACCTACTAAATGGCGTTGAATGGCTAGGAATGACTGACAATTTATCATTCAGCGCCCTCACCCAAACGTCAAATGAATTACAGAGTTTTTAAATTTTCACGCTTCATTGACGAACTTTGTACAAATAAACAAGATGCGTTTTCGGAAGATGTATAGCATTTAACTGACCCGGACAGGTTCATCAATTTTACCGGGTCATTTCAAACATTCCCGAACGTAATTTGCAATCACGTATACAATTAACGTAACGTAAACATAACCTATATTCATAGTTTATGATCGATCTGTACTGGCAGAACAAAAGAAGAAATGGATATCACAGTAAATAATTCAACTCCTGACTATCGTAAAATAGTTTTATTAATAAGTTTGTTTGTACTTGAATCTGATTCGAAATAGCCATTATACAACTCAATGCAAAGAGGAAAGGAAGAGTTTGCATTAAAAACATAAAAAACAAAAAACCAATTGTCGCAAAATACAATTAATCTGTTTTTTTTTAAATTTATTTCATATTAAAAAAATATAAAAGTTTTGTGTATTGACATTGACGCTTTGTATATCCGGAGAGGGAGAAAAATAATCTACACTACTCTACTCGCTTACCAGGGTTATGAAGGCCGTACCAGGTTTTAAAACCCGGTTACTTTTTCGATTTTACGAACACGACTACTTTTACCTAACTGAATTAACGAACGCATTTGTGCTAACCATGTTGTAACCCCAATGCCCCGGTTTAATTTCCGAAAACGCCTAAGGTATGCTCCTGTGCATGCATTCTAGTACTACCAGGGGCGCGTTCACATCCCCATCGAGACATTACACTGATATCATTTCATTCTCGTTTTATCAATTAGTTAAAGGTGAATAAAACGTCGATCGGATAATGTCTGGATAAATATCTGATCGCACTCCAGTTCAATAAAGTCTGCTTAATCACTATAGACCGTACGAGGCCGAAATTACGACGGACAAAAGAAATAATGTATAACATCACGCAGCTACTGAATAGCACTATTCATATGGTGAACTGCAACATCTGCACTGAAAAAAATGCATTGGCATTATTTGCTACAAAGTTGTGTTTGAAATATTGTAGAAGTTATTACTATAATTGTGTGAGTTATTACTATCACATTCTGAGACGTATTAAAATAATATTGTAGGTTAAATTTTATAGCAAATTTTGCTATAAATGGTATAAACTATTAACATACTTTTGATGAACTAATTTACATTATTTTCTGCCAAAATAATATTGAACCATTAACAAGATTGTCCTAATTTATTCTAGATATTGTAGAAATATTTCTTCTCACCACAATATATTTTAAAATTTCCCATAATATTTTAGATGAATTTATAAAAATGTCACCTTGAATATAAGGACAGAATTACTCTAGTGAAACAATGAATCCCTTTAAGGATATTTTATACTATACCTATATGTACAAATGCAGTATTGTATATGCTTGTGTAAATGTGCCGTTTATAGTGGGGATTGAAAATAAATCATTTGAGTTTTAATGTGGACAAGTATTTTCTTGTCTTGTATTTTTTAGTTAGCGTTCGTCTTATAGGTGTTGTAGTTTGTTTTAAATTGTAATGGAAACCACAAAAAAATTGTTAGAAGCATGGGGATTTTCCAGTATGTGGAAAATATTTGAAGGTAAGCTTTGAATTTTCATATTAATTAGTATTACTGTATGTGCAGCTATAAAAATAGAAATAATATACTAAGTATGTACCTATAATTTGTTTGTTCAGTAAATGAGTGTAAAATTTTAATACACACATCTACTTTTTGGAAGTTCATCACGCTTTTTTACGTGTATTTTTTATTCATGGAACGAACACAAATATGGACTCTTAATATATTTATATTTTTAAGTTATTAATTTCCAAAAACTTATTTACGAGTTTTGTATTTCACAATTAAACTAAAAATGTTCCTAATTTATACATCTCTTAATCAATCTGTTGTATATTTGATACAAAATAATCGCAAAATTTTCATAAATAAAAATAAGTATAATTAATAGGTTCCTATAGTTTGTTCAATAAATGTCCGTTGTTTCCAAAAGTGCACTTTTACGAATTATAAAAAATCTGACCATACTTTTTTACGTATCATTTTTATGTATTATTTGCAAACAGCTGTGTTTGTATAACACTTAAAAAATTAACTTATTGTTGTAAGCAATTATTTCGAAAAGAAAAACTGCATCACGCATTTGAGACTGTTATCATTCTTGCCTGTAAAATGAATTAAAATTTGAAGTACCTTAAATTTTAAAAATATTCTTCCTGCTTACAACATATTGATGCCTGATGTGTTATATGTATGTACACGTATGTACATTATGTACATACGTAATTAGTATTATACAAATTTCTTTTTTTTCTTTTGCTTAATAATGTAATGAACATTAGAAATGCAGTGACCTAAGAAAAATCACAAAAAATTAAGTAACTTTTAATCGACGTAAAATCGTATGATCACATATGGCTTTTATTCATTCGAAATGACCCTGCTGAAATCCTCTTATGATTGGATGTAGATTTATGGAACACTTAATATGGATAACATGTTTTTTTGTATTAGGTACCGAACCAATGTTATTATTAGTTGTCTAAATTTTTATTATATTAAGTTGCAACATTTCAAATTTATTATATAAAATAAGATGGAATATCAAATATTGATCATGTGAATGTTATTTTATAATCAATAACAGTAAATACTTGATACTAATAGAATTTATTATTTTATTCATTAAATAGAGTTCTCCATATTAATGAATTAATTACCATTTTGAAATTAGTTCAAGATTTTATATATTAAATATATCATGTAATTAAAAAAAACTATCATGAGTGTCCTCGCGATGCCAATTGTAATTTTTAAGAAGTAATTGTATTTGATTTGTGTTTTATAAAAGAATTTAATTTTTTTGGAATTTTGAACGTGGTTATGATATTAAAAGTTCTTCATAATTCCAAAGAAAAACTTTATTTGCCATTTTAATTAAAGTAAGCTTTCAACATTTTTTTTAAATTAAAAATAAGGTACAAAATAAAATACCTGGCAGTATTTTCCAATTTAATTAATGATTTCCCGTACTTCAAAATTTTACATATATTATTATGTTAATATAAACAACTTAATTTCTGTATATTTTCATGAAGATAATGAAATTGATCATGAAGCACTATTAAGCATAGAATATGAAGGTGTAAAGGACCTAATACCCAAAGTAGGACCAAGAGCGAAATTTTGGGCTAAGCTGAAAGCTCATCAAGAATTATCGAATATGCCTATGCAAGTAATTATGGATGGTGCCTTGCAAGTACCTGGATGCTGTTTTAATAATACCACGGTAATTATCTATTGCCTTTTCACTCAAAACTTCATTTTGCAAGAAGATGTAGTTTACCGAGAAAACACAAGTTGCTAAACCTAATTACACAAGTATAATAAATATCTACATTGGAAATTCTGTGTTTTAGGATGGCAACAGCTTGGCAGAGACTTCAGTCCGAATTAACTCAACACTCAAACAGTCAGTTGGCATACTACAATTTCGAAATTTAGACTAAAGCATATTATCTCAAAAATTTATATAGTACATCAGTAAAACTTTTGAATTAATGTTGTAGTAATACTTAGAAAACTAACCAGTACAACCTTCTTACATTACAGTCCATGGAATCACAGTTTAACATTGAGGTAGACACCTCGTCACCATCAGGGGCAAGTACATTGTCACTTAATTCGCCATTGGATAGTCCCGCAGGTATGTCTAAACTAGCAGTGATTCACTATGTGAAACATCTTTTGTTATTTTAGGCCCAGAAAAACTTTGTTATATATATCCCCAAAGAGCATCTTTTGGGACACCGTATAGATTGACAACCCACAAGAATGTAAATATACACTTATACATGTAATATAAATATATAAAAAACTTAACTGTATGCCAAGCAAATATATTTGTAATGTACTTGTTGAAAAGAATGAAATACATAGAATTAAAATTTCACATTATGGTTTTATTATAATTTTCCATTTTCGCATTATTTACTTGAAAATCAAAGGATTGTGCTAGGTTACATAGAGCATCAATCCATTTTATGGCTAACTGAATAAAGATTATTATTAATAGAAGTATGTTTTATACGATATTATCATACGTACGTTTCTCTTACAGCAAATAATTATAATAACAATAACAATTATACCATCTTAATAACTTGTTAAGCCGATCAATTTCAACTACCAAGATATGGAAATGTTTCTTTAAAGCTATATATTCTCAAGCAATGCATCTTCTGGTGCAGCCTATAATTTGTGATTAATATACAAATAATTCTAGAGTTAAGTTTTTCGGAAACTAGAACACTATAAGACATGATTCTTGATATTTTATTAAAATCGCCTTATTGCTACCCATCGTATGTATGCTGAAATTTTCCATATTTTTTATTAGTATGAAAACGGTAAGTATTTTTTAGTAATCATGCAACATACCTGTATAATTTTAGTAAGTTTACTATAATTAACAATTTATTTACCCACAAATTTATCGTATGTACTCATTACTAAATACTGAATTAATTTATGACAAGGATATATAACAAAAATTGGTGGCAATAATCACTACAAGTATTAAGAAAAATTTCAGAAAGTTATCGTAGCCTAGATACCGTATTCCAAATACTATCTTAGATAATTCGTAAATACCACAATATTTAGGAAAAGAAGGAATTATTATAGAAATATAATTATTCCTTCTTTTCCTCCTGTGGTATTTACGAATTATCTAAGATAGTATTTAGAATACGGTATCTTGAGTACCGTAGCTTTCTGAAATTTTACTCAAAACGTAGAAATTATTACCATCAATTTTTGTTATATATACTAAGTGTTATCGTAGATTGAGTATTTTACTAAAAATTTCTGGTGATTATTGCTAATCACTACAAATTTGGAGTAAAATTTCAGAAAATTACTGTTCTCAATACTAAATACTAATATGAATAATTAATAAATACTATAGTATAATTTATCATAAAGTTTATGTAAACAACGAATAATGCTAGTAATAATCACTAAAAATTTGGAGTAAAATTACACAAAATGTGGTTTAATTTACCACAATATTTAGGAAAACGACGAAGATTAATGTTAATAATCAATAGAAATTTGTAGTGAAATTTCAGGAATTTATACTATTCATTGCTATATTCTATGGTGAATGTTAGTAAATTCAATGCTTTAGTTTACAAGAATGTATAGGAAATATAACAGAAATTGGTAGTAATTACCACCATAAATTTGGAGTAAAATTTATATACATATGTTTAGAAAAACATGCTATTCCTACTTTTATATATATTATCAAAGTATTGTGTAAAATATTGCTCCGTACTTTGGTAAAAATTACAACAGTTTTAAGATACAATCTTGTAGTGAAGAATACTATAAACTGTTCTTGGAGCCTATGTTACTATAATTTATCGTAAGAAGTTCTGCAATTGTAGTAGAAAGTGCTACATTTTTTTTTCAGTGTGTTGTTGTCGCGAAAACGGCCAGCAAAAAAGACGATTTTATTCTTTAATTCCTTTCTTCATGGGCGTATGTAGAAGCGTGAGGAGTTTTTAACATTTATTCTATTTACCTTATATTTCGTAATATAAATAAAGCACATTACTTCCGCTTTTTCATTGTTTTAACTGTTAATTACATAATTCGTAATTTTTGTAATAGTTCCTATTTAATAGCGTTTCATTGAATCTACTTGTCCCAATTATTTTGACGTAAGTGTGCAATGGATTTCGCTGAGTTTCAATAACATACGCATACATTTTTAGTTATCATTTATTTAGATCTAGAACATTGTTTAAGTTACTTTTTCAGATATAATATGGAAGAATGTCGAGAATGGCAACGTGAAACAATGGCGAGTTGGATTAAGGGTCATACTGATTGTATGTCTACTGTCAGTGATTACGAAATTTATAGCAAAGTCTGTAAAATATCGTTACGGAATGCCCAAAAATCGCACGTACAACGTCACTTACCATCGGTAAAACATACACAGAAATTGGACCCGTTGGAAGCTGACAATTTTAACGAAGAACTCGGTGAAACTTTAATGGCAGCTAATATTCCATTAAATAAACTTGACAATCCCACATTGAGAACATTTCTCCAATAATATACTGATCGAAATGTTCTTGATAAATCCACCTTACGCAAATATTATGTTTCTAAATGCTTCACGAAAGCAGTAGAATGCATTAGAATACATCTTTCAAATCAGTACCTATGGATAAGTGCCGACGAAACTGCCGATATATTAGGACGCTGTGTGGTAAATGTTGTAGCTGGTGCACTACATCCAACTATTCGCTATTACATATGCGTTATATACATATGTAATAGCATCTATCGAAAGTTATAAATACAGTTTATGCGGAAGCAGTTGCTAAAACCATTGACGAGAATTTGCACAAAATGCTTCATTCGGACGACAGGTACAGGGAAAAAATATTTTTATTTGTTAGTGACAGTGCAGCATATATGTTAAAAACGGGCATACTATTAAAGGAAACATATCCTTATATGCTGCATATTACTTGTGTGGCACATGCTCTTCACAAAATCTATGAATATATCAAAGACACCTATACGGAAGTTGATAGACTTGCATACGCTTTTAAAAAAAGTGTTCAGAAAAGCACCATTGAGATTAGCTCTTTACAGGGAAAAATCCATCTTTGCGACTGCCTCCTTCACCAGTAAAAACTAGATGGGGAACATGGTTGGAAGCTACTAGTTTTTATGCAGAGAATTTCGATAGTTTACAAAATTTCGTTGCATGTTTAAATGACGATGCTCGAAGTATTTCTGAGTGCAAGGAACTAACACAAATCCCAAATTTAAAAAATCAGTTGTTATTCCTTCAGGAACACTTTGGAAATTTGGATTAACCACATTAGATGTGGCTATTAATAATTTAAAAAGTATTCCAAGCGACTTCGGATGTGGTCTTCGGCAAAAGTTAGACGCACTTTTTAGTATAAATCCAGATTTAATAATATTACGGCAATTGTGTATGGGGACAATGACACAAAACCTAACTGCTAAACACGCTAAAATAAAAGAATATTTCCAGTATGCACCTATAACCAGTTGCGATGTAGAAAGGACGTTTTCTATCTACAAGGATGTACTTCATTCAAAGAGAACAATTCTTACAGAAGAGAACCTTGAGAAAGTATTGATAGTACATATTAATACTCCTTTACTCGACTTGAACCACAAAATGAACAAATAATAACGTATTTTGTATTTTATAGATCACCACCCACTTCTTATTCAATTATATAAATAAAATTAAAACTCTTTAAAAATAGAAAATTTCAATAGTGCGCCCATGGGCGATGAGTCATCGGCCGCTCGTGTCCGGTCAATATTAATCACGAATGGAAATAGAGTATATTCTAAGCTAGTTTGTACACAAATATATTGCAAACTGGTGGGGGTACACGGATAGTAATAACTACATAAAATTTATGAAGATTTATTTACATTTACCTCTTAAATGCTCGCAATATTAATTCGTCAATAATATTAATTACAACGTTTCCTCATAAGACTGTATTCAAACTCTTTTTTCGGTGTAATATCAGTAAGCATTTTTATCAGAATTTCTTTCTATTATGATTATAAATATCGTATCTTCAGAAATATGTAATGAAAATACGTGGAAGATAAAGTAAATACTTCTTTTACTGTATTGAAAATATCAGAATAATATCAACAACAACATTAATAAAAAAAAAAACAATATAATATCATATGATTAGTAAACATAAAAGGAAAATTCCTCTTTTGACATGTGGCATTCATTTATTTCAACTCCATTTTCCACTTTGCGATGAACCGAGCTCTATTTATAAGATCGTCACAAATTCTTTGCCAGAATGGTTGCTTTTTCGAGTCAAAAGCAATATATTAAAGGAGCTATCCTTTCCACCCGACTTCCCTGACATTTAATGAACTCAATCATTGACGCCGGAACGAAGAAACAGAATTTCGCACTTTTGCCACAATTCCGAATACTATTTCCCTTTACTAAATGTGAAATTACGTGTTTCAAATATAATTCTCTGTGACTTATGTTATTATTCGCTTTGAATCTACTGGTTTAGCGTATTTACTTCAGAACATTTATTTATATCCAATAAGAAATTTACTTGAGTAAACAATTAGAGAAATGAAAGCGTAGCTACAATAATGAAAAATTAAATCCCAAAGGGGATGCGGAAATTTATAGAAGAAATAGGTAGAGATTTGTTAACTTAATAAATTTAATTACTTTGTTCTCGCGTGCTTCCGTTTCCTAATTGGCCGAGGAAAAACCACATGTGTGTGTGTTACGAATTAGTAATAGAGTAATTTACTACTCGACTGGTAAGGCAGCCTTACTGCTACAGCATATAGGCGAAGTTGAAAAACATATCATCTAATTAGTTATATACAAGCTATTTCGTGAGTTTATCAAGGATGAAATTACAGATTACAGTTTGACTAGGCAATATAATTACATTTTTTTATGTGCAATTTTTATTTTTATTTTACAAGTCTAATAATAATATAAGCATGTTCTTTTAACTCTTAGTTGAGGGCGTAGTCATTATAACTTCAGTGATTACGTGGCGCATTTTGTGCAATTACATTAAATGTAATTTTTCAATCACTCTATTGCAGTGTTTCTTAACCTTTTAAGTGAGGCGCACCCCTTTGAATTTGAAAATAGGTCTCGGCACCCCATTGAAAAATGTGTTTCGATTTTTTAGAAAAATATATTTTTTGCGAAATTTATTGTTTATATAAAAAGAATTAGACATTTTATATATCAAATACAAAACAATATTATTTTTATTATTCTCGCTTTAGTTTTTATATGCAAAAGTGATGAAAATCCCATTTCGCACAGGAAGTGGTGGCAAATGATAGAAGTGACTGCAATGCTTCTTTCGCTAACTGTGGATAACATTCTAACTGTGTACACCAGAATTGTTGTAATTCTAATTGTTCGAATTCCATTTGAATATGTTCACTGTCTAGCATTTCAATAAGATCGTCTTTTTTTAAATCACTATTATCCATCGAATTTAGGTTATATAGAGATAGATCCAGTATCCATTCCTGAGTTTTGGTAATATTTCCATTAGAAAAATATCCATTGAATGATTCGCTCAATGCTGCAATGGTTTCAAATTTCAACTCGACGCATCCAAATTTCTAATTTTCCAATAAATGAAGATAATTTTTCACTAGCAATCATTATATTCTTACCAAATCCTTGGATTGATATGTTCAATTCATTCAAGTGACTAAATATATCTGATAAGTAGGCTAGTCTCAAAATTGCATCCTTACTCCCAAAATCTTTTACTAAATCACAGCTTTGACTAGTCAGTAACTGAATAATTTCTTCGCGCAATTCAAAAACCCTGTTAAGCATGCGGCCCTAAGAGAGCCATCGTATTATTATACAGAAGCTGTGATATAGAGGTGCGGTATGAGCAGCACCGATTTCTTCACAAAAGGCACGAAAAATGCGATATATTTTACTACATTTATTGCAGTAATTAAGTGTTGTTTTAAACTTTCTGGCAAAATTTTCGACGCAAGTGCATGACGATGCAACATGCACTGCGTTATTGTAACTTGGGGTAGTTCTCTTTTCATGTGTGAAAAAAATCCGGAATTTTTGCCTAACATTGCCCATCAGTGCATATTATGCCAATCACATTCATTGGTAATTGATGTTTAAAAAAAAACTTTAATGTGATTGAAAACATCAATTCCTCTGGAAGTCAACTCCAGCGGCTTACAAAATAGAAATTCTTCTATCATTTCTTTTTCTTTTACATAACGCACAAATACCAAGAGCTGGCTGCAATCATTAACATCAGTTGACTCATCCAGTTGTATGCTTACTTTTAATGGACTGATTTTTATGTCTTCTCCAATTTGGAGTAAAATATCTTTTCTAAGATCTTGAATTTGGGATTGAATTATATCGTACGATAACGGAATCTGCTGGATTTTTTATGTGCTTCAGAATCTAATACAGTTTTAGCAATTATTAATGCACAAAGTTTTATCAATTCCTCAAGTGTGAGGTTTTTTTTTCTTTTGACACAGATATTGATAGGACGCTTCTAGTAAGGACTTTTGAATTGCTGGCCCGTAGATTTCATTCACATATTTATTCATACTTTTGGCATATTTATAGTTTCTTGCGAAAACCCATAACCCTGATTGTATGAGCTTCAATACCCCCCAATAACACGCTATTCAAATAACGCGGTTCCGACTTTCGCGTTATTGGGGGGGAGCTATTTTTGGGGGTGCGGGAGAAGCCCCTAACAATATAAATTATTAAATATTATTTATTAAATTTTTAAATATCTTATTATCAAAAATGTAATAAATAATATTTAATAATTTATATTGTTAGGGGCTTCTCCCGCATCCCCAAAAATAGCTTCCCGCACCCCCGGTTAAGAACCACTGCTCTATTGCGATAACGAGTGAGTATATCCAAGTTTATTTCCAGATATCCATATTCCGTTACAAATTGCTGAAAACATGATTCCAATGAATATTTCCATGATCCATCCTCTTGCAATGTTCCACTGGGAAAGTGCGACATTACAATAAACGTATCCTGTTGTATCGTATAAGGCATGGTATACGAGGTACCGGGCGATCATTTAAATTCTAAATTAGAGCAGGCTGTGAAATTTAAATTAAGTTGGTATATAAATACTAATTTACAATTTGAATTGTCAAAGTGACGTTTCAAAATGTTAATTAATCAATAATTGACTTTCTGGACTACCTAATAAAAAAAATCCCGCCTGCTATAATATAGAATTTAAATGATCGCGCGCTATTTTGTCTTGAAATAGACAGAAAAGCGACAATAAAACAATTAAAATACTAAAAACTACAAGACACTCCAATTCATTACGGTTTTGACATTTGACATGTAAATGTGGTATGGACAATTTACGGAAGTAAATATTTCCTAGTTTTTGATAATACTGGGATTTTTTTGTTGCCAACCCATGCCAGTTCAAAATGATCTCGCTGTATAAGAAAAACGCATTTATTGATCAGTATTATACAAGAAGCATAGCTATATTACCAGTTGCATAAATTCTTGAATTTTTTCGGTATAATTCCCTCAAAATTCTAAAAAGATTATTTTATCTGACTCACATAAAATATTGATGGGCAGAAGCACAGGTCTAATTGCCTAAAAAAAGCGCTGCTTATAAACAACCTTGAGGTATCAATTTAAGATTTGTGAAATGTTTCATCATTAATTTCCCTACTGCTGACAAGTGCTCAGAAAATCTTCTAATTAAATATTTATCCTCCTCTGTAATTTCAGATGTTTCCTGTCAATTTTAAAAATCCAAGGAATACTTTTCCAATATTTGCTGTCGTTTCACATTCTCGGCTTGTGTAGCCTACTCTACTAAATTGATTTTGTATTTCATATATTTTTTCCTCTCCGTATTTCGTTTTAGTTTAATTGATAATAGAATATGTTTGAAAATCCAATTTGTATGCTATGAGAAAAATAATTATTTATTGAAATACGCTTTCATCAATATATTTTTTCGATTATACTTTGTTATTAGCTTTCACTTAAAAATACATACTCGACTACCACAACAACCTCTAAATAGTCTTAATTATGCAATTTTCTTAAAAAAATTCAACTCATGTAGAAAAATACATTCATTTGCCAGTGTCAAAGAATATATAAATTATATACAAAATATTACAACTATAATAAAAAATAATAGTAATTAATTAATTACCCTTAGATGTGTGCAGTTTCCTTTCAGAGTTACTTCTTTCAGTTCAAAATAAAGATTATTGTTTTTAGATTCAATAATCTGTGCGGCAAATAATGATCTTCTTGTATTATTATATTGGATGAATAAAGAAATCGTAAGAAAAATTAATGATAATAGAAGAGCATACGATATTAGCACCCGAATGAAGACAATAAGAAAAAGTAAACTTAGAAATCAGTTAAAGTGGAATACATGCAAAATAGAATATGTAGAAGCGGATACTAGAAAGCTATAGTCTATCATAAACAATCAAATAAAAGGTCACAAGGGAAAGAAAGGAGAAATAAGAAATATACAATATGAAAGAAAAATATATAGTAATAGTGCAAGTGTAATGAACACGTACTTTGCTGAAAGAGGACAAAAGTTGGTGAAGAAGCAGGAGAAAAAAAACGGGAAGCAACAAAATAATACCTAGAGCATCTATGAGAAATAGTTTGTCCACGTTTTTGATATCAACCACTAATGAAGAAATAACAACAATAATCATAAGCCTCAAAAGCAACTCTGCCCCAGGGAAGGACTGGATAACAAGCATGGACATGAAGATGTTAAATAATGTAAGTGTGGCCACAGTCGTTGAACTAATAAACCATAGTTTAAAAGTAGGAAGCTTTCCTGGGGAAGTTGTCAATTTAATACCTATGCATAAGAGTGACAGTAAATAGAATCCATCCTGCTACATACCAATATCTTTCATAAGCACCCTGGGAAAGATATATGAAAACGTACCGAAGAAAAGACTCATGGATTTTATAACTAATACAGTGCAATTTAATGAACATCATTTTGGATTTCAGCCAAACAGCAATATCGAAGTATCAGTACTTGAGTTCTTGCATATAGTGTATGAAGGCCTTGATAATAAAAACTAAGTCACAGCGCTGTTCCTTGATTTAAAGAAAGCTTATGACACGGTTGATCATCGTATACTCGTTGATTGTCTGAAGGAACTTGGGATTCGCTACATTGCTGGCAGGATGATTGGAACGTATCTGGAAAGAAGAAGTCAACTAACTAAAATAGTACCAATCACAAGTAGTCAACGTGCAGAATTTACAACAGGTGTTCCGCAGGATTCGGTCTTTGGACCAATACTATATCTATTGTACATTTAACAAAAAAAAAGGACAGTTAGGTCACCTTTTAACAAAGAAATAAACAACCAATACAACTGAGGCTGAACATATTTAAAGAAGTAGACGCGATAAAGTACTTGGGAATTATGATAGATAAGAAATTATCGTGGGCGCCCCATGTGGCCTACATTCAGAAAAGTATGACACCTATATTAGGGGCAATAAAAAGAAGTGGG
The DNA here is from genome assembly GCA_963170755.1 of Amphimallon solstitiale. Taxonomy (NCBI): domain Eukaryota; kingdom Metazoa; phylum Arthropoda; class Insecta; order Coleoptera; family Scarabaeidae; genus Amphimallon; species Amphimallon solstitiale. The sequence continues at coordinate 106,907,284 of OY720681.1, read as the reverse complement.
CTATGTAAGAAGGCAAAATTAATGATATACCGTAGCCACGTCATCTAGAAAATACGCTACTTAATAGTTAGTGCATGCGGAAAATGTTTAAAAACATTCATGAAATCTATGCATGTGATTCAAAGGAAATCCTAGGCTTGCACTGGTATACTCATACTGAGAATACCACAACGATGGCTATTACATCCCTTAGCCCACAATTTACAAAAGAAGAAATGAATAAAGAGCTAAATGGTGAACCGATTCTTTACGAAATGCAATTGAATGTGTACAAAATCGTACAATGGGTGTAAATGAAGCCGCCCGAGAGTTTGGGGTTCCTAAAACAACTATAAGATTATATTAAGAAGTCGGACGGATTAAAACGAAAGAGACTAGTTCCGTCATCGGTGTTGGGAGATGATGCAGAGTTGAAATTGGTGCGACATATTAAAAAAATGCAAACATTTGGATTTGCACCAGATCGGGAGTCCGTCAGAATATGGGCCTTTCAACTTGCCGAACAACTTAAATTGAACCACACGTTCAATAAACAAAAAGGCAAAGCCGGCTATGATTGGCTTAACTCTTTTTTGCGACGACATCCAGATATATCAATTAGAAAAGCCGAAGGAATTTGGATTGCTCGAGCGACTGGAATAAACCGTGACAAACTTTGTTTGCCGAGTCACACGACTCATTACCTACAACCTCTAGACAGGTCCTTTTTTAAATCACTGAAATACCATTACTACGCGGCTTGTAACACTTTCTTAAAAACCAATCCAAATAGGAAAATAACAAGGATGGTATTTGGAAACCTTTTGGGAAAAGCCTGAGGTAGAGCCGCAACTGTGGAACATGGGATGTCTGGTTTTAGAGCCACAGGCACCGCACCTTTTAATCCAGAAGCCATTCCAGATTACGCGTATATTGCCATTCAAATGGAACAAGATGCAGAAGCCACATCACATGACTCAAGTAATATGGCTAAAAATCTATCCCCTACTTCAATTCCACCACGATTCACTTCCATGCAGGCAACTAACAAACGTATTTCGTCACCTTTGCCTAGCTGTTCGCAAGATCTTTCCATTGCAACAGTTGATATTGACCCCACACCAGGGAAATTGTTGGAGAACGTTATTTCGCCAGTTCCTAACACTTATGCAAAAGCAGCGATTACAACATGAGGTAGACAGCTTGCAGTCATTCTAAATAGTTCAGATCGCATTGAGATTCAGAAGAACAAAAAATATACAAAGAAATAAAAAGACTGTCAAATACAAATGTTATTTTTTGAAGTCGATCTCACCTATAGTTGGTGGTCGGTCTAACCCAGATATACAGGTGAGGTCGCCCAGTTGCAATGTTTGTTCTTTTTATTCAAAATAAAAGTTTATTTTCCTATGATATCATAAATTATATTTTATATAGTCTCTAAACCCTTTGGGCAATGCTTTGATGGTTTAAAGAAGAAAATTATCTGAGAACACAAGCAAGTTATAATTTCTTCCGCAAAAAGTGGCCGAACTCTCGCGGACTTACCCTATAGCCAATATAAATCAAATATTATTCTTCTTATGAGAAACTTTTAACACAATGTAAAATTTATATATTTTTTTTTATACAAAACTCAATGTAGAATATTTCTGCTTCACTGTATACGTAAAATTTGCATTAGTATGAGCAAATCTCCATTTAAGAGAATTTGTTCGCTTATGAATAAATTACATTATCTCGCCGGAAATCAATTTTCTGAAACAAAAGGATGTAAATTATAGTCTTCATAAAACCACGTTCTCTCTCCTTGTGCGGTATATTAGAAAATACATTTTCGTTTGGGTAAAGAAGAATTCCATTTTTTGTTTATTCTTTCTTAACACAATATATTTTATATTTCTTCGTATAGGTAGAATATTGTCCTTCTTGTACATGTAAATGGGGGCTATGGGAAAAATAAATTTAAGAATTCGACGTAAACCTACAATAAAAAAATTGGATGTGTGTACCACACGACTTTTCAAAATTTGTTTATATAGAAACTATTCAAAATCCTATTCTCAGTACTGCTAGTCTTTTAATAAATCGTTATAGATTGCATACTTTGCAAAAAAAAGTGCTACCTGATAAGAGTAAAAGTGATACTTGCAATCCGAATTTTGAAATTTATTCTCACAACAATTATTCCAAATCCAGTTCTAAATAGTTTTATACTCTTGATAAATCTACATAGATTTCATAATTTACTAGATATTTGCAAAAAATCGCTATTCGATAAGAGTAAGTGTTACTTCCAGTTGGAATTAAAAGTTATACAAAACGTATTGAAAATCAAGCTTTAAATGCTATATACTCATAACGTATTTGACTAGAAAGCTTGACTTGCAAGATCTTTGCACGAAGACTGCTTTTTGATAAGGGTAAAAGACCTACTTCCGGTAGGTATTTCAAAAGACTTTTTAAATAAACTTTTTCTGAAATTCACTTTTGGGTATTTTTTACTTGCAAATTAAAGTGCTACTTGATAAGAGTAAAAGTGTTACCTGCAATCCGAATTTTTAAATTTATTTTCACAAACATTATGCCAAATCCAGTTCTAAATAGTTTTGTACTCTTGATAAATCTACATAGATTTCATAATTTACGAGATATTTGCCAAAAATCTCTATTCGATAGGAGTAAGTGTTACTTCCAGTCGGAATTTAAAAAGAAATTATAGAAAAAGTATTGAAAATCAGCCTTTAAATGTTATATACCCATAACATACTTGACTACAAAGCTTGACGAGATGTTTCCAAAAAGACTGATTTTTGATAAAGTTAAAAGACCTACTTCTGGTGGTACTTCAAAAGACTTTTTAAATAAACTTTTTCTCAAATTCACTTTTGGGTATTCTTTATATATTTCTCTAAACTTAGTAGTTGACGAAATAATTGGCGATATTTGATTTTTCACTGAAGTAAACTACTACTTTCGATCTACCGAGTTTACTGCAAATATAATCAGATATCAAGAGAAAGAGAGAGAGAGAGAGAGAGAGAGAGAGAGAGAGAGAGAGAAAACACTTTTTCGGTATTAGTGGACTTCAAAATGTACATCTGCAAAACACTCGAGGTCAAAAAATTTTGTCATCATAATACTAACTTCGCTATTCGACGTAAAAGTAAAATTTAACATCAGCAAATGACATAAAACTCCATTCAGTTCATGCTTCAACCGGTAATCACTAAGGATCGGAAGTCAGATTACATGATGACAACCCGCATCGAGGATACCATGAATTCCGATTTGATATTTATCACATGCGAATCAAAATATGTACTTATAAAGAAACAAATACTTACCAAGTAACAGTAAATACATCTTTTCCAGAAGCAATATTACACGATTTATAAAACATATCACACATCCTGACTGCTGACTGTTCAGGTTGAAAGTTCAAATGAAAGTAAATCACTATTAATTGTTCCATATGCTAAGATATTAACACCGTTGCTCTGTCACCGTAAATACATTTATATATTGAAAAAGACCATTCAACATCTACCGTTGATTATGGGCATTTTTAAAGTACATACAGTTTTTCACTGTCGGCACATTTATTCCCGGTTTGGAAAAAAACAATTCTTTAACAGTAAACAAGTCAACAACTTGACATACAGTACGAATTCCTGGTTTATTATTTAAAAGTACAATATAAACAACGTCACTGGGTGTTTTATTTGACTCTGCTCTGTAATTCTCGGACCATATATATGGGGTCTGTAATACCCCCACAAATTTTTTGGGCTTCCTGATCCATTCCTGCAGAGGTTTCACTAATCACTTGGCTCTTAAATCTATTTATTTTGCCTTTGTTAGGAGTAAATTAGAGTACTTATATCAGCAGTTGGCATTGGAGAGTGCGCAAAAACGTTTCTTAAAGTTTCTTAGTTATAAAATTGATGGTTTTTACCCGGCTCAGAATATAGGCTACTTTAAATTACTTGATAGGCATTTCTACGAGTGATTATCAGACAGACGATGATACAACAGCGCACTTTCTTTATATAACTTGGTTAAAAATGTGGTGGACTCGCCGGTACTATTGTCCCAAGTCAGCTTCGTCGTGCCATCTAGGGCCACGCGTTCCACTGACTGATTTTCGATGCCCAAACGCTTTTAAAAGCGCCTCTCTTCCATATGGTGGCAAATGTGATGGCTATATTCCTGAATGTTTCATGTAGGCTGACATTCATATTTACTAAAATGTTTATGTTTTGACATTTCAATTTCTGTTTACTTTTAGTTTGTAGGGAGCAACTGCTGACATGTACATACTACCTAAACTTTTATACCGTAGTGGACAAATTTTAATTTCTTATAATATGCAGCGATGCGATATGCCTGCTTTCCAACAGTGGTGGGAGAAGCAACGTATTCGGGGGATCTTCACATTTCACAGAAAACGTTTGCCGAGTGTACTTGGCAGCCTAGCTATATGTTTGTCTTTACTTTATTTGGCTGTGCTCTTTCCCTTTTCTACTTTAGTACCAATAATTAAAATTTGTCGACTACGGTATGTAATTTATCCTGTGTGTTTGTTGTAAGAGCCGACCAGCCACTTCATATGTGCAGCTGCTTCTGTTATAAATAATTACTTTGATCGTGCTTCTCACCCCATAGCGATTTCAAATATGAAGTTATGTAATATGATGTGGATTCTGCATTAGTTGTTTTGAGTCTCTTAAATGCAAGTATATGTGTAGACATTGCCGTGTTGCTGTCCATCACTTCAACTAAAGCATTTGTAGTATTGCGTCCTTTAACTTCAGTAGTTTGATCTACAGAGTCAAATATATTTGTCGTTTGTGTCATTGACAATTGAAGTTTTAATTTCATCATACATCAGGGACAAGTAATATTTTTTCAAGGTGGATTCCGCGGATGCACGTAATTCTCTACATCTACCTACCGTTAACACAATTTTGTAAAAGGTAAGTAAACTCAGGATGATTCATCGTAAACCTTGGAGTGTTACACGCTACTAGCACTTTAAGTGGATTCGAATTAAATGCTTGCTGCAATTTGTAAGCAGTTGCAGAACCAGCAATACGTGCTTTATGTGTATCCGACGACACATGTTTTACTACGCGGGTTTTCAATTGCCACAATAGTAATACATTGCAAATTTTGCATCGGAGTTGAGTACTAAGAGATGCCAGCTGTGTTGCGTTGACGGAAATTCGTATAATATGTACATTAGAACATTACATACATAATGTACAGCTTGTTACGTATAAATGTATTCCTGCAATTACCGAGATATGTGCAAGAAAATTGCTGTTCGATGAAGAACAGTATTACTTATGGTTAGAATTTTGAAATTTCTTTTATACAAAAATTGCTTTAACTCAAAGCGTGTTGCTACGCCAAAAAAAAAACAATTTCTATTGTCACCAAACTTCTCAGGATCACCTTCCAGACTATCTGAAAATTTCATCAAAATCGGTTCAGCGGGTTCGTAGTCTTTAGGGAAAGTACACACCCACCCACACACATACATTCTCTTTTAATCTAACCACTGAATAATCACAGGTTATACAATGTAAATAAGATCATTAGTGCAACTTCACTAATACTAATCTAACCACGGAATAATCTCAGGTGATCTGATAGGAATAAGATTAAATGATGGAAAATGTTTTTATTTTTAGTCCGATCGGCACAAAATTTCACAAGAACACACTCCAGACTGTGCTAGAGGAGTTTTCGTGAGAATTTCATCAAAATCGTTGCAGCGGCTTCGTAGTCTATAGGGAACATAAAAACGTCGCCACACACATACATCCAATTTTATATATAAGAAAGAAGCAGACTAAAGGAAACAGAACTGTGAACAAAAAAAAGCATAATTCTTATCATTTAAGCAAAAACACACCTAAAATAAAGAAAAGAAAAATGCTCTTTAATACAAATACGAGATGAGTATAATTTAGCAAACCATCACTCAGAATCTGTTCCTGCATCTTCCACGTCCGCTGGTTGTTTGTCAGAAGTATTACACGCGCTTTCTAGAGCTTTGTGAAAAGGTATGTCGGATTTTGGAACATACTCTGAGAACGGTACCATAATGTTCCAGTATTTGTTATCTTTTGAAAATAGTGGTCCAGGGTAACAGAGTAACATTGCTATGCTCATGTTAACTAACATTGCTTAAATATATTAAACTTAACAAAAACAAAAATTCCACTGGAAGTCTTACAACACTTTATAGACTCAGAGCTGTGAGAGTTGGAAAAACTCGATGTGAAATCGCGCGACCAGCGTAGTAGAATGACTATATCGTCTTGGTGCATAAAATGAAAAATTGATTTATTCTATTTCTACACCAAAAATCGAGAAGGAAAAATTTCAAACGCACGCAAATCTGTATCCTTTTACTTGAATGGTCGCAATTTTGCACCAAGAAACGAGCGTTTTATTAGCATACCGACGACACATTTATCTCAATGTTGGTCGAACCTTAACCTATCCACTTGTTGCACCAAACTCTCCATTTATTACTCATGAATTATCTATAATAATGTTTGAACAAATTAAACTCTAGAAATTTCGGTATACGCCATTTAATAAATTTTTGAACATCCACAAGCTTTCGTACGAAAAAAAAATTTGAAGGTATCGAAAATATTTTGCTTCCAGTTGGTGTAAAATTTGTGGGGAACGCTGTATCACAAATACACTAAAGATAGTTCTATTTTAAATGGTAAAAGGTAGAAGCTGCAAAACATGTGTACTACGTATTATTTCGGAAGCGTGCTTTGAACCGTAAAACTTCCACTTGACTCTCTCGCAGCTATGTTTAGCACCAATCAATAAATTCTCTTATTACAACGTACATCTTTACCGGGGAGTTATGCCGCCCCATATATACACACGCAACCTGTATTTTTATATGTAACATGGGGGGTATTCTTAAGCGAGCATTCAATCCCACTTTTAACTCTTTTACTCAATTATTTTTCGCTAATTTAAGCTGGTAGACAATGTAAACTTCGACATTTTTTAAAGATAAAAATAGCTTACGCTCCATTATATTATAGTACCTGTAGAGTTAATTTACATTATTATAGTAATTAAACACCTTATTAATTGTATGGTACAAAAGAGCAAAATGATTACAAATCATTTTTCACAAAGATGCTACTAATTAAAAACGTATCCCTCTTGCTTTATATAATGATCTCACAAAAGCTTGCAGTTAGCAGAGGAAGAGAGCTTAAATAGATTACCTCATATCTGGAGGAGATAACACAGTTTGGCAAATTAAACCATACATACTCCAGCAATGTCAGAAACATTTACAATTATGTTGAGCTGCTTGTCAATATTGGTGTCTAGTAAGGATCTATACTGAGCCCAATAGTTTTCATCCGGTACATCTATGGCCCACACTACCACCTTAACATCAAGTATTTCACTTATAGATACTATAGATCCTACCGGCTCAATTATTGAATAACTATTATTAATTCGTATAAACCATATTTCAAGCGGCACAGAATTTTAACACTGCCTGCAGTTATTTTAGAGAGTATTTGTTTTATACAGGCCGAGTCCTCTCAATAAGGGCGATTGTGACTTTATGAGAAAATATATTTCGAAGCGCTTTTCTTCTGAGAGCCACTCACTAGGAGCACCTTCAAAATTTATTTTGTGTTATAATCCTACCAATAGTAATGAAGGTGTCCATTACTCTTCAAAAGGCGTCTGTTCTAGGAATCTTCTTCGAGGGTAACGCTGCTGGTAAACTCTCTGGGCCAATAATTTCTTTGGTGTTTCTCTAGTACCAAAATAGCGTATTGAAATAAGACACAAAATTGGCAAAATTATATCAAAAATGATATAATAGCTCAGCAATGGTCACTTTAAAGTAATAAAGTCTTGTATGTTTTTGGAGTAAAGTTCAGCAAACAATTCAAAAATGCAGCTATATACAGGCTCTTTCAGTTGGAAAATTAAGTTTTAGAAATGTTACTTTAATCCGTTTTTACTGCGTGTGCAATTAGTAGTTGAAAAAAACGTGCTTGCGTTAGATTCTTTTATTATGAACAACACCAAAAATTGTGGTCTTCTAATACCTTGTTTTCGTTTATATAATTTTTTAAAAGCATTGATTTGTTCAGAAAAATGGTAATAAATCAAAAACTTTAGATTTTAGTCCTATGCTATCTTATTATTTTTATTTAGAATTTTATTAAAAAAAGTTTTTCGAAATTGCTTTCGAATATTTCGCAAGTCATGCGTTTTAGACAGGTACGTTAAAAGTATAAAAGTATTTAGAACTTAATTTTCAATACCTTTTGTATCAAAAATTTTTCAAAATTCGGACCGGAAGTGGCACTTTTACTCTTAGCGAGTAATACTTTTTGCGAATATCTTGCAAATTATCATATATATAATACTACTATATCGCGTGTAGACAAGGAAAACTTCGCTCCAACATAGTGAAATAAAACATATGGTGCTAAGCCGTTTTAGAGTCGCATTGTCCAAACTGCGCATGCGTTATAAATAATTTTGTTTGTTTATCACATAGATTCATTACTATAAATATTTAATTATTATTTGTACATCGTTAAACAAGTATAAATAGTTTAAAAATCGACAAACCTCTTTATATAGGTCAATTACCCAAACAGGCGATACACGTCATATGAAACATCACTGTGATGTCATAACAGTGTTGACAAATAACGTTGCTTTGAGCAAGCTGTACTTTGAAAATAATCTGTGGTTAGGACTAGGTTGACATTTTAAAATATTAGCAAATACTATTAATATGTTTTAAATTATTCGACTATGTCTACAAAAAATATAAACAAATTCTAAATACATGTGAGTTTATTTATTTTAGACTACATTCACAAAAATAATATACACAAAATCTATATATTATTATACATATTAGTGATTAAAGAACTCGTAACATTGCGATAAGCATATGATAAAAAGAAAATAATATTAAGTTGAAATGCTAGTTTTCTTCATCCTTTAACACTGTCTTCTGAATCGGAATCATTTACATTAATTATAAAAGGTAATATATCTTGTCTCTCAAAACCTACTTCTCTATCCCACCATTTTTGAATTTCAGTTTCACAGTGGTTAACGCTATTTGCCCAAATGTCTTACTTGTGTTAATGCCTCTTTCCACAGTTTTATGCATTCGTCCACTTTTCTACCATATTTTCCAATGTGATTGTTATAGTGTGTTTTTGTTATTCCCCACACTAGTTCTATGGGGTTAAATATACAATGGTAGGGTGGAAGTCGAAGAACTACGTGCCCATACTTCTCTGCTAAATCATCGGTTTCATATATAGTTGGTGGTTTATGCCTTTACGTAAAGATATAAATGAAATTATTGAATAAAATAATTAAATATACCGTAGTCGACATATTTTAATTTCTCATACGAAAGTAGAAAGAGGAAAAGAGCGCGACGAAATAAACTAAAGATAAACATAAGCGAGGCTGCCAAGACTCGACATACGTTTCTTATGAAATGTAAGGCGTGAGGGTCCCCCGCCACTGCGTTGCTCTCCCACCACTGTTAGCAAGCAGGCATCGCTGCATATTATAAGGTCATCTGCATGGGATAGAAGTGTAAACCGAAATTAAAATTTGACGACTATGGTATATGTACTAACCGTTTAACTAAATCCAGTAATTGTATTTTTAAAGCAGCTCCGTCATAGTCAATGTTATTATTGGTGAGCCATGTCTGAATTTCATTTTTAGTGGCAGATGATGTTGGACTTTTATTTTTAATAGTACTGTGGTAACTGGCATTATCCAAAACAATTATGGACGGCTCTTTTAAACTTATAAGAAGTTGGTGTTCAAACCAGTATAAAAAGTTGTCTCTGTTCATATCACCGTGATAATCTAAATACTGACTATTTGTCGGAAATATTAGGTCTGCTCCAGGAATAAATCCATTAGAACTACCTGCATGTAATACAATATATCTAAAACAAGATAATATAATAAATATACATAAGATAATAATATGTTATTCTTAGAAATATAATGTACCTTTTTCCACCTACTTTTGAAGCTTTTGTGGTTTCTATAGTTTCATTTTGCCAAGATTTACGAATTGTTCCATCTTGGAAAACCCAGGTTTCATCAAGGAACACAAACTGGCGAACATTTTCATGTTTCATACGAACATATTGTTGCAAGAATGTAACACGTTTTAATACAATTTGTGGTAGTTCCATTAAAGCTCGTTTAGGATAATCCTTCTTGTAATTAAAACCAATATTGTGTAATACTGTCCGTAAAGATGACTTGCCACCAGAAAAGAGTTCCTTTTCTTTAAGAGTAATATTCAGTGAATGAAGCGTGATATGCTGTTCCGTAAAAAACTCAAATATCAATTTTATAAACGTAAATCCTTAAGAACTTACTGTTTCTATACATGTCATATAATGTATTTCTTATTGCACACTGAGTAAAGTCATCAACATTTACAACAGGCTTACTTCTAGGCCGTTTTCGCTTTGGGCTAGATGGTCCAACCCCCTGTTTTGATGTAGATGATATTTTATTTACAGTTGCAATGTGAATATTTAAAGCACTTGCTACTCTCTAAATGAAAAATATTATTATTAAAACGTTTATTGTATAAACTATAAATAACAGAAAATATTACCTCTCGAACTGCTGTTAGGGGTAGCAATGGCGCATTATTATCGCGTTCTTTTTCAAAATACCCGATTAAAGAGAGAATTATTTCTTTCGCTTGCTTACCTAACGGTTTAGGCATGATTTAGTTGTGAAAACAACTGATTGTTAAAAATGAAATCGGCGTATAAATATATTAAAAATGGAAGAAATACGTATGATAATGAAGTGACTGAAAAATGTAAACAACTATGACAGTATGACATTTGACAGAATAAAATGTTATCAATTTATATGTTGCAACGGCGTACAGTTCTGGTAACATAAAACGTTACCGGAAGCTAGAATAATATTAGGATTAGTAGGTATTATTGTACTTTAATGTTACTTGGACCGAAATTATTCTTTATGACGTGTATCGTCTGTTTGGGTAATCGACCCATAATTAATAATTGTGCCTTTTCAAAAGTGGAAAAATAATTTAATTTCCCTTAATGAATGAAGAAATATCGTCGTGGCATCATGTGCAAATCAAAGACAAACAAACGATCATACTGAAAAAATATATTTGTCAAAAGTTGTACGAATTGTGGTTATGTTATCGTAAATATTGTAAATTAATTGAGTAAAACCCGCAATCAGTTCAATTGTATTGCAACTGTGTTTCTTTGAATATATTATGATGGGATATCGTGAACAGATAGAAAAACACCTCTATAGGTCATGTACAAAAATTTGTGATATAATAATAACACCAAAATTATTCAACTCAACATGCAAGAATAATAATGAATTAGATAATGTGGTATTCTTGTATCGAGAATTACTCTCATCTACATCGGAGCAATGTACAGAAAGAACACAGTAAATTTTACATGAATTAGGTAATTGTATTATTATGTTACATATTAAAATATTTGAATTGCTCATAATAAAAAGGCTTCTATTAAGCCTCTTAGAAGAGATACATACCAATCTTTTTGCCATGACCTTCTAATTTTTTTGGTATATGTCTAATAGGACATACATGTGTTCATAGAAAGTTGAAGAACTTTGACATGTTCACCACGGAATCCACAGATCCCATATGATATGAGATAATAATATGCCGAAATTGGGTATTTTGAGAAGAGATTGGGCCGGTTATTGGAATTTATGCTTTGATGAAAATAACTTGAAGGATGAACACATTATTTATAAGATAGTACAGTGTTTTTTTTTAATTTGTACTTTGCTAAATATGTATCGTAATTTCTGTCACTAAATTGTAATCAAGCACATAGAATGTATTTTATATTTAAATTTACAATAAAATATGTTTTAGTTTAAAACAACTTGTAGATGGTACAGTATAAAGATATTATTCATTTTGGAATTTGCCAAGACAATGTGTGATGAGTTCTTCTGAACTTTTCCCAACATTGTGGAAGTAAATATTGCAGTGTTATGAACTGCAAGGTAGGCACGGCATCAAACAGTATTCCTGTTTTTATGATATTGTTACATTCTCTAAGTCTTTTTTTATCATTTTATAAATTTGTAGGTATCTATTAATTCATACAAATATTTATATTTCATAATAATTTGTTGTTGTTTTAAGAAAGTTAAACAAAATAGATTTCCGAACATAAATAAAACAAAATTTAATTTTTTACTTCGTAAGTAGAAATTGAACTTTGATGTAATTATTGAATCAAATACAACATCAATATACCTTTTTTACAAGCAATAATATAAATTATTTGCAAGTCTCATTTCTACTCATCTCAGTTTATGAGACATAGACACTCAAGAAAAATGTATTGAATATGAATGTGCTATTAGATAGACTACAGAAATTCAAGTGTATCAGAGTAATTGTTTGTTTATATTCTTTGCTATCATATGGGCATAAATTACGCTTTAATATTAATAAAAATTATATTCAATCACAAAAATGTCATGCTGATTAATTCCACAACTTTTGCTAAAACATTCATGTTTCAGTGTATATCTCGACAACAATTAAATAAAGGAACACAACAGAAATTTAATTAGTTCTTTACATTGTTGATTACGCGACATTATATTGAATAATGTACGTAGACAAATATAAAATAGATGTTGTTTTATTCTTATATATAGCCAAAATACTAAATACAGTAATTTAAGAAATTTTATTTGCATTCTTAAGCTTAAAAATACATAGCAAAACTATATGTTGAAATATAATACAATCTGACTTACATAAAACATACCTGAATCTATTCGATTGTGTATGTAAAACATTAATTTATGTGTTTTCTGTAAATCAAAATGAAAGAAGCAGTATTTGTATTCAATAATTTCACATACACCAATAAGCATATACAAATCAATGTACACAAGATTTTCTGTTCAAAATCTTTTCAATAAGACGAAATGAAACGATCGGTATTTACATTTAATAATATAATTTCACATATTCCAGTAAGCACGTATAAACCAATGCAGAAGTTATAACTTCACAAGTTTTTCTGTTAATAATTCACTGGAATCAGTCTTCATATCGTTTATTTATTCTACCGCGTATTTTCTGGGTAATTTTACAAATTCACCGATGAACTAAACTTGCACAAAACTGAATTTAATAAAAACAACAACCTTGGGTATGCTTTCAGTAATATCATAGTTATAGATGTCAATTTAATAGTGGAATTCTGTATTTAAATCAGAGGTTATAATTATGTTTTCTGTTTATATGTCATTTCGAAAATTCAAAATGGACAATTTCAGTCGACGCGACGCGACGCATGCGCAGAACAGGCAATGCGATCAATTCTATCTCTCTTAGTTGGGACGAAAAATTACACATTATCAAGATACAACACACGCAATATAGTAGTATTATATATATGCAAATTATGCATTCTATAGCGATTTGTTAAGAGAATAGAAGTACTTAGAATAAGATTTTCAATAATTTTTATATAAAAAAATTCATAAAATTCTATAATTTGAAACACTCTTACGTATAAGAAAGTCGTGTGGTGGCCACATCTCATTATTTGACTAAGAATTATACGGGGAATACAAAATGTAATAAAATACAAAGTATTCCATTTAAAAAAGTATAACTATGGTCAGCCACAAAGTTATGGAACACTTTGTATAATACTAAATAAATTAGAAAGGTGTTTCTAATTAGTATCTATCTTGGAAAGAAAACCGCTTCCAAATATCTTTTCTTATAGTAAGTCGCAATTGGCTTCTCCGAGAAAATGACTCACCTTGTATATATAAAAAAGTACAAATACAGAACTATTCTACAAGAAATAACAACGATTTACATTTGTCTTAATTTCTTATGAAATTAACTTTATCCTCATTTGTATGAGAGAGAATCAATCATATACCTGCAGAGATATGAAATTCTAACATAAAAATGTTTAAGAATAAAATAAGGCAAGCTTTCTTAGAAGCTTGTTTTTACAAAATAAGAGTCCTAAATGTTGACGACAAGACATAAGAGCAAACATATACCGCGGTACGGCTATATTTGTTCGTCCATTCCTTGGCATTACCTATTCTCTAGTTTTGTTCATATACTATTCTCATTCTGTTAATATAGTTACGTTACACTTATAATTGACATTCTATACATACTGGTATATGTTAAGAGAATTAAATTTTATTTATTATAATAACTATTATTATTATCAATAAATACCCCTTCACAATTTCAAAATAACATTTGCAGGTTACCAATATTCAGTAGTAAAATCAATCTATTAAATTTCTAGTTTAAAGTGGCTGCTTAACATAGCTTATATACGGGCTGATTCATTTGCAGAACTTACCATGGATTCACCCTCATTACTGGGAAAAAAAGGTAACCTTAAAATTGGTAAAGTTGATAAATCTTATGGTTCTAATTTGAACTCTTGCACTCTTACAAGGAAACACTTAAAATACATTTTTGGGGCCATGGCGTAATCGAAACATATACAAGACGTTTCATTTTGTTTTTGCAATCATAAACTTCTTGCATATTTGATTCTAAAACCTTTAGAAAGAGCTATCGTTTCAGAAGAATTTATTATATATAATTAACATTCTATACATACTGGTATATGTAAAGAGAATTAAATTTTATTTATTATAATAACTATTATTATTATCAATAAATACCCCTTCACAATTTCAAAATAACATTTGCAGGTTACCAATATTCAGTAGTAAAATCAATCTATTAAATTTCTAGTTTAGAATGGCTGCTCAACATAGCTTATATACAGGCTGATTCATTTGCCGTACTTTCCATGGATTTCTCCCTTTTACTGGGAAAAGAAGATAACTTTAAAATTGGTAAAGTTGATAAATCTTATGGTTCTAATTTGAACTCTTGCACTCTTACAAGGAGACATTATTTTTGAGGCCATTGCGTAATCGAAACATATACAAGACGTTTCATTTCGTTTTTGCAATCATAAACTTTCTTCCATATTTTATTCTAAAACCTTTAGTAAGAGCTATCTTTTCAGAAGAATTTATTCGTTTAATTACGAAAATCACTGCAGAATTTTTTTTTTATGATACCAAACCAAAAGATCCTATCAAGATGATCATGAAATTTCAAACTGTGACGCACAATTCATTAGCAATAGGTAGATAACAATACAAGAAAACAAATGTGAGGAATTACAGTCAAAAATTTCAAACCGTTAGATTGGAGTTGATAAATGGTCGGTAAGATCTCCTGACTTAAGTGCTCTCCTTTATTTTTTGGGAGGGAGTTATTAAAAATAATATTTATAAAAACGATGTTCCCCAAAACACTGATTTAATTTCAATAAAAATTAGTCACTTTGATGACTGCACAATACAAAATATAGGAAATCAGGTTTTGTAAAATAATCATTAATTTTGATTAAAAAAATGACAGCAATTGAAAATATCGCATATTATGTGTCCCGTGTTTCATGGCCCCATAATGAACAGTTTCGGTCATTATTTCGTCGAGTTTATTAGTCAGTCGCTTTTCTTGTGATAATATCACTCCCAGCATTTAATAAAGTTTCTCTAACATTGCTTGGATATATTAGGTAATAATTTCCGTGCAAAAATCATCTAGTTCTGTCTTTGGTTTTAATACAAGAATCCATAAATCAAGATCAATGGTACAGCGAAGAAGAAAAAGACGTTCGTAAAAATCTATATAGCACGTTCTTTTTTATTACATTTTCTCGTAAAATATAATACCTCAGTAATTTTTCTCTTCTTGTGACTTATATATAAATTATTGCGAGTAGTTTTATTATCGTAACACAATGCAGAAACCTAGCAATGTAATTATATTGATATTTCAATTAATAAAAATGTAGAATAAGTATTGTTCAACTAAAAATGATGTAAGAAGCCAAATAATATCATTCTACATACGATAACTTACAAAATTCAAATATGAGTAAAATGTTAAAACTTTAGCGAAGCAGGTACAAATCAATTCCTGAATAAAAACATTAAACCTATGAAGTAGTAGTTTAGAAGATATTTGCTAAAAACTGTTTTCGCGAAGATAGAACGACCTACTTCCGTCATAAATTTCGAGAAAAGTCTCTCTAAAATCCACATTTTAGTACTTTTGTATTCTTTAGAAATTCGCCTAAACTTAGTAGTTGACGACGTGCTTATAAATTTTGATTTTTTTACTGAACTAAATTACTACTTCCGGTCTACCGATTTTACTCAAAATCTAATCAGATCTCAAGAGGAAGATTATACTCGTAAATATATGTTTTGGTATTGATAGCTGTAGCCGTTTGGGCGGTATCATGGTCAGAGAGAGAGAGAGAGAGAGAGAGAGAGAGAGAGAGAGAGAGAGAGAGAGAGAGAGAGAGAGAGAGAGAGAGAGAGAGAGAGAGAGAGAGAGAGAGAGAGAGAGAGATGTTTGCAAAAACCACTTTTTCGATATCAACGGACTTTATAACGTAGATAGAGGTTGAAAATATTCATCATCACAGTACACAGTAAGAAAGTAAAAAATGAGGTGTGACAACTTTCTTATACGTATGAGTGTTTCAAATTAACAATTTTAGGATTTTTTTTATACAAAAATTCTCGTAACGTTAAAGCCACTCCGCTTCGCGTCGTGGCTTTAAACTCGTTACTCGTGCTTTAAAAGCTAATCATGACTGTGTCATACGATATTTCTTAGTATAAATGCCACAATAATTTTAATTAGAAGAAATCAAATCAATAATTTCAATACATTTTATCGAGTGACATGTGTCTCTATATTATGTCATTTGACATTTCACTTAATTATTAAACATCATTGTTGTATTAATAATGTCGACAGAAATTCAAAAACTAGCTGCTGAAGCTGAATTAAGTTTAATACCTGCAAAGTCCAAGCATTTATATTATAAAGAGTACGAAAAATTATTATTATGGATGGAGCAGAAACAGACTGAACATATTGATGAATCAGTAATGTTAGCGTATATATTGGAAATGTCCAGAATTTATAAAGCTTCGTCACTTTGGTGCATTCATTCCAAACTGCAAGCTATGCTAAGGGTTAAAAACAGAATCGATTTAGCATCTTATCACAAACTCCATGCCTTTATGAAAGGAGTGGGCAAAGGTCAAGAAGCTAAAAAATCTTTGGTTTTTACGGAAGAAGATTTATGCAAGTTTTTTAGTCAGGCTCCAGATAATATATTTTTATTTTTAAAAGTTGTAGCAATTTGTGGAGTGTTTGGTAGTTGCAGAAGAAGCGAAATGTGTAATCTGGTTATGAGTGATATAAGAAAAGAAGGATCTGCCCTGATAATTTGTATTCGTCCGTCAAAAACAGAAAAAGGCCGGACGTTTGCTGTAGTAGATAATTAACATAAAGTATGCCGAGATATTTAATAAATATCTTGCACTACGTCCAAAGCATATTAGTACAGATCGAGTTTTCTTAAAATATTCTCAAGGACTATGTATAAAACAAGTTGTTGGGATTAATACCTTTGGAAAGTGCCCTTCCATTATAGCACGTTATCTAAATTTCATAAACGCTCATAAATACACAGGTCATGCCTTCAGACGAACATCTGCCACGATTATGGCTAATGGAGGGATGAATGTCGATGAGTTGAAACGCCAAGTGGGTTGGAAATCCTCATCGACAGCGAGTGGGTATATTGAAGAGTCTATCACAAACAAATTAGGCGTTTCAAAATTAATTGCTGGAGTTGTTCAGAAAGGAGGCAATATTGGATCTGACACATTTGTTAACACTGATAAGAACGTTGAAAATACACAAATAAGCAATGCTGCAAGTCACTTAACAATAACGAATAATCAAAATTGTACGTTTAATATTCATTTAAAATAATTTTTCCGTTCATGTTACATGTTTTGAAATAAAATTGACCATAATTGTTAATTAATTTGATAGTTTACAATAAAATAATAATGTGTTATACGATATTAAATGCGGTACAAACCAAATAAACCAAATCAATAATTCCAATACATATTATCGAGTGACATGTACCTATATGTCATTTGACATTTCCTGACATTTCAATGGACTATTAAACGCTTGGGATTGGCTGTTACCAAGCAACCTTTATACGCACGCCGTGCGATAAAGGCCCGATTATGCACGCTTATGGGTGTGTTTTGATTGGTTTATGATGGATGCATACTAAAAAATAAAGTATGTACTGTAATAATAAAACAAACGATATTTTACAAAAGCATTTATGTAGATTATCTGTTGTACTAAGCAAATAAAAATAAGTTGTGTAAAACCCTCTCACCTTGTTATTTAAATTATTTCAGTAAGCTAAACTAGTTCATTTTACATATACATACATATTTTAAGAAATAATGTGTAAGTCGAGGAAAGGAATTTAAATAAAAAAATATACAATGAACAGCATTCAAACAAATATAAATATTCTGGAGAGATATTATTTTCGATACATAGGCGAGATGGGGGAATACGGTTCTGTTTCACATAGACTAGACCGACTCGTGCTTTGTCGGCTCTCGGGGAAACCGGTAGGTAATAGGGTGCCCGAGAGCCGACAAAACACGAGTCGGTCTAGTCCGACATGAAACTGAACCGTATTCCCCTATCTGGCCCATGTATATTATTTTGTATATTTAGTGTGTGGCGACCAAACATCCATACAATTAGAATGTGACTATCGACAGATATGCGCAGTGTTTTTAAATGCAAACCGGTCATTTCAAAAGAAGGCAATACATTAACATCAACCCAAACTTTTCATTTAACCACGTTTCGTCTAAGTAAAATATCTTTTTTTGTTGGGTTCTACATGATCTAATAGTTGGTAAATATCTATATCTCCAAGACCTTATCTCACTATGCTCTATCAAGAAACTCTTTCTGCTTCGCTTCTAGTACCTATAATAATAAAAATATACTTTAAACGTATACCTATTCATCTTAAAAATAAATCTATTTTACTTTTTCATTAGTAGGTATAACGATGAGGTATATTGGAATGGTTTTGAATTTCGGTAAAAAATTTAGTAAGTGTAGAAGCTTCAGTATTATAAAAAAAGCCTATTTTACATTTTCGTCAAAGTTGTTTACTAATGAGCTTCTACCAGACAGGGTAAGGAGAGTCGAAAAATTTCAATCATTCTCAATCGAATCAATCGCAGAAGATTTGTATTTTTAATTCACTCGTGAGTTTTACTTTTTAACTCATCACTTGCATTTGATTCACTCATGAGCGATTTAAATTTTTAATGAACCGAAAAATAAAAATCGCTCGCAAATTATTCACATGTGAATAATTCTTGAATAAGTAAATTGAAGTTGAATGAAGTTTTTGAAGGGTTTAATAGTTTTCTTCTCAACTTCTTGTTAAACTTGTTATTTTTATTCTTGTTACTTATGAAATTGCAGTATGAAATAAATTTGGGATAACAAATGAATTAAATAGTAATGATTAACTTCGGCTAAAGTTGGGAGGATGTGATTATAGTGGTCAATAATTTTCACTTACTTTTTTGAATGGTTGTTACAATATAAATTAGTTAATTAAATTTCATACTTTGCAAATCGGCAACCCTTTGTTCATTGAATAAATTAAATTTTTTTAGTTGTTTTTCTATAGATTACTTTCTGCTACGACCCTATAGATCACTTTTAAGAAATCTGTATTACGTTTTATTTGCACGAGCGAAAATGTTCCGCTCTTTTCAGTTCATTTCTGTTCATGAGAGAAAAAATTTGGAGAGTCAAATTTAGCACTCACTCGTGAGCGAGTTAAATCAAACAAAAAATGTTTTACTCACTCGTGAGTGTAATATATATGGAAAAAACTCATCAGTTTTAATCGCTACCGAGTATTAGGAAATAAAATTCAGCTCGTGAGTTTAAAATGAGAAGATTTCAATCGTTTTTTGGCTCGTGAGTGATTTTTTCCTCACCCTGCTAAAAGAGCTTTGCTTGGCCTTAGTAGCCGCCCCTCTGACTTATATTCCTTTATAACCTTAAAAACCGTATTTCTTGCAACAGCTGCAGTAATAGAATATGGGTAACTTCAGATACATAACATATAATTTAAGAAAATACAATATTATCTGTTGTTGGCACTATATGGGGTGCTGTTTTCTTTGTATCTTTAATTCTCAGCTTCTTGTAAGTATTGAGAGTTATTTGCTTTTTAATAAGGGACAAGTGACCAAAACGGTCGCGTTTCCTCGGTGGAGAAATAGGTAGGTTTGTACTTGTACTCGGAATTGGGTCCATGATATATTATGGTAGACACTATTGCTGCTTTCGTTCGTATTAATCATAGTTATCACGTATTAATGGACATGAACATATGATCAAGTAATCATACCCGGATCGTGTTCACTACAAACGAACATGCAAAACTTGGATGCATAGATGGCGCCAAATGCGCAAAGCTTAAATTAGAAAACTTTCTAATTTAAGCTTTGCGCATTTGGCGCCACCTATGCATCCAAGTTAATGTGAATTACCACTACTTCCACCTTGCAAACTTCTTTCCATCTTTTCCACGGATGCGACCACAAGACCAGATGCCACTATACGCCTTTTTTAAAGGTTATGTTGCCGTTATGTAAACTAATCACAATCATCATAATCACAGTGAACACGAAAGTTGTCTGATTCAGCGGAGTAAGGGGTTTGCTAATCGTGATTACTTGTTTCACAAGTGGGGGAAAGTGATCATTACAATCGAACACGTGCGTTGTCTAAACTGATCGTGTGATTATGAATCACGGGTACGAAGGAAAGCAGCATATATAAACGGTTTAAGAGTTCTAAAAAGAACTGTTTTTGTTGTATAAATACAAGAACAGAGAAAATTAAGTAGAAAAAAAAGGATGGAAAACATACAAAATGCAACTGTCAAATGACTAGAAATGACTGTCAATTAAATTAAGTTAGTGTAAATGTCATATAATTTTCCTAGCACTCCTTTCAGTATGACATCATTCGTAAGGTATTACAGAAGTATCAAATTACATAAATACAAATACCTATCGCGGTTTTTATTCGGAATCATCATCATTATTTTATATGAATTACCTTCAGTTAAAAATAAAGTCCTAATTTTTAATCAGCCTGTACTTACAGTTTCCCACTTTATGTTCGTCAGTTAATCCGAGAGTCTAAAGAAATACGTTTTTAAATCTCGTATAATTAATGTCTGCTTTACTTATGCTAAGATCTCAAATGCCGTAATAACTCATTTTAGCTCAAACAAGAATCCATTATACTGGCGCGCTCGATATGAAAAACAAGGTAATTATCCAAAAATCTTTAAAGTTTCCGTGTTGAATTCCCTAGAAATTAATAAAATTTCAAGAGTAACTTCACTGCTACACAAATGAGATGTGCCGTGAACAAATTTCATGAAACTCAATCTTCAATATTATGCTCCTCTGGAACTTTGTAATCTGCTTATTTTCTACAACGGTAGGACCTAAAGTCAAAGGGAATAAATGAGAGATGCTAGTACCAGATCAAAGGTAAAAGTTAATTAATTAATTTTTTTTAATGTACTCGTTTATAATCTAAATTACTATAAAATTCATTTAAGATTTAGAGTAGGGTAATATAAGCAGTATTATGTTATCTATAATCAAAAACACCTTTAGGTACATTTAATTGTTAATAAATAATGACAGTACCAATTGTATAAATAATAACACCACCATTAATGTTGTGTTAATTATCAAACTAATCACCATTAAAATCTCTTATATCAGAAGAAGCCCAAGAGTCAAAAATAAGGACGTAAGGAAGTACCGGGATAGACATAGGCAAAAAATAAACCCCGTCAAAATCAATGAAGTCTTATTCTATAAACTCATATTGAGATCAGATCATCATCTGATTTCATATCAATCCACAGCATGATTCTGTTGCGCGACCTTACAGACGTAGACGAACTTGAACTTAAAGGGTACACGTATGCCGACGAAAGCAAAATTATTAATTATTAATTAAATTTCAGTATTACATATTTTTATTTACTTATATAATGTTATTATTTATTTAAATTGATTGTAAATCTATACTGACCTGACATGTTTGTTCAACATTTCAAAATGTAAAGTCGTCTCCTATACTCGGAAACTGTCATCTCTACATTTTAACTACACTGTCAACTGCATTCGTATTTCCAGATATGATGGCCTCCTTGACATGGGTGTTTATTTGGACTCTTCTTTGACATTCAATAAACATGTTCAGGATGTGGTAGCTGCAGCTAGTGGGATATTAGGTTTGTCTTCCGCAATACCAAATCTTTTACTAATCTCTCACCGCTCAAAACCTTATATTTTACTCTGGTACGCTCTAAATTGAGTATGCTGTACTTGTATGGAATCCGAAGTATGAAACCCATAAACTTTCATTGGAAAATGTTCAGAGACGATTTTTAAAGTACTGTAATAAAATAAGCTTCACAAAAAAAGAAAGGCAAATATTCGGCGCGACTGGTAAATAAGTCGTGAAGCCCTAAATCATCCATTTTATGTGTACTGCGAAGAGACAGAATGTCTGTCGAATATTCTACAAACATCGAGAGGAAGATAGAGTTTATGCGAATGCTTCCAGATGTTTCGTATGTGTAAAGGCAGTTGAACCGATGGATGAGTAATTCCGGAATAAGAAGTAGCCGTCGCGCGGAACAGACCAAAGTAGAAATAAATATAAGAAATAAATAAATAGTTCCTTAAGTGGTAGTAGTAGAGTAGACATAAATATTACCGTGTTATATAAATAGAAGTGATTTAAATATATTGACATAAATATTAGTAATAGAAATAAATACATGTGTTAATTCATTTATAGTAGTTTTAAGTGTGATACATTAGTTTTATATTTTAATATTGTAATTAATTTTAAGTGTATGAATATACAGACTGTTTTAAATAAATAAATTGCACGAGTTGTCTATTGCGAACCCGAAAACGCTACAGTACTTATGGTATAAAGAGCATGGCGTCTATCCATATAGAGGGTATCCACATGACATATTGCTCAAGGAATTTTCAGTTACCTCTCTTGAGGCTATTCGTAACAACATAGGTCTCAACTTTTTGTATAAATTACTACATACTCAGA
This sequence comes from Amphimallon solstitiale, assembly GCA_963170755.1. NCBI lineage: Eukaryota > Metazoa > Arthropoda > Insecta > Coleoptera > Scarabaeidae > Amphimallon > Amphimallon solstitiale. Next base: position 106,884,018 of record OY720681.1, on the reverse strand, counting down.
TTGACGGTAGTCTGCTTGTTTCAAAACTTAACTTTTATGTGCCTAGTCAATCTTCATGTGATTCCGATATATTTCATATCAACCAGGCCAGAAGTAACCTGTTATCTCGCTCACCGATTTCAATTATATGTTCACTGTATAACGAAATTAGCTCAGAATGGGATATTGTTTATAGTTCCCTTAAGCAGCTTTTACAGCTGAATTTAGAATAATCCTTTGAGTTGTTTAGCTGCCGATCTATAACATTATTTTTTCTTAAACGGTGCTCCTGCGTTTTATCCTTATATTAATTGTGCATTTACATTTTGTTCTCATGTTATTGTATTATATTGTACTGTTCTGTTATTTAAGTACTGTTATGTATTATGTATTGTATTAAATTGCCTGATTATTGGGTTAAACTGTTGGGCAATAAACATTTATTTATTAATAATAACCACTTTTCGAACACAAAATTGTCAAAATCAATAACTAAATTTAATTAGATCCTTAATTTATAAACGTATTTATTTTGTAAAACGTAGATACATTACTAGGTACACCATGAATATTTATATTTTCCGCCAACAGTCTACTTTTGTTAAAAATAAATAGGTATTTGTGTAATCAAATTATTTACGATCTAATGAATTCAGATTTTGGATAACCGTGCATATACATATCTGTACGTTACATACATGGGTAGGTAAATACAAAATTTAATTTTACGCTCGCTTTTGAGATTTCGTTAAATTTATTTCGTGGCCGAATCCCACAACGTTAAATTAAATTACAAACTTCCAGCACTGGTTGCACGCAACATAAACATAAATTTATTATGGATATAAAAGTTCAGGCTCGAGCATGGGCTTTACGTTCGTTCAAATTAAGGAAGCATGTTTAAGAAGTTGGAGAATTTTTATATTGGTCTATTATTTAAAACTTACGAAAACAGGAAATCGTTTGCTGTAAAAAATAAAAGCTCACATTCAAAATTACGAAAATGCATTATGATAAATGCAAGTAGGTATTGTCTCTCTTTGCCACTCTCGATTTGACTTTTATATATACGAATAAAATCGGTAATCAAAATAAGCGGAAACTTTGACTTGCATTTGAATTTATTTTTAAACTGTCAAAACTACATAATACGACATAATTTCAATAAAATATTTTTGATGGTAATTTTATAAATACAGAACTCAAAACATAAAAAAGTTAAATATCTATATATGTAATATTTCAAATCTGCGCTAAAATTTTCAAATATTATTTGATTATTTTGGTGATTTCGTTTATTACCCAAGCATAGTATGCTAGAACAGTTATAATAATATCTTCTGCTTCTTAGAGTAAGTAAAATATATAGTGGAGCATAATGTTACATTGTAGACAAATAAAGTGAAGCCTAGTGGGGTAAGGGGAGGGCAAAAACGTTGCAACCTTGACGGGTTGCATACCGTTAAGTATCATATGTAATAAAATTTATTAAATTACATAAATTAGAATATTATTATTAATCGTTTTTAAATGAAAGCTTTAATCTTTATTATCCTTTAAAAGAACAAAATATAGATTTTTCTAAAAATAAGTAACATGTGCTCGTAAACTTTCAATACATAATTGAAATAAAATTGTTAAATAAAAAAATTAATAAAGTTATTTCCAAAGATGTCATTCAGAACAATTAATAGCTCTGCAAGCAAAGATATGTATGTTACTGAATTGTAATATTCACTCTATATTTACTCTATGTAAAACTGAAATGTAATAATTAAGAATGTTTGTACTTACTTAGGTTAACAATAGTATAAACAACTTACACTACAGCAAATTTATATACATATAGAGGGTTGCTCATGAGTGCGTCAAAGTCCAATATAGGCGTTATTAAATAGTACTGAAGAAATTGATTTTGTAAAAAGTGGCATAGTAACAAAAAACACACATTTTGAAAATAAGTTAAATTATACAGAGTGATGCGTTAAAATGACACACATTCGGAATTTTTTTTTTTAAATGAAACACCCTGTATAACTTTTGTTTTTCCTTATCTACTTTAATTTGTGTTTTCATCGATATCTGCGGTTTTGGTTTTGGATGAGGCATTGTTGAGTTATTAATGAAAATTATAAAAAAAGATGGTCGCGGCAATGTTTACCATAATAATTCTATGCGGTAGTATTACGATTATCTAAGACACAATTATTTAGTAAGTATGCAGTCAAGGGATGCGTTACACCTACAAAATAATCAAACATTCATTTTATTATACAGGGTGCTTGTTACACTTAATTTTTGTTAATAATGTCCTATACCCAAACTCAGTAATTTCGGAGTTATTTTTAATTTTTCATTACAAACTGCTAAATTATTTATTTTCGGTTCGATTTAGTGTACTGGATAAACGATTTGACAAACAAAAACAAATAAACGTCAACAAACGTCAAAAATTAAAATCTTATTATTGGTGTTAATTAGGTGTAATATTAGTGATTTCTTAAGTTTCTGCGTTTAATATTGTCATTGTGTCATTTATTGATTGGATTAGTGGGTAGGTACGTACTTTTCTTGTATATTTGTTGTTTGCCACATATTATTATTACGGTTTTTAGTTAAGTCAATATGCAGTTTGAAAGCAACGAACGCGTTCACATGATTTTCATTATGGGATCTGCCCAAAAGAATTGTCTATTAACCAAGCGAATTTATGCGCAAAGATATCCTGACAGACGACAACCGTCAGTTACAAGTTTGGAAAGACTTAAGGAAAGATTCATTAGAACAGGAAATGTGAGGTATGAAAAGCTTGAAAGGATAAAGAGCGAGAAGATAAATTGAAAGTCTTGTTATCAGTAATTGCGGAGCCCTCTAACTAGTTCGACCAAAATATCAACAGAAACTAATATACCATGATCTACTGTTAGCAAGATTTAAAAAAAAATTATCATGACTACTAAAATAATATAATAATAATATGTGGCAAACAACAAATATACAAGGAAAGTACGTACCTACCCACTAATCCAATCAATAAATGACACAATGACAATATTAAACGCAGAAACTTAAGAAATGACTAATATTACACCTAATTAACACCAACAATAAGATTTTAATTTTTGACTTTTGTTGACGTTTATTTGTTTTTGTTTGTCAAATCGTTTATCCAGTACACTAAATCGAACCGAAAATAAATAATTTAGCAGTTTGTAATGAAAAATTAAAAATAACTCCGAAATTATTGAGTTTGGGTATAGGACGTTATTAAGAAAAATTAAGTGCAATTAACGTATCATTCCAAAAATGTAATAATATACGGGGTGTTCCATTTGAAAAAATCTGCTCTTTGTCGATAGCCAAATTGATTGCATCGTAACAAACACACTCTATAATAAAATGAATGTTTGATTATTTTGTAGGTTCAACATATCCCTTGACTGCATACTTACTAAATAATTTTGTCTTAGATAATCGTAATACTACAGCATAGAATTATTATGGTAAACATTGTCGCGACCATTTTTTTTTATAAAAAAACCCCAAATAAAAGTAGATAAGGGGAAACAAAAGATATACAGGCTGTTTCATTTAAAAAAAAATTCCAATGTGTGCCATTTTAACGCATTATCCTGTATAATTCAAAATTATATTCAAAATGTGTGATTTTTGTTATTGTGTCCCTTTTTATAAAATAAATTTCTTCAGTACTATTTAATAACGCCTATATTGGACTTTGACGCACTAATGAGCAACCCTGTATATTTATTACTATTATATCTACATGCTTTCAACATTTAACTAGTTGTTTGAATTTATATATACGAGGTTCTATTTTAGAATTCTCTATTGATTTTATTTCCAATATAATAATATCTGAAAGCTTTTGTTCAAGTTCTTATGGATCTCTTGATGGAAGGTTTGATTCACTCTCACTTGTTGATATAAATATTTAATAAACAACTCCACTGCAACCAAAGAGAATAATAGACTTGCTTCACAATTTATGTTTTTATAGCACTTCACAAAGGTATATAGTAGTTAGAGTATATTTCTAATGGCAATTCGCCCCACAATGCTTAGACCAAAGTATACTACTTTCGTTTGGAACCAAATTTAGCCTATGTATTTTCTTTATCCACAGATTCATTCTAATGGGCTCTTTTGGTATCCTATAGTCAACAATTATCACTGTTAAAATAAAAGATTTATATACACCAAATTATAGATGAAATTAATAACTTTATGTACCTACCTACTTGCGGAAAGATATAATTTTCCTTTTCTCTGCCTCTAATTACCTTGCATTCTTCTTGCTACTCCAATTTGTACAATGAAAACCGGTACACCAAACCATATTAAATACTAAGTACTAAATGAAAGACAGAACAGCTAAATCCTTAAATCCTTGGTAAAAAATTAAATAGAAAATAATAAAAATTCTTAACCTTAAACTTAATTGACAACAAACGATAGTATTGAAGGTATTAAATAAAAAATAAATTATACACGAACATATAAGAAGTTTGTAATTCACGATAATAAAGAATAAATACAAAATATATATTACACAAATAAGCAAGTAATGGCAGATGAAAACATACCCCTCTCGGCTTCACTTTTTGTCGACAATGCTCTCTCTTTCTTTTCTATTCTCATTGTTCTGCCTCTTTTAACGGAATATACTATCTACATATCGTATAGTAAGTGCTTTTCCAAACTAAATTCACACCCTGTTCTAAAGACAAATTTGATAGTGGAAATTGAAAAACGTTAAAATCGCTAAAATACAAATGGCGGATGTTAATAACACAGACTAAACAAGCCAGAATGGCAACTACTTGTTAAAAAAAACATCCACGTTCTTCTATCCTTATCACACATGAATGAACCGGTACGAAGGTGGCGCTAGCAGTATATTGGCGCGGAATTTGAAATAAGCTTCTTTTTAGAATATGTATATTTAATACGTTATTAATGTAATAGTCAAATACACAAAACTATTGGACAAATCACATACCTTCAACGTTTAAAAAATACGAATACTGAGATTTTATTATTGATATTACACCACAGTTCACTAATTTTCACTCTGTACTTATTTAATCATAAATTCGCGATCAATATCAACTTACTTATACTTAGTATGATGTACAACAAGAAAGGTTTGCAACAATACGTCAAATTTGACATATTGTTTGGAATGACATATAACCTTTGATTGAAGGAATAATATATATTCCTTCAATCAATGGTATAACCACAACATAACAAAAAATTTCAAATGACGCTAGCGCCATCTCATCTCCGTTCAGTTAATATGACAAAGACGAAAAGGATTGATATTTTCATTTGCTAAACAAGGAGGCGTAATCTGGATAAAATTTGGGATTTAGTTAGTTAATTTATTTAGTCAGTGTTAATAATATATTAATAATATATTATATACCGAGGTGGAAAGTGAAATTGGTAAATAAGAGCAGGAAATGATGGCGGGAAGTAAAAGTCAAAACAGTGACACCAAACTTTTAAAAAGTTAGAAATGTCACAATTACGTGTATGGTTGTAAATAAACCCCTTAGCGACATTTTTCAAATTTCGCGGCTGTTTTAATTAAGCACTGGACACAATAGTGTGGAATAACATACAAAACTGTTCTCGATGATATTTCGCTGCAAAATTAGTGAATAGAAACGTAATGTTATAAATATATGTCTCTACATTTATTTTTTGAGCAATCTTCTGCATGGTAATATTGTAGTAAAATGTGTTCGATTGTAGCGAACTTAAAACCAAATATTAAATAAGATTTATTGTTCCTAATTTTTAAGCTTTAAATCCATGATGCCATCTATATTTAACATTCAAAAGTATATGATTGTTTGCAACCAAATACACGTATATAACGATCGATTTACAACAGTCTCTAACCCCTGAAAATGCATAAATGATTCTAAAACTTTGTTAGAATTTAAACCTTGAATTGTTCTTTTTCATCGCTGATATATTTGTTTAATATGGTATCTTAATATTTTAGCTTTTAATTATATAATTCACCAGATATCATTAAGAGCTAATATATATAAGTTGTACCCTTACTTACTTTAGGTTAGTTTAGATACGTAACTCTTTGATAACGGCATAACAGCCGAAACATAAGTATGTTAGATAATTCTAATAAAACTGTGTGAAATATAGCCAAGTGTATTATTCTCGACAATTAAATTAATTTATTAAAATGTTTCACCAAGAAGTGTCTGCAGCATCAACTAAGGAAACAAAATATAATTAACAGCCATAGTAAACTGGTGCCTTAGCCTTCCCTCAAAATCACGAAAGAGCGTTGCGCCAATTACTTCGCAAGCATTAGCGGTCATGAGTTATTACGTATTTCATAAAAGAGTAAATTTGGACAGATTCTTCAAAAAATGGAAAAACAACGGACTTATATTCGAATTTTCTATTGACATATCTTACAGCATATAGAATATATTCTTTCTCAAATTGAATTCATTTTAAATGTTTGTCACTTAATATGACGTGGGTTTTTACCGTGTATTCCTTGTCTATAAAAATATATAGCATAATGATGTGTTTATGATTTCTGTATCATAATTTAATACATACTTAGTCATAAACTTGTTTTTTCAACATTTTTAAACACTTACTAAAAGAATATTGTCATTGTTGTAGAGGGTGGAATACACTTTAGTGACATAGATAAGTCGCAACTTTGCAGAGTACAATTCCATTAAACATTATAGAACCCAATCCACATGAAGCGATACTATAATTGAAATAAGTATGTTTATAAAACACTATGTACAGTGTGAATGCACAACTTAGGTACCCACAAATTAATTCCATACAAACAAAGAATTTTAATAATAATAATATGCTTAATTGCCCTATAGAATGTTACAATTTCACTTGCTGGAAAATTAATATGATATACAGGTGTCCCAGAAATAAAAAGACGGAGTACCAGGTATGTAAAGTCCGAACAGAAATAGGCCCAAATATACCGCAATAACGAAGAAATTAAAAATTTAATTTTCTATGTTGTTTTTTAGATAAAAAAATTACATTACGGACCTGGCACAGAATGTATGTTTATAAATACACTTAAGAATGCTCATTTGTAAATAGAAACAAACACGCATTCATAGAAAAATACGCTTTTATTTGCATAAAACGGGAAAAAATCGTTAAATCTATTTTTTGCCAGATGGGCGGCCCACTTTATTGCAGACAATAAAAGATTGTTTTTATTTTTAAAAGAGGAAGGTTGTTGCTCTTTAATGTGTTTGTAGTGGAAACAGCTGATTATTATTATTTTAGAATATTCAATAAATCGTAGTTTTTCTAGATTACAGTAAATATCAAGAATGTAATTATTTTTTTGTAGCAGGTGTAAAATTAAAGTAATTAATGGTTAGATATTTATTATGAAGTATCTATTCCTTCTCCTTTTTTTCAACACAAGTAATATGTTGGTCCTGAAAAGGACCGATTGTGAAAGTGAAGCAGCTGGATATTTGGTCCAGGGTCGGCGTAAGGCCAATTAAATTCTTTATTATTTTTTTCTGCCGCCTGCGCACGAATAAAGACTTGATATTTTGAGGGTACGTTTTTACACAATCTAGCTTCCGATTTCTGCTACTCCGTCTTTTTATTTCTGGGACAGCCTGTATAAGTAGTATTTTATTGATAAACTTCATGTGCTGTATTATCTCTTCACAAATTTTATGAAATTCTTTTTGGTTTCAGATCTAAAAGATGAGGAAAGGCAGCCTTCAAACGCAAACGTCCGAGCCGCTTATAGTCGTGGATGATTCGAAAGCGGATACGTATTCGTCGTCAGAACACGATTCCGAAGATGATTCGCCTACTATGAACCCTTATTTGTTGTCACCATGGAGTCGAGATGTTCGAAAACATTCCCTTCCAACTCCCATATGTAGCGGTATTACAGCAAGTCAAGTCCGAAGATTGTCAGAAAGAGGAGAAAATACACCCGGCCCGCGACAAACGGAATTCTTAGCGACTCTATCATCTGCACCAGCCCCTGTACCAGGCGGACGTCGCCATTCTGTCGTTACAATATCTAGGGTTCCTTCCACTTTATTTGGTAGAAATCGAGACAGAAGAGAATCTGTAGCCGCCTTTCCATCCAGTGCTTTTTCCGGGCGAATTTTGCCCAGTCGAAGAGAATCTGTAACCGGGCCACCATCTACAGAGCCGAGAGGCAGCGTGCACAATTTGCAATTGGATATAATGGACGATATAGTCCAAGCACGAAAAGTACGCATGAAATTGTGGAACACCAGTAACGAAAAGGTTTGCGAAGTGCAACCTTTAGATGAAGCTGGAAGCATTCAGAGATACGCATCCAGTTCTAGTGGTCGAAGGTATTCGGATTTCGTCGGTACAACATTGGCACCCATACCAAGTTCGAGCAAGCGGAGAGCATCAGAACTTCCACCACTACAACCGGCACCGTCTTCATCTTCCTCAACATGCCCCACGTCAACGAACGCATGTAAGCCACTTTCATCGGGAATTGTATGCACAAATACTGATTTAATCTCTATTTTGTCCTCATTGACTTCATCTGCGATGGAAATCAACCAGTGTGAGGTGACTGGTTCGATGACAAGCCGGGAGGGTCGATCGGGAAGCATAGACAGAAAGAGGAACCGTCTGAAGAATAGCAGGTCCAACAGTTTCGATATATCGATTTTGTACGGTACGGACAATAAAATCGAACGCATGGATACCAGGACCGCGCCGAAAAACTGGTTCATCAAGAGACACCAACCGATGGCTTCCAAATACGACAACAGTAATGAAACGAAAAAAACACCCCAAGTTACATTCGCCAATGAAAAGAATACGACAAAAGTTCCGGAAGGGAAGAAAAATACTAAGGACACAACACAAAAAGTCGTATGGGACGGTCGAAGTGGTTCTCTAGTCGATGCTCAGCTTTTAGGTAACGCGATCGAAGATTTCTTGAGGCGAAGTAGTCCGGAAAAGAACGACACATCCACGACTACTTCATCACCTAGCAAAGGCGCCATTCCAAAAACAACAACACAAACCAAATCTTCAACTAAAACGAAATTGAGCTGGTTCTCTAGCAAAGGAGATGGAAATAACGAGACCTGTGACTCTTCCATTTGCTCCACGTTAAAAGACTTATTCGTTAAGTAGCTCATGTCTCCTTTTCTAGATCTAAATTAAACACTCGCACTTTACAACCATCATAATAATATTATTATTACTTGTAAGTCTCCTAAATTCAATTTCCTTATTGTAAACATATACATATGATCATTGAAGGAACAAATTACCAATATTGCTACAATATAAATGTGTCTTAATAACGTTGATGGAGTACAATCACATAGGAAGAAAACGCATATTCGATGTTCAGATGATAAATTTAGAATAATTACGATATAATTACGTAGTATGTGTCTACGTTTCTTTGTATAGACTTGAGATATTCGTATTCAGATCACATTTAACTATTTTATCAATAATGTCAAATAAAAGCACGCACGCAAATTTATGCCACGTATTCCAAGTTTTTCTACCTACATACCACTGGTCGCACAAAGCTTCAATGGGCACTTTCTGTTTGTATCTACATCCAGTATCAAAATAAATTAAATTGTAAGATTTGCAGAGTACAATTCCATTAAGCATTATAGAACCCAATCCACATGAAGCGATACTATAATTAAAATATGTTTATAAAACACTATGTACAGTATGAATGCACAACTTAGGTATCCATAAATTAATTCCATACAAGCAAAGAATTTTAATAATAATAATATGCTTAATTGCCCAATACAATGTTACAATTTCACTTGCTGGAAAATTAATATGATATACAGGCTGTCCCAGAAATAAAAACACGGAGTAGCAGGTATGTAAAGTCCGAACAGAAACAGGCCCAAATATACCGCAATAACGAAGAAATTAAAATTTTAATTTTCTATGTTGTTTTTTAGATAAAAAAATTACATTACGGACCTGGCACAGAATGTATGTTTATAAATACACGTAAGAATGCTCATTTGTAAATAGAAACGAACACGCATTCATAGAAAAATACATTTTGTTCGTATAAAACGGGAAAAAACCGTTAAATCGTACTCATGCATATAAAACATATTTTTTGCCCGATGCGTCTAAATAATGCAGCTATGTAGTCGGTTGTTGACCCAGATGGGCGACGCACTTTATTGCAGACAATAAAAGATTGTTTTTATTTTTAAAATAGGAAGGTTGTTGCTCTTTAATGTGTTTGTAGTCGGAAACAGCTGATTAATATTATTTTAGAATATTCAATAAATCGTAGTAAGTATCAAAAATGTAATTATTTTTTTCTAGCAGGTGTAAAATTAAAGTAATTAATGGTTTGATATTTATTATGAAGTATCTATCCCTCCTCCTTTTTTTTTAACACAAGTAATATGGTGGTCCTGAAAAGGACCGATTGTGAAAGTGAAGCAGGTGGATATTTAGTTCAGGGTCGGCGTAAGGCCAATTGAATTCTTTATTATTTTTCTTCTGCCGTCTGCGCACGAATAAAGACTTGATATTTTGAGGGTAGTTTTTACACAATCTAGCTTCTGATTTCTGCTACTCCGTCTTTTTATTTCTGGGACAGCCTGTACAGGGTGGCGCCTGGAAACGGGTGATTTTTGAATTAACAGTAATGCAATTTGAACTAAGTTTTATTTATATGCATATGTGATCATCAGAATGCTAAAACCATACCATTAAATAAAGCAGTCATATTGCACTTATTTTTTAAAGATAACATCCTGTCAAAAATTTTCTTTATTAACAAATCCACATAAGGGGAAATCTGCTTTGTCAGACATCCAAACATTGTTTAGGAAGATTTCATCTTCTTCACATATTCTTAGGAAATATTTAGCAATAGTTAATCGGATATTGGCATCACCGGCTTGCAATTGTTGAACAATCTGAAGCTTGTGTGGAGGCAATCTGAGATCCGAAAGCAATATTCTGATCATAGTATGACGAGGCAAAATTGCTGAAAGAACTGCAACATTAAGCCCAACCAATGTAACATTTTTCGAGTTTCGCGGGTGTTTTAAGTTGGCTCTGTAAGCAATAGCTCATATAGCTGCAAAACGCTGATATTTCATTGTAAAATTAGTGAATAGAAATGTAATTTTATTATATAAAAAGTATTTCCACATATATTTTTGATCAATCTTTTTTGCTTAGAAACTCAGTTTGTCCAATAATTTCGTAATAAAATGTAAATTAGCCAACCTGTATTCTATTCGATTGTCTTTCTAGTCAACTTAAAACATTCGCGAAATGTGAAAAATGTTACATGGGAAATGGAAAATGACGTCGAAATTCTGCAGCTTGAAAACAATTACTGTTTATCCAATAAGCTTTCACCGCGAAAACACGTAGTTCTTCAATCCACCGCTGCATTGCAACTGAAATGGTAAACAATAAGGAACAAAATGACAGTAATACAGAATTACAAACTTCAATTATGATATTGCACGAATCTTTTCAAAATCGCCGGTTCCCAGTATTATAATGAACCCACATTTACATAAACATACATTAACAAAAATCAAAAAGATAACAAGTGAACAATAAAATAAAATAATCAATAATCAGTAAAATCCAAATTAATACAAATGCGAGCAACAGCATTGTTAGAAGATATTGTAATGCGCGGAATAGGCATTAAAATGAGAACACATCAAGTAGATAGGGAAGTTCATTAATGCACTTGTGTGCACAAATAGTAAACAGAGGGTGCCGGTCAGTATTTGTTTACGGATAATGTCTATTTAAACAAAACTACATGAATTTTGCAAATTGTCGATGTATCATCAACTCCAATTGTCGAAGTATTTTTTTTAGTCAAATGTAGTTTTATTTTTCAACATAGTCTTCTTTTAAGTCTACACACTTTTTACAGCGATGCTCTAACCTCTTTAACCCTTCCAAATAGTAGTTGGCGTCTTGTTCCGCAAAATAGACGTTTATGTATGCGGTGATCTTCTTGTTCGATGAAAATATCGTTCCTCCAAGCAAAACTAAATGAGGAAGTTTTGAAAGAGGAAAAGCCGCTAAGGTCCAGATCTGTAAATACGGTGGGTGTTCAACCAATTCAAAGTGCAATTCTTGAATTTTGGCTATGACAACCGTTGAAGTTAAACAGGTACGTCGTCTTGGTAGTGCTTCTTCTTCAAATGCGGCCGTTTTTTTGCAATTTCTGCCCTCAGATTATCAAGTAATGGGTGCGTAATACATTCCCGTTATTGTCATACGTTTTTCGATATAATCGATAGATACAGTCGCGTAACTATTCCAAAAAATAGTCGCCATCACAATCCCAGCCGTTGGAACCGTCTTTGCCTTTTTCGGAGTAGGTTCATCCTTTGAAATCCACTGTTTTGACTGTTTTTTCGTCTTGGAAGTGTAGTGGTGAATTCAAGTTTCACCTACAGTTATAAATCGACGCAAAAAATTTGAGTCGTTTTGCTTAAACCGCTCCAACAGGGCCACTGGAATGCGTTTTTAGTCCAACGTGAGCAAGCGCGGCTTCATTCAGTACATATACGACAAACGCGCTCTTTCAATATGTACATACATATTCTCTGCTATCTCTCTAACCTTGATTCGACTGCTTCCAGTACTTTTAGGTCAACATTTTCGATGTTATCTCCGTGATGGTCGCAGTTTTTGGCCGTCCCAAACGATCATTACCAAGCTGGTACGACCAGGTTTAGATCCAGCTGCATATATCCTCACTGTGGCAAATGATGGGACGGAGGTCCCGTAAACAGCGTCCAACTCTATTTCAATTTGTGTATTGTAGGCGTATTGCCTTTCAAATGCAAAAATTTAATCACGGCACAATATTCGATTTTTTCTATTAAAATGGATGACATTTTCAGAGGCATCTTTCAACGCATGCGCAATTACATTACCAAAACGGTTTTAAGAATAACGCCATCTTCATGTTAAGACTCAAAACACTTCAGTCTACCCTCGTAAGCTGCATAGCAAGGACTCCAAACAACTGCATAATACTCCAAGTGATCTCTCACAAGAATAAAATATAACTCTTTATATGCTACAATATTAAAAAAAAAGTACCACAATTGCGTATTATGAAACCTAGCATTTTTCTAGCAGTGCTAATCCATAATCAGAATTACGGTTGAGTTGAACAGCTTTAGCTGGACTCCACCGAATGAAGACGATTTATTATTATTATTATTATTATTATTATCTACAAATTTCACATCTACTTCTTTGAGGTTATAGTTAAAGATAATGGGCAAAGATCCACGTGCAAAGGTAATTTGTCTTACACTTACTTGATGTTGAGTAGTAAGCTGTTTACCGTCCATCATCGAGCAATTTTTGAAGGTTGTATTGAAGTAAATTAGAACCCTCTACAGTGGATTTCTCTCGGAGCAATTTAAGATCACTAGCATATAGTGAAGTTTGTGACAGTAATTGCTCGGTGATGTTAATATACACAATAAAAATTAATAGACTGAGATTAGACCCCTGAGGGATCCCCGAGGCAGCAAAGTAATAGTCAGAAACGTAGCCATTGAAAATAGAAGCTGACGTTTGTTAGAGAGATATGACTTAAACAATGAAATCCAGACGCCTCTGAATGCAAGCGAACTTAACATGAACGAAATGATAGGGTGGGTCGTCAATGCTAATAACTGGTTTAGAAAAATCGGTGTACAAGACATCAGCTTGGTTGCGAGAATTTAGAGGTTATCTACTACTATGTCAGCTGTCAATGCAGAAGAATGTAATGGTATTTTGCTTTTTATTTATTCATAAAATAATTTGGGTATGCAATTCTGGAAGAATTTCTAACATTAAAATTGAATTTACTACGGTAAAATTTAACAAAAAGCCGTATGTAACAAATTGCGGATTTGTGGTAACGTATTAGTGTTAATTAGAAATAATAAGAATCATCAAATAACGGAAAATTATATGGTAAAAAATAAATACACAATTACATTTACAAATTTGAAGAAGATGGTGTGAAAGACAAAACTCGAACAATATGACTGCATGCTTAAAGTTACTATTTATGTTATAATTTAATAAATGTTTACATAAGCTTAAGAAAGTTCATAAGTACAGGATTACTGGTAAAGTGGTCTGTTATTATTACGCTAATTAAAAACTTGTTCAAATGAAAGTTATGCAGAATCAGTTTCGAAGTTATTTCAAAAAAAGTTACAGTTGCGCTATTTGTGAAATATTGAAGTATCAATAGCTTTTCATTGTCGATGTAACTCATTTAATTTTGAGCGTCATGGAGTAATGACAATAGAATATAAAAATTTTCAGTTTCTTCAATCTCATATTGTGCATCTGTCTCTTGTCTTTCATGTATCAAGTAAACGTTGTCAATTGTTCCTTATGACTCTAACTTTGGCCCTATATTATTCTCATTTTGCGAAAATCTCTTTATTACATTTGATTACGCCTTCGATAGCACGATGATCATTTTTTGTGATACCTTTGAGTGTATTTGGAAGAGATATTCATATTATTAATGACAGGGGAATTTCTTTATGAAATACATTTGAAATTCAATTTGGAGTATGCTAAGTTAATATGAAATTTTTTCTACTCCCATACTTTAATTGTATTATTAGATATACTGGACCTATACTTTAATGATGTCCATTACGATACAGATTTTCATTATGATACAAGTTTATATCCAATAGGAATACAGATTTTTCATTACGATACAAGTTTATATCCAATAGGAATGCGACATTCCAATATTCAAACAATCTTCAATATGGCGACCGCATATCTGACAGATATAAAAATTAATTAAATGTGACAATTCTCTGCAATTTACAAGTAAGTAGTTAAAATTTGTGCTTTTTTGAAAATATAAACAGTAAAAATGAGGGATAATGACAGTGAAATGTAAAATTTGACTCCACCAGAAATTATGGAACAAGCCTTAGTAGCCACGAACAATTTATTACCAGCTCAATTCTCAAAAACGTATGGAAAATTTTAGGCGGAATTTATGAAAAGGAATGTTCAAAAAATAATTTTTTATTATGTGGTCGTAGAAAAAATAGTGTATGCAATTCGCATTTAATGGCTATTAAGACACTCGTATTCATTACAATACTCGCCTTCGGCTCGTTTTGTAATTTTCATGCTCGTGTCTTAATAGCTATCATTAAATGCTCATTGCCTAATATACTATTACAGTTCATAAATTGACTATAGAAAAGTATAAGTGTTTACATATTCCTTAAAAGTCATGGGGCGCTGGAATATGCATAAAATTTAGAATTGTTATCCGTAAACCACCAACTAAATATAACAGCATTTCGTATGAGTGTTTCAAATTATACAATTTTGAGAATTTTTTTATACAAAAATTATTCAAAATCCTATTCTTAGTTCTTCTATTCTCTTAATAAATCTCTATAGAATGCATACTTTGCAAGATATTCGAAAAAAAGTGCTACTCGCTAAGATTAAAAGCGTTGGTAAAAGTGTTACATCTGGTCTGAATTTTGACATTTCATGTATACAAAAAATATTGCACATCCAGCTCTAAATATTTTTTTTTGTAGTCTTGATAAATATGAACACATAATTTAAGACATACATATTTGCAAAATATCGCTATTGGATAAGAGTTAAAGTGTTACTTCCGGTCCGAATTTTGAAATTTTTTAATACAAAAGGTATTGGAACTTAAGTTCTAAATCCTTTTATATCCGTAACGTACCTGTCTAAAAAGCATGACTTGCGAAATATTGGTTGAAAACTGATTTTGGAAAAAGTCCTACTTCGGATAGGAATTTCGAAAAACTTTTTTGATAAAATTTTTCTCAAATTTAATTTTGACTATATTTGAATTCTCGACATTACACATGCTTCTACCGAATAATTCCTTTTTTGTTTCGTCGAAACTCTCATCGGGATGACTCTCATATTCAAAATGTAATAATTCTGTACACAAACTGAAACGCGGTATGTTATATAATTGTGTTACTTACTACTTGTATCAAACAGCTCGGAGAATAACATCTAATTGTAGAGGGAATTTCCATTTGATCTTGCCATACATCTTTTAACTTTCTTTTATGAATTTCTAACCCTGGACATCAACGCATTTTTTTTAGTATTATAAAAATAAAAAGTGTCAACTATATTTAAATCTCTATTGCTAATCAACAAAACGTAACGAATACGTTTATAAAAGAAGAATAGCAAAGTCTCCTTTTGAGAATGCAAAAAAGTCAATAACATTCTAAATAAAACTTTACTTTTATTAAAATTTATAATTACCGATTCATTCTCAGTCGAATAATGGCTCGCAGAATGCACTAAACAGACACTCACAAAATCTGGTCTCTAAACACCAATGAATGGGGATCGTATAGCGAAACTCCGCCTGCTACCCGAAGCCATACCATGTTTCACTTTGAGATTTCTCCGACAATTAGTCTTGAATTATGTATTCTATTTTCCAAATCACAGGTTTAATTAAGAAAATATTTTTTCAACTCTTTTAAGGACGTGGTCAGAATATTTTTTTAAATTATCATAGTATCGTTAATTTTCGGATTTTTTCCTAATTTAATTTTTTATTTTTTTTTCTACATATTGCAGTAGCAGTGATAGCATAATTATATGAATAAAATAAATGTACTATTGCCACATGTTGGGCACTGCCATAAAATATATGCAGTGGTTTTGTATTAATTGAATAATGACAATAATTATGCTATAACCCTGTACTAATGATACAAAACCATATATATATATATATATATATATATATATATATATATATATATATATACATATATATATTATGAATGCAGAGATTGCAATTATTTAATTATAACTACTCCAAAAAGTATTTTAATCTTAATCCCTATTGACGACATTCATACTATTTTTGTGGGTTCTAGCAGTGATCCTTCCTTTATTCGTCAGCAACATTTCTTATTCAAATTTAAATAGGATAAGGTTAATAATAAATAAGTATTTAAAATTCATAAACATTATATTCTCATAAATACACATTAAATAATCAATACAATAAAAATTTCTATTTATAACATGTGGTTGTTAGGAAACTCTTTTTATTACTCCAATACACAAAAAAAATACATATGAAATACAGATTGCTTTTATCTTTTATGTGGATTCAATAAAATATTATTTATGCTGTCTTTAATCTTTTAATATTGTATTCGTTGATTTTAAAAAATATTTTTTTTCCCTTACGACGCTAAATTTTATTTCCACATAGACATCCATTCACACGTAATGGCTCCGAAGATCTAAAATCCCGCAAAGAACAAATACCTTGAGTATAACCTTTTCCAATCCCCATATGCAAACATTCACACGTTGTACATATTACAGATTGGCTTTTGTCCATCAAGAATACCTGTATCCCTATCTATTCAATATATTTGAAATGTTATTAAATTCTCCAACATAAATTGTTAATAGTGCATAGCAAACACCACAAGTAAATATTTTCACAAAGTACTTCCAATGCCCTTCTACACCATTAACAATTCTCCCATGATTTTACAAAATTAATTTTATTTAACAAAATAATATTTTATTTGAGAATTAATGATATCTAATGCTTTACTAGAAATGAATATTCACACATAGCATCTCTAGCGCACGTCGTACACCATCAATAATTATATGAATCATAAATTTATTTCGAATAAAACTTACTTATAATATTAATATAAATCATCAAATTCTTGTTGGTTCATGTCTACCATGATGATAAATTTCTTTTTAAATATGAACTTAATCAAAGTAAAAAAAAAAAAAGAATTAATAATAATAATGAAACTAAATCTTTACTGAAATCAACAAAATTAACTTAATACATTTACGACAATGATTTAACGCAGTGTATTAAAACGCCTGCAATCTCCGCTTCTATCGTCGTTCGCGCCTTTTTATCACCTCGGCCCTCAAAACAAAATACGACTATCCGTCTGCAGCGCCACAACTCACACACTAATGTTTATGTTGGTGTTCTCCTGTTCATATTTGTTTTCTTCAAGTTTTCCCCAGGTCGAACTATATCTATACAGTTTTTGACAGTTGAAAAATGCACAGAATGTTTACACACAAATTGTTTATTATTAAAATCCGTGCACAAATTTATTTACTACGTCTATTCACTTTAAAAGGTGTTTTCATGTCGTGCATGTCTAATTTCACCTTTGTTCGTTGGTTCTGTTTTTGTATATTGAGAACACACCTTGTGCTCATCTTTTCTATTAATTATAGAATACATGAATTTATTTTTGTATTTATTTCTATACCTTTTCTTATAAATTTATTTCAATCTCAAACTACTATATACCTTTCATCATAATGTTGCGCCTTAGAGGTTATGCAACTCATAATTCTTTTTAGCAACTATGTTTACAACTAAAAATTTATTTTCTTATTCTAATACTTAATTCTCTAACTATTCTAAAATACTTAAACTATAAAGATCACGGCAATATGTTTTCGGAAAAAGAACCATGCTATTATATTTCTTTTACTTTTTTTAATAATTCAAAAAAATAATTGTTTAAATATTTTAAAAAAATAAGTCAGGATTTGGATGAAACTGATTGAGGTGGTGAGCACTGCCCCTTAAGAAACACCGGAAGAAGTAATTTACGTGATCTGAAACGATTAGAAAATACATAATCTACTCCATCTGTTAATTTTTTAAATTAGGAAGACATAATTGGTGAATTATTAAGGCATTTATTTATTTATATGCTATTTATTATTTATTCTTTTTGATGTATGTGTTGGTTCTTAAATTGATTTATTGCTCTTTTTTTAACTATTGTTATATTTTAATTATTATTATTTAATAATGGTCGTAAGATTGTAAGCTAATTTACGTTCTAACTTTCCCTGGTGTAGTGTGTTCGAAACGCCCAGGAGGCAAATTGAATAAAAATTTGTTCATATGAGGACCGGTACCTCTACTATTCCCGGCAGGTGTTGAGAGCTTAATCAGAAGTGTTTTCTTAAAATGCCATCAAATTCAAATAACAAGGCCATAATTACATTAACTAGGTAGTCGCAATACTCTTGTCAACGTGTTGCTCTTTTGAAAACAGCTAATATCCAAACCTATGTAGCTAGAGCATTTATATCTTTGCTAATGGGCGCTGAAAATAAAATAAGAAAAGTATGTGTTGTTCGTGAAGGTCTAGCATTCTTACAGAAATAGTGTACAACACAACAGATCGAATACAATATAACAGTTTCTGTTTACCAGATTTCCTATTTTTCGTATTTTATTTTACCATGAAACATACTACGTACAATGTGGTAATTCCCTAACTAAATCATTTCTATCAAGAACAAAACACAAACAAACACAACGAATTATGAGGTCTCAATACAATTTATAGTCGATATTGGTTTTGGAATTGCGTCTAACTCTTGGGCTTTAATATTTGAACACACAAGTAGACGTTAAGCAAGAAACGTGTGCAAGAGAAATAATCACGTTGTAAATTAAATACGCTCAAGGAATCGATAAAAGCATTTAATTTAAAAGAGGTGAGAATATGTGCGTCTAATATGCGTGCGTGTTGGTTCCAGGTATTTTCTATTGAAAACCTAATCAACAAATAAAAATGTATTTCTCCGCAAAGGAAACTGTCATTTTTGTTTGTGAACAAGTGCTATAAATCTGAATAGGAATATTCTCCAATAAATATAATTCTAGAAAATTAAAAGTAATCAGATGATTTAATAAAAATAAATTCATTTTTACATTTATGTACAGAAAAGGAAAAAAGTATGTAGTTATTCAGTACCTACAAAGTAAATTTCCACATTTTTTACTAGTGATGTATAAACACGTCTTTAGGCAATAATCAGTTTCAACATTGAAGGATTGAACATATTCGTTTTCATTGTAATATACCTACCTTTGTGAAAATTGTGGAAATGGTTGTTTTCCTTTTACTTCGCCTGCGGGATTTCATTTGAGACATGTATGAATATGAGAAAAAACGAGCTTTGAATATATACATATAGGTCAAATTATTTAAACCGTTATCCAGGACTGAAGAAAAACGTAGTGAAAGAGGGTTTTAATAAATACTGAGGTTATTCTTCATGTATAAAGTTACTATATTACAATTTTATGAGAACAAAATTAATGTTTTTTTTTAATTGTCCAATTTAGGTTTTATTTCATTAATATTAATTGACTGAATGGAGTTAAAAATAGTTATCTTTTATAATGCCTGCAAACGATCTCAACTAAGGATTTAGAAAATCTAATTATACGGGTGTCCCAACGGAAAGTCTTGGTATCAAATAATGTAGATAGCGAATAATTTTTAATACAAAAATTGTAGATAATCATGAGCTCTACAATTCTACAATATTTTCATTTATATAGAGTGTTCGACAACGACGAACCAACACCTATATTTTTTTTAATGGAATGCTATGCATTCTTTTACATTTTATAATAGCCCTTCAAGGGCTGATTAAACTTACATCAATGTGTATTTGTCTATTTTCAACTGTTTCTGAAATATGGTGATTTTTGAAAAGTTGCTAGGAAATAACAATTGATGATGCATAATTAGTAGAGATATCTTTTCAGTACGTGAAATTAATGTTTATTTCGACATATCTACTCATGTTCTTTATAATTACATACCATTCACTAAAGATAAAAATTCTAAAAAATAAATAAATAGAATACCCTGTATATTTACATGTTATTGAAAAGTACTCAAAATTTACTAATTAAAAATATACTTTCTTCCGCCTGTGGGCGATATCGCAAAAGTTATAGCATATTATATCAGAATAAACCCCATTACGACTTAAAAACATGAGTTGCCATGACTTGCACTACGAGTATAACTAAAATTAATAGAAAAGACTTACTTTCTTCCAATATTTTCCTTTTACAAATAAGTAATTTTTATTAAAATTTTGAAACTCGTGAAAAGTTTGGAAGTTCATGAATTAGCAATAGTATAAAAAATATCGGAGTCGCTGTAAGTGCGCTGGCGTTTGTCACTTATTTGTTTCCACAGGTTGTAAGGCTGCGGGGATACTCGTTCGATATGAAAATACACTTTGTTTTAACACTATTTATTAATACTACCTAATTTAATATAATGATTTGTTCTTGTACAAAGTGAAGAGCAATACGTGTTTATTACTTGAATGTTCGAAAAAGAATCACTGTCCTCTTGGGCGGTTCACCCCAGGTAGCCTCGCTTTAAGACAAGGCACATATTTCGTAATGTAAGAAGGACACTTCCTGGTAAACTAACAGATGGCTTTCTCTAGTCATAAACAAAAAGCTAGGCAGGGTAGTAAACTAAAGCCACATGCTTACATGTCATAAAATAAGAAATGCAGAAATATAACCAAAATGCAATTACTTCTACAATATAAAATTTAAATATTATCTCTTTCTATACATGCCGCCCCCTTGAAAGGTGGAGTGGCTTTCAAAATAAAGCTATAACATATAATGATGCAAAAAAAACAAACAAAAAATAAAAAATAAGAGACAAAGAATACACTTATACTCTAGATATGTAAAGCGATACAAAATTAAATTTGTTGTTCTATAGGTAGCACACACAATTTCATAGCTGGTCGCTTCACAATATTGTGAACTGTTTTTAGAGTCACTACGCGAACAATTCCGTCACTCCCTGGGTGTAGTTGAAGAATTCGTCCTAATTTCCAGTGGCAAGGGGGCAAGTTGTCTTCACGAATGACTACCAATGCTCCCACTTTTAGCAGCGCTTCCTTGTTATGTTTCCAACGGCATCTAGTTTGTAACTCACTTACATATTCTTTATGCCACCTTACCCAATAATGCTGCACTAATTTTTGTAGCCTCTGGTATCGTGTTAAACGTTGCTCAGCTATTGGTAGAATATCTGGTTCAGGCAGTGCGGTAATAGGTCTGCCAACAAGAAAGTGCCCGGGGGTCAAGGGATTAAGGTCATGAGGGTCATCGGATAAGGGAGATATCGGACGGGAATTTAATACTGCTTCTATCTGTGTCAGTACCGTATAAAATCCTCAAAAGTTAGAGACGCGTTAGCTAGTACGCGTTTTAAATGTCCCTTAGTAGATTTAACTCCTGCTTCCCATAAACCACCGAAATGAGGCGATCTTGGGGGCATAAAATGCCAAATAACGCCTTCGTTGGCGCTAAAAATTTGAATGTAGTCGCTATTTGCAAGATGCGACAACTCGCGTAATTCTCTTTCAGCGCCTATAAAATTTGTTCCATTATCTGAATATATAGCTGAGGGTTTACCTCGGCGTGAAATAAATCGACGCAGTGTTGACAAAAATGCTTCAGTAGTAAGAGAGCTAACCAATTCAAGGTGAACAGCCTTTGTAACCATACATATAAACAAACAAATATAAGCCTTTGTGATTTTATTTCCCCGAGTGTTCCTATCTTTTATCAAAAAGGGTCCGGCATAATCAACACCACAGTTTTGAAATGCATTAGCAGGCGTAATTCGATAAGAAGGTAAATTACCCATTAAATGCTGTCCTTGTAGAGGTGGCTCAGCTTTGAAACAATTGATACAATTACGTATTAATACCTTTATTCTGTTGCGGCCAGCTATTAACCAAAAACGCTCCCGCAAAGAAGACAAAACTGCTTGTGCTCCGCTATGTAATAATCTTTTGTGTTCATATATAATAAGCATATCTGTGAGTAAATGATTTTTAGGTAAAATAATTGGATGCCTTTTATTAAAAAGAAAATTAGAATGTTTAAGTCTACCACCAGCCCGTAATATATTATTATCGTCAAGGAAGGGGTTGAGAGATGATAAATTACATTTAAATGATGATGAGTCGCCCTTATGTAATTTGTCGATTTCAACTGAAAATGACTGGCTCTGCGCAATTTTTACTAGTAACATTAGAGAAGAATTTAATTCGGTGGCACTTAGGGGGCCAGCTTGTCTACCCTTTTCCCCCGTACGACAATTTACTATAAAGCGTAAAATCCAGGCGGTAACTCGCTGTAACTTGGACAAAGAAGAAAATTTCTCAAATAAATTACATTCTATTAATTTAGTAGTTAACAGCACTGTATTTTTACGCAGCTCAGGTATATCTTCCGACGATTCGAGATTATTATATTTAAGAGGCCACTCATTGGGTTGCTTTGTTAGCCAAGCCGGACCGTGCCACCATAGGGTTGAATTCAATAGAACCGAGGGAGTAGTACCACGTGATAATAAATCCGCGGGGTTATCCTGAGATTTTACGTGGAACCATTCCTCGGGATTAGAATATGATTGTATTATTGATACCCTATTAGCAACAAATGTTTGCCATTTTGAAGGTTGTGCTTTAATCCAACTTAATGCAATTGTTGAGTCAGACCAAAAATAATAAGAATTAAATTGGATGGTGACAGATGCGCGTATCTTTACAATTAGATCTATAAGTAGCTTCGCAGCGCAGAGCTCTAATCGTGGTAAGGTAATTTGACGTAATGGAGCAACACGCGATTTCGCACATAAAATATTAGTAGTACAATAGCCTGTCGCATCTAAGCAACGCACATACACACATGCCCCATATGCCCGTTCGGAGGCATCGGCAAACCCATGACATTCAATGAATTGCGTAGTTAATTGTGAAATAAATCGTGGTATACTAATTTTAATGCAAGATATTTCATTTAAAAATTTAGTCCATTTGTGATGCAAATCATGTGGTATAGATTCATCCCATGACAGTTGATATTGCCACAGCTGCTGAATGATTAACTTTGCTACTATAATTATTGGACCAAGCAATCCTAATGGATCGAATATTTTTGCCGTAGCAGAAAGTATAATCCTTTTTGTAACATGTTTTAAAGATCCTGTTTGAGAGATTTCATATATAAATCTGTCCAATTTAGGATTCCAAGTAATTCCTAGCGTTCTAGATTCACTTTCACTACCGAAATTATATACCTTTGAATCATCTAAGCTTTCAAAATTAATGTAACTATTGCTAAGCCATTTGCGTAAATTAAAACCTGCAGATGCTAATATTTTCGTGATATCGCATCTCAATTTCTCCAGTTCATGAATTGAATTAGCACCTGTCAACAAATCATCCATATAAAAATCATTTTTTATGATATTACAGGCTTCAGGGTACTCAGAATTAAATTCTATAGCTAGTTGCTTAAGGCAACGAGTAGCCAAGAACGCTGCAGAGGCAGTTCCGTAACTTACTGTTTGCAATGCATAACATTTTAGTCCTTGTGATGAGTCGGACCTCCAAAATATACGATGATATTTAAGATCATCATTTGATAGCAATATCTGACGATACATTTTCTCTACATCCGCAGTCAATACAAAAGCATGTTGTCTAAAACGCAACAATAATGCAAATATATCGTCTTGTATTACTGGCCCTACTTTCTGTATATCGTTAAGAGATAATCCCGTTGTGGTTTTCGCTGATCCGTCAAAAACAACGCGCGTTTTTGTGGTTGTGCTAGATGCCTTAATCACCGCATGGTGAGGAAGATAATAACTTTCCGAAATGTGTTCATTGTCACCCTCGTTAATGAGTTTCATATGTCCTAGTTGTTCATATTCCGTCATGAAATTTATGTAGTTTTGTTTTAAATCCGGGTTTTGAATTAAACGACGCTCGCATGCGTAAAAACGTTTCAGTGCAATATGTCGCGATTCTCCCAAGTTGTTTTTCTCAGAATTAAATGGAATACTAACTTTAAAACGTCCTGTATGATCACGAGTCGTTGTATTAACAAAATGATCTTCGCATTCCTGCTCCTGAACGGACCATTTACGGTCAACATTACATTCTTCTATTGACCAAAATTTCTCTATTTGTCTGTCTAAATTAATATTTAAATTACAAGATAATTGTTGTTGATGCAAATTATTTTGAAATGATAGAGGTCCTGATATAATCCAGCCTAATCTTGTTTTGTGTAAGATTGGGTTACCATTACCTAACTTTATTTGACCTACACATAATAAATTCCAAAAAATTGGAGCACCCAGCAGCATATCAATTTTACTTTCTTTATTAAATGTGGGGTCGGCTAAATTTATATTACTGGGAATATTTAAATATGATGCATTGAATGGCGTCATAGGCATATTTTCTGTTATCTTTTTTATAATTAAACAGTCTAATGTGGTTTCATAGGAACCGTGTATTGAGCGAATTTGGACGCTGCTTTTATGATTTAGATTGATGCATGCTTGATTGATTCCCAACACCGTTGATTGTACAGGACGGCTAGGCAAATTGAGTCTCGCGTGAAAATCGATTGTAATAAAATTAGATTGTGAACCATTGTCTAAAAGAGCCTTACAATTATGCCATTTACCTAAAGAATCAATTACGCGTATGCAAACAGTTGATAATAATATTTGATTGATTTCGTTTTTTGAACTAACCTGTGCCGTTATGACAGGTAGTTTTGACGTGGACTGTACAGGTTCTTCGGGATTACTATCAATCGAAGAATAGTCCTGAATATGAAGTATAGAGTGATGCCGCTTTTGGCAATGTTTGCATGAATACTTTGATTTACATGCTAAAATATTATGACCTTTTGCTAAGCAATTGATACACAAATGCCTTTTCTTTGTTTCTTTAATACGATTATTAACAGATAGCTTTAGAATTGTATCGCACTGCGATGAAAAATGGGAATTGTTGCAGTAATTACATTGGGCTTTATTAATCGACACTAGGGCATTTGTTTTGCTTTTATTTACTGTATCTTTTTCATTCATTAAGCTCGATTTTCCTAATAACCTACATCTTTTATTTAGAAATGCTACTAACTCGTCATATGTAGGAAGTATATTTACATCATTAGAGGTAGCGGCATCCCATTCTTTTTTAGATGATGAGTCTAATTTAGTCGATATTAAATAAATGATTAATGCATCCCAATGTTTTACAGGCAGATCTAGCTTTTCTAATGATTTTACATGCCAAAGTAAATTATCTAATAATTCTCTTAACGATTTGTACGAGTCGCGTTTAGTGGTGCTGATATCGAAAAGAGCTTGTATATGGCTTTGAACTATTAGCTGTTTGTTTTCAAACCTTTCATTTAATAGATCCCATGCTACTGAATAATTATCGTCTAAAATGGACAGTGAATTTAAAATAATGGCAGCCTCTCCTTTTAGCGATATATTCAGATAGTGCAACTTCTCTACATTACTAAGCGAAGGGTCGGAGTGAATCATACTTTTGAATAAATCGCGAAAATGATACCATTTATCAAATGATCCGTCAAATGTAGGTAAATTAATGGATGGCTTTTTTACCCTGTTAGAATTACTTGACTCTTGACACACTGATTCGGGATTTGAGTTTAAACTATTTTGTGTGCATGCAGAATCTTGTAAAATAGAATGAGCTAATGAATGTGCTTTAAAGAATTTTTCCTCAAACTCTTCACTCTCGCTTTCGTGCGCATCAGTATCCTCAACTAATATACCAATTTCATACTGAATATTGCTAAAATCGGAAAATATTAAGTCTAGCTTCGATACCTTGCTTTGTAATAAGGCACGAGTTTGTTTATTTATATTGTCAGCGCTTAAGGTATTAACATAATTGGTAAAACGCGTTAATTTTGATTTGATTGTACCGCGCTTTTTAATTAATGTTTCGATTGTTACTGACATTTTAAATACGAATAGAAGAACAAGGAAGCAGTAATAAATTAGGAAGGAAATTATGTGGGACTTACGTTTTGATGACCGCTGTAACTTCCTTATGGTGGCTGCTCCATTTCTTCCCCGTGTTCAATTGATTGTAATAGTTTCTTTACATCAACGTGTAGATGCGTGTGTTGAAACTAAATTCGGCTTCAAAGGACCATGTTATGTAAGTGCGCTGGCGTTTGTCACTTATTTGTTTCCACAGGTTGTAAGGCTGCGGGGATACTCGTTCGATATGAAAATACACTTTGTTTTAACACTATTTATTAATACTACCTAATTTAATATAATGATTTGTTCTTGTACAAAGTGAAGAGCAATACGTGTTTATTACTTGAATGTTCGAAAAAGAATCACTGTCCTCTTGGGCGGTTCACCCCAGGTAGCCTCGCTTTAAGACAAGGCACATATTTCGTAATGTAAGAAGGACACTTCCTGGTAAACTAACAGATGGCTTTCTCTAGTCATAAACAAAAAGCTAGGCAGGGTAGTAAACTAAAGCCACATGCTTACATGTCATAAAATAAGAAATGCAGAAATATAACCAAAATGCAATTACTTCTACAATATAAAATTTAAATATTATCTCTTTCTATACAGTCGCTGTGTGTCAAAAATTGTTTAAACGTCAAACTAGATTTATAGGTTTACTTCAAAGGAGGAAAGTAAGTACATGAATTTACGTTAAGTGCAAAATAAAATATTTAAGATTGGAATTAATAGATAGGGTCTGTGTTGGGGGAAATGATTGTTGGCTGGCACAAAGATACAGAACCAAAAATGTCCAAATATGAGATTGCCATCGATGAGTGCTTTTCAAAAATTGTTAATATTAGAAGAAACTGGAAGTATTCCGTATGAAAAAAATTATGTATGGCCACCACACGACTTTCTTATAAGTATGAGCGTTTCAAATCATAGAATTTTAAAAATTATTTTATACAAAAACTATTCAATATCCTATTCTAAGTACTTCCAGTCTCTTAATAAATCTCTACAGGATACATACTTTGTGAGATATTTGCAAAAATCGCTATTCGATAAGAATAAAAGTGTTACTTCCGGTCCGAATTTTGAAATTTCATTTATACAAAAATATTTCAAATCCAACTCTAAATGCTTTTGTACTCTTGACAAATATATATAGAATGCATAATTTACGAAATATTTGCAAAAATCGCTATTCGATAAAAAAAAGTGTTATTTCAGGTCCGAATTTTAAAATTTTTTTATACAAAAGGTATTGAAAATTAAGTTCTAAATATTTTTATACTCGCAACGTACCTGTCTAAAAAGCATGACTTGCGAAATATTTGCAAAAAACTGATTTTCGATAAGAGTAAAAGACCTACTTCCGGTAGGAATTTCGAAAAACTTTTTTAATAAATTCTTCTCAAATTTCATTTTGAGTATATATGAATTCCTTACAAATTTGTTTAAACTTACTAATTGACGAATAATTGGCAAAATTCTATTTTTTCACTGAAGTAAACTACTACTTCCGGTCTGCCGATTTTACTGAAAATCTAATCAGATCTCAAGAGGGTGATTCGTAAATATAAAATTTGGAATTGATACCTATAGCGGTTTGACCGTTATCGTGGTCACACACAGAGAGAGAGAGAGACACAGAGAGAGAGACATTTTTTAAAAACCACTTTTTCGGTATCAGCGGACTTCAAAACGTGGACATCTGCAAAAATGTCGAGGTCGAAAATTTTCATCATCACAATACTTCCTTATACTACGTATAAGAAAGCAAAAAGAGCCGTGTTACTGCTGCCGTAGCAAACGCAGATGCACAAAACGTTCTTTTCTTCTTTAAGAAAATCCTCATACAAGCGCGCGTAAACTTTCTAAAGCCCTTGATGTGAGCAAAAACTTTATTAAGAGAACCATAGAAAAGTTTAAATTCAATCTGTATTACATCAAGATCTTCAGAGGAAAGTTTTTATAAATAGGAATGTAATGCGATGTTGCACAAAATAAGTCACAACCACAATGTGGTATCTCAGATTCTATTTTGTGATGGAGCCACATTTAAGAGTAATGATCAAATAGCATTTTTACGCCACTGAGAATCCGCTATTTTTGTTTTACCGTAAATTTATTTGTTTCCATATTTTATGTATTTCAAATACTAAAAAATATGAACATATTATGAAACCAAACATTTTTTAATTTGTTATATGATAACTTATAATTACTGTGATGCTTGAAAATAGTAGCTCACACGTTCTTCAAGATGTTGCGACAGTTATAGAAGTTTTCAATAACGTACATTTAAATACTTGTATTGACGGTTTGCTTTTCAATTGAAATTATAAATCTAAGTATGACATCTCTAATTTTAATAAATCTCAATTAATTTAAGTTATTTAATTTAAGTAGTTAAAAATTTAGTGTAAGTATGACGATAGACATTAATTGACACAGAGCAACAACGATATTTTTACTATTGTTAATTTATGAACGTCCAAACTTGTCCTTTCATGAGTTTTACAATTTTAATAAAAATGACTTATTTGTAAAAAGAAAATATTAGAAGTAACTCTTTTCGATTAATTTTGGTTATGCTATGTGTAAAGTAAGTCAATGCGACTCATATTTTCAAATCGTAATCGGGTTTATTCAGATATAATATCCTATAGCTTTTGCAATATCGCCCACAGACACTAGATTTTTAATTAGTAAATATTAAGCACTATTCAATGAGGTGTAACTATACAGGGTGTTCCATTTAATTTTTTTAGAATTTTTAACTTTAGCATATGATATGTAATTCTAAAGAACATGCGTAGATATGCCGAAATAAACATAAATTTCACGTACTGAAAAGATATCTCTACTAACTGAGCCCATAATAGGTATTTCATCATCAGTCGTTACTTCAGAGAAACTTTTCAAATGTTGTATAATTTTTAACGAAAAATCTACATATCTCAGAAACAGTTGAAAATCATCAAAAATTCAAGTTGATGTTATTTTAATCAGTTCTTCAAGGCCTATCATAAAATGGAATTGCTGTAATTTTCAATTAATTTCCAGGATTTTTTTCATTATACTTACTTCTGCTTCCTTTCATCCTCTTTTTCTTTCTAGATATATCATTTTTTTCGAATTTATCTAATGTGCAAATCAATGTCTTTTGTTCATTTAAATGTGGTATACGTTGTAATTATAAAGTGAATTAAATTTTTTCAGTTATAATTCTACCTTCGTTCTGTCATTTCGTCCTTTACTAGTATGAAACAGTTACGCCTCGCGGATAAAAAACATAATTGAATAAGACAGATTAAAGAAATATGTTGGATGTTGTTTATTCCAACTATGTGCGTAAAATGTCAGTAATAGGATTTGTTTTTGAAGTAATTTTTGAAGTAATGCCTATAAGAACATATAAATTAAGCAATGAAATACGCACAAAAACAATTACAATATTGAAGTATTTTGGCGACAACATACTATGAAAACACTATAAATTCTTACAGCAATTCGATAGTATATATCAAGTAATTACGTAAACATTACAATTGCAATCTGTCTCAATTAAGAAAGAAGGGGAACATATCAGTCCTTTACCTAACCTATGATCATCGTTCCGTCGAGTTGGAAAAGAATGAAGCGAGTGCAGGGATAAGCAATAGCAATAACTTTTTAATGGCTCAAGCAATCTTCTTGATAATCTTAGATCATATTTGTATCGTCAATGCGCGTAAAATAGGCTATCAAAACATTCGATAGGTAGCGCTGAAGTTAAGTTATTAACAAATTCTATATTTATGGACCAACATATACCAATTCATATTCACAATATGTGTTGGTTTCTTGACAAATAAGAAAATCGCAAAATCTGAACACGACAGGTGGTGCTGTGTTCGAGCTATTAATAAATTTTATATGTATAAATAGAAATGATTTATATATGTACCTACACAATATGTTTGCGTGGTCAACAACATTCTTTTGTTGACCACGCAAACATTTCTCGGTTCCTATGTCAATTCTGCAATCGCACTAACGACCTCTTCTCTCCAGCCTTTCTTATACAGAGACTAACCAAATCAAACGCATCGCGCCACCTACCGGAAAGGGCCACCTACGGTTGCCAGGTCACTTAGTATTTTAATAAATTCCTTTTCTGATAATAGATCATGTTGAAGAAATGAGCAAGAGTTGTCTCAAATATTTCATTTATCTTTGCTATTCCCTGTATTTTATTATTTTTTCAATGTTCATATTACATATATAGATGGCTATATTAAATCATGACAGCATAACATCAATTTTATATTTTATTATTACTTTCTGCTTGTCATACCTATTACTTGCACGTATTTCTTCATGTTTCATATAATGACATTATTTGCTACCCATGTTTGTTTTAAAGACAGCTATTACTTGTACCTATAACACATTGAGCCTGTATTGCCTTTTACTATTATGTTATTCTGACATATTCCGTTGATTTTTTAACTAACTCTTATTTTGCTTATGTATTTCTGACGTGATTTAGTTTGATTTATATTGGAAAAATGTCAAGGCCAATCCAGTAACAATAAGTATATTATTTTCAGATAGTAACTTAAAACATTTGGCACTGAATGAATAAATGTTGGCGTGCATGGAATAGTAGTAATATAATGACTAACTATTCTTTCAATACTTTTTACTTTCTTATACGTAGTATAAGGAAGTATTGTGATGATGAAAATTTTCGACCTCGAGATTTTTGCAGATGTCCACGTTTTGAAGTCCCCTGATACCGAAAAAGTGGTTTTTAAAAAATGTCTGTGTGTCTGTGTGTCTGTGTCTGTGTGTCTGTCTGTGTGTGTGTGTGTGTGACCACGATAGCGGCCAAACCGCTGTAGATATCAATTCCAAATTTTGTATTTACGTGTATAATCTCCCTCTTGAGATCTGATTAGTTTTTCAGTAAAATCGGTAGACCGGAAGTAGCAGTTTACTTCAGCGAAAAAATCGAATTTTGCGAATATTTCGTCAACTACTAAGTTTAAACAAATTTATAAAGAATTCATATATACTTAAAATTAAAATTGAGAATAATTTTATTTAAAAAGTTTTTCGAAATTCCTACCGGAAGTAGATCTTTTACTCTTATCGAAAATCAGTTTTTTGCGAATATTTCGCAAGTCATGCTTTTAGACAGGTACGTTACGGGTATAAAAGTATTTAAAACATAATTTTCAATATCTTTTGTATAAAAAAAATTTCAAAATTCAGACCGGAAGTACGACTTTTACTCTTATCGAATAGCGATTTTTTTGCAAATATGTCGTAAGTTATGCATTCTATATATATTTATCAAGAGTACAAAAGTATTTAGAACTGGATTTGCAATATTTTTTGTATATATGAAATTTCAAAATTCGGACCGGAAGTAGAACTTTTACTCTTAGCGAGGAGCACTTTTTTGATAATATCTTGCAAAGTATGCATTGTATAGCGATTTATTAAGCGAATGAAAGTACCTAGAATAGGATTTTGAATAAGTTTTGTATAAAAAAATTCTTAAAATTGTATAGTTTGAAACGCTCATACGTATAAGAAAGTCATGTGGTGGCCACACCTCATTTTTTCGATAGTACAGCTGAAAATGGATGGTGCTAGTATTGAAGGTACATACATGTTTTGCTGCTTCACCGTATATAATGTACAGGAATTAACATTTTATATAAAATAAATAATAAACGTAAAGATAGTTTCAAATATTTTCTTTCAATGCAATGGTTGGCAAATGTTGAACAATATTTGCCAACCATTGCATAGAACTAAACCATAAATTTAATAAAGAATTTCAAATTTTACATGTACAAGATAAAGGAAAAAAACATAATTTGTTTGAAGCTTTAGAAATTAATAGATTTAAGAAAATAGGTCAGTCACTAAACGAACAAACAGATTTATATCACTCTCCTCTACTGTCTTTCTAAATTTGTTAAAACACCCCCTCTTTGAACCCCGACATTTATGTAAAATAAGTATATATAACGCTGTAATGATTTTGTAAACATTATTCCGTCATCACCTGAAGAAGCCAAAGTTTGGCGAAACAATATTGTTGTGAGTGAAACAATAAAAATTATTTGAAACTATCTTTACGTTTATTATTTATTCTAACATGGAGTTTCAACAAGTAACATCCCGTTCAATTACCTAGTTATTTTATATAAAATACTTGCTTGGTTTTTGGGTTGATACTGCGTTCTGCTACCGAGGATGTTGCGTCCAATATTCTCAGGGACATCTACAGAGCTTTTTCTACTACTGCGATAACCTGAGTTTATTTCAGACTGCGTTTTAAATTAACTCGGAATGCATTATGTTTACTTCATCATTGACAGTTCGTTCATTTGGGTGACTATACTTGGTTTTGTTAGTGATTTAGTTGCTTTACAAAGTTAGTTATGGTGTACACAAATCTTGAGAAACTTGATATGATCGAATGTTACATTATTTATAACAAAAATAGTAAACAAGCCGCCGACCGATATTTTTTACTGTATTTTGATCGCCCTCAACCATCGTTAGACACCTTCAAGAATTTATACAATAATTTAAAAGAGTATGGAAGTTTTGTTAAACATAGAAATAAGGGTAATATTGATGAATATATATATATATATATATATATATATATAAATGTTTTAGTTGCTGTTAATCAGAATCCATCAACATCAACGCGGCAAATTGCACAAGACGCTGCTACCCCACAACGCACAGTAGTGAAAATTTTATCAAAACATAAGTACCATCCTTATAAAAAATTAGGTGGTCAAATTCTACACCCCGGAGACGATGAAAGACGATTAAATTTTTGTGTTTGGTTCGTAAATATGTGCCGTGAAAATAACAACTTTCTGATGCAGATCTTATGGACCGACAAAACACGTTTTACAAACTGCGGCATGTTCAGTCGCCATAATGAACACCTGTGGGCATTAAATCCTCACCGCTTAGATGAAAGGCAACCCCAGATTAGGTTTAGCTTCAATTTATGGTGTGGTGTTATTGGTTCGCAGCTGGTTGGGCCATTTATTTTTAATGAAACTTTAACCGGAAATCGATATTTGCAATTTCTTAGGGAAGATTTCGACAATATCCTGAATGAATTAAATTTACAGACCCGTACAAACTTACGGTGATTTCAACACGACAGTGCCCCGCCTCACTATCAGGCACATGTCAAAAGATATTTAGATGAATTATTTCCAAATTTGTGGATCGGCAGAAATGGTCCTGTTTTATGGCCTGCACGTTGCCCAGACCTTTCACCATTAAATTTCTTCGTCTTTGGAGCAATAAAAGATCCCGTATATGTGCGATCATATGCAACCCAAGAGGAGCTATTGGAAGCTGTTATTAATGTATTTGATAGATTAGATGAGCGCAAAATTAGGAGAGCTATTAACTCAGTGTTGAAAAGATGCCGTATGTGCGTCGATAATAATGGTGGCCATTTCTAACACTTAATGTAAATTTAGGGTGTTACGTGTTATTAAAAATTAATTCGTTTAGCGTTTTTATTGTTTCTTGTATTACATTGTATATTATAAGTTTCTTTTCCATGGTAAGACATGATTTTTGTTAAACATAATAATAGTGCTACGACCCTTACATCATTGTAAGCAGAAAAAAATGCACTATTAGAATACGTCATAGCTAACAATGGTTTCCATTTAAAAACAATAGACTTTGCTTGCTAACTCAAAAATGCTAAGCAAAATTAAAAATTTGAGATGTCGTTGTTTGAAATTGAATTTCTTAAAAACAATATTCAAAGAAAATTTCTACCTTTATGAATAGAAGAGTTATAGCACTGAAAAAGTGTTGGAGAATTTATATTTTTTGCAAATATCTAGTAAACCATGCATTTTCTTAAATGGACAAAACCGTATCTGGATGGGGCTTATAGAGAGGCAAATCTTTCTCCATTTAACTTAATGCGTATCTCGTATGGTTTTCGAGATCCCCATACAAATAATGAAAGAAAACTCACCCTGTGGATACGCACTTGGTTTTAGCTGAATCACGCAAATGAGAATAATTTATCTTTTAGCGTCGTAACAAGGTAATTTATAGTTCGGATTTTTTTTTTCTGGCAATGCACGTCATCGCTCGTGATTTTTTTAGTCGTTGCCAAGTTTCTCCTTTTTGCTAAACGGCACTCGTAATAATATTTTCAGGTTATGTTATTTTATATGTATTCCATAAATTCTCAAACAGGATATTCCATGTTGACATAATAACTCCCGGCAACACCGTGAAATTTTCAGGTATGCATCTTCATAAAATATAAATATCTGATTTATTATGACATATAAAATAAATAGAAGTACATGTATGTTATTGTAAAGATTCATTTTATTAAGTGATAATTATAAACATAACTAATGGAATAATTAACAATACTTTGTACTTCTGCAAAAAAAAAACATTTTTATTTTAATAGTTACACCAATTTTAACATTTTTCCGCCATTAGTGAAATAATTTAACGTGCATTGCCAGATACGAAATCTCAAATGACAATAGCTTTGATTATAAGATTATTTCTGCAATTATTACATTTAAAAAAAGAGAAACTGTATTTTACAAACTCTATTTTTATTTAACTTAATATTAATTTAATATTCCTTTCTTAAAAACGTTGGTTATATTTGATTACATTAGTTTTCTTTACTGTATCTCTTTTTTAAGATAAATATCTCCCGAATGCTGAACATGTTAATTTAGCATATATACTTATATATGGAATGTATGAATCTATTAAAATATTTTGTTAATGTTAATATGTTCTAGTTTAAGTAGGCAACGATAAATCATAAACATATAACATAGTCATCTACATGAAGAATAACCTTTAAGAATATTTTCATATTTATCTGTAATATTAATACTTTGCTGGTCGAAGTATATACATATATATTATACATTGTAGTTATAATGTTTGTAAATAATATAGAATGACAATTT
This sequence comes from Amphimallon solstitiale, assembly GCA_963170755.1. Taxonomy (NCBI): domain Eukaryota; kingdom Metazoa; phylum Arthropoda; class Insecta; order Coleoptera; family Scarabaeidae; genus Amphimallon; species Amphimallon solstitiale. The sequence continues at coordinate 106,848,176 of OY720681.1, read as the reverse complement.
AATTCAAATTTGGACCATTTTCTTATAAATGTATAGACAATCCAGATTAACGTATCGTTGTTATTTACTATTAATTAAAGAGTACCTATAGTATCTAATATGTAATAAATCATTATTATAACAAAGTGAATAAATAGTTGTTATATTATAATAAAAATTAGATGAAAACTTAAAGCTACATTCTAAAAAGAAACATTGTATTTTAAGATATAAACAAATGTCGATTCAAATGTTATTATTATTATTATTGTTATTATTATTATTATTATCATTAACACTAATAATGTGGGTATTAAATCATATTATATTGTATAGACAAATTTAATGACAAACATTCAACATTCGAAAATCTCTTCGTAAAATTAAATGAACTGAACGTCTTATATTGATGTCAAACGTGTTACTGTAGTAAGAGTGCAGTAATGTAAATATTGATGTACAGTTGTACAATGTTTAATGTTAAATAAAACAGTAAGGGCATACTTTGATTTTATTTTTTTGAATAAAAATATAATAAAAATAATCTGTATTATTCAAAATGAAAACTTTTATGTAATGTATGTTAAACAGAGTACCAGATGATAGCTGCTCATTACTAGGATCCAGTAAACGGTAAGAAATAAAAATATTGTAAGGACACCACGCACAGTGTTCAAAATCGACAAAATATTTTAGTACCCGAAACTTAAGTCGTGTTTGTTATTACCTTAGCCAGGTATCTTGGTCGATTTAAAAGTAATTATAACATGTGAAAGTACTTACTTTAAGGATTCAAATGGGATCATTACCTTCTAGGAAGCTGTTTTTATTTCCAGGTAACATCGGTTGCCTGCAATCCTATAACAGATATGTATAATTGAATGTTTAATGAGGGCTAACGTTTATTGCTAATACTTGCTAGTCTGTGAATTTTTCATGAAATGAAAGATTATAATGTAGGTAATTAAAAAAGTTATTATTTTACCTGCAGAAAGGTGCGAAACTGGACGTAATGTATATAAATGTGTGATGAGTTCTATTGCCTATCGGTGAATTATTAGAAGAAGTCCAAGAGTCAAAAAATAAGAACGTAAGGAAATACCGGGACAAACATACGCAAAAAATCAATCCCGTTAAAATCAATGAGGACTTATTCTATTGAGCTCACATTTTCTTCTGGTTTAATATCAATCCAGAGCATGATTCTGTTGTTTGACCTTACAGACAAAGGCGAACTGGAACTTAAGGAGTACGAATATGACGACGAAAGCAAAATATATAAGGAAGACGCAAGTGAAGAATCGGATGATTAGTCCTATATTTATTTTGTCTCTGTCTTGCCTTGGCCACGTGTATGTCAAAAATAGTTTCTATAATAGGTATTTGATTTATGATTAATTAACGGGAACATTAAATAAGTGATGTCGGCATGGTTATTCATCAAACGTCGAGGATACAGTGCTGCAAAAGAAAGTATTAAGAAAAAACAAAAAATAAATCAGAGAAATGAGGAAGTACTGAGAGAGTGAGTCAAGAAGCTGGAGCCTTTTAAAGAGTCCTGAGGAACAGGAAAGTTAATTTTTTGACCAATAGAAAAAAACGCGGCAAAAATATAAAATTAAATATTGGAAAACATAACGAGATATCTAAAACTGATATTTGTGTATGAAATATCTTGTCGTAGGTAGTTGGGACAGAAAGGTTTTATTGCTGTACCCGCTTTAACAAAGGAAAGGAATTGCGTCTTCAGAAAGTATACGCGGTCAAACTTCGTCTTGTGCATGCAAAGTTTTTAAAATCCTAATATAATAATTTTTATAATAATAATATGTGTGTGCGGTTTGATTTTTTATACAAAACTTTCTCCAAATAAGTTTTTATTCCATTTATAGTACTAATACAGCTGTATAGAAGGTATAATTTGCGGGATCTGAAAAATATTTTTCGATAAGAGTGAAAGTGTTACTTCCAGTTGAAATTTTGATTTTCTTTAATACAAAAATTGTTCCAAATTAAACTCTAAACACTTTTATCCAGGACGCTCGTTGAAGAATATACTATTACTAGCTAATGGAGAAAATGCCTTAACCCTTTGCCTTCCAAAGGTACTCGTAAGTACCGGAAAATTAGTAACTCTTAAAATGCCACCCCTATAAGTAGTTTTAATTTGTATTATTTCGTGACTTATTTTTGTTTATTTAGGTAAATTTTAATAATCCAATTGAAAAAAAAAAATAAAAAAATTACAATTTCATATATTTTTTTGACTGGTACTTATAAGTACCTTTGAGTGTAACTGAGTGGAAAAGAAAAAAATTGGAATGGGTTTATTTTCTGAAAATTTATTACAAACTTACAAACTTTTCTTAGGACTACATTATACAAAATTATGAAATTATTATTATGAAAAACTATATGTTATGATATTGTACAAAACAATTTTTTTTTTCATTCACACATAGAAAAACACCACATAAAGAGCAGGTCGAATGTGGTTTTGATTGGATGCCTTGAGCACTGCACATCTCACATCTTCCTCTCCTATCAACAAATTGGGGCCAATGATTTCCTCTGTTACCCAGCCTAATTTCGTCAGATACGCTGTAGTTGTAACGCCTTTTTTTGGAGGCTGGACCCGAAGCTACAGATTTTCTTTTTACTTGCTCACCTTTCGGAGATCTGCTGCACAATCCAAGAGTTACTTCTCTTCTGAAGGCTAGTACGGTTATGGGTTCTTCTCTTATTTTCTTGTATACAACAAAAGCATTTATAAAAGCGATTTCCAAACAACCCCAAAATATTCTGTGCCACCATTTTTTTGAGCGCCTATCAATCCCATAGCATTGGCGTAGTTGGTCGTGGTAATCAACCCCTCCCATAAATTTATTGTAGTCATAAACAATTTCTGGTCCAGGAATATAAGAAATGGTACCATCACGCAGTTTTCGTTTGATCGGTACACTTTTAGTTCCATGAAAATTGGAGGCTAGTGTCACTACTTTATTGTCTTTCCATTTGAAGAAAGTAATGCCAGTGTTCGATGTTTTGTGATCAAAGTCACCTCTCTTTAAATTTTTGTCGATTATCATTCCTTTTGGAAGCCCTTTTCGGTTTGATCGAATTGTCCCACAAGCTAGAGTGTTTTCTAGTTTTAATTTCTCCAAAAGTCTTACAGTTGTAAAGAAGTTATCAAAATACAAGACTTTGCCCTTATTCCAGTCTTGTTGTGTCAACTCTAGGACAATTCTTTCTCCCAAATTGAAATCTTTAAAATTTTCGTTCACTTTTTCGTTTTTACCTTGGTATATTTCAAACTTTTTAACAAAGCCAGACATATCTGATAACATCCAAAATTTGAAACCTCTTTTCACAGGCTTCATTGGATTATATTGTTTGATTGAAGAACGACCTTTGAATTTCACAATTGATTCATCAACACACATTTTCTGTTCTCCTACATAATTTGAAAATACGGCATTGAGTGAGTCAACAAAGGGCCGAACTTTGTAAAGCTTATCTGTGTTATTGTTGGGAATGAGAGCATTGTCGTTGAGATGTAAGTTCGCAAGTATTGTTTGGAATCTATTTCTAGGCATGGTTTCTGGTACAATTTCAAGTTTCAGATCAGCTGCGGAAGACCAATAACTTTCTAGATTTGGCAGAACATGATATCCCATAAGGAAATTCAATCCGATGAAAGCTAACATTTCATTCTGTGTAATGTTTAGTGTCTTATTATTTTGAGTACCATACAAATTTGTTTGGAAAGTAATATCTGGAATTACATTACCCAAAAGCTTTACAAAGACATCCGTAGCAGTTATGCAATCTCTAAAATAAGTTTCTTCCCAAGAACCAGGTTGATATTCAGGTAGGATAGTAGTTGATCTTTCAACTTTTTGCCATGTACGTGCAGGCTCCTCTCTAATCGGGTCTTCGGTTTCATTACCTTCTATTTCCTGCGTTGGTTCGGATTCAACCTCTTCACACAAATCCTTTGGTTCTCTATGTTCAGAGTTATTTGTTTGACTAATAAAAACATGTTCATTTTGATCCTCATTGCCAGATTCAGCATCTGATTCAACATCTGTCTGTACATTATGATCCTCATCCAAATCAAACTCGGCAAAAAATTCGTCATCCTGCACTATTTCCAGTAACTCCTTATCGGTCAAACGCCGTTTACTTTCCCAAGGAAATGGCATTCTGTAAAAATTTGAAAAATAATAAAATTCGATAAATTATACACTAACCGCCAAAGGTACTTATGAGTACCATATAGATAAAGATGTGTATCTTGTTTGAAATGGACTAAACATACAAATATTTTAAAGACAACATAAATAAAGGTCTTACTTACATTAATTGCTTGCTGGATTTCAATTGTAACAACAAATACCACGATATTTTCAATATAATTGAACACGTTGCTTTCTAACCACCAAGCTGTCACAACAAGCATGAAAACAGTGACAAAAATCAGTGTTACCAAATTTACCAAACAAACATTATGTTGTTTCTACAGTCCTTAAAAGTACTCTTAGCGTTTTAAAAGGAGTTTGATCAATAATAGTGGAGTATAGGGGGAACAAAACCTGCGGACTTAAAAGTACCGTCGGGAGATAAATAGGCCTACACAAAAAAAACTGCCTGGAAGACAAAGGGTTAAAGGGGGCAGAAAAAAGGTGAATATAACTTAAGCAAAAAGGCCCCGAGTATGAAAAAGAAGTGCACAAGCATGAAAAGGTGTGTACAAGTGTTATTGTGCTATAGTCTCATAACTTGGAAAAATATTTTTTCCAAACAATGTATATTCCGCAGCCTCGATTTTGCCACTAACCATTTCCAGCTTTATCTGAGTTTATAACCTTTAAGGAGCTTGAGTCGTAGAATAATCAGTATCATGACTTCAACCTTCAATTTCTGACGATGCCTTATTTTATACTACTGACGTTCCGAAATTTTTTAATAAAATCGCTTCTAATAAAAAATTTTCAAAAGGGAAAAATTGTAATTTGTAAGACATGTTGTAATATAACTATGCAAAATTCCAGCCTTCTACCGTAAAAATTGACGATTTGCTTAAATGAGCTGTTTGTTGCAATTTTTCAACACAAGCACTTTGTTTAAAAAATGTGAATCGATCAAAACTAATATTGCAGGGAGCTTTATCAATACAAAATTCAAATAACGATATCATCAAGAAATGGTGTGTTTGCCTACAAATAATAATGCGGTATTATTGTCAGATGAGACAAATAATGGCATAACTGATCAAAGTTTATCCAGAAATATTATTGATATGGTGCCCATAATCACAGCTGGAAAAAACCCTATGACTTCGCATTTTTGTTCAAGCAATTCGAACTTCAAGCAGTGGAAATGTTTACATAAAAAAATGAAGCACGATGATTTCTTTAAGTGGGCAAATCATTCTTCTCAGATAAAACTAAAGCAAACAAACCGCACATATTTGAAAAACATTGTTCAAGTTTTCAAGTTTTAACTGCCTTGATTTTTTAAAACTTCCTGATCGTTTCAATCAGCTTTGTGGATTTCCTATAGATAAACGGGACAATATACTGAAAAATCTTGAGCAAGGTTTACCACAAAATAGAAGTAGTTTTGGTTAAATATACCCGTACCCCCCCCCCCCCAGTAAATAGAGACAAGTAGACTAGATTTGCGAATAAGGAAAAAAATCACAAAAAAAATCACAATTTACTTTTAATTTTAAGTTGATTATCTTATTTTAGATGGTAATAAGAACTTTTATTAAAAAAGAATAATTTCCATTTTATTTCGCTTTTTATATAATAATATATATATATATATAGATAATAAGTTGGTAATAAAAGTTTATTTAAAAAAAATAATTTTTATATTAAATTCGTTTTTTACATAGTCGATAATCCCCACGAAAATATAAATCAACTAAATGCTTAGCAAAAATGCAGTAATGCATTCTTCCAGCAGGACGAAATTAATTTATATTGCATACTTAGGAAGATCGCAGTAACCAGCATTTTTAAGGTAAGTAAGACATTTTTTACCAATATAATGTATTGATATGAATTCTGTGACCTTTATTACGTATATAAAGTACAAAACAGAACATAATTCAGAATAGCTTACAACGACCGATTCAATAAGAACGATTCTTCTGATTCGAACTACATGAACTAGTTCTGGGCGAACTACTTTTCACAAAAAGCAGTAAACTGTGTGTGACTATTGAAACCATGCTGATACCAAATTTCGGTCAGAGAAATATACTTCGCAGGATTTTAAATTCATTTCTCATATACCTGTATGGAAAATATTACTAAAATTAAAGATATATTTTATAAATAATAATTTTTATTTGTATAACAGATACATATGTGTATAAAATAAAATAAAAATAACATTTGATTTTATATTAACGTTATTTTCCGAAGTACTCATTTATCAAAATTTGTTCAGCGGCTTCGGAGTCTATGAACTAGTTCTTGCATGTCAATTAGTTCGCATGAACTAGTTCATCGATTCGAACTATTATGCCCATCACTACTCCCGATCGCATTACTTTTAACATCGAAAATATATTCCCGCAATTCATCAAAGTCAACCGTACGGAGCATCAATTTGTTTTTTATCGAAGAACGCTACATATTTAGAATTATAATATTCATGATGTCTCTACTTCTTAAAAATGTATTAAGCTTTATATATTGATAAATATATTATCTTACGTTTAAGATAAAATTTGTGGGTTTTTCCGATTAAAAGAAGGTTGTTCTTTTGGACATCAATCAATCATCAATCAAACATTATTTTAAAGGTCATATTGTTTTATACCGTTTGAGTGAAATAAAAGTAGATATAGGGAAACACAGACACGCACACATGTGCATGCAAACATGAAATGGAGGGGTACGATAGTAGGGGAGTACAGATGAGTTCATATCGGGACACCGGGGGACACCGGGGTACCGAGGCTTTAGTGCAAAACGTTGAAAGCTAGTATGCAGACGTTTGCTTTAAGGAATTGCTACGCTATGTACGGCTTTTGTATAATATTTTGGTAACTGATGTATAATGTATTAACATTGAACTGAAACAAAACTATAAAATTTGTAACTAAAATAAAATTCTTATAAAAAATTAAATAAAATTCTCACATTTAAAACGAAATAAAATATTATACTTAATGAACTATACACAATTTAATGTTGAAGATGTTCAAATGTCCTTCGCATACCATAACACAATCTGTATTTTTTCCTCGACAGTTAAGGGCATTTTATTTTAATATTTGCGAGTTTGCTCAGATACAATGTATGTACATTCTCGCTCTAAAGTTACGGAACGAATGCCATGGCCCATGTCCGCGCTCTCGATCTCGCCACTATCTCCCCACACCACCGGTCTTATGGTGGTACATTCTTGAACTGTTACTGTTGTATACATACATACATACATAGGTACATGTTTATGTGTGTGTATTTGAAGATGCATATTAACTTTTAAATACGACAATCTGTACCTATACATTTCCTAAATAATATTTTTATTAAATCACAACTAACAGAAACATATTGAGACTGGTATCTATAGACAGGCTGGATAATTTGGAATACCTATAATAATAGGTATTCTAAATAAGGAAGAATAAAAGCGTACACTATATAGTAATCTCAGATGCGGTAGCTACCGCTTACATCCTTTTATACGATTGCTTTCAAATATCGTGGAAAAAAACCGTACAGTTTGTAAATAAAATTTGCATATTTTATATTTACTTTTACAATATTATTTATGATAACCTCCTAATTGATACGACTAATTATCGAATACAAAATTAGAGAATGCATGTATCAATTACGTCTAGGAAACGTAACTTTAAAAATTTACCGTTATTCCATTAGGAAAGTTTTACTGAAGCGATGTGGATCAAAGAAGTAATCAGTAATTAAGTATTAATCTTGTAATGTGCACGCGAAAGGTAACTTATATCGACAGAATTCCTCATTAGAACTCTAATAATAGACTTTGATCATGAATCATGACCTTCCCAACATTACGACAAGAAATTATATTCGTTTTACATTTCACTTTATTATCAAAGAAGTTACACCAATGTATGTAATTACTTAACATTTATCGTTACATCTTTATTATGCATGCCATTGTCTAAAATAACGATTATGTAGGTTCTTGTAAAAATAGATATTTTTTTAAATAACCAACAGAATATATTTGATATGCCTAGATTATATTTACATGTACCTATATGTAAAGTGACGACATAATTCAAGACATCACATCTTTGGCAACAAAGAACGTAAACAAAGTTTGTAAAGAACACTAAAAGTCATCGTAGGTGTAGATATATTAAAATTTCAGCCAATTGTTGATTTGAAAATAGGGACTATTCCGAGGATTATAAGCGTAAAACTAAATGACACAAATACATTAATTTTCAAGTCGTTTGTTATATGTCTTAGGGAATGAGATTATTTACATTTATCATATGTATTTTATTTCCCAAAAATAATTTCCTATCGCCCATAAACTTATGTAATATCTAAATTAGTCAGTGCTACAAATATTGCTTAAGAAAATATTTAAAAAAAAAACTAGGAAATGACTTCAAAGAATAAAATTTAGTGTTTTTAAGGTAAATTCGGAATCTCATTAAAAATAAATTCATTACTGAGGAAGACTAAGAATGACTTATGCAAACAAAACATGTTATTTTTGTATAAACGTTATTGATGCCCCAGGAAATTAATGCTTTTTATTCAATTAGGTATTAAAACTTGATACAAGTTCCCTGTCTTTTATATAAAATTCATATGACAATAAAACATCATTCAATGAAGTGGGAATGTTGGGGCAAAATATTAATGTAAACATTAATAATCCTAAGCGTTACACAGCGTTATTACAGGCGTATGGAATTTTAGCGTAGAAATGCTTAATAAATATCACAATGACGAGTTATTTTTTCATAATATCCTGATCAAGCAAGAAAAATTATTTCATGTGCATAGCCATCATAATGGCGCAATTTGTCGGTATTGGGCGCGTGAAAATCTACGTTGAAATATACCTACGCGAACGCAAGGTGGTATTCTTGAGAATGAAATAATCGGATATTTTTCATCAACGGTAATTTAAACGGAAATAGGTACTTAGAGTTGCTGCAAAATAATTTGTACGGGAACGATTTAATATTAATGACATATGGACGGTTGCCCCGCGCATAGCAACCACTTTTTAAATAGTGTCTTTGGAGATAGATGAAGAGGCAATTCAGGTCCTATTAAATGGTCACCACAATCTCCTGATCCAGCTCCGAATGACTTTTTACTATGGCCCTTTTTAAATAATTCAGTATACGGTTACGGTGATCCACGTCCATCTAATTTAGAACAATTACCCACCAAAATTATTCAATTTTCGAATAATGTTATCCCGGAAATGTTAACAAATGTCCGTCGAAATTTTTATAATCGGTTGGGGTTACTGCTGAGCTCAAGAGGGGGCTTATTTGACCATTTAACAAATAATTAAGTACTTGTAAAAATTCATTTTTCGGTAATACATAATTCCATTCTAAACTTCGAATTAAATTCATTGTTTTTGATTTTATGCTTATTGACGCATTTCATTTAGTTTCATAAAAATTTATTGTTAACTTTCAGAATCTTAGTTTTTTCCTTTTTTATTTTACTACGGATTTATTTACTTTTTATCATAATAAGAGTTACGCTTTCAAATCAGTTATGTTTCTTATCTTTGATATTTTAAGAAAAAAAATATTATTTTTAAGGTTTTAGAATTATTGATCATTTCATGTAACAGAGGCTACACCCTTATTCTCCCAGTTATAGTCGACCAGCTATGTCTAGTATATTCATCCGCAAGTAGATCGCGTGCACACTGTACGTTAGCACGATCTTCATTTTAAAAAAAATCTTGAAGGGTTTCTCGAAATTAACTTTTAATTGTTTTTCGTTAAAAGTACTAGTGTTACTTCCGGTGCGAAATTTGAAAAAAGAAATTGTGTAATAGTTGTTTTAAATTTGCATTTAAATAATTTTAGTAAATGTGGAAAATCCATAATTTCAGATAAATTTTCAAAAAACTGTGTTTCGGTACTAGTAATAGTAATACTGGTCCGATATTTTAAAAACAAAATTATACGATACTTGTTGCAACCTGACAAGCACGGAGCAATAATTTACCACTTAAAAATATCGGTGTTTATGCTAAAAATTATATAACTATTTCAACGTGATCTCATTTTTTTTGCACGCCGCTGTGTATTTGCTCATTTGTATTAAAATTAATTGAGAAAATGAAAAACGAAGCACACCAATCACATGAACTATATTTTTATTTAAGACTTTCAAACAAACCTATCAAGTTGTTTTATTAACTATGTGCATTAAGCTTTCCATGTAAAAACTGTTTGGCTATCTCTTTGTGGGTAATTAACAGTATTTAGATAATACAAAAATTTGTTTCTACAGATACACAAATTGCGGGACGTTACTTTTGCACGACGGTGTATATATAGCAGGCAATATTAATCTCCGAGGTTTCCCAACCCATGTGTGTGTTTGTGGTAACAGGTATTGTGAAAATCAATTCTTATTCTATTATCTAAAAGTATATAAACGACCACAAATCACAACAAAAATGTTTTGATAACGAAATAGTTACAACTGATCATTGGCATGTGGAAATTTCCATTGAATGCCAAGGTTGAGTAGAATAAAAATTAGCGAAACGTTTACTTGGCTGTATCTATTAAATTTACTTTAGATTAACAAGTTAAATATTGTGATGTATATGATATAAATTCTTACATATTTTGTAGGTTGATTAATAGGTAAATAAAAAACGAATTTTCTGTTAATTATTTGTAACAAATTTTAATACCAAAAGTATTATAATGAAAAAAACATACATTAAAAAGAAGGTAATAAAAAGGCAAAGGAATTTGCACATGGTTTATTTTAATTAGCCATATGACCATAAGATTAGAAATATTATAAATGATAGTTGTTTAAATGCTATACCTATTATATCTTGGCCAAGACTGCCGAGAGTATATTTGATCACATAATCTACCAGACAAATCTTTTGATACGATACACCTAATTCTAGCACAGGAATGGAGAGCATAATTCAGCATTATGTAGTTATTATGGAGAAATGTAATGAAATACATGTAAAAAAGAGTACATCGAAAGTTATGAAATCAAAAGTATAATCTTTTTTAATAATTAACAGGTGCATCGGATTAAAACAATTGGTACATTTAAAATATTTTAAAAATGGATTGGTTTAAAGTTGTCCGCAATCTGCAACAACAATTTTTTTGGAGGTTTTTCCTGATTGAGAACCCAGAGATTCAATGTTCTTTACAACTTCCATTCCTTCAACAACACCACCGAAGACAACATGCCTGTTGTCTAGCCAGGAAGTTTTCACAGTCGTAATGAAGAATTGAGAGCCATTTGTATCAGGGCCAGCATTGGCCATTGACATGATGCCAGGGCCAGTGTGCTTTAAGGTGAAGTTTTCATCTGCAAATTTGGCTCCATATATGGATTTTCCACCAGTGCCATTATGGTTTGTAAAATCACCTCCTTGGCACATGAAATTCGGAATCACACGGTGGAATGTTGATCCCTTGTATCCGAAACCTTTGTCGCCAGTACACAGAGCCCGGAAATTTTCGCATGTTTTTGGTACGACATCTGACCGAAGCTAATATAAAAAAAGCAAACATTAATATACATTTTTCCATTGTATAGATTCATTGAGGATTTACGGAAACTTCATTTACCAGTACTCATAAATAAAACATGACTAACCATGATTTGCATATAGGAGTTATAGACGCCATGATACACGCCTTTAAGCAAATTAAGAAAATATCAAATTACTAATAATAAATGTAAATTCAATTGCTTTATGGAATTGAATGGTTAACTGCTACAGTTTATAATACGATAAACTAAATTTACCATGCAATAATGGACTGTGCAATCGAAAAACCGGTAGCCGGCTTCCGTAAACGCAACTCAACATAATGGAAGATGTGGGAAATGCCTAGTACAGACATGTTAAGTATTACAAAATGTACATACCTCTATTACAATACGTCCAAGGGGTTGGCCATCGGCAGTCATATCGAAATACACACGTGGTAGACCCATTTTCTTGGAAAAACTTCTAAAAAGTACACTACAGGTTTGTGAACGTAACGAACACCGACTTGAGAATGCGCTCTGAAACGTAAAGGAACCGGCCTGGCGGCAAACAGCGAAGATTGCCATGATGTAGAAAGAGAGAAATCAATTTATGTTCAATATTAGACAGGGTCAAGTATATTTTCATAAGTAAAACTTGTTGTGTAGTCAAGACGTTCCTCTAAATTCTAAATAGGAATTTTACAAGATAGAGTTTAGAGTAATACACAATATTCGGTATCTTTTAGATTACATAATATTTACTTTTGACACACGCAGTAGGTATACACATATGGGTATACATTCTAAATTGCCAATGCCTTTGCATTTTTTTATTCAACGAAATTTACTTTCAATTTCAATAAACAGATTATTTTTACACAGAATCATATTTTATAAAATTGATTATATCCGATTACATTGATAATGTATTTTTTAGATCGAGTTTTAGAAGTTGTATTGATATGAATATTGGGAATTTATGAACGTAGTAAAGTAAAATAGAAGATACAGAAGTTGTCCAAATACTTTGCCTTCAAATTAATGTAGATTTTGTTGTTTGGGTTAGTGTTAAAGTACTTAATTAGTAATTGAAGTAAATATGTATTTATATTAACTTAATATCAATAGTTAAATATTTATATAAAAATCATGAGTAATTTGGGACCGTTTGGCGCTAATAAAAATACGCCATGGCGTACATCCGTAACAAGTACTGGAACAAACTTAGTAGGACAAACAAATTCGCTACAGCAGCAAATTATGAATCCAGCCCTAAGTAATATAAATTCAACCGGTATGGTGCCTTTCCAACAGCAGCACCAACAACAAGTCTTCCAAAATGCAATGACTATGCAACAACAAAACCTAGGATTAGGATTACAACAAATGGCAAATACTTCTGTTGCAATGACTGCCGGTCTAAGTTCACAACTTGCTTCAAATCAACTGTTTCAACAGGTTGGTGCTGTTACTTATCCCAACCCAAGAGCTTTAAACCCTACTGCATTTCAAACACAAGGTGTACCACCGGTGCAAAATTCTAACAATCCTAGCACTAAGCAAAGAGTTTTTACGGGTACTGTTACAAAAGTGCATGATAATTTTGGCTTTGTTGATGAAGATGTTTTCTTTCAAACAACGGCCTGTGTTAAAGGATCAAATCCAATGGTTGGCGATCGTGTTCTTGTTGAAGCATCATATAATCCTAGTATGCCATTCAAGTGGAATGCCACAAGAATACAAGTATTACCAATGACAAATCAAACAAACTCATCTCGTAATTCGAATAGTTTGAAAAATTTCAATTCAGGAAATAGTGGGTATAATGCAGTCCCTCCGCCTTCAGATAATACAAATGGTAATTTTGGTAGAAATAGTCAACGTCCAAAAGCGTCTTTAGGTGGAAGAGGGAGAGAAAGATCTCGAGATCGGGATCGTGACGATGATGAAGTAGAAAGAAAGAAGAGACGAGAGGATCGAACTAGGGATCGTGAAAAAGAAGATAAAAAGTCACCATTGAGAAGAAGATCAAGATCACCAAAATCTAGAAGACGCTCTAGAATTGTACCTAGATATATGGTTCAGATATCAAAAATAGCTTTAGATCTGTAAGTAAATAATTATTTTGCATGTTACTTAATATAATTAAGTAACAAACATCACAAGATGTTCAATATCAAACCTATTTATAATTTTAAATTTATTGTGCATTTATTGTTACATTTTGGAAGTTAAAGAAAATTTAGGGCACTTAAACACATACAAAATATATATATAAGTAGAATAATGTTTATATATTGATGTATTTATTTATATATATTATGCTAAAATAATAGAATAATACTACTAATATTTTAAATTTTAGACTAAATGCAGATGTATTAGAAATACGCAGGAGGTATTCAAATTTATATATTCCGTCAGATTTTTTTACAAGTGCATTTCGTTGGATTGATGCTTTCCCTGCTGACAAGCCTTTTACATTAAATAAGCCTTGTTTCTTTCACATTATGAATAAAGATGTTGATGCAGTTTTGCCAAATGATGCTATATTAGAACCTCCAGATGCAGATTATTTATTTTCAGCAAAGGTAATAACAATTAGGATACATAAAATATTAAGAATATTGAAAATATTGATCATAAATTTTTTTTTTATTATCTCAAAAAGAATTACTTATTTAGCTTTTTAATGCAACAAGGATTTTAAATTACTAATAAATTAACTGTTATAAAAGGTAATGTTGATGAGTGTACCTGGTATGGACGAATTATATCAAAAATGCTGTGCTATGGCTGAGGACAAAGACAGAAGGGACAGAGATAGTGAAGAAAGAGACTACGTTCATCCAACACGATTAGTGAACTTTCTAGTTGGACTACGTGGAAAAAATGAAACAATGGCAATTGGAGGTCCATGGAGTCCATCATTGGATGGTGAAAATCCAGAAAAAGACCAATCAGTTCTAATTAAGACTGCCATTAGAACATGCAAGGCATTAACAGGAATAGATTTGTCAAACTGTACAAAATGGTGAGCTTTCTAATTTTAATATTGCATGAGTTAGTTAGGGTAATCAATAAGCCTTTCTAATTAGTATGTATTTATAAGTGTGTTACATATTAATTTCAAGATAATTTAAATATGTACATTAACAAACACAATAAGTACAAATGCTTATTTGAAAGAATATTTTGCCTATTCAAAGTTCGATATGTGACATATTTATCAATAAATTATTTATTTATTATGATTTGCTATAACTTCTAAAATATTTATTTTGCATTTTCTTTTTTTCAACTTCTTTGCAGTTTTTCCAACAATTTTACTATCATTCTAGATTTGTAGTTGCAATTTTTGTTTATTACATTAGGGTTGAAAATCTTACATTATATAAGAATGTATTGAAAGGTAATAAGCTATAAATATGTTTTTTTTTATATTATTATATTGTAACAGATAGACAACAACGATATCCACACTCAAGCTAGTATTTTATTTTTCGCTGATAGGTGAATAAAAAGGATTTTATTTGGTACATGATTTCGTACATCAATATGATGTAAATGTTCTGCTATACTACCTTTGTTTACATCATAATTGACCTATTGTTTATATTTATATCACATTGTACATGTAATATGTTATGTTTGGATGATCATATCTACACTTGGTAAATATTATCACTAAAATAGAATAACAAAATACATAATCGATTAAATTATATTTTTTTAATTAATTCTAAGAAAACTGTCAAATTTCACTTGTTTGATAAGCATCACTATTAATTATATCGTGGCTTAGAAAAAGCGTAATACCTACTTTGTTGATTAAAACATGGTAAATAAACATGCAAAACATTCATATACTCATACACTACTGATCGCAGTAGTTTGATCAAACAAAAAATTTATAAAATATAGAAAAAGATGTAAGAAGTGAAACTACAAAATGTTATATATTATTCAAAATGTGTATGATAATATAAAAACAAAGAAAAATAATTCTAAATTAGTAATGAAGTAATTAATATCTTTAATAAATTATACTCGTTCTTCATGAAAAAATCCACTTCATAATTGGGTCCAGTTTGAGCATTGGAAGAGTATTCCAATGCTGTTGCTTTAAACAGGACCAGTTTTTCTCACCGTCTTATCGAGTTCATCCATCATCAAATTGATGGGATTAAAATTTGGGCTTTGAGAAGAGTTAAGCCCTAAATATGAGTTTTGTTTCTTTTATATTTTCTTTGTTTTGCTCTGCATCTTTAGATGGTCATATTTCCATTAGTGATAGTGTGTACACTTATTCATCAAGGAATCTTTAGTGATAATGATGTCTTTTTAAGTAATAATATAATCTTATTTTTATAATCTAAGGTTGCGTCTACAGTCATATTTGTTTTTCATTAAACTCCTGCTACTTACGCGTGTTCACGAATCATCATATTAGTTTCTGAGACCTGCACTTTGAATGGGACAGCTGTTTTATGCGTTGTATTCTTGTCCACAGTCAATGCATTTTTGCATCCGTGAAAACCTCGGCCGATGTTAAACGTAAATCCCGTAATTTATCCTTTACCCGCGGAAATAAGAAGTCATTAGGTGCTAGGTCTGAACTTATACGGTGAATGACCCTATGTTTTGGTCATACAAATACACAGTTCTTCGAGCGGTAGTGTGGGCCCGAGCGTTATCTTGATGCAAGATGATTCTTCCTCTTGGAAGCTTTTCGCGAACATTTTGGTGAACCTGAAGCAATCAAAATGTAGTGTACCATTCTGAATTAACAGTACGTCTATCCTCCAGTGCTACACGGCTTGTCGCCAAACACTCGATTGATTTCCTCGAAACATTCTTTACGGCTTAAGCTACGCTTGAAATTGTAAAAAAATCACCGCTCGATAATGTACCTTGTTCAGTTCCATAATTTATTGGCGAAAGGAGTACTTTAAACTAATATCACTTAAAAATAATCAGGTATATTTGACAACTGTTACTATAATTAAACTTGTAAACAACTGATTAAAATTGTCATAAAAAAAATTGTCGCAAAATAATTCATGTTTCTAAGTCCGGTTTATGTCAAATTATATTATTTATCGCCAACCGTCAATAAAGAGATGCATTACCATAGCGTTTTACGGAGGTAAACAAATACTTTATCGTACTGTAAAATAAAACACTTTACCTGCCGCTAATATCTGTCAACGTAGCCATGACTGATGACGTTAAACATAAATCGTTTGTCATGTCATGTCATAAGTCATTATAACTTTATTTTTTAAATTACAAATTGTTGCGGTTGGCGATAAAATTTTGTATGCACCACGTCAGTAAAGTGCCTTTATCGAACTCGTCTATTACTCGCCTCGCTCGCTTGGCTCATAATCAGACTCGTTCGATAAAAGATCACTTTACTGACTTGGTACATTATTAGACTGTCTTCAATCATTTCCTGATTTAGCAAACCTGCCCGTCTACTGATGCTTGTGTATCTACATAAAAATAACTTTATGCAAGCTATAGTCCGTCTCAACCTTATTATGCAGTACAGGTCTTATGGGAATTGATTTCATGGTTGCCAAATCGTCTCATTGTATAATGTCGTTACAGTTCCGGTTCAATATCTGACATTTTTTGTAATCAAAACATAACCTATATGACTGTTTGTCATTCAATTGATGCATACTGCATAAAAAAAATTAATAGTAATTTGAAACACTAAAAGGGGAGAATATATGGGAAGATGGATTAGCTAAAATATTTGTAATAATATAATCCTTTGGGATTGTTCTGTAAAAAATTATTTAAAATCTAACTGAATATAGTAAGCCAGAGTAAATGAATTAATATTTCAAAGAAACACTTAAGGTATACAATTTTCTTCGTTACTGAATATTGACATCTTAATCAACTGTCCACTATAAATTCAGACCAAGACAAAGTTAATCACAAGTTTATTTTTCATAAAAAACTTTTCTATTTATAAAAACAACTTAAATAATACATATTTATGAAAAGAATAACAATAACCACACACAACATGTACTATTATTTTTTAATATGTTACATGACTTATTGAATATTAATATGTTAACCTACATTGCGTTATACACATTTAAAGACGCAAATTCCTCACAAATTCATTTTGCAAAAACATATTTTCCCATTTATAAGAACAAGTTAATAATACATGATAACATTTATGAAAAAACTAACCATGACCATACAATATACAATATACACATATTGTTTTATCTTTCTTCATCACTTAAAGAATCTTGATCTGATGATGAATGTGTGACGTTAATTATAAACTCTTCAACATCGTCTTGCAAGTTGGCAAGGTGGCCAATGTAATTCCGCCTGTTGTTCACTGTTACATTCTGATAACCCTTCACAATTAATTGTTCAATATCTCTTTGTTTGAATGTCGTATTGTGCATTTGAACGTAGTGCTTAACTTGTGCCCACACCATTTCAATTGGGTTTAATTCACAATGATAAGGTGAAAGCCGAAGAACATAATGCCCTTTATTCTTTGCAAATTCATCAATTTTGTTTCTCTCATACTGAGACCTAACCTCTGACACACAAGCCAGTAAATCTCTTTTTAACATGTCATTATCGAGTGGAATATTCTTCTCAGTGAGCCATTCAATAATTTGGTCTTCTCTGTGCTACTGCTGGAAACTTTTCTAATTTTCTCGTGTGATATGAGGCATTATCGAGACCAACAACCGAGTTCTCTAGTATATTTGGAAGCAATTTATTTTTGAACCAATCTCCATATGTATCTGCATCCATTTCGCTATGTACATCAGCAGTATTTTTCTTACAAGGAAATGTACATTCAGCACCAATAACAAAACCTTGCTCGCCTCCAGCATGAATTAATGGAAATCGAGGCCCAAGACCACTTGGTGATTTTAAACCAGTGCTGAGTCCTTACGTAAAAGCTTGTCGACTGCTTTGAACAGTAATGTCAGTCCACTTTTTATTTACCGAGTGTCCTGCATTCACTCATGATTCATCAATATACATTATAGTTCTACCTAAAAAGAAAACAATCACAATCGAACACAAGCAAATAATAAATTGCGTAATGAACATAAAAGTATAACAAATTAAATGATAAACTATACCTTCGTCTCTGAATTTTCTGATGTCTCGTAAGTATTTATGTCTCCACCTAATGATGTCATCTCTTTCAATAAGAATACTCTTTCGTCCCACTTTTTAAAATTCAAAACTCATATCATGTAGCAATCTGTAAAAAGTATATGTATATGTATATAGGTTATCACGTTAATCAGAATTATAGATCTAGGTATGCATACTTACTTTTAAATGCTTGAAAAAGATAATATGATTTAACAGAAATTATATATAGATAAATTAAAGACAATATAAAAGTTTACATACTACGGCAAAAACTGACAATTGACAGCAACGATTACTCATATACCCATCATATACTTTGCATAATAGAACTTGCAACAAGGCAACCGGATATAAAGATGTCGTTATTAAGAGACTACTAAAGATAATAAGAGATGCAATATCCCTATTAAACCTGTACTGCATAATAGGGTTGAGACGGACTATAGTTCATTGTTGTAAACTTTTTTTTTTGATAGTGCTGTTTCCAGGCAAATTTCATATTCTGTCAGGTAGTCTATTTGAATCATCTTCAGCCTTTTCTAGTGAATAGTATGAATGCAGTTTTTAGAGGGGTTACATTTAGGACTTCCTTAGTACGTCACACTTTTGCTATCGAAGGTGCTCTTTGTATCATTTCAGTGGCAATTTTTTTTATTGTGATTATGGCAACATTGGCATAGTGCAATGCATAAAAGCGACTGTTGCTCAAAGTATTCGGGAGTTCATCTACTACTAAATTCAACTGTAGGGTCTTTCCCTGAGAGATTGTCTTGAGCTTGCTCGTCCAAAACATACCGAAAGACTCGAGACTGAAGATTGGTTCCGTAATCTTAAGATCTGCTACGTATTACTTGGTTTACAGACGTTTCGCATGACTTTTCTGATTGAAAAGGATGTTAATTAGAAAGGGGAGGTTTTTCAAACATGCAGTTAAATATTTTCTCCATTAATTTGCAGTCTAATTGATTGGTATGCCGTAATCACACATCCATCTTATAACTATGAACCAAACTCAAAATTCCTAATGCACTTTTAACATGTTTTTCAATTCAAGTTGTAGGTACTATCTATTTCAAAGTTGGTGTTTTTTTTCTTTTGAATTTTCTTCAATATTACTCTCTACTTAAAATTATTTAAACATTTTCTTTTTGTAATCTTTCTTACTTCTTAAATGTAAAGACGTATCAATTGCACATTTATGCTGCTAATAAATTTAAAACTTGCAGGTATGTACCATGTTTGATCATGTCAGCAAAAGTTTACGTTGCATAAATAACAGCTTTGAAATAAATGTACGTCTTTGGTACACAATTACTAGTTGGGCTTTGTACTTTTATGCCTGACAGAATACGAACAATTGATTTACATTGCTTGAATTTAATTACCTTATCTAATTTGTTCATCATTTTGTCATCTTAGTACTTTTTGAGACACTCTTATATAATTTTGTATTAGAAACATAAAGCTTAATAAAACATTCAAATGTATTTCTTTTCTCCAAGAAATGTTTGTCTGTTTTATCGATACACCCACATATATACAGAGAGAGATTTTGAAAGGCGATGCATGCTGATGCTGAAAGGGTATCGTTTTCTTTTAACAATTTCAATGTTCATAAGTCATTAGTAGTTAACAGAAAACGTACCGGCTTAAGTTAGATACCGGATGGATTGGACGCGCGTAAGTGGTGTGCTTTAGACTGTGTCTGGTAAGGTGCTGAGAACGAATCCTGCTGACCTGTGTGTTCCAATAGGTACCGCTTCGTGGAGCTGTACTACAGACGAAGCGAGAGCGTACACAAGGGCAAGGTGGTACCGGCTCGTGTTGAATCAGTGGTGATCTTTCTGCCAGATGTTTGGAGTTGTGTCCCCACACGCCTCGAGTGGGACGGCCTCCAACTTAACTATCGCAAGCAGCTGGAAAGGAAGCTGAAGGCTGACCAGGACCTGGACGAGCAGCCGACAGCTGATGAAAAGGCATCTAATTATTTTATTAATGTATATAAATAGGCTAGGTATATGCTGTTTTCTGGGCCACTCTGCAAATCCAGAGCGACTTGTGCTATTGCCATTACTTATTTACATGTATATAGATACTATATATATGTATGGCCTATATCGAGAGAATATTATCTATATAGAATACATATCTTTTTCATCACCGATGTCTCTGTTTGAGTATCTGAGTGGCAGAACGGGTGATTGACTTACTGCAAATCATCTTGCACGAACGTAATATTTTCTTTTTTGTTTTTGCTCTTTCAAATACAGGAGGAGGAACCTGTCAGCGATAAACTAGAACCTACGCATTATTCGCAATTGGACCCGAAAACAATGTCAGTGTTGGACCTGAGGAATGAACTGAAAGCAAGAAATATCAATTCGAAAGGTTTGAAGTCGCAGTTGATCGCAAAATTAACCAAAGCTCTGAAAGCGGAGTCAGAGAAAACAGACGATCCCAAGGATACTAATACAGAAGTAGAGATAGATAATGTTGATGAAAAGAAAAGTGAAGTACGTATTAAACATTGTTCAGAACATACGTAATTTTCTTCATAACTTACAATTAAATTGCGAAAATATAAATAGTCCCAGCTCAATTTACTTCGATTATTTCCTTCACCCGTCAAATTTAAATTTTGTCAAATCACAATCAAAACTGAAGTTGAAATTAACCAATGAACGGTACCGGTTCTTGATATCAGCGACTATTACAAATCGACTATTCAAATGTAGGTAACAAATCAAGTATGTATTTTTTCATTAAGTGGCAAACGTGTCAAATAGATGAAAATGTCCGACAAAAAGAGATTTAGCGATGTTTAATTTATAGTTCTCTTTTCTTAACAGATAATAAAATATGCTTATTTTGCTCATTTTTTACTATGAAACTTGGTTTAGGAAATAATCTTAACAAATATAGCTCGAGCTTGATAAGTAGTCGACTATTACATTGTTTCAATTTTTCTCGTGTGCCTCCTAATTTGACTTAACCAAAATTGGCATTAATAATTAAAGACTAAAGCCCTCGAGCTAAAGCTCTCGTGCTCTAGTCAAATTATTAATGCCAATTTTGGTCTCGTCAAATTGACCGTAGCGCACACTCGAAAAATTGATCACAATGAAATAGTCGACTATTTGTCAAGATCTCGTTATATTATCTTTGAATATTTTATTTTGATCTTTCTTTTGTTTTATATAAATACAGTGTGTTAGATTTTATGTGTCCCAGCAAATATATCTGCTATAGTCGAGTCGTTTTGGCAACCGACACGGCCAAAGTACGCACTAAAGACGACGATTCAATACCACTTCAAATTTCGATCGGCCAGAATAATTTCAAAACAATAAAATTAAACTAATTAATTAATATTTCAGGATACATACCTTCAAATAGTAAAATACTATTACATGAAAGCCAGTTACAAATTAAATATTATAAATAAAGCCTATAAATATTATTTTTTCTGCACCTATAATTCATATAACATTGTTGACAAATTTAAAATGTTTAAATGACAATCATAACCAACGTCAAAATATAATTATGACAAATGTCAAATGGCGTATGAATATTATTATATATGACAGTTCTGAAATGGCTTTTGTAGGTTATATTACTTGACAGGTAAAATCTCGCAACATCTGATATTTGACTACATTACAATTTAGTAACGCATGTCGGTTGCGAGAGCGACTCAACTATATTGGTATGAATGATTAAAGAATGACATAGGAAAGTTTTTAGGTTATTTATTTTTAATAATGTGTCAACATCGAACGAAAAAAACAATTGAACATCAAATAAGTCAGGTTAAGCAAATAAATTTAATATTTTAAATGGAATGTACCCCCAGTATTATTGTATATTCTAAACTACATGAATTTATCTTTACAACGGTGTATCACTTGTTTCATTAATTTATAACGTAATAGAATATTTAACAGGGCGCGTTCAAAACGTAGACAGTTCAAAAAAAGGTATTTTCCTTTCTAAAAAACATAAGACGACCTCATATAAAATTAAATCGATTTACTAAGCTGGTGATTCTGAGAGGTTACTATTTTGTCACTGGCTTAACAATAATCAGAAATGGGTGTGCTTAAGACCACACGGCAGAAGTGAAAACTTCATCAAGGCGAGGTTAATAATACGAAATACAACTTTTTTTTCGTTCTATATTCGTTTACATTTACATTTTCCATTTTCGTTCTATATTACATTTAAAAAATATATATTTATTATTATTGTGTATACATTATTCTAGTACATTTCGCTCGGTCTGATCAAGTTTTCACTTCAAAAATTCATACGTACGCATGTATATATACAAATAGACGATGTGATAATTCTCATACGAGTACCCGTGCTGGTCTAATGGTAACGTGCCGGCCTCACACCCGGCGGCTCGGGATCGCATCTGCACGCGGTCAAGAATTTTTCAGAAAATTAAAAATACAATATTTCGCGTATTTATTCTAAATTTCAATTTAATTGGAATTAAATACCGCTAGTTAGCGTTATAATACAAAGCCCAGCGTGAAACGGTTGCCGAGCGAGTATAGCAAAGACCGACAGAGACGCGTTAGGCGGCAGTCCCACTGATAAAGCGATGTCCACCGACGGTCATCGACTAAAATTAGGTTATGAGTAAAGTATCCGCAGCAGTCCGACTGCATCGATTAACGGCGATCGTTCAACAACAACCGGCATGCATCGGTTCATAATTTTCGACAGGTTCTAATTTTAGTTGATGATCGACGATTGGACACATGCGCAGAAAGGCTGTTTTGACAGTTAACCCAAGCGTCGCCTGTTGATTGTGTTTTGGTTTGTTTTTTTTAAATATAAACGGAAATATGAAACAATGGTTCTACTTTTGAAATTAAGTTACGATAACATTGAATATTCATTCTATAATAATTGTGGAATTTTTCTGTATCATTTAAAAGTTGAGGGATTAAACGGTGAAATTCTCCTAACTCCTCTCTATTTGCAAATATTTGACGTACCCACACTTTTCTATGCTTTCAGTATCAGAAGAAGAAGAATTAGATGACATTTTTAATTAAAGAAGTAGGACAAAGATTCTAGTTATGACGTCTGAGGTTATGTTTGTGTTTATAGTTTATGTCCTGCCAGTTTTGTTGAATGAAATTTTTGCGCGCGAAACTTAAATTTTGTTTGAATACTTTTCCCAGTGAGACCGTACCACAAAATTTTAGTCGATGAATGTCGATGTCAGTTACTGGCGCTCAATGGTTGTGTATGCAGTGGGACTGCCGCCTTAACTATATCTCTCTCGCTCCCTTAGTCGACTCGACTCGAGCCGACTTTACCCGAACGAGCGTTTCATAGCCGAGCGTGACGGCTCAGTCTCGTTCAGTGCCCAACAATCAACGCGCCCATAGAAGTTTTCACTTCAAAAAATAATGAAATATGTACATGTGATATACCGTTGTAAAGATAAATTCATCTATACTCTGTTTTTTAATTCCGCGGACCACCAAGTAAAGTCATATGTACACTATGCAATATACGATGACATTTATTTTTGACAAATTTATGATATAGGCTATGTACATTATGTTATGTGTATACGCACTGGATATGCATACAGCTGTTCAAATTTTTAGTAAATTTCTACAATTACTTTAGAATATTTATATTAAAATATGGTAACAATATTTGAATTTTGGTCAAGGAAGTTGGTTATGTATACATGATATCTACAATAATACAAGAGATTTACTTAATATTTTAATAGTTTTTCATGTTTACAGAAAGAACTGAATACTATATAATAACACAAAAAGTAAAGTATGTTTTCTAATGTACAACAACTTTAAAAATATTTATACATTCCTTAATTTCCTTAATCAGTATTTTAACAAAGAAAATTTCAAAATATCATTACATGGACACAGGTTTAATTATAGGAAAACTTCAAATTATGCACATGTTTAATTTATTATTCGCTGTTACTATCTGCACCACTATCACCTGCATTTGAAATGATATTGTCAATCAAGCCATCTAATAGACTCATTTTTTCTTCCTCTTTAAATACATCTTCGTTCTATACATTTTCTCCATTTAGCACTATTAAAATTAGCTAATGCAGTCAGTAGTGATTGTTTCACTTTTGTCATTTTCATTTTTTTTATTATTATTCATCGCAACATAATTTTTTATTTCAGTCCATACTAATTCAATAGGATTTAGTTCACTGTGGTATGGTGGTAATCTCAACACGTACTTATTCTTTGCTATTGCCATTTTATCAACAACATAATAGACGAAATTGTGGTGATTCCTTTATAACTTTAAAAATTGTACTTCTTGCAACACCTGCAATAGAATAAGAGTAATTTCAGTAACATAGCACATAACCTAAGAAAAATCAATATTACCTGTTGTGGACACTACATGCGATGCTGTATCCCTTGTATTTTTTTGTATTTTCAATTCTCAGCTATTTACAAGTATTGAGAATTATTTGTTTTTCGATAAGGGACAAGTGACCAAAACCGCCGCATTTTCTCGGTGGAGAAATAGGTAGGTTTCTACTTGTACTCGGCATTGGGTCTATGAAATATGGTAGACACTAAATAAACGGTTTAAAAGTCCTAAAAAGAACTATTTTTCTTGTATAAATACAAGAACAGAGGAAACGAAGTAGAAAAAAAGCACAAAATGCAACTGTCAAATAACTAGAGAAGTGACTGTCAATTTAATTGAGTGTTATTTGGGCACGAGAAGAACCAATCGAATTGCCCATTTTAGCGCTAAAATTTAAAGGTGGTCCGCGGAATTAAAAACAGTAGTTTCCGAATATACAATAATAATACTACTGGGTACGTTCCATTTAAAATATTAAACTTATAGTCGAATCGTTTTGGCAACCGACACGGCCAAAGTACGAACTAAAGACGTCGATTCAATACCACTACAAATTTCGATCGGCCAGAACAATTTCAAAACAATAAAATGAATCTAGTTAATTAATATTTCAGGATATATACCTTCCCATAGTAAAATACTATGGGAAGTATTACATGAAACCAATTACAAATTAAATATTATAAATAAAGCTATTAATTATTATTTTTTCTACACCTATATTTTATATAACATCTGGCTATACTGTTTAGAAGGCAAGCATTGTAGACAAATTTAAAATGTTTAGATGACTTATAATAAACGTCAAAAGATAATTATGACAAATGTCAAAAGGTGTACGAATATTATTATTTATGACAGTTCAGAAATGGCTTTTGTAGGTTATATTACTTGACAGGTAAAATTTTGCAACATCTCAAATTTGACGCCATTTTAATTTAGTGGCGCATATCGGTTGCGAGAGCGACTCAACTATACTTGGTTTACCTGAATTACTCCATGTTCAATTGTTTTTCCGATTTTGACACATTATTAAAGATAAGATGAAGGACACACCATTATTTACGACGCATGGGGCAGCATACAATCATAAACACAAGTAGTAAACAAACAAACTGAAAAGCACATGTGCATATGTTATAGAATGGCGTCTTGTTTATTGTCTCTTTCTAACGTGTTAAAGCGAGTCAAAACACTGTTCAACGAAAATAGCTTTGCTGGTGAAATGCGCAAATCACAGTGGTCCAGAGTTCATCGAAAAAAATATGTAAATAGTGACTACATTTTCCTAAAATATGTACTTTTTAGCGACTTTTGTAAAAAAAAATTACCAAGTATGTAGTGTGTAAGATACTAGAATTGAATTCAATGTCTTTTCTTGTAAAGAATTTCTGTCACATGTTAGAATTCTCGCCGAAAGGTAGAATCCCCTTTTAATGGACTCTTATACACCTTACTTTCTTTAAAATATTGCCATTATCAAATATCGGTATTTTTGACAATGTATGTGCATGCAGCTATGTGATGTTTCCTTACTTTACTTGTAAAAATTTGTTTTCCCGTTTTTCTGAATCTTTAACAAATTTAGTTAATCAAAAATTGCCTGTCCCAGTAATTTTTTTATAATCCTCTAAGGGTAATAAGTTATTTACATGAAATATTTCCGCTGAATATTGATCCTGATTTACTAATTCCACAGTTACAGACTTACAAAATCGTACCATTATATTTAAAAATAATTGCTTAAGAGGGGCGTTTACCTATCGAAAATTAAGGGTTCGCCGTTTCGCGTTTTTTAAACTCGTCTTGTAATTTTAGAATCTCAAATTTGGGTTAGTGATGCAAAAGGCATAAATTTATAATGTCAAGTCAGTTTTTGTACTAATTTATTTTCTTAAGAAAGTTGTGTTTTAGAAATAAACACAAAAATGCATGAATTTGATTAATGTCTACTAACTAAGGCTGGTACACAAAAGAAAAAAGACGACCTCTAAGCGCCAGCTGCACATTTGATGTACATATAAAGAAAAAATCAAATTTATGTAATTATTTTTAAAGATAAAAAACATTAAACAGTAAACATTGTCACACACATTTTACACGAGGTTTTTCGCGTCGTCTATCCCCACTTTACGGTATCTCTACCGGTCCTAGCGAAGACGAAAATCTATCGGAATCGATCGACTATTGCAGACTTAAATGCGAGTGACAGTTTAATTACAAACTGTCACTCGCATTTAAATGTCATATATACCTATAATATTCGAGTGTATAATAATATAACGGTTATGGGCAAGCGAAAATTGTCTTATTATAAAACATCAACAACATCAACAGTTCCGTAAGTACTCATTCTTTATACATTATGTTTCCCATCTATGGTATTCCTTTATCTATGACAGAATCTGTGAGTAAAACCGAAGCGGTGTGACAGAACCGAATATCGTCTACGTCCACCTACTCACGTCCCGCGAGTAATATAAGTTGCATAAGTTTCTATTTGTTGGTAAACGCCACTCTTAATTCCATCATAGATTAAATGAATTAGTAGAATATTACTTTGAAAAACAGTATCGAATTTTAAAAATAAATTTGGACTATATGCTACAAACAGTACTTCAGGTTTAATTGTCGTTTTAGTTAACAATTGCTTGATTGTTTTGTATGTATTCGTCTTTTGAATGGTTTTGCGCTCATTGGGTATGTACTTTAAAAAATAGTCAATAACAGCAGGTCATTGTTCAATGAGTCTATCGCCGGCTGGACCTAATGTTGTCCATCTTGATTGCACATGTTTAACGAATTTATTTTTGGGACCTCGCTTTTTTTTTTGGGGCAAAATTCATAATCCGAGAAATTTGACGGTATCCTTAAAAATATATTTTATAGCTATTATTAGATCAGCAACATCACTTCCACACTCATGAAGTCCTTTTAGAAACGCTTTATTAATAATATGCAAATTGCAGGTCCCAATATCAACTTGTCCCATATTTCTCTTTGCAACTAATTCACTATTAATTATCCTTACATCTTCTTTATTCACATTTGGTCCGTCAGTAGCAAGCCAGCCTGTCTAGTCTCATTGAAATTAACTCGTTACCCATTCCCCTACTTGCCCATCTCAAGTTTGTTCTGTCACTATCACACTTACTCAAAAACAGTTATACCCTTTCTCTAAACAATAATTGTTATTACCTGCACGACAAGGCCCAATTTGCATTTATTTTTTTAATAAGTTGACACTAAAATGGCTTGTGTTTAACAAAATATATACTTTTAGTGACTAAATGCCAAAAAATTTGTTCATACTGTTGCGTTTTTCGGGTTCGCAATAAACAACTCGTGCAATTTATTTATTTAAAAACAGTCTGTATATACACACGTAAAATTAATTACAATATAAAAATATAAAACTAATCAAAATATAAAAATGTAAAATAAATGTAACGCACTTAAAACTACTATAAATGAATTAACACAGGTATTTATTTCTATTACTAATTTTATGTCCGTATATTTATATCACTTCTATTTATATGACACCGCACCACTATATTTATTTTGTACTACTTATATTTATGTTTACTCTTCGACTACCACTCAAGGAACTATTTATTTATTTCTTATATTTATTTTTACTTTAGTCTGTTCCGCGCGACGACTACTTAAGGACTTTCTTATTCCGGAATTAATCATCCATCGGTTCAACTGCTTTTATATAC
The DNA here is from genome assembly GCA_963170755.1 of Amphimallon solstitiale. Taxonomy (NCBI): domain Eukaryota; kingdom Metazoa; phylum Arthropoda; class Insecta; order Coleoptera; family Scarabaeidae; genus Amphimallon; species Amphimallon solstitiale. Next base: position 106,819,147 of record OY720681.1, on the reverse strand, counting down.
GCATACGAAACATCTGGAACACACCAGAAAAACGCTAGTGTTCTTCTCGATGTTTGTAGAACATACGACAGACATTCTGTCTCTTCGCAGTATATATAAATAGGATGCTTTATTGCTTTACGACTTGTTTACCAGTCGCGCCGAATATTTGCCTTTCTTTTTAATGTAGACTGGTTTCGTTACAATACTTTTGTGTAAAATAGTAACCGAATACGACCGCTGAAATCGATGTGGTCTGTGCCAGTAAGAAAGACACGTTCGTCTCAAACAGGTACTTTCTGCAGTAAGAATAATGCGAAGTAAATGCAACGCTTACTCGTGTAGGTATGCGATTCTCTTTACCACTTTCGTGCTGTCTACTGCGCTACCGATTCTCACCAGCAGACCTTTTCTCGTTGAACTGTAGATGATACGTGAAATGTTGATGACAAACAATGCAAATAAAAAAGAAATCATAACATATTACATAAACAAAATACAAACAGAAAATCCCTCACCACAATGAATAGTGTTTTTGACTGAACCCTTGGAAAGAATCTCTTCTCGCCAATTCACCGATGGATAACATTCGGTATGAAGAGCATATCTTCAATGGCTTTACCTTAGCCAAATAGCTATGTTTAGAGCAGTTTTTAAATTTAGTTGCCGAAATATGTTTATAGTTTGTTTAAACTTTTGGCGATTAGGGGTTTTCTTTTGTATTTTGTATTCTTCATCATATTCAATTCTCTGGTTGTTTTAATATCACAAAAATTGTAATGTGGTGCTTTGTATGTATATATTCTGGATGAATGATCTCTTTATATTTTTATTTTCTTGAAAATGCTACAGGTTGAAGAAAGAAAGTTGGATGAAAAAGAAAAGGCTCAGCTGGAGAAGCGTTACACATTACCTGAACAACCACACATTATAGTCCACCCGTCCAAAACGGCCAAATCAGGCAAATTTGACTGCACCGTTATGTCAATATCATTACTTTTGGACTACCGTCCGGAAGATACAAAGGAACATTCATTTGAAGTGTCTCTTTTCGCTGAACTGTTCAATGAAATGTTGATGAGAGACTTCGGCTTCAACATATATCGAGCCTTGTATGAGCTACCGGAAAAAGTAAAGGACAAGGACGAAAAACGAAAGAAAGATGACGATAAGAAAGCTGACGACGATAAACGTAAAGACGATGACAAGAAAAAGGAAGACGAGAAGAAGAAGGACGAAAAAGAGAAACGCGAAGAAAAGGATACGAAAGAGGACAAGGACAAGAAATTGGATGAAAAGAAAAAATCAGATGAGAAGAAAAAAGACGGTAAGAAGGAGGATAAAAAGTCCGAACAAGGCGATAGCGATGAAGATGATTTGGATGATGAAGATGACGGAAAAGACAGAAAGAAGTCGGATAAAGACAAGAAAAAAAGGGAAAAGCCGAAAATGTATACCAAAGATAGACATTTATTATTATCGTTTGCATACTTTGATCAAACGCATTGTGGTTATATATTTGAAAAGGACATTGAAGATTTACTCTACACACTTGGATTAAGTCTTTCAAGAGCACAAGTTCGAAAATTAGTTAGTAAAGTTATCACTCGAGATTCACTTCACTACAGAAAACTGACGGATAAACCTAGAGAAGAGGACTTTATTGTTATAGATGATTCTGAAAAAGACATAAATTTACAAAAACTTGCCGTTGGAAATAAAAGATTAGTTCCGATATTTAAAGAAGACGAACCGTTATCGAAAAAATCTGCAACGGAGAATGAAACACCTAATATTCAAGATGGTTTGTAGCATGGACATAGTTTAAAACTTATAGATTTATATATTTAATATTTTTTCTGCAGGATTAGTGATATTTAGGGGGGCGTTGGTTGATGTGGCAAAACTAATAGCGCAATTGGACAGAAGTGATAAAGCAAGAATAGATACGGAAAATAAGATGGTTGATCTAAAAAATGAGAACGCAAAATTAACAGAAAAAAATAGCAAATGTAACGCTATTATTAAGAGTTTGAACGCGGATTTAAAAGACCACAAGGAAAGACTGAAAAATACAGAAGAATCATTAACTCGTTTAACTGTAAGTTATATTATATTATACTTGTATTTTTTTTAGTAAACGTAAATTTTTAGTCTCAAATGAAATTATTCCAACACACATTGGTAGACATAAGGGATAAAATTGGTCCTGTTTTAAAAACAGCGATGATTAAAGAAGATACTATGAAGAAGGAGTCTCAGGAAAAGGAAAGAAAATATGACGAGACAAAAACCAGGTGGGAAAAAGATTCGAAAGAGGTTGTGAAAGAAGAACCGAACAGTAGTGGTTTTTACGATAATGCAGAAATAAAAACTGAAAAGAGTTCTTAAAAAGAAGAAGAATGGTAAACCTGTGTACAACATTATGCCACACTTATTATAGTATAATGTATAACATTCTAAAATCTTAGGTTGTATGTTTGAAAGTGTGCAGAATATAATTTATAAGATACTTTTTTTTTGTATTATTAATCATAAAAAATATACTGATAATTATATATTAAAATACCAATTAAGGGTGTCTTTTTGATCTAGTAGGCAAGTAGCTCAACTCTGTTGAAAATTACATTATTAAATATGAAATTCAGACTTTTGCGATCTATTACTAAGGATTAGTCTAAAAACACCAATGTATAACCAAAAGTCAATATTGACAACAAACAAGTATAAGTTCCTAAAATGTAATTAATTAAATTATTAATTATACAAAGATCACTAATGAAGAGTACGCTAAGAGAAAACTTATGTTAAATTTTGAAAATTCATTGGTGCTTAATCTTATGGTTTGATATTCAAGCGAATATTGTTTCATTAAAAGGTGAAAGAAATATTGTCACAAATTCATTTCCTTTGAATTATCGTAATTATTTTCGTTGTTTTCATTTTATGTTAATTATTTGAAGTTGAAAGAATACCTGTTGAAGTACTATTGGCGTACCTATACCTTGTCTCAGAATAAGAAGGAGTGATTCAAATATCGCGCCAAAATGGCATACATTTTTAAAACATTTCATTGGTTCTAGCGTAGGCAAGTTTAACATGGGAAAATAAGTTTGACAAAACGTCATTTTATGTTTATAGCCAAGCCATAACCTAGTCTCTTACATTTTTATTTTGGTTTATTATACTTTATTGTGTTATTAAATAAAATCCGTACTTTTATGTACAACATGAGCATACGTTGATCAGACGGCTTAAGACCTAAGGAATAAGCGATGATGCATTTGAAACTTTGAATTTGATGAATCTGTCAAAAATACTGTACGTCAGTGCAAAAATCAAACATTCAACAATTAATATCATTGCAGAAATAACTGTAGATGAGTTCATACCATAAATGAACTGGACAACTCACACATATTCTAGAATTGACTCATTAATTACAAGTAAGTGTTAATTAAATACTAATTATATTCCCACATGTTATATTTCCGATATGTCAAACGTAAAGAAACCTGTACTAATAGAAAAGGTGGAAATAGCTAGTGGAGAATATGGGAAAGTGTTTGGATTGCCACAAGTATAATGAGTGCACGACAAGCTTTGTTGAAAACCTGTAGGATTAAATAGCCATACCGATAAAGATAGGCAATTAAGAATACTTCATATAGGATCTGAATTGATACATAAGATGAAGTTTCTTCAAAAAAAATCCCCTTTCAGAATATCACTTATATGAGAACTTTTGACAGAAGCAATTACAAATGTTACATACAATAAGTATTTAAAAAAATTGTGCCGACCATGTAAATTTTTAATCTTTTTAACATGATGTGAACTAAATTATTGTTAATTTCCAGTATACAGTAGAAATAAATACTTGTTATACTTTATATATTTTCATAATAAATAAATTTTAATAGGGAATAATAATTAGTAATGTGTAGGTATATGTAATTATCTTTGCAGTTCGTGTAAACAACTTCAGCCGATGTAAATTTTTCTATTTATTACTGTTGTACGTATGTAAGATTCACATTTCCAAGACTAGTTGCTTGAATTTACCTTCTCAAGGTTTGTAGCAGTAATACGAATGATTTATCTGTCTAAGTTCTTTATTGATATTTAAAATAGAAACTAATAAGCAAAACCTTTTCTGCAAGTTCTTAAGAACATTTTGATAAAATATAAAAGGTTTGATTCATTCTTGCTCTCTGATACAAATATTTAATAAGGTAGGTTGACCAAATAAGGCCCACTTAAGGTTTACGATTTTTTTTCAATTTTTTCTGTTGTCGAAACACTATCATAAAAAATGTTGACGAACTCTCTACAGTGTTATTGTTTCAATTGTATGACAAACCTCATCAAGATAAGCCTGACCAGAATATAAAAAATTAATTACTAAAAGTTGTCATCTGGGCCGATTTTAGAACCCCGTGTTCGTAATAAGGCCCATCCCATGTCCCTAATTAGGCCATACCTTTATAATGTAACACAACTCTTAAAATGAACTTTTATTAACTTTAATTGAACCAAAACAATATTTTATTACAAAATGAACACAATGATATTTCTATAAAAAATAAAAGAAAAGAAAAAAATAAAAATCTTCACAATCTGGACACGTAAAGGCGGGAACTTTATCCGCGGCTGTTAAACCCATACAGTCTTCATGGACATAGCGTTTACAAATGGTACATAGCCTCATGTTGCCCATTTCGTCAATTTGGCACAAATGGCAGTACCAGCTTTCTTTTTTTTTGATTAATTTTGCTTGGTCCCGCTACTGCTTCTTTGGTTGTTCCTCCACGTTTTGCAGCTTGTTTTTTAGAACCACTTTTCTTTCTCGTCTTTGGATCATCTTTTTTATTCTTCTTGTCATCTTTAAAAAGGACTGTTGTAATTTGTTGAGCTCGGTAATTTATTGCCTTTTTTCTGCCCGTGTTTTTCATCTTTACTTCTGACGTGATCAGAATATCATTGAAACTACATGACATCCTTTAGTTTTTCGTCTGGTTCATCTTCATTGTTATTTTCCTCTCCCGAAACTAAACTACTTTCATCTGAAGACGAGGAATCCGTAACATCTCTGCTTTTCGGTCTTATTTTTTCTACGAACTTACAGCTGGTGGACTTCCGAGATGTTCAACATTGACTGCTTGAATGTCATCTTTTTCTGTGATTTCCGACGGGGCATAAGCACAATCAGGGATTGCGTTTGGGTTGTAAGGATAGATGCCCGTTGCACGAAAACCCGACATCACATTTTCAGGAGTTGTTGCCCTCGCCCACACCCTTGAAAAAATTGTTCCAAATGTATATTTGGTGATCGTGCGATAAGGTTTGTTGGTCCAAAATAACAGCACCTCCTCGTCCCAATATGTTTCAAAAGGTTTAAAATTGACTTGTCATGAGGTTACGCTACTTCAGGGTGTCGTAAAAACAACTTCAACCATTTACGTCCAGCCAACCTATTTGCAACATTGAATGGATTAGATAAGTCATTATTTTCGCAATAAGGAAATACCGCGCGTCTTATCACTTTCGATGTAAGAGGCATACCAACATCTCCCAAGCGAAAAATGCGTTGGCACAGTTTATCTTTTTGCCTTGGAGTTAGGAAACTGGGCCTTCCTAGTTTCTTTTTGGTGCTTCTTGTCGCCACATGATTTCTGAGGGTTCTGCGTGGAATTTTAAATTCCCTTGATGCCTGTCGGACAGACATACCAACATCAATTTCATCTATTGCTCGTTGCAACTGGGTTTCTGGCCATCGAGCCCTCATGGGCGGCATGTTTATCGAAAAGCGTTGCTTTGAATCTAAGAAATGAGGAAAGCAGTATATAGAACAGCATAATAATACTATTATAACCAAAAAAGGCCCGGGCCTTATTTAGGACTAACCAGGCGGGCGTTATTTGGGTGATAAAAAAATTGTTGCATCATTTGTAATTGAGCACTGATTTCCAGTTTGATGGCAAATAATATAGAATAACAACGTTACGTCTAATTAGTAAAATGTTCAAGCTTACTAATGCTGCAATGTAACTTCAAAAATACGAACGATTTTCTAGTACTTACCCCAAAATTATTTCCCAGCCAAAACTTTTAATACACCTAACCAAACTCAGGTGAACTAATATGGACGTCGATAATTCAGTTCACCCTCTTACCACATAACAGGAAATTTAGAAATTAACACTAGAGGTCTCACAGATGTAAATCGTAAAGAGACCTGCTATTATTACAGATTCCTAGTAGGGCAAAGGTGCAGTGGGCCTTATTGGGGTACCGGGCCTTATTTAGTCAACCTACCTTAATAAATAGACTTGATTCACAATTTTCATGTTGATATCGCACATTCACTAAAATGTGCAGTAATTATATATTTATAACGGCAATCCTCCTCAAAAACTCAGAACAAATTCTATGCTTTCATTTGTAAATTGGGCCTATATCTTTATCCATAGATTCTTCTTTTCTTGTAAAACTAAGATGAACAGATTTGAATGTTAAGAGATTTGTATTCATCAAATTATAGATGTATGCACCTACTTGTGTTTATAACTTTACTCTCCTGTTTCCAATTTCCGTGCACTCGTATTGCTGCTTCGACTGGTACATTACTGGTAAAATGAAAAGCGGCACATCCATCTATTTTAACGAAAGTAGTAAATGAAACACAAAACAGCTAAATCCTTAGGTAGAATTAATATCTAACCTCAATTCTCATGATGTCATATCAAATTTGTCTACTAAATTTTAAGCTATGTGTTCCATGTTTTGGCGGGATATTTGAATCACTCCTTCTTATTCTGAGACAGAGTATAGTTCATCTATATTGCCCCTATTGATAACCTTAAATCATATTAGTAAAGAAATAATGAAAAAAACAAGCGCTGGGAGAGTCTAGATGTGTTGGAAACAATTTAACCCTGATTTATAAACGGTTTGCAATTGCAGTTCCTGTTGAAGGTTGAATACACGGGAGAGCCATTTATAAACTCCCTTACCATTGCAGTTCAACATTGAACTTTCTCGTTCGCTTGACGGAATTTTGGAATCCGTTCGTACGTAACCATGGTGCGCATAACTATGTTTTATCGTTGCCGTTTGCTGACGTCGAACGGTTAACCAATCAAACGGCAGGTAAAATGTCACATGATCGAACACAACTGATCATAATAAAGATGGAGACACTTAAAAAACAACAGACCCTATATAATCGTGTAAACTTCCTTATCAATGAATGCATTTTTGAAGAGACTTAAACTTGCATATAAAATCATGAAAGATTTTCATTCGCAATTCGCGCGAATGGAAAGTTCATAAATAGTATTTCCGAAAGTTAATAACGAAATCATCAACGGCAATTACTAGCGTTAACTGCAACGGCATGTTTATGACTATGGTCGCATTCAACTGACGGATCAGGAACCGTTCCCGCTCCAACAGTTGAGTGTTCGTTGGACAAACCGTTCACCTTTATGTGATCACCTTCCGTTTCTCTGCATTAAGTTTCGGCCTAGTTTCTAGTGTAAGGGCCGATTTTTCCAAACCCGATTAAAATCCTCGGTTAGCTCCAATATTATAATACATTTATTTCTGCACAATACCTTTAATTTGCTTATCTTACTTTTCTCGTAACTTTCTTCAAAATTACGTGTTAAGTTGGTGTGGGAATGCGTTAATGGCGCATGCGGACAGAATAGGCTCACTAAGTCTAGAATTTTTCCGCTCGCAAAAGTGGCGACAGATGAACAACATGTGAGAGAGTGAGCGTACATCCTCTAGATTCGATCACTGAATTGTTGCGCAACTGTTGTGTCTGCTGAATGCGACCTATGTTGAGTCGTTTTAGCAACTGACACGACCAAAGTACGAACTAAAAACGACGGTTCAATGCCACTACAAATTTCCATCGACCGCAACAATTTTAGAACAATAAAATTTAACTAATTAATGAATATTTCAGGATATATCGCACCTCGGATGCAATAACGACATAACTCAAAAAACGACTTTTTTGAGTAACATTAATTTGATGATTACCACTGTTTTAATATTTTTTACGACATCTTCCTTATTTACATTACCTTGTTAAGTTCAATTCATTGAAAACCACTGAAGAAGCTCATTTATGTAGATATTTTCAAAAAACGGATTGGTAGTATATTTTTCGAAAAAACGTTGAGATATGCCACTTTTGCACCAGCAAAATATTAAATCAGTTACAACTTTATTGAGTTATTGCGGAATATCATACTAATAAAATGCTTACTTTTGTAATATAAATCTTATTTATTGCTTCAAAAACTTACAATACAATTTTCAAAAAAAATAATTACTCTGCGTCTCCACAAACACTTAAATTTAGGTAAAAACTATGATAGGCCTTTTTTATTAAATTTTTTTCACACAATTCTATCAAGCCGTCTTTCTTTTTTTTCGTTATTCCAGGAGGTGTAGTATACGCTTTTTTAGGAGCAGAGAGTGAATCTTTTGCTGCTTGTGTCCCACGGGTAATTTTTTTTTTCATTTCCACTGTTTTAAAATTTTCATCCTCAAAACTTGTTTTATATTGTAAAGTAGTTGGTGCGTCCTTTGAAATTCGTAGGTAACACTTTTATTTCTTTCCATATTCCAGTACCAAAATTAGTAAGACCACTTCTTTGCTGCAATTCTTTGACATCTATAAAATCGTCTGTAGACATTTCCTTAACTTCGTAGGGTTTTCCAGACTTCTTTGCAGTTCGCACAAGCTGAATCCATTGCTCTGTGACGGAAATTGGACCAGATTTCAAAGTACGTTTTTTTTCCTTTTCTACCATAGAATGTATTGCATCTACTTCATTCTGTGTGTGTCCAACAATTAAATATTTATGCGTAATGCAATTAATATTATACTTTTGAACCGCATAGGAATAAAGTGCAACTAAGTACTTGTTTTTGTTTTGGCCCGTGCAGTTATCCGAATAAAAAATTATGTCACCATTTCCTTCACAAACCGTGGTTAAATAGTCAAGAATACAAGTTGCTACTTCATTGGCTCCACGACGACCAAAATTTTCATTCTACATGTAACAATGGCCATTTCCTGTTCCCAAATCAGCAAAGGATAAGTTAAACGTGCTTAATTTACTCTTGTAATAGAAATCGGATATTTCCCCACACGGAGTGGGCAACACTGCTTCTAAATCAAAACACGCAGCTTTTACAAAGCCTTCTTTTGCCAACTGTTTGTCACTTTCCTTACTTTGACGGGATAATGCTTTTTCTGTATCATGTGCTTTCTTTTTGTCTTCTAGTGCTGCTTTTTCTTGATCATTAGCATTCACGTAACTTTCACAAAAAGCGCACATGTCTTTTTTAGGTTTAAAAAAACCTATGTTATACTCGTAATTGAAAATTCTTTCATACGAAGTTATTTTCGCATAAGGAAAATTGTTTTCTTTTGAATCTTCAACGTAGAGGCGATACATTGTTGCAATATTGAGGCTACCCTCTATAAATTCTCGGGTAGTCTGATTACGCAAATAATGGCTTTCGATTCTTGGAAAGCTTTCAATATGTTTTCGAATTCTTGCAGTAATATTGGGGTCTAGCTTTTTCTGTTTCCCGTGCTTTCCTCTAAAGTCCTCAATCATAAATCCAGTTTGAATTTTTGAAATTGTAGTTCGAATCATTCGATCTGTTATGCACAATGTATTTTTGAAGAATGTCTTACACACTCTAATGCGAGTATTATCTGATTTGGTCAAATGGTACGCCATGTTCAAAGAACGAGTGTTTCCATTTTTGTTAGTTGTAGTATGTCTGTATTTTGGATTCACCTCCGAAATGTGCCTAGCCACATATTCTCTCTGCTTAACTATATCACCTATTTTCCAATAATGTTCTAGTAGTTTAAGTCTTGCTTCATTGTTCAATTTATCTGGACACTTGTAACGGCATTTTTGAGCACAATTTTCTTTAAGAATTCTTGCCGGGATTACTTTATTAGCCTTTGTCTTGTAGGTCTTTCCTGTGTTGACTTTATACTTTTTTTTGTTTCTTGCCCATTCCTCCACATTTCTTCTTCTTTTTCTAGAACAACCTAAAACAAATCTTTTAATAGAAACATCTGTATAATTTATGCGTAAGTATATTTTTTCTTACTTTTCTCTTTTTCTCCATCTTCACGTTCGCCTTTGTCCTCAGTTTCATGACGGTCAACCTCCGATATATCCTCTCCCGTATCAGCAATTTCCTCTTCTGCTTCTGATGGCATCCAATTTGGGTCATCAACAGAACTACTGTCAAAAGGATCATTCTCACTTTTATCTTCATCGGAATCTGAACTTTTGTCTGCTACATTTTCATTTGTGACTTCTCGCTTTGTCTCCGTTACATTGCCATTTTCTCCAAAGTTAGGTAATACAATTACCTAAAAAGTACCTACACTAAGTGCTCACTCACAACGGACGCGGTACATAACATAATATACAAAATTTGCAAAGTTTATTTTGTTTCCGGTACTTAATACAAATATAGATAAAATAGCAAACTTACCTTGTCTGAACACTGAGAATGTTACCTTTCAGCTTATAGGAATTACTCAAGATAAGGTTATTCGAATTACCTGAGCTCTTATAGCCGTAGTACTCTAATACGGGGAGACGTGGCGTCCTTCCTTCAGGATGGCACTACACTTATTCACTGGGTGTTCCAGGATAGAGCTTATATTAGTGTCTGGGGTTAATGAAAGAGTTGTTTCAAACCACATGAATTTATTACCACAACTCGGTCACTAAAAACAATAGCCACGCAGGACTATAAAGAAATGGCTTAAGGCAACACTAAATATTAAGATATATACATAGATTGAAATTATATACACTGTCTACTGAGACACCTTGACCAAAGGGCTAATGATCCCACACACAGGGGGATAATAAAAAGGGGGTGGTCGCTAGATACTGGCAGTTTAAATAGAGAGAGATATTGAGACACTCAGTTGGGGTTCTAGGGGATAAGGCTCCCTTCGGGGTACCTAGTCAATTAACGCCTAGAATGGGTAAGGCTGCCTTCGGGTACCAAACCAACTAACTACTTCTGAGTGACGTGACGGGGCTATCTTGAGATTGCCAACCGTGCAAGCTTAGGAATCAGTTCAGTACTTACGGTTGTAACAATGGGTACGACGTGAGGTCACTTTAGCCACACGTCACAAGTCACTGGGATGGTGTATCGGCACAGGTCTGACACTTGAATAACGATCCGTGGTCTGGATCTTTGTTGAGCACTAAGTGGCACTCACAACTTCAACAACCTCTCGTATTTGGTTGGGTCACTTTGTTCAACAACCTCTCTTCGGTTGGGTCACTTTGTTCAACAACCTCTCTTTTGGTTGGGTCACTTTGTTCAACAACCTCTCTTTGGTTGGGTCACTTTGTTCACAGCCTCACTAACAGGTCACGAATGCTCCTTGGATGTTGGCTGAAGCACGCAACTGCTGTTGATTCGGACTCTTGGTCCTCCTCGTAAGTGTTCGGCTTATCCCTTTTAGGTCCTTCCTCGTCTTCGGGTATCTTCGGGTCACCTCGGAAACGTTCGGGTTTGCTTCGTCTCGTTCGTAGAAGCCTTCCTACGCCTTCGGGTATCTTCGGGTCACCTCGGAAACGTTCGGGTTTGCTTCGTCTCGGTCGTAGAAGCCTTCCTACGCCTTCGGGTATCTTCGGGTCACCTCGGAAACGTTCGGGTTTGCTTCGTCTCGTTCGTAGAAGCCTTCCTACTCCTTCGGGTATCTTCGGGTCACCTCGGAAACGCTCGGGTTTGCTTCGGCTGCGTTCGGCTTGCTCGTAGAAGTCGTCCTACGTCTTTAGTTCTCCTCGGGTATGTTCGGCTTTGCCTCGGAAACGCTCGGGTTTGCTTCGAGTCGCTTCGGCTTGCTCGTAGGAGTCGTCCTACGTCTTTAGTTCCCCTCGGGTATGTTCGGCTTTGCCTCGGAAACGCTCGGGTTTGCTTCGAGTCGCTTCGGCTTGCTCGTGGGAGTCGTCCTACGTCTTTAGTTCTCCTCGGGTATGTTCGGCTTTGCCTCGGAAACGCTCGGGTTTGCTTCGAGTCGCTTCGGCTTGCTCGTGGGAGTCGTCCTACGTCTTTAGTTCTCCTCGGGTATGTTCGGCTTTGCCTCGGAAACGCTCGGGTTTGCTTCGAGTCGCTTCGTGGAGGACTTCCTGCGCCTTCGGGTATCTTCTGAAACGATTGAATACGTTTCAGAGATCTTCAGGAAACTTTTCCCGGCGTCGACTTTCGTCGGATGCGTTATGAGCTCGCTCGATAATGCTCGGCTCACTCGTAGAAACGTTGTATCAGCTCTGAAGTCACTTGGCGAAAGTTCGGTTCTCTCCAGAGAAGGGGCTGTTGTCGCTCTAAGTCATAGAGGCGACTAGATACTCATCAATAAAATTCTTAGCTTTTATAACATTTTTAACGACGTAAACAAATGACGCGCTTGCAGGTGGCCTTTCAAAAGACGCATTCTATTCGTCAGAATAACGACTCTTTTGATTGGCAGAAGCCCTTGCTTCTCGTGTAAAATATTTTCCACTTGATAAATTTTCGAACAAAATTAGTGGGTGGAGCCTGTGAGTTGTATTCAATTAATTTCCACTTAGTGCATTGGTGAAAATTTGGTAGGTGGAGCCTGTGAGCGGTAAGTTCATCATTGGTCACAATAACGACTGTTTGGGTTGGTTAAAGATTTTCAGTATTATTATATTTATTAATACTGTTAGAAATATATGGGAATTTATGGGAAATGTGCATCGTCTGTTATATTTGTTTATAACAATCTCATTCACGGATCAAATGATTTTTAAGTCCGCACAATCTTAGTAAATATTAATAACAACAATATATAATGTTTATTAGCTCAAATTCATCGCAAGCACGTCGTTTAATTCGTATCCAGGAGACGGCAAAGGTAACAAGAATCCTTGGTGTTTACCAGGTTTACAAGGTATTTTCCTCTGGACATGCTTTTGTACATTGTTTCTGATCAATTCGCGACAAAATGTGACACAAAATTATAACTGAAACTGCCACAATTTCTAGGTTATGAATTGTTATTTTGGGTGAATTCAGTGCAACACTGGCATATGTGGAAATGTGCCGATATTGCATCGAAAAGGATAGGCTTATCTTGAATGTGTAATATCGACATAAATGGCCCTCTGATCGTTGTCTTTGACACTAATAGTATGCCACTTTTGCACAAGCTGAAATGAGTAATGTTTGCTTAAATTCTGTATTTATCTCAAAATGATGCAATTTTGAGTTGTGTCGTAGTTGCATCCGAGGTGCGATATACCTTCTGCTAGTAAAATAGTATTACACGAAAGCCAGCTGCAAATTAAATATTATTATAATAAAGCTAGTAAATATTATTTTTCTACACCTATATTTTATATATTTGTTTATCCTGTTTTCTAGGCAAGCATTGTTGTCAAATTAAATTCTTTGGATGACAATTATAACAAACGTCAAACGGTAGTTAAGACAAAATGTCAAAAGGTTTATGAATATTCTTATTTGACAGTCCTGCAATGGCTTTTGCAGGTTATTTAATTGAGGCGCATGTCGGTTGCCAGAGCGACTGAACCACAGTTATAAACACTTCAATTATTCAGCTTTGTTGAATTGCAACTAATAATATGAAGTAAATTTAAGTATAACTAAACGATTATCAAGGAAAGCAAAACTAATCAAATGTCATTTGAAATACAGAAATAATAATAGATACAATGTTAACCGGCAATAATATATTTGTCGAGTTCAAAAAAAACATTAACCTGAAGTTAAAGGGCTGGCTCATGCATGTTGGATATTCTACAAGTGTCAAAATATAATTGAACTAAATTGATCGAGTGGACAACGTAGATGCCCCTTTTCGCTTATTTTTTTAAGGTAGCTTCAAGATATGAGAATGCAATAGGTATAACTATGTTCAATAGTGGCAGTTCATGACGAAGTACACATATTTCTATGCCAAATACAAAAATTTGTGAACAGAAGTCTGACGAGTGATTTATTAAGTAACCTATGTTTTTTTATAGTTTATATAAACTATCTATATATTCAGCCAATCATATGCATCAACAGATCAAAGGCAGGTTTTATAAGCATTTTTTTCTATATAATAATGGTGGAATTCTGTAACTTCTCGGAAGCTGCGGTTATCGTAGGCCCTGGCAACGAAGTGACGTTGCGATGACGATTTCAGAATTTTTAGAGTTAAGTGACGTAGAAGTGTCGCAAGGTTTTTGGTCATCAAGTTTTGTAGGTTATAATTTTATATTTATTATCGTTCTTGTTTGCAAATATAAATATGACTTTATAGCATTATTGTTACATGTAGACCACAACAGGTAGGGATTGTCTATGTAAAATATATTTATAGAGTGTAATATATTCCCTTTATTCCAGAAATTATATGCCTTTTTACGAAACCAGTTAATCGATCATGTAAAAGCATTTTAAGCGAAAGTTTAGGAGTTCAGAGCCTTATCCAGGTAAATAATATACATATATGTAGTTACATTTGAAGATTACTTGAAGTGTCTATACCTATACAGTGTACATACATAATATCTTTGTTACAGGTCTAAACAATATTTAGTTTATGGATATTTTACATTCTTTGGCAGCTACCATAATAATAGCTTGTTTTATTTGGTGAGATATCAGTTAGTTGTGTAATTCATAAGATCACATGATGAGGAAATTTGTTTCCAGATAAAATTTCCCGTAAACTGTGAATCAAAAAAATTTTATGCATGGGTAATTATGTTGTACGATAACATTCTAATAATGTAATCTACATATTTCAATGCAGGTGATATTGGTTATCTTATGGAACTATGGTTATTCAATCCAATAAATAATTCCTCAGAAGCATGCTTAATATTGAATTGAATATTATCGAAATGACAAATACTATTTTGCAAAGTTGTTATTGGTGTCGCTCCATATTCTGCACATTAATGTACCATCCTGTGAAAATAGCTAGTATAATTTACAAATACTGTATATCATGGCACTAAAGAGTAATTTACAATTACGTAAGGCAATGACGAACACCATATTACAGGTAAAATTGTGACTTATATTCTATATTTTATTATGTATATATATATGTACATCTTTTAGTTCAAAACCAGAAAAATTATTTGGAAATTGGAAGAATGTGAGGCATCCGAAAGTGACTGGAAGCATGCACTTGCATTTTTAATGTATATAAAAGTGTTTACAACTAATTTAAAACAAAGAGGTTGTCTTATGAACCAAACCCTAAACATGAAAATAATGTACATATTAAATATATTAGAAATAGGATATAAAATTTGTGTAAAGGATTTATGCAAAATCTTGGATTATATTGAAAATCTGTTGAAAGTATATGGTAAAATATTAAATTTACCATATAAATTTAACATCAGTGCATTTACATAGTAAACAAAACATACTGCCACACTTTAGATAGGTATAAAAAAATGAGGGAATAATTTATTATAGTACATTAGTCGATACATATTTTAAAATGAAATATGCCTTTACTGTAATTCACATATATCTCATAAGTTTACTTTACCTTGTAATACTTTTGCTTGGAGTCTTTCATTTATTTGCATATATATTTCTTTTCTAAGTATTGTTTATATTCCAGGTACTGTAATTGCTTTTCTATAATTTTACCATTATAATATATGTGCTTTTTTTTATATGTTAATAAAAAAATATATTTGGCAATAAAATATATTTTATTTTTCAATAAATAAGTAGGATTTAAAAGGAAACACATAAGTGATATCTAGTATTAATATAATTATTCAAGTCCAATGTCTTCATTATTTTATAATACATACTGGTATATTTTTTAAACCATTAAACAATAATTTTTTATATTCTTATCGTTTTTTCGAGTTGAAAATGTGCCAATTTTAGCTACTGAATATTACTTTCCTGTTAAAACTGCACATAAACATAACATTCAATTCCTATATCTTCAGTGGCTCGACAACAATATCCTGCAATAATATTGAATGATTTGGTGTACTCGATATCAAATGTTATTGTGTAGGCCTTTTCCTAGTCAGGTAATACATTCCTACAACTAGTAAAATACAAATGATTTGGGACGAACAACAATATTGAAACCAAGTGCAACCATATATTAGATGATTGGTCAATTTTCTAAATACAAAATCATCTATATCCTTCAACCATTTATATACTTTGCCCTATGCTGTAAAAACTTAATGTTACCTTTTTGGAGCCTAAAACATTAATCGTTCAATATAGTTACATATTGATAAAATCTTTGCGGTTTGACTTCTTATGAAAAAGTCAACCTTAAATTGTGAAGTTATTGTGAACACCATGATAGACTTTTTCGAACATTTAGTTTGTGCACATTTCACATGCGTTATGTTGTATGGATATTGTCTGCTGGGTTTATGTATTTTCTTGTGTTTAGGTACTCTTGTAAGAAAAACAATGTCCACTTTATAGGAATACCTGTTCTTGTTGGCTTCATAGAAAAATCACATTTCATCATCCACAGACGTGTCCGAAAAGACATTTATCTGCAAATTCACTATACACTACTGTCATACTACGTCCTTTGAAACTCCCTTAATGGTAGCAGTTCTTGCTGAAATTTGGCCACAGTATAAACCTATGTTTATACTATGTCTTGGCATTACAAAATTTTCCGTACATTTTCTTTAAAAAAAAATGTTTGCAATCGCTTATATTATATTTCAAACAATTTTCGTATATATGGTATATATTTACGAGATGATATGTCTGTTTACATGTTAAACATAAAGGTCATGCACAAAAAATCGTAAATTGACACTTCTACGTCACTAACTTTAAAAATTCTGAAATCGTCATCGCAACGTCACTTCGTTGCCAGGGCCTACGATAATCGGAGCTTCCGAGAAGGTTACAGAATTCCACCATTAGACAGTTATACTGTGCCTCACTAGAGAAGGCTGTGTTTTAAGTAATCAAACCAAACTCTCAAAATTATGTGTGTGCACTGTCACCAACCATTAAAAAAAAAGCATGGCCATCTCTAACGAGGAAAGTATTTGAAGGCACGGTACAAGAACCTCACTAACGACTATAAAATAAAACTATACAATACAAAATGCGTTATTTGTTCATTTTGTAGTTTAAATCGAGTAAACTTTTTGTACTTTATTTATCTTACGAAATATAATAAATTTTAAAAACCCCTCACACTTTTACCTACGTCGATGAAGAAAGGAATTTATCTGTAAAGGGGCCGACACACTGCGTTTTTGTTCGACGAGCAAGTCTGTTCGAACAAAAACGATTGCCCACAGACTACAATTTTGTTCGGCAGTTTAATAATATGAAGACAATATATGTGTGTGCAGTGGCGGCGGCATTAGCCATAAAATCAAGAGAAAAAAAAGAAACGGTCAAAATGGGCGAAGGAAGGAATTGCAATACCATTACAAAGGATTATAAGATCAGGGATAAACAGTTTGGATTTTCCGAAAATTGTTAATAGATGTTTACAAAATCTCTAATGTGGGGAATAATTACCTTCGGAGAATTGTGTTATAGGTCCAGTAATTTAAATCTTGTAAAATATTTGTATGTTTTAAATTACATTATTTGAATACAATAAGTTCGTGTACAGGACTTGAAATTACAGTTATAATAACACGACTTAAATAAATATGAATATATAACACTACATAGAACTACACCACTGCAAAAAATCGTCGTCTCTTAAAACTGTTTACCCCACACACTTCAGATTTGTTCGACGGACATAAACAGGCCGTTGTGTATGTAATAGCACAGTTATTATTGATGAGGATGGTAATAAAACTACACTAAATACTTATCACCTTTTATTCCTTTTTACACGTTATATATCTCGAAACGTCCCAATGTTCCGCATACTCTATACAATCAATCTACCTTCGTGATAGTCTCCGTAATTCAGGATGACCAACCTTACTCTGATACATTTTACTGCTAATACATAACAACTCTTCCCTCTCTCAGAAACAACTAATACATTTACAAATTTAATCTAACTGGAGGTCTAGTAACACGTTTAGATCGCCGCAACTCAGAAATGTCACTGGAGCAAGGCTGAGCCCGGACGGCAGGTAAAGCAGCTTGACTAGTTTCAGCCAAACCGGAAGATTCAGTTATATTTTCGGGTTCACCGCTATTTTCAGGTAGTGATGCTGAAATTGGAACCTCAGGACTTTGGTAAGTATTAGTATTGCCCTCAGCACCGGGCGAAACCAGGTCATCACACAAGACAGGCAGGCATGTATTCCTAATCTTACTTATTGGCGTATTCTCCCCAATTGACCTTATTTGATCAATGTGTCTTTTCCAGATTCTAGAATCGTCTAATTTAATTAGGTAATGCAATTTGCCCAATCTCTTTTCCACACGACCGAACTCCCACTTATCGCAATGAATGTAATCTCTAGCTTCTACTCTCTCTCCTACTATCAAATCCCGTGCCCCTTTTACGTTAGGTAAGGTGTTACCTGGTGCATTATTAGCACTTGGCCTAAATAAGTCTAACCGCGACCTAATTTCCCTACCAAACATTAAGTAAGCAGGACTTACACCGGTTACTGTATGCGGTGATTGTCTGTACTGTGAAAGAAATTTAGAAAGTTGTCTTTCTCTATCACTATCGCTTCCCTTAAGTGCCCTTAATGACTGTTTAAAAGTTTGTACATACCTCTCCGCCAAACCGTTGGTTGCGGGGTGGTACGGTGCACTTAGTTTGTGTATAATCCCGTTTTTCTGCAAAAATGTCTTAAATTCGTATGACACGAAAGTTTGCGCATTATCTGAAACTAATATACAAGGGATTCCGTATGTCGCAAAAATTTTCGTTAATAGCAAAATCGTAGTTTGAGAAGTCGTATTCTTAACTGCATGTATTTCAGGCCATCGAGTATGTGCGTCTACTAAAATAAAATAATAATAATTCATGAATGGCCCCGCAAAGTCTATATGCACTCTCTCAAAAGGTGTAGTAGGCGTTTTCCATGGTTGAATTGGAGCTTTTTCCGGATTATTTTTAATTTTGTTACAATCTATGCAATTTTTGCAAATAATCTCTATATCATAGGAAATGCCCGGCCACCAACAATGACCTCGTGCTAGCGCTTTCATTTTAACAACTCCGAAGTGTGAAGAGTGTAATTCCTGTAAAACTCTCATACGTAAATTCTCAGGAATTACCACCATCTGCTGTCTAAAAATGCAATTGCCTTGTAATGTGAATTCTGTTTGTGGTATATTGAATCTATCTTTTGCTTGTATGCTTTTACCTAACCTTAAAGCAGTGAATAATTTCTTTAAACTTTTATCTTTTGCAGTTTCTAACTCTAATTCTTTTACTGTAATGGGTAGCGTCTCTATTTGAAATATTTCGAATTTATCTGAAACATCGTAATTATGAATGCTCGTTGAGTTAACAGGTAACCTTGATAACGCGTCAGCATTTGCGTGTAGTTTTGTATTTTTGTATTTAATTTTGTAACTAAAACATTGTAAAAATAAAGCATAATGCTGCATGCGTGAAGTTGTTAATGTAGGTAGGTTTTTAGTAGGTGAAAATATTTGAACTAAAGGCTGATGGTCTACCAACAACGTAAATGGACGACCATACAGATAATAATAAAATTTTTTAATACCAAAAATTATTCCGTATGCTTCTTTGTCAATTTGAGCATATTTTTGTTGTACTTTCGTTAGGGTTTGTGATGCAAACTGGATTGGACGTTCCGTGCCGTCAGGGTATGTGTGCGATAGTACCGCCCCTACCGCGTATGGACTGGCATCCGTAGCTAAAACTAGTGGAAGTGTTGGATCAAAATGTGCTAACACGCGCTCCGAAACGATTTCGTTTTTAACTGCCATGAATGCTTTTTTGCAATTCTTGTCCCATTTGAAAGGAACTCCATCCTTTAATAAATTGTAAATTGGATGTAATATAGTACTTAAATTTTTAAGAAAACGGCCGTAATAGTTTACTAAACCGACAAATGCTCTAACTTCAGTTTTGTTAGATGGAACTTTCGCGTTTTGAATCCCTTCCATTTTCTCTTTTGTTTTGTGTATTCCAAATTTATCAATAATGTACCCGCAGTATTCGTTTTCTTTGGCAAAAAATTTGCATTTTTCATAATTTACACGGATATTATATTTGGCTAATCGGCTTAGAACTTTTTCCAAGCGTTCCAAATGTGTATTATCGTCCGGCCCTGTAATTTTTATGTCGTCTAGAAACACTGAAACACCCGGTATATCTTTTAGGATGTTTTCGAATTCGCGTTGCCAAATTGCCGGCGCACTGGCTATTCCATACATTAATCTAGTACTTCTGTATAACCCCTTTGGTGTACTTAAGGTAAGATATTTTCTATCCTCCGGACGTACTTCCATTTGTAAATACGCTTGTTGTAAATCCAATTTTGTAAACTTGTCCCCGCCCGCCATTGACGAAAATAACGATTCAATGGTAGGTAATGGATATTCATCGATGACTAAATTTGGATTCAAAGTGCATTTAAAATCTCCGCAAATTCTAATATTTCCGTTTGCTTTTACGATCGGAACAATGGGCGTCGCGTATTGCGAACTATTTACTTTCTCTAACACCCCTTCCTTTTCTAGATAATCTAGTTCCTGTTCTACCTTTGTGAGGAGTGCATAAGGCACTTTCCTAGCCTTAACAAAAAATGGTTGTGTATCCTTTTTTATTTTAAGACTAGCCTGCAATCCCGTAATTTTACCCATATTCTTTTCAAAAACTACCGAATATTTTGTCAGAATACCATTAAGATGTGTATTTGTATCTATGTGTGCAATATCTGATGTATTTAGAAAATTAATGTTCAATTGACGTATCCACTCACGCCCGAGCAAAGGTCGTTTATCTGAATTAACAACGTATAAATTTAATTTCTTTGTAATATTGCCGTATGAAACCTGTACTTGTGTGAAACCTACAACGTCCAGCCTCTGCTTACAATACGTAACTAAATTTATTGGTGTCTTTTGTAATTGTAAATTAGAAAAATACCTTTTGAATGATTCCAAATTCAGCAATGTAACAGCTGCGCCCGAATCCAATTCAAACAAAATCTTTACCTGATTTATCCGTAATTCCAATGTAAATTTTTCTCTGTATTGAGAATGTTCAGAGTGCACTGATAAAATCTCATCCACCTGATCCACTCGACCTGCATCTCTGGACTTCATGCACACCTTGCTCAAATGACCCTTCCGCCCGCATGTAAAACAGGTCAAATTTTGTTGGTTGCATTTATTTGCTAAATGTTTCTCGGACCCACACCTAAAACATTTTAAAGAGCTTTTAGTGTCCTTATAGTTTCTAGAATTATGAGATCGTTGCACTCCACTTGACACTGTACTCTGCTTTTTATTTTGCACTCTTGTAGTTCCCACACTGTATACACTGGACATGTTAGGCCGATGAAGTTGTGCCGCATCTCTAGCTGAGGTTTCCATACCCACTGCTATCTCGACTGCTTTTTCGATGTTCAGGTCCTTTTGCTCAAGTAATCTACTTTGAATATTTTGACCTCGTAGGCCAAAAACAAATTGATTACGTAATGCCTTCTTAAGGTAGTCTCCAAACTTACAAGTCGTTGCCATTCTCTGCAATGCAGTTAAATAGTCTTGGGCACTCTCCCCTTCATGTTGTTTTCTTTGCAGGAATCTAAAATTCTCAGCAATTTCTAATGGTTCCGGATTATAGTGCAATTTCATTGTATTCACTAATTGTTCATATGTCTTGCTTCCTGGATCTTCCGGTGATATTTTATCACATAGGACATCGTACGCATCTGGCCCCATGTAGTGTAGTAGGTACGCCGCTTGTTTATCGGTTGGCACCGAAAAAACGTTGAAAGCACTCTCTAGTCTCATCAACCATCTATCGAATTTTTTTGCTGTATCGAATATTTCGATAGAAAAAACTGTGTGTATTGCATGTGTAGCTGTTGTTTCCGACATATTAGTTTGTAAATGTATATAAGTGCTTGTACGAACGTAATTGTAGCTGTAGCTATTCCTTTGTTTTTAAGACGCCATGCGGTCTGTCTTACAGATATATATAAAAAAATAAATGTTTTGTATCACTTATTTATCGTAGAATAATTGTAGATTCGAACTGCCTCGTCGCCAAACTGTTGTGTATGTAATAGCACAGTTATTATTGATGAGGATGGTAATAAAACTACACTAAATACTTATCACCTTTTATTCCTTTTTACACGTTATATATCTCGAAAGGTCCCAATGTTCCGCATACTCTATACAATCAATCTACCTTCGTGATGACCAACCTTACTCTGATACATTTTACTGCTAATACATAACAATTTTCAGCAGATTTGTACGCCATCAACGACGGTTTTCGACCCACACTTCGGTTTTGCGACGTTTTTGTTCGAACAGACTTGTTCGTCGAACAAAAACGCAGTATGTGGGCCCCTTTAAATCCAATTTTTTTTTGCTATCGTTTTCGCAACAGATGTTGCAGTTCGCCATATGAATAGTGCTATTCAGTAATTACGTGATGTTTACATTGTTTCATTGCTCTGTCGTAATTTCAACCTGGAAATTATCTTATACGCATTTCCTAAATACCACTATAGACCGTCTCAACCTTAGTATTCAGTATTCGTCTTGTGGAGACAGACAACATAATTGTCAGTTCGACAATGACAGGATAGGTTGGTAACTCATTATAATGACATGACATTTTAAATACTTGTTGGTTGGGATATTATTCTATATCTACGAGGAAAGAATAGAATAGGAGATAATAAACTGGTGGGAGGAATGGGTATTATTTAGATTTAAGGCAGGTCAGTTATGGTAATATTGACCAATCATAATATATAAAATGAGTATTTTGAATAACTTGTCACATATCCGGTATGTTCGATTGTGTTCAGTGGGGTAACATATATATTCTAGGCATGTTTTCTTTTATACAGTTAGAATTAATGTTACTATATTAAAAAGAATAAAAGGATTGAAAAAATAATGCACTCACGATATTTCTTTAATTATTATTGGACTAAGAACCTATTTTGAATGATTATCGAGAATATACATACTAATACATAGTGTACATATGCCCTATACAAAATATTTATGGACGCTTATGCATTGCGGCGGCCATATTGACTTTGGACAAATAATGCTTTCATTCAGCAGGCGGATCGGGAACTGATCCCGCTCCAACCGTTCACTTCACAACAGTTGAGTGTTCGCTGGACAGGACCGCTCACCTTTATGTCATCGTCTGTCATCTGATACTTTTCATTGCTGCCATATGTTAAAATTATAGAGATTAAACCGAATAAACAATAATAATAAATTGTTTTTCTGCATTAAGGTTTGACGTAGTTTTTAGTGGAAGAGCTGATTTTTCCAACCCCGAATAAAATACTGAGTGAACTCCAATATTATAATACATTTATTACTGCACAATACCTTTAATTTGCTGTATCTTACTTTTCTAGTAACTTTTTTCAGAAGTATGTATTAGGTTGGTCTTGGAATGAATCAATGGCGCATGCGTACAGAATACGCTCACCAAGTGAGCATAGAATTTTTCCGCTCACAAAAATGGCGACCGCTCCTGAACATGTTCAGAGTGAGCGCTCGTGTACTGGCCATGATCACTGAACAGTTGCGCAACTGTTGTGTCTGCTGAATGAAAGCATTATTATCACAGTATAGAGCTGTATAGACACAGTAGTTTCTCTCGACGTCGGCACCTTTGATGTTTGTGTCCCAAAATAGTACTGCGCATTCACGCACGCGCAACCAGAGGCGTAGTAAATTTTTCTGTTCAGGAATAAGCCAGTGACGCAGAACCAAATCGTTTATGAGATAATTATGTTAATCTGTTTTTAAAATTATGAAAAAGCTATATCAATAATACAAAAAACGATGATAAAACACTGCTTTTTATTAAGTACATATTACACACGCATTTAAAATGTAATACATTATACGTACAACACAAAAAAAGGCTCCTCTAACCTAAAGATTATTTAAATTTCTTGACACAATTCATCAATGGTGTTGTAAAATTGTTATTTTATTTGAATTGCCACTAACTTTGAAATTTCTATTGCAAAATTTCAAAGTATAAAAAATTCTTACACGAATAAATAGCTTTATCAAAAATTCAGTAGGAAAATTTTCGCAGGGATGTTTATATATCTCCTCCAACTTCTGTTTTAATTTAAAGCTAACATTTGCTTCGAAGGAAAGTGAAGAAAAAAATTCACAGAAGGCTTTTTCCTAATGCGGTATTTATATATAGGTATACTGAAATTATGGTCGGGCGTTGCCAAATTAGTAAAGCTGTTTCACAAAGTTAGGACGTGCCTTAAAATAAGTGCATAATTTGAATTCATTCATCTCTTGTGTTTTAAACTTATAATTGTTGGAAAACTAGGCTTTTCAAAACATTTGTGTCCCAAATAACCTATAAAATAAGTGAAGGCATTTTGTTCAGTTATATTTTCCCATTGTCGGTAATCAATCTTCGAAAGTTAAATTTTGCGTTGGTGGTGGTGAATTTGTCATGAACTTTGAATAATTATTCACAACTACAATACACAATATGCACATTTTAACAGTTGAGGACATTTTAATGCGCCTGGGGATCTTACCGCATTGGTTCTTTCGGAAACCTGAAAAAGCTTAATTTAGAATTGTTCGAACTATTCTTTCACCGAGGTGCACAACAATAATGGGGCATTTTTGTTCCAAGTATTCGCGAAACGAAACACTACAATTATTGATAAAACGTTATCCTGCGTGCACACTAATTATAAAAAACAATTTGTTTGTCAAAAATGTTGGAAGTACGTCAGCATCCATTAAATTATATGGAAATGTTTCAAGGAAATGCACAATAATCAAACAAAAATTTTTGACACACATTTTAAACACAAATTCTAAATTAATAATGTGTTAATAAATTTATTTGACGTTAATTATAAATGCCAAAAGAATGTATAATTTAGTTTTACAAATGCCTTGTGTAATCTGTGTACAACTACCCATTAATTTGTAAAATAAGTTGTTTGTCAAACATTTTGTATAATTGGTGTACAGCATAACTTATATTAACGGCCATTTACAAATCGCATGCCCAGCAGTCGCATCAAATAATCCCGCCGACTCAACAGCTGATGGCTGACTACTGCGCATTCAGAAATTTTCACGCACGCGTCGGTTCAAGGTCGTCGGTAGGACAATTATTTCCCTCGAGAGAAACTACTGTTTCTATTACATAGCTATATACTGTGTTATTATTAAGGAGACACTCTCCTGTTCTATTCTTTCCTCGTAGTTCTACATTATTATATTAATTTGACACTTGACAGGAAGGTTATGTTGTGATACATCACACCGATAATAGCAACCATAAACATAATAAATCGAACTGACATTGCCTTGAAATAAAAAAAGACAGTTTATTACAAATTGCTTGCGGTAGTAAAAGAGGTATATATCCTATAAGACACTGTACTTAATACTAAGATTGAGAGCTGTATAGTAATTTCATTTTAAGGTTCTTTTATAAAAAACGATAAAAAGCAAATACAGTAGAACCCCGATTATCCGTGCTCCATGGGACCGGACGAGGCACGGAAAATTGAAAAGCACGGATAATCCGTTCTCTTATATGTATGTACGCATACATACTAAAAAGATAACAAAAGAAAAACCAGAATTCTACATAAGTAAACTTTTACACTAAATAAGAAAAAATAAACTCTACATAGGTAGGTTAACTTGCATTTATGTACATAAAGCAGATGAAAAGCGAATCATTCCCAGGGATTCCCCTAATACACTGCTGGCGACATCGATATTGCGTCATCATGCGTATGACACGGATAATCCGCACACGGATAACCGGGGTTCTACTGTAATTACAACCTTTGTTCGAGAATGAATGGCACTTGATAAGATTTTCTACGGTGATGTTTTTTTTTTTGTGAAAAAGATCGACAACCTCGGTGCATAACTACGCTTTTTTTCGTTAAATAGAAGTATGTTATTTTGAAACTTAAATTCCTCTATATGAACATTATTGTTTCTATATTAACTGCCGGAAATCGAGGAAAGAAAAATCAATTTCTCGTAACCGCGATTTTTTTGTACGGGCATTACTCATGTTTTTCTATCACCCCCTTTTTTTTAATGACGCTATTTAAAACCAACCCTGTATACTTGACAAAGCCACTGTGCGAGCGAAACATATCGTATTTTTATTAATACAATTTTTGGAAATTGAAACACGTTTTATTTCAAGTGTTTTTGTGTATTTTATTAAAATACTATTTCATGAAAGTCAGTTACAAATGGAATCACTGCATTCGCATCGTTAAAATTCAATGGATGGAAGAATCGATACACCCCGATTATCATCAACATAAAGCATGAAATTTACAAGATTTTAATGAATATAAAATTGAAAACAATAATAATACATAATGGAAGTAACATGAAAAATATGCACTATAGTTTTATAAAAGGGTCAGAACAATTAAAACCAAATTCAATATTTCTATGTTTATTGTTTCGAACAAATTACAAGAATCATTTAACACTAATCCAAAGTACATAAATTCGAGAAAATGATTCCCGCATGTGATGGTGTACAGTTCTCAAACAGAAAAACAAAAGAAATATTAATGAATGATGGATGACAAATGAATGATGAATGAATTATTGGAGACGGCATATAAAACAAGAGAGATATTTCATGGAATCAAAATCAGGAACGGCAAGATATACAGGCGCTATTATAAATTAATGTTTTATTACTATTAAATTCTAAAACATTCATTTTCATTATAATATGATCGTTAAATAAATCATTCACTACCAATTACTTAATCTTAACAAGGAAGTACCCATGCTATTTATTACATGTTCCTCCTTGTCGTTCATTATATTAAAATTCTTTTCACATGAAACGCCTATTTTTATATTAGAGTTAATTAATATATAATCTACTAGTAAAATCTATAATTGTTTTACATCTTAATAGAAAAAATACTCTATAAAAAGATTTAAATTCCGTGGCAGCATTGTTTTCTTAGGTAAATGCCCGACTCGTCTAAACACGATCCACCAAATCTTCATGAACAAATGACGATGTTTAAGTTCTTATCCACCCGCCTTATCCCCACTAGACCGGAGTGTTTTCGGAAATGCTCTTTTCCAAATAGATTCTTTTTCGTAAACACAACACAAGGTGGAGAGAGTGAAAACTAGTCTAACGGGAACTGAACGTTTCACTCGACACAACCATTGCAGCAGTTCCTACCTCTTCTTTTAATCACGAAGAAGATGGAGAAGGAACGCACTGTGGTCTATTAAGGAAGGCGCTACCGCATACTATCCACAGTCCAACATTATATGGCACAGCCCAAGGTTCAGAGTGCCGTCACTTGGAGGATCTATATAAATAAGGATTGCTAAAACAAATAATTAGGATTAAGGAAATATAAAAGGAAAGTAGAGAGAGAAAGAATCAGAAAGGGTATTATTCAATAACGTTAATTGTAATGGTAGGGTCAATTTGTGTGCAAAACCTTTGGTTGTTCCCATGAAAAACCATCGCGACCAAAGTGCCCGTACGTGCTGGTTTTCTGGTAAATTGGCTGTCTTAAATTAAGTTCTTTCACGATTTTCCCCGGTCTAAGATCGAAATTGTTCTGCACTACTGAAAGGAGCTGCTTCTGTGATAACTTCGATGTTCCGTAATCGAAAACTGTTATAGATAACGGTTCGGCTACACCGATAGCATATGCTACTTGTACTAAACATCTTCGGCAGAGGCCTGCTTTCACCAAAGATTTGGCTACCCATCTGGCGGCATATGCTGCTGATCTATCAACTTTTGTGAAATCTTTCCCAGAGAACGCTCCGCCACCATGTGCTCCCCAACCACCATATGTATCAACAATAATTTTTCTTCCCGTCAGACCGGCATCACTCTGAAATTTAATTTAATAATTAGCAAATATCTCATTACATATTTCACATTAAATATCTACTTTTCTATATATGAAAAATACAAAATAAGGGATTATCAAATTATAAATTTTTCTATTTCCATATAAAATATATGCTGTTATATTTACATTTCCAATATTACGATAACAAATTACATTTTTAACTTGAACAAAATAATATAACATTAATACATTACACCTAATAATTACATTGGGATCAAATTATTATTTTAGAATAAAAAATGTTAAAAAGTAGAAGTACTACAATGGACTATAAACGACAATAAAAAGCAAATCAATCGATGATGTTTTAGAATGACCACATTTGTGTAAGTCCTTGTTCACAATGGACATAAGACATCAGCTGTACGTAAAATAAACGTAACGCGTAAAGTTAAACGTATGATAAACCAATGCAGCTATCCACAGTGGCCGTAGTGCTTATGTCACCTTATGTTATGTTTACGTATTCCTTACGTGTGAACGTAAGAAAAACATAAAGTTGAAATAAATTCAACTTTATGTTTTTCTTATGTATTTCTTACGTATAATTTTAGTAAAATAAGCTTTTTGAGGTTTCACAACTTAAACCGATTGGTAACGATATTATAAAAAACGCGGGAAGCCTGTATAATCCCATACTTTCGAATCCTGTCAATTTGAATTGCAACGATTTTGTTCTGATAACGTGAAAAATACAAAGGCTTTATCGATTTTAAATAATATAATTTAATATATGTAGCTACTACAAATTACTGCAATAAGTTGTAATTACTCCATATGAGTAAATATTTGTTGGTGCTATTTACATATTGAGTAAAAGAAGTAAATGTGATTTATATGATGGAAAAGGGGCAAGTAGATATAGAACTTCTTTTATTTCAGTTGGTCAGAGCTGAAGCGTATTTATATCTAACAAAGCACATCGGAGCTACAAAGATGTGTTATACCAAGATGTCTGGAAAGGAATAGCCGAAACACCAGACATCACAAGTATTTTAAACATTGGTTATAGCACTGGTTTACAAAGGTGTATTGAATATTATCAATGAGTGATATATGCGAAAGAGCATGGAACGATTGATGGAACGTTACACATGAGAAATTGTTAATTCCAAAGTGCTGTTTGAAATATGTGTGGAAAATGACTGGAATTGTGCTATGTCGAATACCTCCACATACTACTTGTGAAGCATCTCAAGGCATACAGCAATACAAAAAATAACATACACTAAGTATTTTTACTTTAGTACTGAAACCACCACCAAAGCCGAGCACCATGGTGCAGCATATAATGCTTTTGCTGTTTTTATAACCTTTCCTAAATGTAACAGTGAACCAAATATTCTTGAAGTGTGATTATAACATTCATTGAATTAAAGTGCATTGTCTAATGCATGAATGCGATTAAAAAGCTAATCAGCATATAACATGGAAATGGTTAAGGATTACGATGTTAATAATTTCATTATCTGAGGACATGTAAAAAAAAAGAATTCAAAACAAGTTACAAGCCTAAGATGGAGCATTTAATATTTGTATGTCTGTAAACAAATTTTATGTATGGATAAAACACGATGGTAAAATAAAAAACAAAGGGTTTTATTTCAAATTAAGATACCTATATTTATAAAATACAAATACAATGATTCTTAAAGACTTTATAATGTAATTTAATTAAATAGATAAGCTTTTAATTTGTGTGGTTAAATGAAGTTCATTTGATATATTTGAGAATAGATATTATAAATTAAATAGGTTTTACAGACTGGATTTACTCTTCTTGTTTTTACCGGCTAAACCCACTTATTTTCCTTTCACATTTATTTTTGTTACTTTTCGTTAATAACAATAAGGGTAATATGCAGATTATTTTCCATTCTAACAAAAATTTCAGTATTGTCAGAATTTTTAGAAATTACTAACCTTAAAACGTCAAAATAAATAAACAAAATACCACTATAGCGCATGCGCAAATCCTTGCGTTTATGTAATCTTTATGTTCATTGTGAACAGTAATTAAATTTTACGCATTATGTATCTCTTATGTAAATCTTACGTCTTATGGGTTCCTTATGTCTTATGTTTCTTATGTCCATTGTGAACAAGGACTAATTAGTTTCAGTCAAGGAATTCATGTATACATATTTATGTCGAACTAATCGAATCGTGGTAAGTACATTTCATGCCCATGTTCAGTAGCGTAACTACCTGTACTTCTTACCAGAATCCGACCCGGACTATCACACTGCGCAAATTCCTGGTAAGTACAACTATGGTACAAAAACGAATATTTCTACCATTGGCAAGGAAATACACTGAGCGGAACTTCTCTTTGGTTACTTACTTTGCACCCGAGCCTCTCAATTCCCCTTCTACGGACTCAATGTATATAAAAAAAAGAGTAGAGGTTCGGAACAGCTATCCATTATTTTACACAGATTTCTTTGAAATAGTGAGTAAATCATATACAAATATATAATACTACTATACTGCGTGTGCTGTATCTTGATAACGCGTAAATTTTCGTTCCAACTAGGAAAGATGGATTTGGTCACATTGTCTGTTCTGCGCATGCGTTAATTCAAGATGTCTATTTTGTAAGATATGAAATGACAGATAAACAGAAAACATAAGTATAATCTCTGATTTAAATTAACTGTAACTGCGATATTACTGAAAGCATATGCAAAATTGCTTTTATTGAGCTCAACTTTGTACAAACTTAGATACACGAGTTCATCAGTGAATTTGTAGATTTATACAGAACATAAAGAAAGACCTTGAAGACAAAAACAAACTATAAGAAAGAAGGCTGATTCCAACGAATTATAAAATGATTATTAATAGAAAAACTTGTCACATTCTAAGTACTGCACTGATTTGTACGTGCTTACTTGGAATATATGAAATTATTATATGTAAATTCCAAACGTGTCATTTCGACTTACAGAGAACACATAAATTAATGCTTTATATACACAATCAAATATATTCAGGTATGTTTTATATATCGGTTGTATTGATTATATTTCAACATATAGTTTTGCTATGTATTTTTAAGCTTAAGTATACAAATATTATTATATTTAATATTCTGGCTCTATGTAAGAATAAAACAGCATCTATTTTGTATTTGTCGACGTACGTTATTAAATATAATACTGTATAAGTCACATTGTAGAAAACTAAATTAATTTCCTGTTGCGTTTTTGTATTAATTCTATATCGAGATATATACTGAAACATTAATGTTTTAACAAAAGTAATGGAATTATTAATCAGTATTACAATTTTGTGATTGAATAATGGTCGTTTTTTTATTATTATTACCTTTTTTACTTATAATGGTTAACCCATTCATAAAATAAAAACGTGTTAAAGCATTATTTATGCCCATATGTTAGCAAAGAATATAAACAAAAAATTACTCTGATACACTTGAAATTCTTTCGTGTATGTAATAGATTTCTAATCAATCCATATTTCCTGATTTTTATGTCTGAAAAACTCAGATGAGTAGAAATGAAATTTGGCAAATAATTTATTTATATTATTTCTTGTAAAAAAGGTATGTGTTGATATATGCGACTCCATAATCAAAATCATTGAGCAAAGATCAATTTCTACAGATAAAAAAGATTTATAGAATGTAACAACATCATAAAAACAGAAATATTGTTTGAAGCAGTCACCTTGCCATTCATAACACTGCACTATTTACTTTCACAATATTCGAAAAAATGCCATCGCACATTGTCTCGGCAAAAGACGAATATTAATCCCTATTTTCTACCACCTACAAGTTATTTTAAAACGAAATATATTTCAATGTAAATTTTAATACAGAAAGCACATTCTATATGTGCTTCATAACATTACAATTTAGTGATAGAAATTACAATACGTATTTATTTAGCAATGTATAAATTAAAAACAAACACTTTACTATTTAATAAATAATGTGTTCATCCTTCAGTTATTTTCACATTGATGCATCATAGCACGAATTCCAATAACCAGTCAATCTCATATCATATGGGAACTGTGGTGGACATGTAAAAATTCCTAAATTTTCTGTCCCATTCATGTTCTATTCGACATATATAAAAAAAAATTGGAGCTCATGGCGAAAAGATTGGTATGCGTCTCTTCTAGAAGATTTAATAGATGCTTTTTTACTATGAGCAATTCAAATATTTTAATATGGAACATTGTAATACAATTACCTAATTCATGTAAAATTTACTGTGTTATTTCTGTACATTCCTTCAATGTAGGTGACAGTAATTCCTGAATATAAAATACCACTATCTAATTCATTATTATTATTATATTTTGGTGTTGTTATTACATCAAAAATTATTGTACATCATGTACATACATGATCTCTAGAGTGTTTTTCTTTCTATTCACGATATCCCACCATGATATCTTCAAAGAAACATAGTTGCAATGTTATGAATTGGCCATGGGTTTTACTTAATTAACTTACAATATTTAGTATAACATAATCACAATTCGTACAACTTTTGACAAATAGATTTCTTCAGTACGATCGTTTGTTTGACTATGATTTGGAGAGTTACAAACTTTAATTAAATACATATAGTAATAAATCTGTGATAAACAAAGACCTAAAATAATTACTTGTAGCGCCTGCGCAGTTTTAACAACGTGAATCGAGAATGTCGCACTATGTTTTCTATTTCACAATGTTGGAGCGAAGTTTTACTTATCTATCGCAATATATTAGTATTATATTATTGATTTCCACTAACACGCATTATGACAGCTTATCTATGAATGACAATAAACGTGTACGAGGTGTGGTTTATCGTGATTGGTTGCTTTTTATTCCGGTTAAAGTTATAATAAAAATAGGGGTAAATTCATTTTTAGCAAGAACGAACGACTCTGTCCATTTTATGACATACAAAGAAAACTTCATATATACAAACTTGTTTTCCATGTACACAGCCACTATTTCCCAATTGTTCTATTTATATATCCTAACCTCAAACATGTTACACATTATATACAACAATATTATTATTTCTGATGTAATATCGAGTCGTATTATTTCTACGAATATAATATTTCCATAATCTTGAATATAATTTTTTTTTATTTAAATGTTTATTTTGTGCTTTTCCATTCCCTTATTTCGTATACATCTATCTCATATATGTATTCTCAGAATTGCAGTTAACATCATGGCACTCAAGAGTAGCAAATACAACAAGACATCATTGAATACGTTTTTAAAGAGGAGTAAATTTTTATGTTAACAGTGTATTTACGTCATTACTGTTCGACACAGCACTGATCCCAAAATGCAGTTAGCCAGGTTGTATTTATCTATATTAAAAGGCTATGATCAACATATACAATTGTGATTTTTTTCACTTCCATATAACCTTATTGATTGGAATATTAGAAACTACTTAATCAAGTAACAAATGAGCATTTACTATAAGTATTTGTAAATTCTTAAACACAAACTCTCCCGTTATAGATATGCAATACTGCAACAATGTTGAACAGAAACTTAAGATCACTATTGGCCAGTTGCATACGTGTCGTATTGGTTAGATATATGACGTGGGCGCACTGTTAAAATAAAAATTCTTCGAATACATTAGAAGCTCACCTGTGGTCCGCCAATGATAAAAAGTCCACATGGATTTATGTGTACAACTGTTTGATCGTCGAGATATTTAGCCGGAATGACAGTTCTGATAACTTTGTGTAATATTTCGAATCTTAGTTCGTCAAGCGTGATTTTTTCACTATGTTGCAGTGAGACAACTACTGTATGAACTCTCTGAGGTATGCAGGCTCCATGGTCAAATATATAATCGCAAGTTACCTAAAACCAAAACCAATTGTAATTTCTTGAATTTAATAATTTCCTAATTATTGTTAGGTTGGTGCATAAGAAATATACGTTTAGTTTTTTTATTATATCTAGAAACTCATGGACAAAATTAACGCACCACCGCATATATTTTGTTATTTCAAAATAATGCTGTCAAAAGGGGTTTTCTTGTAAAAGTATAATTGCAAATAAAAGCATTTTTGGAAAAACTTGATCCAAAATCTGATCGGAAATTTTTGCTTATTAAGACAAGTTGTCTTTACCCACCAAGTTTTTTTGTTATTGATAGTGCCAGTGCCAGCGTAATACATTTTAGTAATGAATCGCAGAACAAATTTATCAGTGGAGGAAGCAGTAATGTGATAGAAAGAAACCATTCCAGTTTAAGTCGCATGGTTAGACGATTTAAGGAGACAAGTCTTCACTTACGAAGGCCGGGACAAGGGCGAAAACAAGTGCACTAATGCAATAGATCAGCGTTTTCGTAGACAATCCGCTTTCAGAAACAGAAGAACGACTAGTACCATCCTAAAAAATGAGTTTGTAGCTGCTCGCAATTTTCTTGTATCTTCCCGAACGTTTAGAAGGCGCTTAAATGAAGCTTGATTGGACAGCAGAAAACCGGCCAAGAAACCCGTGCTCACCAGAGAGCACAAAATTCAAAGATTGCGTTTTGCGAGAAATCAAGATTGGACTCTTAATGATTGGATGATGGTTTTATTTTCAGACGCAACGAGGATTAGTCTTAAATCTCATGATGGACATGAGCGTGTCTGGCGAAGGTCAGGAGAGAGATTTGCCAATTGCAATATCTCTCCAAGAGTCCCGTTTGATGGTGGCTTTGTAATGTTTGGGGGTGGGGGGCATATGTTTCGATGGCCGCACAGCGTCGGTCCCTAAACGTGTTAGGTCACTGAATGCAGACTATTTTATCTTGAATACGTCGTTGTAGCCCATGTAATGCCATTTGCTCCTTTCGTGGGGCCGAATTTTAGCCCATGTAATGCCATTTGCTCTTTCGTGGGGCCGAATTTCTTGTTTATGCAGGATAATGCTCGCCCTCATGTGGCTGGGCAAGTTATTCACTACTTAAATACTGTTGCTATTCCGTTCATGGAATGGCCAGCCATGACATGAACCCAATAGAGCATTTATGGGACAATATTAAAGAAAGGGTTCGACGTCGTACACCTCCACCTGCCAACCACAATCAACTGATAGACGCAGCAATTCAAGAATGGGAAAATACTCTTCAAGAAGTCGTTCAAAATTTGATCTCCAGTATGCCAAGAAGCAGTAATTATTAGAAGTAGAGGAGGACATACACGATATTAGAATTGCTCTAAGTCCATAAATTCTATTGTTTTCGTTTATTTTCTAATTACATGTTTGCGTTGTTTTCAAGAAAGTTTTTTTTAATAAAAAAAAAATGATTAGAAATATCGCCATGTTCCCGCTCATTTCATTTACAAGCTACTAAACTGTACATAAAAATAAGCTTTCCTGAACAATTTTTTGCAATATTAAATTCCGTATTGTAATTATACAAGTTTAATTGAGTGGTCCGTTAATTTTGCCCATGAGTTTATGTCTAATTACGAGACCAATTTGCAGTATACGAATAACTCTTTAATATAAAATGTTAATATCAGCGAAACGTGAAGAATGATGCAATATGAACTTAATATAATTATTAAGATATTAACTCTCTAAATATTGTTAAGTTAATATTGACAAGTTATAAAAGGAATAATAGCAGTAAACAGTAAATCTTAAAATACACAAAATGAAACAAAACAACAATAAAATACTACAACTGATTAGCTAATCATAAGGTATTTATATCAACGAGATAAAAGGGGAGAAAGGAACTGTAACAAATTTAAATTTGGATTAAAGTCGATGAAGATAAAAAGACGAAGGCGTTTCTTTACACATTAAAGGGGCGATTGAACGGTCCCTTTCAAATAAATTATCAATTTCTTTTGATATTTTATCGAAGAATTAAAATAGAACACTGACCGCTTATTCATAAAAATAAACTGGATAAGAAAAATGTCAACGCCATTAAATGTTGATTCTATTACAATACTACGACGGCTTCGTTATGCCAAGGCAAAATGATAATGTTGTCGATACCTCAAGGTCTTAGAGACACAGAATGAATGGATCGATTTATATATTATTGTCACGTGAGAAGGAATAATTTCTGGATTGAATACAGGCAAATTGATCAATGTTATAGAAGAATATTTTCACTGTCTGGTCTCTAAGCAAACATGAAGCTCAAACACTGTTGCGGACCCTTCATGTCAACTACAAAAATACTGAAATATGTTTGGTAACATTGACTATATACAGGGTGAGGCATCTTCGCGGGTAAGGCCGATTATGCCTTTATAAAGATATTTCGAAGCAGTTTTTTTCTTGTGATAGCTGCTCATTAGCAGCACATTTTAAAAATATTTTGTATTATACAGAGTGTTCCAGAACTTGGTGGCTAACAATAGTTATAGTTTTTTAAATGGAGCACCTTATATATTATTGCTATTTTGTATTCCCCGTAAAATTTTTAGTCAAAAAGTAATAAGATAGTATAGGCCTAAAATCTAAATTTTTTGTAGTATTGTTCATAATAAGAGGTATTAATAGAAGCACGTTTTATTTTTTACAGTTACTAACTGATGTGCAGAAAACAGGATTAAAGTTACATAACACGTATTTTTTTTTAAATGGAACACCCTATATGTCAGTTCATTTTTGAACTGTTTAAATTTCATGTCAGAAACATGTAAGACGTTAATACTTTAAGACGTTAATACTTTAAAAGTGACTATTACTTAGCTACTCTCGTTTTTGATATAATGTTAGTTTTTGTATAGTCAATTTTTTTCAAGTAGAACAGCCTATATATCAGTTCATTTTCGAATTTCTTATTAAATTTCACATCAAAAACATGTTAAGACGTTAATACTTTAAAAGTGATTATTACTGAGCTATTGTCGTTTTTTGATATAATTTTGTGAGTTTTATGGTTTTAATTAAGATAGTATAAGTACTGACAAAATTATATCAAAAAACGACAATAGCTCAGTAATAGTCACTTTTAAACTTACATGTTTCTGACAAAATTTAATGAACAATTCAAAAATGAACTGATATATAGGATGTTCCATTAAAAAAAATAGACTTTTATACAAAAACGTGTCATGTAATTTTAATGCAGTTTTCTGTACATGCAGTTAGTAACTCTAAAAAAATAAAACATGCTTCTATTAGGACCTCTCATTGTAAACAATACTGCAAAAAAAGTGCCCATCTAATACGTCGTTTTCGAGAAATATAATTTTATACAAACATTGAATTTTTCAGAAAAATGAAAATAAGTCAAAAACTTTAGATTTGAGGTCTATACTATCTCATTACTTTTTGACTAAAAATTATACAGGGAATACAAAAATTCAATAATATATAGGGTGTTCCATTTAATAAACTATAACTATGGAACACTCAGTATAATACAAAATATGTGCTCCTAATGAGTCTTATCACAAGAAAAAAACCGATTCGAAATATCTATACTCATAAAGGCGTAATCGGCCTTACCCGCGGAGATGATTCATATATATATATATACATATTTGTATATACCGCATGTGTCAATTTTCATTAGCCATAGGCGATCAATCCATACAAAACATGGCAACGTGGCCCCTTACTTTCCTTTCCGATGCCAACGACGCGACAACCGATATACAGGCTCACAAATACAAGTTAGCAGTAAGCATTGGACCACCGACTCGGGTGTTTCTAATGCGTTCAGAAACAATATTTACGAGTTGCAAGGATTTGTTTTTCTTTTTCCTTTCAGTAAATGCAGATAATTACTAAGCTGCGTTCACGCTGCATGACACAAACCAAAGCGTAATTCTAATAAAATTAAAAAATAACCATAATAAAATAAATAAAAAAGGATTCCTCCCTGCACAGCAAGACATTTGATGTTTCCAGTTCCAGTAATAAGACGGCCAGGGACCGCAACGTGTTCCCTGCTAAACATTGAATGTGAAATCTGGGTCGGGATCGGAGAATATCGTTGTGACGTCGGTTGTTGTCGGCATTGGTGACGGACAGTAGGGGTACCACATTGTCACGTATTACATTCATACGTATAGATCGCACGTAAACATTGAATCCCTATACCTAATGATATTTGACACATGCGGTATACAGTGTGTAAAAAATGTCGCAAAAGCTACACGCAGCGACATTCTTCGTTCAGTTCTGAATAAAAAAATTTATTGTTAAAATGTCGTATCATGCTTCGTATGCGTTCAGGAACAATATGAAAGAAACATACATCTGGCAACATTGTAGCCGCATACTATTGTAATTGTAGATACCGTTATAATTTCCATATTTCGATCTTCGAAAATATTTCACTCGTTAGTTAGTATTATCAGATGGTAAATCTGATGTTTTAAATTCTACACATTACGCGAGGTATAATAAAAAATAATACATATAGAAAAATGTTTAATTACAACAGGATTAGTTCTTTGTTGGATTTATCTGACAGTAAATCAGTGACACTACTACCTGCGTAATTGTTAGAATTGAAAACCATCTGTCTCTAAGCATAGTTGCAATCTACGAGGTATCGTCTGTACTACTTGTTCGAGTCTTTCTGGTCTAATTTCCAATACTGGGCGAGATAGGGGAAGTGGATCCGATATCACTCAGACTAGACCGACTCGTGTTTTGTCGGCTCTCGGGTACCGTATTACCTATCGGTTTCCCCGAGAGCCGACAATATTCTCGTTCTGCCATATTAGTATTTCCATTACCGAAACCATACATCATGTATACATATCGGCATATACATTGAATGTAAAATTCATTATGAAGGATTAAAATAACAACAAAGAAACGATAAAACACAGTAGCACAACAACTAATCAAAACAATACAAATAACAGCGAACAAGCAGAGTTTACACAAAATGAAACACGATAGTCGAACTAAATACACAGGTAAATGTCAAAATTTGACAGTAATGATATTGATTAAAATCACACTGAAATACAAACTTATTGCTCTACAACGTTGTCAAATGTATTTTTCGTGAAAGTACGTTAATGAAGAAATGTTAAAAACAAACTTTTTAATCCAAACGAGAACGTATACGAAATACTATTACTAGTAAAAATTATTTTT
Organism: Amphimallon solstitiale; assembly: GCA_963170755.1. Lineage (NCBI taxonomy): Eukaryota > Metazoa > Arthropoda > Insecta > Coleoptera > Scarabaeidae > Amphimallon > Amphimallon solstitiale. The sequence continues at coordinate 106,779,910 of OY720681.1, read as the reverse complement.
CAAACCAAATTGCAGTTACCTCTATTGACAGATACAGAAAAGTCTGAATTTCAAGAACCCCGTGATAACAAACAAAATATAATACATTTTAACATTAAGGTTTTTTTTATTCAGAACCGAAGGAAGGATGTCGCTGCGTGTAGCTTTTGCGACAATTTATACACACGTTATATATATATTGCAGTGGATAGATGCTTGTAATATACAGATCTTGTTAGGAATCTATAAAAAAAATAATGGCAATTATGCAAAATTAGGAGGGGTTCAAATATAAAATGTATCTTTTAGCCAAGTATACAGTATTTTAAAAACATATACGAATGCAAACATTATATCGCCCCTCCAGATGTTTCTTCATAATGATTTTCACTTTTAAGGTCCGTCAGGGTCACAATAAAACCTTCACTGACTAATCTATTACGCACATTATTTCTAATTTTAATCGCCTCCTCCGTCTATAGGCCAATTTTTAAGTATGCGTAGATTCCTGTTTATAATAAATAATAATCGATATGCACAATAACAATATTCAATTGTCGTAAACAGATATATCATGCGAAACTCCCCACATCGCAGTTAACAAGTGGTTTATTTTTTCCATCACAAAATTTTCAGTCACAAAAATGATTTGTATGATTAAATAATGCCCTCATCTGAATAAGTAATTCATCAGATGGGAACGCCTAATTTAACCAAATTTATTTTAGCACAATTTTGGAACATTCCAGCAAATTAACATTTTTCGCAAGAATGTGGACATTATGATGTGCAAGCAAATATTTAATTATTAGGAAAAACCACGGAGGAACATATTTTTTACAGTTGTTTGTTAGTAAAATCTGTTTAGAAATGTTTTTGTATAAAGATACGGGATATTTCGTAGAAGACCAGATCTTGGAGTTTTCTATAATTATTTTAGGTACAATTTCCTTGTTCTGAATTTTAAGTTGAGGGCTTATTAGGAAAATCAAAGAGAAACGTTTTATATGAATTTAATTATTAGGAAAACCCACGAAAGAACGTTTAATGTTTTTATTATTTTATGATGCCTGTAAATTTCTAATAACGCTAGGTTATGCTTATTATTATTTGGAAGAAGTGTTATTAATGTATTAAATAAATTGTTTTACTTAATGAACATCTCTTTTTTATATAAACTAAATACATAATTGTAGTTTACACTCAGCAAATGCGATATTTCATATGCATCAACTTAATTATCTATAAGAGGGGATAACGTATTTAATAATAATGATAAGATAAAGATCAGTTTAAAGAGTTATGTCGGTTTATTATACTGGGGTTAAATTAAACTGCAAATTTTATGGATAAAAATTACTGATATGATAAAAACCAGAAATGCGTATTTTTAATTAAAAATTTAATTAACAAACTTTTACGATATAAAAAAAGAGATGATGCCATTACCAACCTGTGTTTTTGAATCTGGTCTAGCCCACCAGAACACTCCGGATCTTCGTAATTCGGCTATTTTCTGATTTAATCTGTGCGCCAGCACTACTGTTAGTGGCATACATTCTTCTGTTTCATCTGTAGCATATCCAAACATTAAACCCTGTTTAAAGAACAGAGAGAAAACAAGCGTGAGCAATATGGAATTTTAAATATATCTTATTCTTAGTTAGAAATAAAAACATACACCAAGCCATCACCGAAATGAGCTGTATGATTAAATAATGCCCTCATCTGAATAAGCAACACATCAGATGGAAACGCCTAATTTAACCAAGTTTATTGTAGCACAGTTTTGGAACATTCGAGGAAATTAATTTTTTTCGCAAGAATGTGGACATTATCGTGTGCAAGTAGAGGAAACAAAAACTGTATTGTTTGATTATTCTATGACGCCAATGAACTTCTAATGACATTAGCAAAGCTCGTAAAAATGACATATTAAAAAGCAACAAACGAAATATAATAAGAGATCGTTAACTTTCGGAGGTATCACTTAATTTTACTTCACAATCATTTAAACTTTTTTATACATTAACTGTAAACTTTAGATAGGAGTTATCAGATAATTACGACAATTCTTTGGTAAAGTCTTTTAATAATTCCTTTGTACAAAAAAAAAAACAACCACGTTTATTTATGACCTCTTCGTATATTTCACATGCTTGGCGCAACATTAAATAAACAAGTACGATAATGAGCAATTAATTTTATTATGAATTTTCGTTTTTATTATTTCGAAAGTATGCTTAAATATCTTTATTTCATCACCCTTGTCTAAAGCGATTATGAAAGATATTTATAAGAATATAAAACCGTTTAAAATAAGAACAAGATTGTATCTTTAAAAAAAAGCAGCTTGCTGATCAAAAATTATGTAAATAAGAAAGACAGTAATTTCAAAATCATTTGCCATCATTTTAAATTAGCGTTTTGCAAAACATTTTTCTAAATCTGATAATAGGCAGGAGATGATTTCGGTGTATGAAGATTTAATTTATGTTTCAACTAATATCAATTTACGATATCAGTTGAACTGTTATTATACTAATTAAATTTCATTGATTTTTATACAGATCGATACATTGCATTAAAAATCACCTAACTACCGGGTAATTTTAGAAATTGTGTACCTTTTCCACAACTGTATAAATAAAATATATTGCAAGAGATTCCGAAGTATTTGCACGATATCATGAAATAATAGCTAAAGAAGTTCTTGTCTTGTTTAAAGTATCTATATTTATAATTTATTTGAATATTTTGGGAAAAAAAGAAGAAATTAATATGAAGAGTATAAATGCTTTTCTTTAATATTAAATCAAATACCAAAATCGAAGTAGAACAATGCAAATAAGTTTAGAGTTTTCTGTAATTGTTGCGGGTAATTTAAATCTGCAGTCATAAAAACTCCTACAATTTTAAATTATTATTGCTGTTGTTCTGATGTGTAACATGCCTTGCAAAACCAAAATATAGATATTATGTATACTTAAAATAATATCCAGGATATCAGCTATATAATGCAACTATTTGACGTCATTCTCTGTCAACTGACGTGTACTTCTTCAATTTTCTGCACATACGTATAAATGCAGATACTAATATGACGCAAATGCTAAATTAAAAAAAAACAACAATTATTATAATCACTTGTATTGAGTCAATTGGATGCACAACAAACTGCAAAGATAACAGAACCGCATGCTTTTCAAAATAAGCTGACGATGTTCGGAGAAGAAATTAATACTATCTTTGGCATATGCTACACAAAGAGTAATATTGTAGCTTTATAGGTGCCGTAACCGGACAAGTAATAAAATACTCTGATAAGTTGTCATACCCTGTATCCTTGGTGGACTTTACAGGTAAAAAGAATTATTTTTTAATATCTAAACTGAAAGAGTTTTACGACAAGTTAATCTTTTACAGAACCTCGAGTTTAGAAAATGATAACAATAAACCAGAGGGAACCGCTATGCACTTCTTGGAAGGACAATAATGTTAGTACAACAATTGAGATATTCCAGGATAATTCTGGCATAAACTATTGAAGAATAATGAAGTGTCAATCATATATAAAACGCCCGAAATTTTAAACACGTCAGTTAATGTTGGAAAAATAAAGAACTGAGAATGGATATCGACAGAAAACTCGATAAAAAAAATGAGGTGTGGCCACCACACGACTTTCTTATACGTATGAAAGTGTTACTTCCGGTCCGAATTTTGAAATTTCATTTATACAAAAAATATTCCAAATCCAACTCTAAATACTTTTGTACTCTTCAGAAATATATATAGAATGCATAATTTACGACATATTTGCAAAAAATCGCTATTCGATAAGAGTAAAAGTGGTACTTCCGGTCTGAATTTTGAAATGTTTTTTATACAAAAGATATTTAAAAGTATATTCTAAATACTTTTATACTCTTAATGTACTTGCCTAGAAAGCATGACTTGCGAGATATTCGCAAAAAACTGATTTTCGATAAGAGTAAAAGACCTACTTCCGGTAGGAATTTCGAAAAGCTTTATTAAAACAATTTTTCTCAAATTTAATTTTGAGTACATTTGAATTCTTTATAAATTTGTTTAAACTTAGTAATTGACGAAATATTTGCAAAATTCGATTTTTTCACTGAAGTAAACTACTACTTCCGGTCTGCCGATTTTGCTCAAAATCTAATCAGTTCTCAAGAGGGAGATTATATTCGTAAATACAAAATTTGGAATTGATATCTACAGCGGTTTGACCGCTATCGTGGTCACACACACACACACACACACACACACACACACACACACACACAGAGACATTTTTTAAAAACCACTTTTTTGGTATCAGGGGACCTCAAAACGTGGACATCTGCAAAAATCTCGAGGTCGAAAATTTTCATCATCACAATACTTCCTTATACTACGTATAAGAAAGTAAAAGAAATTAAACGAACTAAAACTCTCTTTTTATCGCATATTTTGATATGTACCGGGTGTCCCAACAAGGGTAACGAGGTACGGTATTGGGGAAACGGATGTACCTAGAAATTTGAAACAAAAAAATTGTTGAGTAAATCGGCTAAGAGAAAATGATTGAAATTATTTTCGAGTTTCTGAAATGGCCTCCAGGGGGCGTAATTGCCATCCTGAATTTTAAACCCCGTTTTCTGCAAAATTTTCTTATATTAATGATAGTCATAGTGATTACTATTTTAAAGCTGAGAAAATTCAAATATTTTTTGTTAAATGCTTTTTGCTCTATCTCTGAAAAGAAAGTGGTGGGAGGCGCTAGAATATTTTCGGAAATAAATGTCGATAACTCTAAAAAGGCTGAACGTATCTTAATAAACTTGGAGTCGTTGAAAAGGGGGTTTCCTAGACTATCAATTAAACTGTGAGTGAGGTGACTGTTTGCTTACCTTGCCGCCAGATAGCGTTTTCTGACATAATCGCAAAAAATTCACTTACTGCAAAAAAAATAAATGCAATGATATCACTTTTGTTACGTCATTACATAGTCAATCAAGAGCCTAACAAGCCAGTGAGAACCGCCTCTCAATATCCTTATCCTAACCTAAAAAAAATTACATTTTGGGAAGCATTTCCACTTTAAGGTTTGTTATTAATGTCTAATTATTCCTAATTTACCAAATAAATGCTAATTTATTATTTGGGATGCCAAACGATATTTTAAATCGAAATAAAATTTTGTTATTTATCTTTATTACTTTTTTTTACAATATCTTCGAAAGCCAACAGGCCAAAACAATTATAAAATAATAAGTGTGGGAACAGTAAGGAAAATAACTTGAAGTCCAACGAGCCGCAATGCTTATAAAATAATAACAATAAATTATGGAATCTATGAAAGTAATAACTTGAGAACGATAAAACACAGCAAGTTTGATTGAAAGGAAAATCAAAAAGTGTTTATAAATGTTCAAAGTGCCTTCCGTCATTTTCTATGCAGTAATTTATCCTGCGTCCTGTATTTAATACGGCTGTACTGATTTCAGCTCTTGAAATATTGGCTACAGCATTTCGGATACGATCAATCATGTTTTCTGGGGTAGTAGGGCGAGTCTGATAAACAATATCTTTTAATCTACCCCAAAGGTAAAAGTCAAGGACAGTAAGGTCTGGAGATCTGGCAGTCCATGGAAACAAACGGCCCCTTCCTATCCAACGGTTTGGATAAGCTTGGTCTAAAAAATTCCTGACTTGTTGAGAAAAGTGTGCAGGACATCCGTCGTGTTGCAGCCACATATCTCTTCTCGTTTGTAAAGGCACGTTTTCTAATAAAATTGGCAAGTGATTTCTTAAAAAGTCCAAATAAGTTTCGCCATTAACATTATTATTAAAAAAAAATGGTCCTATAATTCGATCGCCTAAGATACCACACCAGACGTTCACACTCCAACGATTTTGATAGTTTATCTCAAGCATCCAATGTGGATTTACTGGCGACCAATAATGCATATTATGCAAATTGACTCCTCCATTGCTTGAAAAAGTAGCTTCATCGGTCCATAATATTCGAGATAACAAATCGGGATCCTCATCTATCATAGAATTCAACCAATGACAGTGGTCTAATCTCCTATCAAAATCAGTTTCTAAAAGAGCCTGATGTAGTTCAATATGATAAGGGTGTAGATAGTGATCTCTTAGGATTCGTTGTACCGATGATTTACTAATTCCTAAGCACAAACTTATTCTTCTTAAACTTAAATTGGGGTTAATGTTAACATAGGCAAGAACATTAATGACGTTTTGTTCGTTCCTATCGTGTCGATTTCTTCTAGGCACTGGATTAGGATGAACTCGTCCTGTTTCGCGCAAACATCTACTTAAGCGTCTAAATACCATTCTACTAAAATGTCTTCTATTCGGATAATTTGCTGCGTACACACGCTCAGCCACACAGGCGTTTTGATGACACTGGAAAAACACGTCCAACATGATGTATGCTTCCGCAGTTGAATAAGACATTTTTAATGCAATAAACACAATCACAGTAAGACAATTAATTTAAATATTAAAATTTAAACCGACTATTTAATACAGGATATCAAGAGACTTTGACACTTTGACAAGCATCAAACAATGACATGAAAAACGCGTAGAGTTATGTCAGATATAAACCACATTTGTTTTCATGTCAATCTTGATAATTAGAAAAGAATGATTTCCGTCAGAGGATTTTATTACTTACATTATGTCAATAATTTCGATTTAAAATATCGTTTGGCATCCCAAATAATAAATTAGCATTTATTTGGTAAATTAGGAATAATTAGACATTAATAACAAACCTTAAAGTGGAAATGCTTCCCAAAATGTATTTTTTTTTAGGTTAGGATAAAGATATTGAGAGGCGGTTCTCACTGGCTTGTTAGGCTCTTGATTGACTATGTAATGACGTAACAAAAGTGATATCATTGCATTTATTTTTTTTGCGATTATGTCAGAAAACGCTATCTGGCGGCAAGGTAAGCAAACACAATCACCTCACTCACAGTTCAATTGATAGTCTAGGAAACCCCCTTTTCAACGACTCCAAGTTTATTAAGATACGTTAAGCCTTTTTAGAGTTATCGACATTTATTTCCGAAAATATACTAGCGCCCCCCACCACTTTCTTTTCAGAGATAGAGCAAAAAGCATTTAACAAAAAATATTTGAATTTGTCTCAGCTTTAAAATAGTAATCACCATGACTATCATTAATATAAGAAAATTTTGCAGAAAACGGGGTTTAAAATTCAGGATGGCAATTACGCCCCCTGGAGGCCATTTCAGAAACTCGAAAATAATTTCAATCATTTTCTCTTAGCCGATTTACTCAACAATTTTTTTGTTTCAAATTTCTAGGTACATCCGTTTCCCCAATACCGTACCTCGTTACCCTTGTTGGGACACCCGGTATATATGTTTGATTATAAAAGCAGTTATATCTAGTAAACTAAGTAAAGTACCACGAACAAGTTTTGAATTTTAATAATCGCCATTTTATATTCTAGTTGTAAATTTGTGTTTAAAATAAATTTTAAACCAATCTAAATCTAATGTAAATTTGATGAATGAAATAAAGTTTTTGACTATACTTTCGAAAAATAACCGTTTCAACTACATAGTTAGTTTTGAGGTACAAGTAAAATGACAAAAAAAATAACACAGTCCACAAAAAACAAAAAAGAAATTGCAGTCCTTCACCGCGATAGAAAAATACTGAAAAGCAAATAAATTATTATTTAAAGGAACGGTCAAATAAGAATTAACAAGCTGTTAAATCAAAATACAATAAAAGAGCAGCTGCAATTTTATCACCTGGTCGCCAGCACCGACTTCTTCTTCATTTCGATTTTCGTGAACACCAGCGGCTATATTCGAAGACTGTTGGTCCAATGCAATCAGTACACTGCACGTCTTGTAATCAAATCCTGAAGTAAAATATAATCATGCAGGACAAAAACACATATGCATAATATGTTAATATATACCTAATCTACCGTATGTGTCAATTTTCATTAGGTATATGGATTCAATGTTTACATGCGATTTATACGTATACAAATAATACATGGCAACGTGTGTCACCCCTACCGTCCGTCACCAATCCCGACAACAATCGACATCACAACGACTTTCTCCGATCTTCCCACTTCTACATTAAATGTTTAGCTGCGAACACGTTGCGATCTAGTAGTTTATTATTATTTTCAGAATCCTTTTTTATTTACCTTATTTTTAATTTTATTATAATTACGCTTTTGTTTGTGACATGCAGCGTGAACGCAGCTTAATAATTCTCTGCATTTACTGAAAGGAAAAAGAAAAATCCTTGCAATGCGTAAATATTATTTCTGAGCGCAGTACAAACACCCTAGTCAATAGTCCAACAGCTACTGCAGTACTGCTAACTTGAGCTTGTATCGGTCTCGCGCTCGCATTGAAGAGAAAAGGTGGGGTGCCATGTTGTCACGTATTGCATGAATTAATCGCCTATGGCTAATGAAAATTGACACGTGCTGTATAGCGTTAGCAGTTACAGTTTTATCAGAATGTTGCGATTCAATAATATTTAACAAAAAAAAAACTATTTGAGAAATTTATAATTAAATACCTATATATTTTATGAGTTCATTTATATTTATGTGATTATCTTTTTTAGTATAAATAAAAATTAAATTAACACATAATTGCCCCCCCCCGCAACAATATTTTTTACATTTTGATTAATATATTTGGTAATTGCGGTTTTATTTAGCGATTAATAAAGTAATAATAAAAGAATATTACAACATACAATACTTTTATTTTTATTTCAAAATTCCTATTCCAATTCCATACGACACTGTTTATAATTTAAATTTAAACAGTGAACACGTTTCAACTAGCAAAACATCTGTTGGGCTTCCTACCTTAATTAGAGATAAAATTCAAGTAATTTTTCATATTTATTGAATAAATATAAACCTTCTTGGCAATTAATTGACAATGCTACGGTTAAGTCGTTCACTGTTGAGCAATAATAATTTCTAAATTAAGAATAAGAGATGAAACTTTAGTTTCATAATCCTAACAAAAACCGCTAATTAAAAACAGTTAAAAAAGAGATAGCGTCGTATAAATCTACTAAATAGAAAAACTTGCATGTGTAAAATAAAACTACTCTACCTTGTCTCAGAATAAGGAGTGATTCAAATATCACGCCAAAATGGTATATATTTGCAAGGTAATCTCATTGGTTCTTGCGTAGGCAAGTTTAACATGGGAAAATAAGTTCGGAAAAACGTCATGTTATATTTTTAACCAAGCCATAACCTAGTCTCCTACATTTTTACTTTGGTTTGTTATACTTTATTGTCTTATTAAGTAAAATCCATACTTTTATGTACAACATAAACATGAGTGATCAGACGGCTTTAGACCCAAGGAACAAGTGATCAGGCATTTGAAACTTTGAATTTGATGAATCTGTCAAAAACACTGTACGGCAGTGCACAGGTTCGTTTTTAAAATCGAACGTCCTACACTTAATATCATTGCAAAAATAACTATAGATGAGTCCATACCAAAAATGAACAGAGCAGTTCTATACAGATTCTTGAAACTTATTAATTTTAAGTAAGTGTTAATTAAATACTAATTATATTACCACATGTTCAAATACATGTTATATTTCGGATATGTCAAACATAATAAGAAACCTTTACTAACAGAGAAAGGTGAAAATATCTGGTGGAGAATAAAACAGTACAGATTATGATGGTCGTCCAATAATTAATTAGATGAAACATGCTTGAATGAAGCACACAAAGAAAAAAGTTGGGATTGCCGCAAATATAATGAGTGCACGACAAGGTTTTATTGAAAGCCTACCGACAGGATTAAAAAGCCCTACTGGTAAAGATACGCAAGGATCTGAATTGATATATGTAGGGTAACATTTTTGAAGGATGTTACAACAAATATTACCCAAGTTGGTAAGGGCAGCTGCACAGGTTACCTCCATATCATTGCGAGCACAATCCGATTGAAATGATTTGGGCCCAACTAGAAGATGAAGTTGCTTCAAAAAAATTCCCCTTTCATAATATTACTTGTACGAGAACTTTAAACAGAAGCAATTACAAATGTTACAATAATTGAAAAAAATGTGCCAACCAGGTAATTAAAGTAGCAAAAAGCATGTGAGACATAGATGAATTAATGATGTGTGACTTATTAATATGTCTAGCATAAGAGAATCAGACTAATTTGTGCATTTTTTTTGTTTGTAATTATAGTCTCAATTGTTGTATTTTTAATTTTTTTCACATGATGTGAACATTAAATTATTGTTAATTTCCAATATATAATAGAAATAAAATTTGTTATACTTTATAAGAGTATAAGTGTAAATTATTCAACTGAAATTTGTCTACATATTTTCAAAATACATAAATAGCGAATAATAATTAGTAATGTGTATATGTAATTATCTTTGCAGGTCGTATAAGCAACTACAGCCGATATAAATTTTTATATTTATTACTGTTCTATGTAAGATTCACATTTTCAAGAATGGATGCTTGAATTTACCTGCTCAAGCTTTGTTACAGTAATACGTATGATTTCTTTATTGATATTTAAAATAGAAACTAATAAGCAAAGTTTCTTCTGCTAATTCTTAAGAACGTCCTGATAAAATCTTCTTGCTCTCAGGTACAAATATTTAATAATAAATAGAATAGATTCACAATTTTCATGTTGGTATAACACATTCACTAAAATGCGTAGTAATTTTGTATGTATTTATAATGGCAATCCTCAAAACGCTCAGAAGAAAGTCTACTACTTTCATATAGTAAATGAAACACAAAACAGCTAAATTCTTAGTTAAAAATAATACAGTTCTTCTAACCTCAATTGTCATGATGTCATATCAAAGTGTCCACTACATTTAAAGCTGTGTGTTCCATGTTTTGGCGGGATATTTGAATCACTCCTTATTCTGAGACAGGGTATAACTGAGACTAATTAGTTACAGTTTTGCTGAGGTTTCCCTTACACCCAAACGAATGCGGAGAGGTCGATGACACTCCAAATATTTATTGTCGATGTTTAGCCATGGGTTGTTATTATTATTATTAATCTTTGTTGTATGTATTTAATGATTATATTCATATGGTATTCTATGCCACATAAATAGATAAAAGTATATATCTAGTACAGTTTTACAGTAGTATTGTTATTATGAGTTCAAAATGAGTTTAGATATTATCGTAAAACTTGTGAGGTTTTTTTCCTTGTAGATAATATTTGTGGATAATGTGGTTTAAGCAAAAGTTCTTTAAAAGGAGCGCATGCTTCAATAATAGCAAATGCCTTTACAACAGCCAACAGCTTTACGTCAATTACAAAGGGCTTCTGTGTCCAAGAGTTATTACGCCAGCGCCTGTGGTGTGAGTTAAGTTGACTGCTTCTCCGCATTCGCAAATGGAGTGTGAAGACCCACACATTTATTGAAGAGAACAGTAGAGTATACTGTCAACATGTAATGATCTCAACTGAGTTTTTTAATAATAGTAAATAATAAAAAAAATAGGTACCTTATGTCTATATATTATATACATATATTAGTCACTTTGTAAATAAATTTAGGTTAGTGGACTGGCAACACTGGTGATATAAAAATATTTATAGTACTGTCGACAAATATGTTTAGTATTATTTATGATATGTGTTTGTAATTGCTTTACACCGTCGCCATTTTCACTCCACATTTTTGCGTTTTACAATTTCTACGCCTGCTTGAATTCAAGTTAATTTTTAAATTTAACATTACAGTCCCATAAGCGCGGTTTAAAAGGTTTTTTAAGCTATAATTTTGAACACTATTGATATGAACTTTAACAAAATATGAATTCGGAATTACAGGTATCATAATACTCTTTCATCATCATACTGGCAATGTTATAGTTGTACGTGAGCATAATCATATGATTATAAAATTTTGTTATTTTGTAAATTAAATATTTAGGAATAATTCTGGTGTAGAACAAATGAAGACGTTTGAAAAGTTGCTGATTTAATAACATGAATATTTCTAAATCGCAATGAGTAAGTGATGTATAGGAAGATTGTAGGACCGTGTGGTACCGTATGCAACACTAATAGGAGAAGAATTCATGCTTATCTCCTAATACTCGATAAGATTGACATGCGAGTTTTATATTGGTGTTGTGAAGGAAGAACTTAAGACTTCACGCAAGGGTACAGCTAATCGGCAAGAATTTGAAATCATATCTTATAAACACTACTGTTTTAAATAAAATATTTTTTTTCCAAATCAATACACTTACACGTTCCTTATTCAGCAAAAATTGGTTATTCTATTTTTCCGCAAGGTGTATTTTTATAACTGGAAATGAATGTATTGATTGCTGATATTTTTGGAAGATTTGTAGGCGGTAGGAAGGATGTATTAAGAAATTTGCAAGAATAACAATTTCCCGTTTCCGCTAACAATAAAATTACAAGAAAAGTAGAATGTTTTTACTCTCAAAACTCGATATTTGAATATGTAAAATTACATATAAATCTCAAAATGACTAAGAAAAGTTTTATTTTTTAAAAGTAATATAATTTCAATCACTTAATATGTATAATAATATAATTTTAATATATTCAAGAAATACAATGTACAATTTATTTAAATCTGCCTCTAAAATGTTAATGATACTGTATCCCAAATGCCAAAAAAATGTTTCATTTTAGATTCAAGGGCAATCTTTATCTGTTATGAGAAATGCGAAGGCGAACAAATTATGTATGCAGGTATATTCTTTGTTATGTAAAGTTCTCCTTAGAATTTAAATATCAATAGATAAATCTACCAGAAAATTGAAATCTCATATAAAATACAAATATAAAGAACTTTTTTGGCTCTATCAATGTACAACCTAGAATATAACCTAATAAAATGAATAAATACACAAAATATCAATTTTGAATGCCATAACTATATACTGCTCTAAACACAAAACAAAATATTTTAACTATTTAGAAATGGACTACTTAGCTGCTATTGATTTCTAATGATTTATAAATTACACGCCAGTATTAGAATTGGCCGGGCGCCTGGCGTTTTATTGTGGATCTGATGTACCAAGCAATAAAAAGTGCAGAATTGCCCATGTACGTTTGATTTGAATTACAATATACAAATCTAATCTATTTATTTATTCAATACCATAATCATGTAATAGTAGCTCTTTGTATACCAACTATTAACAAAAATAATAACATGTTATTTATAGAGAAATTAAATATTTATCAGCATAAGAATTTTTTAAAAGTACGAAAATCACGAATAGAACTCACGTAAAATTCCCCATTATTCAGTATGAACGAGCGAGTTGCTGCGGAGCTATTTGGGTACAGATAATAAATGTCCTTTGGCATATAATACCTGTACTATTATTGTTAAAAAGAATGTATTTCAAAATAAAAATACTGACAACATAATAGAGACATACAAATATTAGTAATCCACAAAAAGTATGTATAGGTACAGTAGTTAGTATAAGAATGATATAGATTTAAATTTAAATGTAAACACGTTTTTAAACACAAACCAATGAACTATAATTTTGATGCTTCTATTTGGTACAGATTTAAAGCAAAAAAAAAAACATTATTATGAAATGTGAGAACAGTGATCGGTACATAATTTCATTCAGAAAGTTGTGCAGAAAATGTATAGAAACTCTATCACGCGATTTATTTATACAATTTTCTCTTATTTTACGCACTATACTATTTTAAACAACATATAAATAGTTCTGTGTAATAAAAATAGAAATTGTATGTGTGTTACAGGCATCAAAAGGTCTGGTAACCTATTTTTCAAATATAAATTTATCTCATTTCAATTACTATATTTTTTTTTACAGATATTGGTTTTAACAGTATTATGACGACGAATTATAGAAATTTCCTACTAATTTGAACATTTACTTAATAAAATCAGTAAATTAAACCAGATGCAACAAATAATAGTCAGGCCAATTTGAAATTAAACAAATATTAGTTGCTACAGATTACAAATTATTGGGTAACATTAATATATTCGCGACGTTAGATAAACGAAAAAATAACCTTGACGATCTTCTATGCGTTTAACGGTCTTTAACCTTGATATATATATATATATATAGCGTTTCAAAATTCACTAACAAATTAATAACATCGTTAGAAAGAAGAGCAAGTTCATGAATATCTATATGTATCTAAAAATTAGATCTATTTGGTTAGATATTTTAATTTAAAATTAACTTTATAATAAATGCAATGGGACATTATAGGTTAACATAAAATGATGTATGTTCAAGCAATAAGGCATACAGCTTCCCTATCAGATAGCAAACATGCTAAAAAAAGCGATCCCTGTAATCTTAAATGCATAATTTCCAATGAATCCTCAGTTTTAGTTGAAAGTTTTATACCTGATCACCAGCCCCCACATCGATTTCTTCTCTATTTGTGTGCACACCATCAGCAATGTTGGGTGACTGCTGCTCAATAGCAACCAGGAGATTCAGTGTTCGCCAGTCGAATCCTAATTGTTAATTCTTTATTATACAATTTCTAAGAGAACTGGGTATTGTATATGTTTTGTTTGTTACTTTTTTAACTTGTTTACTTTGTATTAATTATTTATATAGATGCAAAAGATACAGCAAAGCATCAACATAAAGGTGCAAAAGATCAGAATAGTGGAAGAAGTAGTTTTACATTCATAAGCCATGTTCACAAAGGAAAGAAATTCAAGCTTACCCTTTGATGAATCATCGTAGCCAATATGTGCCACCGTTTCTCTGACAATCTTTTGATAATCAACATTTGCCTTCGATGTAATTTCACCACACAATAAAATCATGCCTGTTTTTGTGACAGTTTCTAAAATAAATTAATATGAAAAATAACGTGTTTGTAATTATTATAAAGATACTCACCACAAGCAACTTTTGCATCCGGGTCTTGTTGCAAATGAGCATCTAATATAGCATCACTAATTTGATCACACATTTTATCTAAAACATAACAAGAATATATAAGTAAAGCACACATATTTTAATCACTGTTCGGAATGGTATTAAATTACGCCAAATTAAAAACACGTGGTTATTATTATTATAATGAAAGATAATATTCCGAAAATATGTACCACCAACACTGAAAGTATTTCATAACTAAAATGTTCTAATAATAGTGCCACTTTCCACAGAATTGTGAATGTTTATGATAGTTTTGTTTCTACGTTACTTGAGCGCAAAGGGCACAAACGCCATGCCAACTTTTAGGCGCCATTTTTTAAGCATCCTATTTATCACGGCTCTTCATAAATGCTCACCTGGGTGCCCTTCTCCTACAGATTCTGATGTAAATAAAAAATTAGAACCATCCTCCATGTCATACGGCATGTGGCCGTGACCGTTACTATAGCCATTCGTTAGAATAGAGTTTGGCATTCTGAACCTTGTCGAGCACGAACACTAATAATGATTTTTTACTGAGTTACTGTGGAAAAGAGACCCGACAACGCTCTTGTCAACCTTTTTATAACCTCGGCAACTCGACGCACACTCCGTCTTGTATATAATTTTGTAAACTATTATTGGATGATACACCTCAGCGCGAAATCTAAAGAAACCGACAATCAACGATAAAATAAAGTAATAATAATTGTTCTCTGTGTAAAGGTGCTTTATTCCGAACAAGAAATGCAATTTAAACGAAGAAATGCATTTAATACAGTTTGATCAAGAATTAAACAAAACGCTTATTTCACGAAATTACAAAATTATACAATTTAGAGATACTATTCGATAAAGAAAAGATCGTATGTAATCTGTGTAGTCTAAATATATACTTCTTCACATGCAGCACTTCGGAATGATGTATTATGGTTCATTATCAGTCGAGTCGGTACTATATAACACATACCCCACTTTTACGTTGTAACGATTTGCAAAAACATAAATAGGATTTGTATGTTAATATTTTGCAATTTGACATCACTGACATATGGAAATAAAAGATGCAAATTTTAATACGGAGACCTATACTTATTTTTAGTATACATTATGTTGTTAGAATGTTTCTTGAAACTTAGGTCTGCATCTGCATACATTACATATTTCTTTCTTTATCAAAAGTATCAGGTACAACGGTAGAACCAAATGGTAGGTGTATATATTATATTATTTATATTTATTTCATCTTTAAATGTACATGCACAACATTAATTTATTTATATGTATATAATACTTACCTTTAGTGTTTCTATGCACGTGCCCAAAATCACTTGTCCTCTTATCGGGATCTCA
This sequence comes from Amphimallon solstitiale, assembly GCA_963170755.1. NCBI lineage: Eukaryota > Metazoa > Arthropoda > Insecta > Coleoptera > Scarabaeidae > Amphimallon > Amphimallon solstitiale. The sequence goes on along the minus strand of OY720681.1, from coordinate 106,763,556 downwards.
TACATGGTAAGAGCTGTACGTATGCACATATGGTAGTTAAAGCTAATTTAATTTTCAGATTTTTCTTTGTTTCCGAAATATCTGATTTTAGTCAAATTTCTCTTTAATCTGGATGTATTGTTTTCAATAGAGTATAAAAAATTAAACATCTGATGTTGTATCTACAATTATACGGTACCGTATATCATCAATTTGCATTTTAGCGAATTTTGCGTTATAAGTACGATTTCTGTCCATAGTTCAGTTCAACATAGGTAATCGTTTTCGGGCAATGATTTTGAAATTTACTTTATAAATTAAATATCTAGGCACGACTCTGGCTGTAGAACAAATGTTGCATGTTGCCGATCTAATAATATGAAAGTCTCTAAATTGTAATGCGTAAATCAAATACAGACATCATTACATACAGACTTTTTTATTCAACTATTTAGGTAACTGGAGATTTTTTTTATAGGGCTCCTGTGGCAATGTTCGAACTAGCTTGATGTGATGTATATTGCACACTCAAATACCGACCAAATAACTATAGGTACCTAACTAATTTTATTATAGTGCCGCATTTTAGAAGATATTTTTAACTTTAATTTGCTGAAGCTAGAAAAAGATAACATGCTTTAAGATTTAAAGTATCTAGTAATTACGAAGCTGACAATTTATATTGCAACAGACATAAATAAGATTGGGTGTCATAGGTTTCATCATTATAATTCATCTTTTGGTAACTTGAACTTATACAAGAATGCCTTTAAAACATAAATAACTAATTTATCTAATATACAGGCTGTCCAGAAACTCTCCTGACAAACGAAGACCGGAGATTCCTCAGATAATTTTAAGACAATTTAACCCAATTCACCCTAGTCCGAAAATGCTTCCTAAGGGAGCTAGAGCTCTTTGAAGATGGCGCCTTGTAATTAGTTTTTTTTTTAATATCTCCCGAACGCTTCTATTTAGAAAAACAAAAACTGGTAGGTACCTAAGCTTATTTATCCTCCAGAGATGAATCGATTCTATCAATTGCGAATTTCTAGTACCGGTCATAGGCGTCCGTTTTGGGTAGGTTAACGGTTATTTTAACGCATACATTTTTTTTCTTTAACTTTTAAGCATTTGTGACACTAGATTATTAAATTTTCAGGTATTCTAGTACTAAAAGGTACTCTTACTTTAAGTCGGTAGGATACACCGTTTTCTAGCAAAATGGATTTGAAAAATTTTCGTTTTTTCGTAATTAAAATTCAATTTATTATTTTTTGCACTAGTTCGCTCTGAACTGCCAACAGAAATAAAACCTACGTTTTTAATTGTCAAATTGTTGTCAGGTCGCGAAGTTTATCTTTTAATTTTTTACTTTGTAGCATTCAAACACAACGATTTCAGTTTTAAAAAAATGGTTTCTACTAATGAAGAATACGCCGATATGCATTTAGTTTATGGCGAAATGAGGTGTAACGCTCGAGCAGCGCAACGTAGATACGCTGACAAATTTCCCAACCGTCGGCATCCCACTCACTCAACATTTACAGCTCTTCATCAACGATTAAGAGAAACAGGTTCAGTGGTCCCAAAAAAAAATCAAACAGGGAGACATAATGATGTAACAGCAGAACATGAAGATGTTATTTTAATGGAAGTTGAGGAAAATCCAGAAATTAGCGTTCGAAGACTATCTGCCAAGTACCCCACAATTTCATAATCTTCCGTAGGAAATATCTTACACAAAGAAAATTTATATCCTTTTCATTTTACAAAGGTGCAAGCACTGCTAGAAGGAGATTTTCCTGCTCGTGTAGAATTCGCTAGATGGTTACAAAATCAGATAAATCAAGATGAAGATTTTTTCAGGTTCATTTTGTTTGGTGACGAAGCTTCATTCTCAAAAAATGGAATTTTTAATGTACATAATGCACACTATTATTCGTACGTTGGTGACAATCCCCACGTTGTTCAAGAATTTAAACATCAGCATAGGTTTAGCATAAACGTCTGGACTGGAGTAGTTGACGATTATCTATTTGGACCTGTGGAATTACCTGCTCGTTTAAATGGTGTTGATTACTTACATTTCCTGCAAAATATTTTACCTGATTTGTTAGATGAGGTGCGTTTAAATATTCGGCAAAACTTATGGTTTCTACAGGACGGCTGTCCGGCCCACTTTAGCAGGAATGTACGAGACTTTCTAGATAATAACTACGAAGACCATTGGATTGGAAGAGGCCGTCCAGTTGCTTGGCCAGCAAGGTCGCCGGATTTGAATCCTTGCGATTATTGTGTTTGGGGATACATAAAAGCATTTGTTCATTCCGTTCCGATACAAAATCGTGCACAACTCTGGCTAAGGATACAAGATGCTTGCAACGAATTTAGACATAACTTTGGAATTTTTGCAAGAATTCGGCGTTCTCTAAGCAAAAGGGTAAATTTATGCATAGAGACTAATGGTCATCACATCGAGCATCTTTTGTAACTATCTACCTTTGATACTTGTTCTTTTTTTGGTAGTTTCGTTCCATTGTAATAAATACTTTGTTTTTAAAAACCTTCAGCTAAAATTTTGTTTCAAATTGATTTTTGCTTCTTTTCCCAAACTTTTTTTACGAATTGTGTGCTGCATTTATTGAAACAAAAGATGATTTATTAAATTAATTTTCATCCATGCCTTGATAGTCCTAGCCAACTTCGTCGCTAAAAATAAGTAGGTACATAATAAATTGAATTTTAATGACGAAAAAACGAAAAATTTTCAAATCGATTTTTTTTAGAAAACTGTGTATCCTACCGACTTAAAGTAAGAATACCTTTTAGTACTAGAATACCTGAAAATTTAATAATCTAGTGTCACAAATGCTTAAAAGTTAAAGACAAAAAAGTTATGCGTTAAAATATCCGTTTACCTACCCAAAACGGACGCCTATGACCGGTACTAGAAATTCGCAATTGATGGAATCGATTCATCTCTGGAGGATAAATAAGCATACCAGTTTTTGTTTTTCTAAATAGAAGCGTTCGGGAGATATTAAGAAAAAATAATTACAAGGCGCCATCTTCAAAGAGCTCTAGCTCCATTAGGAAGCATTTTCGGAGTAGGGTGAATTGGGTTAAATTGTCTTAAAATTATCTGAGGAATCTCCGGTCTTCGTTTGTCAGAAGAGTTTCTGGACATCCAGGATGTCCAGAAACTCTACTACCTACTTTCTAGAAACATGCCTCGTCATTTCTGATGTCCTACCTAAATAATTCATCATTTCTTGTACTAAAGATACGTTGTCGTACCTATAAGCCTATGCCGCAAGTTCGTTGTTTTTATTCACGTTTGAAATTCTTGTTGGGTCTGTACTTCATTATCATCTAAAATTCCATTTTCCCTTCTTTTTGTTTTGAAATAGTTGAGTAGGTATTATAAGTATTATACTTCCATTTACGCCATGTAGTATATGTTGCTATAGGTTACATATACTTACTATAATCTTACTATATCTGCGAATTTTCAGGATTTTAAGTTGACAACCAACATTACGTTGTTGTATTGTTGGTGATTGTCATTTCACACACCTTGTGACTCAAATGTGACATTCTCAAATTTGCAATTAAAGATAAATACAGTTTATATTCAATTTCTTTTATCGAGAAGTCTTCTGCGCAAGCTCTTTTTATTAATTACAAATATTATTTAAAAAAATAACATCCCATAATCAAATTTAAGCGTTTCTTTGAAAATATTACTAGTAACCGTTTCATATAATACACATGCTACAGAATTAATAAAATTTGGCGTAGGTATACACTGGTATACAGTCTAGTCAGTGATATGATTGTGCATTTTGGGTAGGAAGCGATTTTTTGGGGGTTTCGTAGGGGGCTCGGTCAGCCTAAAACTCAATTTCCGGGGTTCGGTCGCCATCTTGAATTTAATAATGTAATTAGATTTTGTTTAATTTTTCTTCTTCTTCTTTATTGTGGCTTTGAATTATATAGACTATTTAGTCTTTTACTCTTCATCTGAATGCGGTGAATCTTGGAATGTTGGAGTTGAATTTGATTAGCTATTATTTATTTTTATTTTGATTAATAATTAAAGTAGAATCATTTTAGGTCTTTTGTGTTTGAAATTTTCATTTCCATCATATGCAAGTGCTCTTTTAAGATTTTGATTTGAGTGATTTTCCATCTGGTTATAAAATGTTTAATTTTTGTATCCAGCAAGGCCAACAAAAAAAAATGTGAAGAGTATTTTTGTAAAGAAATTTCGGATGAGATAACTATTGAATTTTTAATTATACCTATAATAAATATGTTTTAGCATTCGAGTTTTTCTGCTCTTTGATAACTCTTTTGTTATCAATTTGATCTTGAAACGTTTCTAATAAAATAATTATATCAACTACTAATATTCTCTTCACAAAATTTTTGTTGACCTCAAAAATAATTTCACCCTTAATTTCAAGATGGCGGCCGATTGACAACACCCCTAGTGGGCCCCTGTAGCGGAAATTGAATTTTACACTTTACAATTTTAACTTTAAATCTTCCCAAAATGCAAGGTTGCCCTTTGTGTAAATATGGATTAATTTGACTAATAACAAAAATTGTAAAACAAAATGAAAACTAAACAGAAAAAAACGGTAATGAGAACGAAACAAACAATAATTTATATTCATGGCAATTGCCATTAAAAATTTTTTAGTTGTATACAGGGTATCCCAAATAATACTACTTACATATTAAAGTAATGATAATCAAAGAGTTTAAGTGCTTTTTATTAGCTTATTTTTAAATTTAGGACGATAGTGTATACTTTCCTTTTTGTTTAGAATTTAACTCTCTTTCAAAATATGTCAAAATATACAGGATGTTCCATTTAAAAAATTGTTGCTTTTGTGAATATCTCAGAAACTAGCTCTTCAATTGTTTCTCTGTTTTGACTAACTTAATCAGCAAAAAAGTCCTACTAGGTTGCTAATTTAACCGACTTCGTAGCTCCAATAATAACAAAGTTAGCAATAGTGCAGCGTTAATTTGGGATACCCCGTATATTTCATATGGGCAAAAACATTATTACATATTATGTTGTTCTAAAATATATAAATAACAATCAAATCTTATATACATGTACTTAGATATACAAGGTGTGTATAAATTGGCGGACCCACTACACGTGGCGACATTCTTGGTCAAATTTTGAGTTAAAAGTCCTAATCCTAATAATGTATCAGGCTTCCTTTGTCTTCAGAATGAATTTTAAAGAAACATACATTTGGCAACATTGAACACGCATGTGCTAGTTATAATCTTCGGAACATTTTTACACGTCGTCATGTGAACCTTACATTTTAAATTTAAAAAAGAAACAAACGAAATAAAATTGGTTTCTTAGATTACATATTTATTACGAAAATATTACAAAGTTTAAAATTTTTTTGATAATATTGACTAATTTTTGTACATCTTCTTGATAGAAATCAATGTAATTATTACCTACATAATTGTTCGAATTGAAATCCATCAGTTTGTAGACATAGCTGCAATCTTTGTGGTATTGTTTGTACTATTCGCTCAAGTCTTTCTGGTGTGATTTCTAATACTGCGGCTTCAATTCGGGCTCTAACTTCGTCAGCGTCCTGTGGAGGTGTAGCGTAAACTTTACCTTTAATGAAACCCCAAGCAAAAAAAATCTAATGGATTGAGATCGGGGGATCTCGCAGGCCATAAAAGGGGACCGCCACGACCAATCCATCTGTCTGGGAAGTGTTCAGTCAACCAGTCTCTTATCTTACGAGCAAAGTGCTCAGGAGCTCCATCATGCATGTAAATCATATTACGGCGTACGTTCAGCGGTATCTCATCAATAACTTGTTTTAAAACATTTTAATATTCACCGACATCTAGACGAATTGGTAAGTAAATTGGTCCAACCACCCTGTGGTTTATTATACCCAGCCAAACGTTAACAGAAAACCTTCTTTGGTGATCGTATTCGCGAAATTCATGTGGATTTTTATTTTCCCAATGATGAAAATTATGAGTATTAAACGCACCATCTCTGGTGAATATGCACTCATCACTTCAAAGAATACGTCTTAAAAAGTCACCTTCTTCCTGAATTCTATTTAAGATTGTATTGTAATAATTGATTCGAAATAAGTTATCATTTCCGTAAAGAGGCTGAACTTTAGAAACATGGTATGGACGAAGCAAGTTTTCTCGTAGAACCAAATGAACAGTCTTATTACTGGGAATATTTAGTGTAGAAGCTAATTGACGGGTACTCGCAGAGGGATTTTCCTGTATTGTGGCTAGAACTTGCTCTTCTAGTTGCACGGTACGCCTTTGCCTTGGTCGACCTGCGTTCGCATTTCTTGGAATAAACGAACCTGTTTCACGAAGTCTTTGGTCCAGCCTTCGAAATACATTTTTACTTGGATGCCTCCGATTTGGAAAACGCACTCGATATTCCTGCCCTGCCATGCTAGCATTTCCACGACAGAAACCGTATATCATGTACTACATATCGGCATATTCGTTGAACGTAAAATTCATAATAAACAAACAGAACAACTAGTAAACACGAAAACCCGAAAACTGATTAAAACTATACAAATAAACACGAAAAATAAGCAAGCCGAATGAAATAGGTAGATTACAAAGTGTCAAAATTTGACAGTAGTAATGTATTTGACTAGAACAACATTAGGCTGCCTACTTGTTGTTTTACAACGTTGTCAGATGTGTTTTTCGTCAAAATAAGTTAATAAACAAATATTAAAAACAAACTTTAAAATAAAAAGAAAACTTTAACGAAAGGATAATAACAACAATTCTTCTTTCTTCTAAATTGTAGCTCTTTCTGTCAACAAATATCAAGTAATAATGCTTATTTCAAGACTTAAAGTCCGAACTTTAGAAACCTCGTGCAAAGATATGGAGCATGGTACAACATTTTCGTATTAGGATTTAGGACTCCGAATTTAACGAAGAACATCGCCGCGTGTAGTGGGTCCGCCAATTTATACACACCTTGTATATATTTTTAAATATAAAGACTTCTCTATGATTTATTTACTTAAATAATCATGTACATAATAAGACAGAAATATTTCTATATTGATTAAATATAGTAAATGTGTAACTATAGCTGTGCTATAGTTACACAGTATCAATTACTTTTTAAAGTTTTACTAAATTTGATACTCCACTAAATATATTCTAAAATTGATCGAAATGTAAAGTAAGTACCTAGGTATTATATGACTAAAACCAGCTCAACAATTTCACTATCTTTTGCAGTAGCCACCTACGCGTACGCTCATAATCTTCTATGTAATAATCTTGTGTTGTATAGATAAAATTAAAGACAGTCTCGAATCAGCACTGAAACTTACTTTATAAACAAAGATGCTTAGGAAACAATTTCCATGTCCATGAATGAAAGTGTTTATAAAGCGGTAAATTCATGTAGGAGGAACAAGTTATTAAAAATAGAATTATGGAATGGGAAGTTTAAAAAGATAACAGCCAAGATGTATTCCTTCTATGTGTATTATGTGGATTGCTTTACTAAAACTAAATGTTTTGTTTCTAATACAATATTACGTCTTTACCTATAATATGCATATTATAGGTACATACATGTTAGAATCACTCTTTTAGGCATTTTCTTGGAATCATTATAAAGTATTGTTACAATAAATTTAAACATCTAGTTTAATTTAGAAAAGATATATTCGGAGAGCTTTATGTACGTACATATTAAATATTTGAATTGTGCAATAGTGCAGTAATGCAGAGACATTCAAACAGATTTTCTAACAGTGGCAAACGGGCAATTGCTATCAGGATGGATGATGAAGCACTAATTTTTCTTCTGACACGTGAAAATATTTGAAAAATTTCTTTTTGTCTTTTCGTAAATCCGGGAATTAGTGGTGAAATTCACCAAACATGTATCCAAACTCTTTTGTTTGGTTTCTCCTCTTCTTGCATAGTAGCAATTAAAGCAAAAACAAATTAATTTTCGTCAGATGAGGAACTACTCATGTTGATCGGATCACTACTACACACACAATGTTGTAAATAATTAAATATTGTATCACGCACATGCACACCAAGCCAGGCGACTATTTCGCCTCACTTCGCCTCGCTTCGCCTCGCTTCGCTTCGCCCTAGTGTGTGGTCTCCGGCTTCGCGACACTGCTCTTCGCCACGCTTCGCTTCTCCTCGCTTCGCTTCGCTTCGCCTCAGTGTGCGGGCACCTATGGGGCCATGACGAAACACAAAACAGTGCGAATCCGGGGATTTTTCGTGGATTGGTTAATTTATTGGCAGGAATTGACATCACTCTCAAGGACCACATCCACAAGTCTAATAATAGAGTTTTTATGGGTTTGTCAAAAACCATTCAAAATGAATTGCTGAACAGTATCTACGAAGTTTCTCACACTTTGATTCTAGACGAAATTAAGAAAGCCCACTATATCGCTATACAAGCAGACGAGACGACAGATTCGGCTACATTTTCCCAGTTAGCTTTTATAGTTCGATACGAGTTGAACTGAAATATACAAGAACGATTTCTGTCTTTTCTGTAACCAGAGAATCATACTGCTGATGGCATCAGCAAATGTTTATTGGAAGAACTTAGGAAAATTAAATGGGGCCAAACGCCTGCAAAATTAATATCCCAAAGCTATGTCTTCAGGCAAAAATTAAATATATTTACAAAAATGCAAATTATATTCACTGTTACGCGCACCAGTTAAAACTGATAGTTGAAGGGGCTGCCACACATAACAAACAAGTGAAAGTTTTCTTTTGCAAACTAGATGGTTTTTCTACTTTTTGAACAAGATCTCCAAAGCGTATTGCTATATTGGATGAGGTTGTGAAAAATCGACTGTCGCGGGCTGCACCAACCAGATGGAACTTTAAATCAAGATGTGTTGTGAGTGTCTTCAGATATAAAAAAGATCTTATCACATGATGACCAGGAACAAGGAAAGCTGTAGGCTTGAAAAACATTTTAAATGATTATGATTTCAATTACTGGTTATATTTTTTTTAATAAAATCATACCACATTGCGACATTCCCTAACATCGTCAAATTGACAGTATTAAAATACAGTCTTGTGTGTCGTCATTTAAATCGTTAATTCAGCATGTGAGGAACTCAATTGATTACGATTATTACAATGAAAATAGTGATATCGATGAAAAAGAAGAGGAATATTCCCGTCAACGGAACAGAAGACCCCGTTATGAAGACAAACACAAAATGGTTGCTAAAAAAGTGTGCGACATTATTATTAACAATATTGATGATCGTTTTTTGTTTAGTGATCACCTATCTATAGCTCTTCTTTTTCAACCACACTTATTTTCAACATATCAATATTCTTTCCCCGAAACTGAATTCCAAATGGCCGTGAAGACTATTAATTTGGAAACAATTGCTTTAAGCTTGAATTGGTAGTTTTGTATAATAGACCAGATTTTGGAACTGCTTCATCTGCTCTAAAATTACTGCAATGTTTCTATGAAAATTATTTATCAACTACATTTGCTGAATCTGTGAAGCTATTGAAAATATTTTGCACCATACCAATGACAACAGCTGTAAGTGAACTGTGTTTTTCTACTTTGAAGAGAATAAAAACATTTTCTAGAAATACCATGCGGGAAAGCAGACTATGTGCCTTAGCAATGTGTTCCATTGAAAAACAATTACTGACATCAACACCAAACTTCAATGAATTAGTTATTAATCATTTTGCTGATCGTAAGGAACGGCGAATGGATTTTATTTTCAAACAAGTTAATTAAATAACATATTGAGTTTATTTTTTTGGTCTGTACTTAATTTTTGATATTTAACACTCAGACCCCCCGGTGCACTCCCCTCTCAAAAATCACGGGCCGCCACTGTTTTCAAACCTACCTTGTTAATATATGTATATGATACGATTTTGAGACGCGCCTCATTATTAGAATAATATTCTATATTTATCCATAAACAAAACAAGATATCTAAAAATTTATAACGTGCCGTACATTTCATCATATTTCTTCTTGCAATTTTAATAATAATAATATATATTCCTGTCATTACAATTCCAAAGAATATCGACATTGTCATAATTTCAATCCATAGTTAGTATAAAATACAACAAACAAGCCTACAACTTAAGTAACAAATTAAAAATTATTAAGTTATACGAATTACGAATTTAATCTCCCTCTTGAGATCTGATTAGATTTTCAGTAAAATCGGTAGACCGGAAGTAGTAAGAAGTTTACTTCAGTGAAAAAGTCGAATTTTGCCAATTATTCGTCAATTACTAAGTTTAAACATATTTATAGAGAATTCATATGTACTCAAAATTAAATTTGAGAAGAATTTTATTAAAAAAGTTACGGTACGTTACGAGTATAAAAGCATGTATATACATGAATCACAAACAAATAAAGAAGAGCTAGACATAAATAAAAAATCAATTATTTAAAAATTCTTCAGTAGAAGCAACAGTAATTCCAGCTGCCAAATTTAGCAAACATGCCAGGTAAAAGTGTTAAACATAATAATATAGAAGACAATAGACAGTGAACTCAAGTAAGTAGTTGAAAAAAATACTCGTCATTGCTGTAAAAACATTTCGACAAAAGAAACTGTTTTAACGATTTCCTAAAACCATATAAATTATTTATATTTTTAATGACGGGAGGTAAATGATTAAAAAGTGTACATCCTATATATTCCAGATGTTTTTGGAAGAAAACCGAATGGTGCCGCAGGTGGTAAAAAGCGACTTTTGTTGTTGGTATCATGACCATGAATCTTTCTATGCAGTTGAAACAGGCTCTTATTTTTATATACGAAACTCAACGTTTCGTAAATAAATGTCGAGGGCAGGGACGTATTTATAGCTTTTTGTTGGGGGGGTTCTAACAACCGATTTTCGTTTTTATCCCCTATGCTGAAGTGAGTATAAACGTGTCTTGGTTTTGGGGTACCTATTTAAAAGAAAAATATCACATGATTGAAAATTTATTAAAACTTAAGATATTTATTTTTACAAAATTAAGTTCATTCTCTTTATTCTTTCAGCTAACTTATTTACAATTGCTGAGGAATCTAGTTCTATTGCCATATTTCGATGAATACTCATGAGCGCAAAGCCTGTAAGTCTCTCGTCTCCCATTCTATTCCTTAGATACGTTTTTAGTCGTTTAAGTGTGGAAAAAGTACGTTCAGGAGTGGCAGTGGATACTGGGAGTGTTGCTAAGATTTGAAGAAGCTTCTTAATCGTTGAGAAAAAAAGTTCATCACATTGATCCATAGCTTCTAATACACTAAGGGGCTTTTCCTGATTACACCACTGGTTGTGCCAAAGCTCATACTCGCTCACCAAAAGTTTTATTTCAACTTCACTAAGAAATATTTCTGCTAATCTTGCTATAGATTTCCTTGCTCTTTCAGTGTTTTGGGTCCGGTCAGATAGGAGCAACTGAATTCCTGAAATTGTTTCTTCGTGATGCTTAAAGCGAGCATCAAGCTCACTGACTACATGTTCGATAAATGGGTAAAATACATTTCGCCTATAGTAAACTTCAGCTGTGTCCCCTAATACATTACTGCGGTTCATTTGTCTTCCACTTACTCTTGGAACACTTATACCAGTTGCACTTAACATTTTTGCTTCCTCAAAAAGGTTTGAGAATTCCCGTTCATCACGTAAGTTCTGCAAGGTGGTTTTTATTGTTTTTACATATCTGCAAGTGTTAGTTAAATCTACATTGCCTTTTTGCTGGGTTCGGTTTAAGTTTGATGTATATGAAAAAATTTTCCTTAAAATTGTCAATGAAGCTATGAACTGATTATTTTCCATTGCAACTTGCAAATGGCAAGCTTGTGTTGCAAGTTCCGCCCTTCCAGACTCTTGAAAAACTTGAAGTGCTGCAAGTACTATAGAAAACATCTCAGCAAACCTTTCGACGGCTGTGTGTTTTTCCGTCCAACGTGTTTCACAAAGCGATATAAGCGTTGAATGAGGCGCTCCAATCTCGTCCGCAGTTTTTTTTAGAAGGCCATCTCGAAGTGCCGATTGTCGAAAGAAGTTAACAATACTTTTAATAGTTCCGATGCAGTTTCGAATTGCAGAGATCTCGCATGAATGAGCCAAAACTAAGTTTAATGAGCTGCACAGTGTACGAACTGTGCTCTGGGATATTTGTCCAGAATTATTGTTCTTACGCTTTTAAATCGTCCGCTCATCACAGCCTCATCATAGCCCTGACCAACTAAATTCTCTATGTCTAATCCAAACGACTTAAGTCTTTCCATGATCGTCGAAGCTAAAGCTGATGCTGTAACATCATTAACGTGGACAAATTCAAGGACATCTTCTCGAATAAGAGCCTTTCCAATAGAGCAGTCGACATAACAAAGACAAAGTGATAGCTGTTCATGACGCGATACGTCTTGAGTTTCGTCGGCAAGTACAGCAAAGAAACCTGACTGTTTAACTCTATTTATTAGTTGCTCTTGAATAGCACTTCCACACAATTCAATGATTTCATTTTGAATGATGGAGGATGTGTACATACCCCGAGTATGACTACTTTGAGAAAGTAAGTGAGTTTTAAGTACTTCGTCACCTGATCGCGCACGAAAACGAAGTAGTTCCATCATTAAGTTGAGGATCTATAATACCGATTTCACCAGAGTCTTGATTTCCCCTCAGAGGCAACTCCTGTCGTCCGCAAAATAAGATTGTGTCTACTATAGCACACAGCCTCTGTCTATTTTTTTCGGCAATTTTTTTATTTTGCACATTAAATGACTCTGTAACATCACGCGATTGACCTTCCATAACGCTTATGAAATTTCTTGCCCATTCAACAGCATATTTAAGATACTTTCTATTTCGATGATGTTCGATCTTTTCGAGAGCTCTTTTCCAGTTATGAAATGGCTTTGTGACAAAATCTTCAAGTTTTTGATCACCTTGACCACCTTCGGTCTGTCCAAACAAAACGCACATTTTGCAAAGTGATCCTTGTGATATATTTAAATAAACTAACCATGGGTTCTTTTGGGTCCAATGACGTTGAAAACAAAGATTTCTTTTACCACTGATGGAAAACTTAAAAGTTATAGTATTGGTTTTTTTGACAAATATTTGCCAATATCGTACTCATCTTCCTTTATAACAAACTCTAGACTAGCTAAGACACGCTAAGGAATGTCAACTATTGTCAACCGTCGCTCGACGACGTAGAAATTCTTCTCTAAATGTAATGTTGCCGACTTGCCGGTATTGCATACAGAATTTATACGCACTTGGTGGGCACTGCTGCAAAAGTACATTGAAATTCAGTATATTTATTTTAAGTTTTTTAGATCTAATAATAATTGTATTCAATGTAATTCTAATACCGCAGAAGAATGATGATAATTCTGGGCGGTTCGATTGGGGAAGGGGGGGGGGTTGAACCCCCTAACCCCCCCCTTATATACGTCCATGGTCGAGGGCAGCTACAAAATATTTAATTTAATAAAATGAGCCTTACAAGAATCGTGTTGTTTTAGATTTTCAATTATACTAATGGAACGCTTTCTTAAAACTCTTGCATATATTCTTCATCATTCATAATCTGCTATCTTGTGGTGATGAACAAGTCAGGCCTTGGGCCTTTAACTTTTAGTCTTATGTATGTTTATCTGGATGTGACTCGGAGGAGATGTGCTCTTTCAGAGGATTATGGTGGTATGTGCCTAAGTTAGTGAGAGCCTAGGTCTTTTGTGCGGCAGATATATTTCTGGGTCGTATGCCATTTCAGGAGTGAGCTTTATATTTTCGTTCTTGTCGATGGAGTTGTAAAATTTTTCCGAGAGGTCCTCGATGAATTCTGAGATAAGAAGGGTGTTTGTTTCGGCGTGAGTTTGTGTGTTTCTTACAAACCAGGGGGTTTTCAGTACCATCCTGAGGGAGACGTTTCGGAATCTTTGTATAGTTTTGATGTAGATCGGGGCGGTGTGTTTCCATATCTGAGATCCGTATGTCAGCGAAGGTCTGAGGATTTGCTTGTATATTCTTAGTTCGAGCTTCGGTTGGAGGTGCTTGCGGAGCCCAGGAGTGGCCAGAGGCTGCCCCTGCCCATTTTCGTCTTCTTTAATGTTGTTCTTAGGTGGTATGAATATGTGAGCCTCCTGTCCAGGTTGATCCCTAAGTATTCACTCTTGGTAGCCAAGGTATTTCTGCGTGATATATGTAAACATTTCCACGAAGTGGTTTTATCTTCCTTCTGAACATGATTGCTTGAGTTTTCTCTCCGTTTATTTTTATACGCCAAGTTTGGCACCAGGCTATAAGTTTGTCGATGGCTTTTTGGAGGGTGGAGATTGCTGTGGTAGGATTAATTGAGGATGTCAGGATGGCGGTGTCGTCTGCGTATGTTGCTAGGGGGGTATTTGGGGTTCTGGGGATGTCTGATGTTAATATTGCAAATAGGTGGGGGAAGAGCGTGGAGCCTCACGGGACGCCGGCGGTGAGAAGTCTGGGAGTCGAGGACAAAATCTGTTAGAATTACAAATCAATTGGGCTAATTAATTAGTGTTCTCAAATTGTTATTCAAATAATAATGAATCATTAATTCTGAAATGTGGAAGAGCACAATCTACTTGGTAATATACAAACTTTTACCCTCCAAATCAGTGACAGATCGTCACTCTAAAGCGGTATTATAATATTTTTTGTACTCGCTTATCAAAACCTGTCATTTCACGATTCGATTTGCGTGAGTAAAAAGTCACTTTAAACACGAATGCTTAAAAGTAAAGTTGGTACTTCCTAGAACTTGATTAATTTAGTGACATTTTAAAATCATAAATCCCTAATCTTTAATAATATGCTACCCAGTTCGTTGTTTTTCTATGAAAATAAAAGGAAATGAAATAGAAATTGTTATATTTGGAAGGTATGTAATTCAATGTCAGAACAGCAACAAATATTATATAAATTACCATTATTCATTCTTTTCAGAAATTGAAACGGAACAATTATTAAAAATTTTGACTGGGCAATTTTGACAACCAGAGATTGATACCCCAGGGATTAACTAGTTTGTTTGAATTGATCTTGATTGCGAAGGTAGAGTAACGTTGATTGTATTATTACATGTATCTTGTATTTCAGATGTCGAACAAGTTGCAGGTGGAGTCGATATCTCTAACGGGGTCATTGTTTTAGCCAATTCTGCAACCGTAGATGATTTCCATCCACCATGGCTTTTAATTGAAAGCAAGTCACCTCCTTGGTTTGCCAACAATGTCGCTGAATTCCTTCGGAAACAGTGACCTGTGATGTTACTTGCGCTATCAAGCTGAAGGTACTCAGCTATTCGCATTGGAATTTTGCCAATTGTATTAAGACCAACAGGTGAACAAACACACTTGCCATTGCGATATGTTAAAAAGAATCGCTGCTGGCTGTCCGGTCTTAAATTTGCATTTTGCCGAATTAATGCAATCCATTCGGGCTTAATGATTGCAAATGTACGGCTGTTACCTGTTTTAGTTTCTGGAATTGTTACGATAATTAAATTCGATTTAAATTCTATGTCTCGCAATGACATTTTGCAAAGTTCTTCACGTCGACACGCTCCAGAAATACCCAATATTAATACAGCCTATAAATACATATCTTGAATTGAGTTGGTCTTTACTTGATGTAAATCCATTTCATGTGAAATAATACAAACAAATACATATAGTGCTGTATGGAATTTAAATATACGGAAATAACTTTACCTTCATTAGTAGGAACAAAGAATTTGGTGCTGCAACAATAAATTTAGTAATTTGTTCTTCGGTTAATACTGCTGATTTTTTAGGCTGATGTTGCTTCGTTATCTGTTTTAAATACGCTATGAGTTGTGCATATTTAGATATATCCGTATTATCATATATCATTAAGCATGATTTTAACATAGAATAAGTGGACCATAATGATTTATTTGATTGTAAATTTTGAAAATAAACTAATAAACAATTTTCGGAGTATTTTTGTATATTTTTAGATCTAGCCCAAGTTACGAATTTAGTACAAGTTTTTTTGTATACGTTTTTTGATTTTATGGGTAATAAATTATCCACTGCAATATTGGCAGCTTCGCGAATTTCAGGCGGTGTACATTGCATTTCATTATCAGAATTCATGGTGTTGGTGAGGTTTTTATTTTGTATGGAATTTTTTGAATTTGATAATTTTAAATTAAATGTCACTTCAAATAATCAATACTCCTCAAATTTTTTTAATTAATATCAAGGGATTAGTAGTGTGTCATAAACGATAACGTATTTAACAATATGTATTATTATTATAGTTTTCGTACAAAAAATATTGTACAAACTTCGTGCGTGAAACATTTCGCGAATTCGTGTCCATAAAGCGCTCGCCTTTCGGCTCGTGCTTTAAACTGGTCACTCATTCGCGAAATATGATTTCACGCACTTGGTTCGTAAATAACTATTTTGGTTTTGCATTACGAAAACTTTTACTATAAATCTGTTCAAATATTTATACAAATAATCGACTGTCATAGCTTTTACATTAGGGCATCTCAATTGTATCATAATGGCAGAGGACATACATTGATGCATATTTTAAAATTAAAATGTATGTTTAATTAAATTTGGTATGAATAAATTTATTACTAAAAGTATGTACACTATTAATAAACTAATGCCAGTTAATTAATGTTAATGAGTTTAGATCGTTTTGAGAAAGTAAATATTTAAATGTACTGAATGCGATTAAATATTATTAATAAGCCTTATCAAATATATTTAGAATAAATACAGATGCTGGTGAATTGTAAAAGCAAATAAAAACTGAAGATTATTATGTAATAATCGGTTACTTCTAATGTTATCTAAAATGTGCAATTTGCAATACAATGTAATTAGAATTCGTTAAATTTTGATTGCGAACGAAAACTTCAAGGTAACAACTTTGGAAAGCTCGTGCAGATATTTAAGGTATTTCTGGAGATGAATTGTATATTCTACTACTGAGTATGTATTACGTTATTGAAGTTGATACCCAGTGAGCACACATACGTTAATTCAACGTTTTTTAGACGTTATTGTGTTGGTATAACGTTATAAGTCGAAAATTTTAACGTTTCTAATTAGTTGTATTATGACGTCAATATTTTAACGTTTATGTGACGTTTTGTTAAAACCTATTACACCATATAGATCAAAAAGACTCGTCAAATTAACGTTGCCGACATGTTGAATTTTAAAACATTTATAGGAAGGCTTATTTTAACGTTTCCTTTTTCAACGTTTTATACACGGTGGTGTACACCGCGATTATGTATTGTGAAGTAATTTTTAACGTTAGAATAACGTTTAAAAATAAGGTTGTTAGGGTGTACATTTTACAACGTTTTTATTTAGACACATTTTCATGTTGCTTGTCGACGTTTTATTTACGCTTTCATATAACTTTGTAATGTATTGTAAAGTGATTTTTAAGGTTAAACTGAAGAGTAATATTAACGTTGCTGCAGTCTACATTTTTAAACGTTTTTTACTGAGATAAATTTCAACTTTGCGGTTACAACGTCTTCTAAACGGTTTCACAGAACGTAAGAATGTTTTGTACATTAAATTTTAACGTTAAAGAAACGATAAATATTGACGTTATGAGTGCCATATTTTTCGAAATTTTTACTAGTGTATTTTGATATTTCTTTTCAACGTTTTACGAATAAAATGTTTCAGAACAACGTGTTGGTAACGTTCAAAAAAACGTTTCTTTTACTTTTAATTGCAGCTCAAAAAGAAACGTTTAGAGATGCCATTATTTAAACGTTTTAAATGACGTTGAATATAACGTTGTAAGTGACGTTGAATTGCAATTTAAAGAAAACATTATCAATTGTTTTGGCTTCACCGTTAATTAAACGATGCAACTGACGTCGAATATAATGTTGAAGCTCGCGACATTTTTGTGTTTATTCAACGTCGAATAAAACGTTTTTTAGAACAAGGTTAACGTTGTTTGTTAACGTTTTTTCGACGTTATTGTGCTCACTGGGTAGTTTGTAAATTATACGTTAATTATATTCCTTGACTTCATGTCTTAGTATCTCAGTATCTTATCTAAAAATAATTAGTGTAGTCCGAGCTAAGCATTGCCATAATAAATGTAGAAATTTTTTGCATATGTTTGTAGTTGCATAAGATCTCCAGAACTTATTACTATATTGAAATTTCGTAAAACAATTTGGAGCGCAGATTTTCTTAATCACCTGTTTCTAGTTAAAGATCGTTTGAAATTGGTTAGAATGTGATATGCAAACATTTAATGGAAAATATTTAAGATAAAGTTCTGTTGCATTTTATGTTGAGTTTTAAATTGCTGCACTTTACGAGGTAAGCATCAGAAGTTTCCGGCCTGGTTATATTCTGGACGAGATAGAAATAAAAGATAATAATTATTTCTCAATATAATCTCCGTGTATTTCAATGCATTGTTTGGATCTTGAAATTAACACTTCAATACCATCAGAAAAGTACTCTGGAGCTTTGTCTAAAATGGTCTAAAATCACTTCTTGTACTTTTTCATCACTCTCAAATTTTCTTCCTCAAAAATGTTTCCTCAGTTCTAAGAACAAATAATAATCGCTGGGGGTGAGATCTGGACTGTAAAGTGGGTGCAAAACTTCTATAAAACCACAGTACTGCACAGCAGCCCGCGCAATTGTAGCCTTATGGACAGGAGCATTGTCGTACAGAAGGCAAACGGTACGGCGTAATATTCCGCGCCTCTTCTCTTTGATTATGTGTCTGAATTTATGCAAAAAGTAGCGTAGTATTGTGGAATAACAACTGTGTTCCTTTATTTGAAATTAGTAAGCAAGATTTCTTTTGAATCCCAAAAAATTGTTGCCATGATATTCTTTTTTGATTGAGCCACCCTTACCTTCCTTGGCCGTTTGTCGTCTGACCTTCGCCATTCCATTAATTGCAAAAAACTGATTTTCGAAAAGATTGAAAAAGCTACTTCCGGTAAGAATTTTGTAAAACTTTTTTAATAAAATTCTTCTGAAATTTAATTTGGAATACCTACGAATTCTTTATAATTTGGTTAAACTTAGTAGTTGACGAAATATTGTCAAAATTCGATTTTTTTACTGAAGTGTACTACTACTTCTAGTCTGCCGATTTTACTGAAAATCTAATCAGCTCTCAAGACGGAGATTATACTCGTAAGCACAAAATTTGGAATTGATAGCTATAGCGGTATTACCACTATCGTAGTCACACACATTCGCACACACACACACACACACACAGGGGGAGAGAGAGAGAGGGGGGGGAGAGGGAGGGGGAAGGAGGGAGGGGGAGAGAGAGAGAGAGAGTGAGAGAGAGAGAGAGAGAGAGAGAGAGAGAGAAAGAGAGAGAGAGAGATTTTTAAAACCACTTTTTCGGTATCAGGGGACTTCAAAACGTGGACTTTGCAAACATCTCGATTTCGAAAATTTTCGTCATCGTAATATTTCCTTATACTACGTATAAGAAACTTTCTTATACGTACAGAATTTTGCCAGTATTTCGTCAATTACATACTAAGTTTAAACAAATTTATAAAGAATCAAATGTACTCAAAATTAAATTTGGGAAAAACAATAAAAGTTTTTCGAAATTGCTACCGGAAGTAGGTTTTTTACTCTTATCGAAAAACAATTTTTTGCGAATATCTCGTATGTCATGCTTCCTAGGCAGGTACATACATTACTAGGATAAAAGTATTTAAAACATAATTTTCAATACCTTTTAATAGGCCTTTTTTTCGAATATCTTGCAAAGTATGCATTCTATAGAGATTTATTAAGAGAATAGAAGTACCTACTTAGAATCGGATGTTAAATTTTTTCAAAAAAAAGTTCTTAAAATTCTATAATTTGAAACGCTGATACGTGTAAGAAATTCGTGTGGTAGCCACACCTCATGAGGTACAAAGTGGTGGCATTTTTACAAATACTACATTAATGTAAAGGGATCGACTAATTGGAATTCCCGAATGATTAAGGGTTACTGTGATGAGCCTGGTCCTAAGGCTTACCTCTACTCGATCGTCATCTCGATTGGCTCTCTTGAATCGGATCGAGATTGGGAATTGTTAAGAGGATTTTAATTAAAACACATCACTACGTTAACTAACTAAATCTATTGTGTATATTTAATGTACATGTTCGGATTGAAGTAAATACATTATGTCTGAACGATAATGGATAATAATCGTGAATCGTGAATGTCCTTAAAACTAACTTACACTTGTATATATCACTTATTTCTATATTAACCTACTTAAACTATTTACGTCGTCGGTGCATCGTTATGGTGTATTCCCATATATGGGCATTGGAAGAAATGCTTACGCATGCATTTGTGTATGCTCGGCAATAACCTTTGCCTTGAGTATTGCCTTAATGTCATAGCACAAATAATATTATTTATTAATCTGTATTTTATGATGTGTGGAGACTGTGGCTAAAAATCTGAAACAAAATTCAAGAGGAAAAATCCCTTACCACAAAAATTAAAAAGATATAAAAAATAATCTTTAGATTTCCTCATATGTATTATGTGAACAAACTTCTGTATGTATTACATTTAGATATACATCAAAAAGTTTTGATAGAAATTAAATTTATTTTATGGCAACCTGATACAACAGGGCATTCTAAAATGTTATCAATAGTAATTAAACTACATCTTGTCGTACACAAAACAAGGTTATAATTGTTATTTGTAGATATCACTTGGTTTTGGGAAATGTTTTTTCTGACTTCTAAAAAAAAAAAAATGAGAGGTCATTAACAAGTTATCAAAGCAATTGAATGATTAAAAATTAACAAATGAAGGCGGGTAATAGTCAAAACATAACAAAAAGTAAAGTTACCAACGTATGATGTAATACTTTTGTACATCTACATATGCTTACTCAATAGATAATCTTAATTTCGTGTGACGTGTGGTGAATTTCAAAGAAATAAGGAGGGATTTATCTGTTTATAAGAAAAACCATTGTACTTATTCTGATAAAGTTATTTTTATTGAATATTTTGATGATGTAACAAGTGTATTTGTATAATAACACAATTAAATCTTGTATTTAAGATTCACATTAACAAGTATGTAACATATACATTACATACATATTATTATGTGCATATGTAATGTAACTCACTCATTCGAGGAATACGTGGATGCAACACAAAACGATTACATTCGTACGATAGAATTAATTAAACATTAAAATATAATTCGAATGCAACTATGTTTTTTTGCCAAAATATAATTCCTTTTACTGCGATGTAGCTCGCTCAAATCTCAATACTATCGCTAACTGTGTAAAAATGGAATAATCAATGGGGTGTGTATCAAACAAAATACATTCAAATGTCAGCACAATCTTAGTAAAGTCTCAATGCATAAGAAACGTAACAGAAAATACTTAATTTGGATGTATTATTTTACTTTCTTATAAGTACTATAAGGTGTTGTGATGACAAAAATTGTAAATGTCGAAGTTTTGTAGTTACCAAAAAATTGCTTTCTCTTTCCATCTTCCTCTGTCTCTCTTCCTCTTTATCTCTCTGACAACGCGCAAAGAATCAAAGTCATCTTTGTTTGTTCCTTTTGAAAAACTTCCGAAAGGCAATAAATTTGGAGATAAACATCCCAATATTGTGGATGGAGGATTTTATTACACAAAATCATATATCATCAAAATAATTTTCTTCTATCAATTTGTAGCAAGTATTCAATAAGCACGGTTTAAATTCAATGGATATTCGTTCGATGATATTAAAAAAAGAACAAAAACCGCAGAGAAAGTTCGTCGATCAAAAAAGCAAATATCTACAGAAGCGCTTTTTGATTAGAAAATGCTTGCCCAAGACTCACAAAAAACATTTTTAGGCAATGAACATAACCAAGTCTGTTTCATTACGAAAAAAAAAAAAATTGAACAATCTTCTATTACAGTCAAGCAAGCTGAAGAAGATGCCCATGCAAGAAAGCCATCTGAGGAAGATGTAGATGTTTTATTAAGTTCGTCGTTCAGTACGGATTTTATATTTGGAGAAGATGACGATTTTCTAGTTGGAATGTTTATCTTAGAAAACCTGGAAGAGACAAAACTGGTGATAAATTTATTCTTCAAAAAGTTTTAAATATTATAAAGCAGCAGAAATGGTTTTTTTCCTGCATGAGTTTAATAGTTGTGATACCACCATTTAATTAACATGTCCAAAAAAACCTTAGTACGACCATAGCCATCTATAAGCTACATGATACCAAGTCTGGAGTGGTAGCAGATGCTGGAGCTTCCTTTCTAGTCGCTTTGTAGAGAGGCGACTTCAAAGCATTCCGCTACCAATAATTTGAGATGTCGACAATAAAAAGCAATTTGAATCGAACTTCTATGCCATTATCTAAGAAGGCTGGGACATTTAGGACATACCACCAAGTCCAAAAATGTTATGGGAACCAAAAGAAGTCAGAAGATGAAAATAGGGAAGCAATGACTTGGCTACATTAATGCTATTGCAAAAAGAGGACGTGACCCAGCATGTGGGTACAGGAAAGCAGGATTAAAAATTTCTGTCATGTGTATACTGCAGTGGGCAATTATGCGACAATGCACCGGAATATCACTTCGACATTTAGAGAGTGATTAAGAAGAAGAGATTCAGTACTGAAAAGGTAGCAAAAAATATATGTATATATAATATGTAGACAATAATAAACAATAATTATAATAATAAAAAATGAGGTGTGGCCACCACACGACTTTCTTATACGTACGAGCGTTTCAAATTATAGAATTTTAAGATTTTTTTACATAAATTATTGAAAATCCTCTTCTAAGACCTCTATTATCTTAATAAATCTCTATAGAATGCATACTTTGCAAGATATTATCAAAAAAGTGCTCCTCGCTAAGAGTAAAAGTGCTACTTCCGGTCCGAATTTTGAAATTTCATATATACAAAAAATTATGCAAATCCAGTTTTAAATACTTTTGTACTCTTGATAAATATATATATAGAATGCATAACTTACGACATATTTGCAAGAAATCGCTATTCGATAAGAGTAAAAAGCTACTTCCGGTAGGAATTTCGAATAACTTTTTAAATAAAATTATTCTCAATTTTAATTTTAAGTATATATGAATTCTTTATAAATTTGTTTAAACTTAGTAGTTGACGAGATATTGGCAAAATTCGATTTTTTGGCTGAAGTAAACTGCTACTTGCGGTCTACCGATTTTACTGAAAAACTAATCAGATCACAAGAAGGAGATTATACACGTAAATACAAAATTTGGAATTGATATCTACAGCGGTTTGACCGCTATCGTGGTCACACACACACAGAGAGAGAGACACAGAGACACACAGACATTTTTTAAAAACCACTTTTTCGGTATCAGGGGACTTCAAAACGTGGACATCTGCAAAAATCTCGAGGTCGAAAATTTTCATCATCACAATACTTCCTTATACTACGTATAAGAAAGTAAAAGTAGATTTCTGAAGGTGCAACATAAGTAAACGGTTGTTACTTTACTTCATATTGGTGTTGAAATAAATTTACAACATTTTTGAAATACATAATAATATAATTATAATTATTTCTAATGAATTGTCAGAAATAATAATTAAAACACTTGAAATGTGGATTATGACGATTTTTTGGTAATATGGTAATATTTTCAGCATTGTAACTCGTTACTATTACAAGAACAAAAGTGTTTCATCTACAATTGTTTGCGTGTGTTTCATGTCTGAATATAGAAATTTACGGGGTAAGAGTAAGGTCAACCGTTGAGGAGTTATTGTGAACAAGTAGATTTTTGGTAAATTTATCCAAGTTATGGTGTTTCCTTCCCCCACAAAGTCAAAAATTTGTATATTTCATTGGGACCTAGACCTAAGCAACATATAAAAATTCTTTCTACCTGACTATTGTTATAGTAAATCCTAAGGAAAAAAATTACCAGAAAAGCAAGAAAAGAATTTAGCTATTTATAGTTACTCACGTAGCTGAATCAATGTACGTGGCAATATATATCGAAGAATTTGGGCATATTGAAATAAAGATTATGAGAAATATAATGGCAACAGTAAATACGGAGAATTAATTTTTAATTACTTAATTACATTACATTATTTTGAAGAAAAAGTAGACAGTGCTGGTTTGGTCACTGGAAGATTAAAGTATAATCCGATTTTCTCTAAAACAGCGTACGGGGGCACAAAAGTTGACTAAATGGATAATACCAAATACTGAAAATCTTGATATTTTTAGTGTATGATTGCTCAAAAAATTGCTAAGTAAGAGGAACGAACATATTAAAACTGACAGGTTTTTTTTTAATAGTTAACATTGCTTGGGATAAACCTTATTCTTCAGATTGGTACAAAAATATGCCGATAGGGGGTGACCATAATTTCGAAGTGCATGAAAGAATCGATGGAGATTATTAGGCTGGATACTAAAAAAATAAAAATTACGAACAAGCCATTATGGTCAAGTGCAGTGTCCCATCTTGGAAAAACAGGTGTTAACAAGGAGTAAATAATAAAAATTACGGGTCATGCCTCATCTAATTCATTAAAACCGTACCTGCAGTTAAATAATGAACATCATTAAAATTTGATTAATAATCTAAAAGACATAGGAGAAGATGTTACAAAATCCACCATTCACGGACAACATATTTAGAATAATTGTGTATTTTACATATAGAACTTTAACAATAATTAATTTTGTTAAATTAAACGAAATAACATTAAACAGTTGTATTTTATGCTGTATTTTTTATTTAAACATCAAACTCGGAAGTGAGAATTAATTAGAAAATAATTCTCCAGTTTTTTTCTCAAACTTGTTGCCATTCGAGAAGATATTACAACTAAAATAAATATAGAACTAAGATCACTAAGGTGAACTCTGAAATAATATATTATTTCGAATTGTAAATATTGTGAAAGTAATAAAATCACGAGGAATCAGTTGGCTAGGTTATGTATTCCGATACGCGAATACCAAATACCAAATGAAGCAATAGTCTCAAGTAAAGAAAGAGTAAAAGAAGTAAGGGTACAGAGATATGGAATTAGAATATTGTGAACAGAGTTGTGAAGAATGATGTGGTTATCTGTTCTATCCTTAAGTCTTGTTTTATTTTGATATGTATTCTGTTCTTAGTGTATTTTTCGCAAGTATTTCATTTCCACAATCTGAAACTCTTATATTTATTAATTTAATTAAAATATTGCGAGAAGAAGTAAAAAGTTATTATTATTATTTCAAGATTTAACCAAAAAATCTGCAAATGTGTCTATTTAACAGATATATTTTAAAATATAAAATTACTACAATAATTATTGTAGTAATTTTAAAAATGTGTCTCAAAACGGCTCTGTTTATTGTATAACATTTGAAATATTAGAAACGACAATTATGTTTTTCCATTTTCATACTTTAAAATTTTGGTTTTGTCGTATAATAACTGGTTTGACTGGAAACGAATACTAATAAGAAAGTAGTAATAGGTAAAAGTTACAGATAAAAATATATGTATATATATAATAGAAGACAATAGATTTTGTTTTTTAACGATGACTGTCTTAATTTATTTTAATATCAAGACAAACTTGTAATCAATTAAAAACATAAACACATGATAGTAGACGGGTTTGCATCATTTTTGAATTGTATTATTATTGATGTACCAACTCTGTGATGCTGATAGTAACTGTATCGTTCAAATAAGACTCTTTTTACATCAGTGTTTTAAAAATAAAAATGCTAAAATAGGACCTTTCATTGCATAATACAATCACTGTATTTTATCTGAATGTTGCGTGAAGATGTTTGATTGATGAATACAAAATATGGCCTGAGATATTTCTTTTTGTATTTTTCATGTCTGCAAATATGGTAAACATTACATAGTGATTTGAGATAAATATGAAATAAATGAAATTTTCACCATGTATTGCACTAACAAGAATATAGTTGTTCTACAAGTGGATCTTAGCAACGCATATGTAAATACATAAGTGTTATCATGAATATCATATGTCTATCAAAATTAAATATTATTAAAATGATACAGTCGACCTACTGGAATGTTAAGCACCCATTTAAAAATCACATCGGATACAGAAAAATGAATATAATTATTCTATATTTTCTACGTAGTATAATAAAGTACCTAATCATGAAAATTATTATTACAAAAAATGTTTTTCTGGTGGTTACTTTCATTATGTGTATTAAAGCTATTAACATTTTATTATAAAGATAAGCTTATGATTTCAGTGATAAGGGACGATTAATTTTTGATGAGCCAAATTAATGGAACGGAAGTAGTATTTCAGTGCCGAATCTAGGAAAATTCTCAGGGGAGGCAAGTCAGCCTCATGTTGTCCCTGCAGCTGTTTTTGACTTTTTAATGCAATTGTAATGTACAGGATAAAAAGTAACAGTTATTTTTAATGGTCTGTCAAACTCAGTTTATTAAAATAAAAACATATGTATTTTACCTAACAATACTATATCGTAGAAGTATATGATTTTTTTATACAAAAGATATTGAAAATTAAGTTCTAAATACTTTTTTCTACTCCCATACTTTAATTGTATTATTAGATATGCCGAACCTGTACTTTAACGATGTCCATTACGATACAGATTTTCATTATGTTACAAGTTTATATCCAATAGGAATACAGATTTTTCATTACTATACAAGTTTATATCCAATAAATATGCGACATTCGAATATTCAAACAATATTCAATATGGCGACTGCATATCTGACAGATATACAAATTAAATAAATGTGACAGTTCTCTGCAATTTACAAGTAAGTACTTAAAATTTGTGCTTTTTTGAAAATATAAACGGTAAAAATGAGGGATAATGACAGTGAAATGTAAAATTTGAGTCCACCAGAAATTATGGAACAAGCCTTAGTAACCACCAACAATTTATTACCAGCTAAACTCGCAAAGGTGCATGTAAAATTTTAACCTCAATTTATGATATAGAATGTTCAAAAAATAATGTTTTATTATGGGGTCGTAGAAAAAATAGTGTATGCAACTCGCATTTAATGGCTATTAAGACACTCGTATTCATTACAATACTCGGCTTCGCCTCGTATTGTAATTTTCTTACTCGTGTCTTAATAGCTATCATTAAATGCTCATTGCATAATATACTATTATATTCGTAGCTTACCTGTCTCAAAAGTATGACTTGCGAAATATTTCCAAAAAACTGATTTTTGATAAGAGTAAAAGACCTACTTCCGGTATCAATTTCGAAAAATTTTCATAATAAAATTCTTCTCAAATTCAATTTTGAGTACATATGAATTCATTATAAATTTGTTTAAACTTAGTAGTTGACGAAATATTGGCAAAATTCGATTTTTTCACTGAAGTAAACTACTACTTCCGGTCTGCCGATTTTACAGAAAATCTAATCAGATCTCAAGAGGGGGATTATACACGTAAATATAAAATTTGGAATTGATACCTATAGCGGTTTGACCGCTATCGTGATCACACACACACACTGACATTTTTTAAAAACCACTTTTTCGGTATCAGGGGACTTCAAAACGTGGACATCTGCAAAAATCTCGAGGTCGAAAATTTTCATCACAATACTTCCTTATACTACGTATAAGAAACTAAAAAATGAGGTGTGGCCACCACACGACTTTCTTATACGTATGAGCGTTTCAAACTATACAATTTTAAGAATTTTTGTAAACAAAACTTATTCAAAATCCTGTTCTAAGTACTTTCATTCTCTTAATAAATCGCTATAGAATGCATACTTTGCAAGATATTCGAAAAAAAGTGCTACTCGCTAAGAGTAAAAGTGCCAGTTCCGGTCCGAATTTTGAAATTTCATGTATACAAGTAATATTGAAAATTCAACTCTAAATACTTTTGTACTCTTAATAAATATATATAGAATGCATAATTTACGACATATCTGCAAAAAATCGCTATTCGGTAAGAGTAAAAGTGGTACTTCCGGTCAGAATTTTGAAATTTTTTTTATACAAAAGATATTTAAAATTATAATTTAAATACTTTTATACTCGTAATGTACCTGCCTAGAAAGTATGACTTGCGAGATATTCCCAAAAAACTGATTTTCAATAAGAGTAAAAGACCTACTTCCGGTTGGAATTTCGAAAAACTTTTTTAAGATAATTTGCCTCAAATTTAATTTTGAGTATATTTCAATTCTTTATAAATTTGTTTAAACTTAGTAATTGACGAAATATTGGCAAAATTATAATTTTTCACTGAAGTAAACTGCTACTTCCGGTCTACTGATTTTACTGAAAAACTAATCAGATCTCAAGAGGGAGATTATACACATAAATACAAAATTTGGAATTGATACCTACAGCGGTTTGACCGCTATCGTGGTCACACACAGACACACAGACAGACAGACAGACAGACAGACAGACAGACAGACAGACAGACACACACACAGACATTTTTTAAAAACCACTTTTTCGGTATCAGGGGACTTCAAAACGTGGACATCTGCAAAAATCTCGAGGTCGAAAATTTTCATCATCACAATACTTCCTTATACTACGTATAAGAAAGTAAAAGACTTAAAGTTGTTTGCATATAAAATTCAAGCAGTTTCGGAACTCAAACAGGTAGATTTTGATACGAGAACATAGTACAAGCAGACTTCCATTTCATTAGTACTTTAAGTTACATTTATAGCAATTGCAAATGTTGGAAAGTTTGTTTAATAATCTGATTTTACACTAAAACTGTGCGTACATTATCGTGTGGATAGACAAGCCCAATCTAATATAATTTTATTTAACTATATTTAGCTTTTTATCTAAAATTTGAGTACATAAAAACACATATAAATTATAGTGTCAATAGAGTTCTTTAAGTGTACTGGTATATAAATATAATAATGTACATATTTGTATGTTTACTTGTTATGTGATAAAGTAATCAATATATCAGGGAAGGGTATTGCCGTAGTAGTACTAAGAAAAAATTATACTATTTCGTGTTTGCAGATGTTTGGTTTGTGTTTTTATCAGTTAAGGGTATGGCTTTCAACAAGAATTTCGTTTTATACATGATATTTTATTTTAGAAAATATCGAGTTACCAAACTCCTCTCTTAAGTTTGCATAATATATTTAACATTTGACTTTGTAGTACGCTGTTATATCTATTCTTTGTTATATATTATGCATCTACTAAAATGAATATTAATATTCGTAATCACTCAACTATAATACTAATATTGTCTTTGTGTTCTTTAAACTCAATTTTTGGCATAAACGGGATTTCACTACTGACTTTTTTTTGGATGTACTTAGATGTCATTAAAATAATTTAATCAACAGTCATAAGATCATTATTAAATTACCACATATTTTCTACTTTGTTCCTATTGTCTGTAATAACAGCTCACATAAAAATATTAATTATTGTGTTTTATGATATCGCACGTTGAAACGCAGTTTGTTATTGATTTTACGTAAAGGCATTTGTTCAGAAAATTCATGAGAAATAAGCCACTTATATTTCCTTGTCAGATTCAGTACATAACTTTCCCTATCTAAAAGCCGAATCTATGAAAAATTTTGTTAAAACATTTTAGTGATGATGAAAGGAAGAGCTGGTTTTGTCATTTTGACTTTAAGTATTTCACATTAAATAGCAAAAGCAACAAGGCTTATAACTTCAATTTAATATTTCTACTTTTCATATTCACAAGCGATGATTGAATTAAAGATAGTTTCCTTACAAATTTTGGAGAATTACTATTTACGTTAACTACATTCTAACATGTGACCAAAGTTGGATGTTGAAAGTACTAGTTCTACTTTTTATCCTTCTAAAAACACCACACCTTAAACAGGAACTATTGCTCGAGGTGTTGGCATAGTTAGTGCTTACTTTCTGCCCTCTTTTTTGTAAAAAGAAATATTATTTTTATTTTCACATACTATGTAGATTGATGATGTCGTGCTGCAAAGTCCTCAGGTATTTTGAATAGGTACGCTTATTGTAACTGTCTCTTAACAAGTGAGCGGAGGCTTGTAAACTGAAGTACCGTAACATGGGGCGACTTTAGTAATTGTAAAAAGTTTTTTGTTTGTAATTTTTTCCCAATTTGGTACAAATATACAAAAAAAAATGTTGTAATCAACTACTAATGCTATCACTTTTAAAGAATTTTGACTAATTGCAACCAAAAAAAATAAAAACCACCCGATCAAATTTACACTAGAAATGGGGCATCTTTGATCCATGCTCCGAAAGTGACTTATATGAAGTGTTACTACTATAGATGGGTTAAACTCGCCCCATTATCAAATCAGTTCTGCCGATTTTGTCAATTAATAATTTTTACATGCGGGGTGACTGATAACTTTGTAGAGAGTAGCTAACTCATTCGTCACAAATAATTTTATTATTATTTTCATTACAAATTTTTAAAAAAAATAACTCAACCACATCAACTTTACGCTCAAATGTAAAAGTTTGGTTTTCTTCTTGAGTCGGAGTTGGCAGAACAGCAATAATACCTGCAATGGGAACTGTGGAAATATCCTTCACAATTAGTTTGAAATTTGTTTTTTTAGCATCACTAGATTTTAAGCCAACAACAGTCCATTCGTCTTTTGAAAATTGTTCTCGAATTCTACACACGTATCTGCAAATAGTAGAGGTTCCTTTTCCGGACACATACTTTATGAGAACAAATGTTTCTGGAAGAAGTAGTTCTCGTTCTGGATAACGGTAGTCCACTTCCTCAACTATTTCTTCCATGACTTCATCAACTCCCTGATCTTCGACTTCCTCCTCTTCGCTATTGTCATTATCTTCGGAGCTGCTATTATCTGGATTTGTAGCAATATTTCTTCCAGGAACAACATTAAGTCTCGTTTTCTTTCGACGCACTCTCTCAGTTCTGTCACCATACCTTTTCTCGCGAAGTAAGTTGGATAATGTGTCGTTAATTTCTTGGGTCGGATCATGTTGTATTTCTGGTAGTTTGTCTAATACTTTGTTTCGATTTCCTTGATAAATGCCAGTAGTAAAAAATCCATTTATTAAATTTCGCTTGACACCAGACTCTTCATTATCGCCTGGTTTGTTCTTAGTTTGGGCAGTTACATTATCCATTTTTTCCAAAGCAAGTTTTAGCAATGACGGGAATTGATCTTTGGGTATTCCAGAAGTTGATGTATGTTTCAACTTGAAATTTAACAACACTGTACGCCAAGCTACTTTAAAGGGCTTAAAGAAAGCGACATCTAAAGGCTGTAAAAGGTGTGTCGAATGTGGAACAAGAGAAACAAAAGATATGTCATTTTCTTCACACGTTCTTAAGACGTCGTCGTT
This sequence comes from Amphimallon solstitiale, assembly GCA_963170755.1. Classification (NCBI taxonomy): domain Eukaryota; kingdom Metazoa; phylum Arthropoda; class Insecta; order Coleoptera; family Scarabaeidae; genus Amphimallon; species Amphimallon solstitiale. The sequence continues at coordinate 106,732,025 of OY720681.1, read as the reverse complement.
AAAGTGTGACGCTAAGTTGTCTCCTATTAACACCTTTCTACCTTCTAGTTTTCTGGCATGAGGCAAAAACAAAGTCTGAAACCAGTCTTCAAACGTAAGGCTATCCATCCAACCATGAGAAGTACGATTAAATCGACACCCTAACGAACAGCATTATTTTTGACAACAGGGTTTACCATGAATGCCCCCTCTCTTCCAGGTGTTGTACATATGTTCACTTTTATATATTGTAACGTTTTTGGGTTCGCAATAAACAACTCGTGCTATTTATTTATTTAAAACAGTCTATATATTCACACACGAAAATTAATTACAATATAAAAATATAAAACTAATCAAAATATAAAAATGTAAAATAAATGTAATGCACTTAAAACTACTACTATTTATATGACACGGTAATATTTATGTCTTTATTGCACTATAAAAACTGCACCGCCCACTATTTATCTTTATTCTTCGACTACCACTCAAGGAACTATTTATTTATGTTTATTTATCTATCTGCCTCTTTGGTCTGTTCCGCACGACGACTACTTAAGGAATTCGTCATCCCCGGGACGTATTGCCATATATATATCTGCATGAAAAATTCTCGAGATGTACCAGATAAGTTCGGTAATATACCAGAGGAAATCTGGACTCTTCCTTGCTTACGCCGTACATCTATGAGATGATATATTTACGACTTGTTTACATCTCGTTTTTTGTCGTCGCCCGGTCTGCCTCTTTTTTGTGGGACATATTTCGTTACAATATGTATGACGTATGGTGGAAGAAGCGTTCCATCGGCTGATCCACATACCATAATTGTGGTACACGACTTTGAATGATTTACAATATTTTCTGGATATTTGACCCCTCTACGATAAATTAGTCGCTTTGCTCCAGGATCGTCGCCAACGTTTGTTTCGTCATAACTGAAAATATTGTATTCTCTAAGTTAACACAGTGCTCCTCTGTGGATAGTCTGGACACACTTGCTCTAGCTTTATTAATGTTACCGGAGACACATTGTGAAACGTCAGTTTTGGGTCGTAGAAGAAGACTTAAAGCCCAATCTCTACCAGGAAGATTATTTGAAAATTTTTGTACTACCCGTCCTTTTCTGTCTAAATATTTTTTTGCTTACATTCGTATTTCCATCTAATCAAGTTCCTCCAATCGGCACATTTCAGTGCAGCCGCTGAAAAAGCTTTTTCTTCTTGTTGCGAAAAGATACATTGACCACCAACCTTTCTACCGTGTCGACCATGATATTTATTATTAATTGTCCCAGACGGTATTTTATATCTTGCAGCTGCAGATTTCATTGTAAGTTCTCCATCAGACACCTTTTCAATTGCTTCATTTAGTTGATCTTCGGTATAATTTTTATAATTTCGAGATCCAAGTGGTTTCACATATTTTCGCACCATCTGAATGATTATAAAAGGTGATTATTAGATATAATGATTAATCAATTAATATTATTAATAGTGATGGGGTTAGTGGTATCACTAGCGAGGCGAGATTGATCGGATGGTGGTAGATCAAATTCGCCCCGATGTGTGTATCAAAGTCACCCCTCGGCAAAGGACGTTTAATTACGAAAAAATTATACAGTTTTAAAGCAAATATTTGAGGTTATGGATTGACAACACATGTACTTGTATGGCTCAATACTTAAAAGTAGTTCACATATCACACTTACTTTTGTGTACTCGAAGTTATCTGACTACATCCAAGTCGTTGAAAAAAAAGGGTGTCGTGGAAATCACCTCAAAAGTAAAAATTCTTTTAGCTAACAGAGCGTGATGCACATACACAACAATCTTATCCACTCTAGTAAGTGTTCCGCGCACAAAATTGCCATACACTTCCCCCCTCGCCCTAGTGGCATCAAAACAAATGCGCGCTGAAGCAAATATCAAAGTCGCCTCCAGAAATCAATGTCACCCCATTTTACGGTAGTGAATAAGAGCAGGTATTTGCATAGAAAATTATATTTAATTTTATCAATTCTAATAATTTTGAGTGTGTACCATTTAGGACAACAGCGCTTACGGGAAATGAGAATAGGAACATGTTCGTTAAACAAGGTATATAGAGTTGTGTAGAAAATATCACAAGCTACATCCACTTCTTGACAATTATTCAAAAAGGACCAATTAACAGCGGATATTGATTTATACGGTTTAAGAAAGTCAGCCTTTCTGAAATTGCAAGTTCGTGTAACATTTGTTGGAAAATTCGTTGCTTTAATATCATTAGAAATATGACTAAATGTAATGACACTTAACGTTGTTAATGACATACGCTGGTACGCTGATTCTTGATCATGTATTCATGATCAAGAATCAGCGTATTGTGGTTAGTTATTCTATTATACTGCCACAAGTTACAAACGTTTAAGATATTGCGAATAGTAAGGATTTGAAATCATTAAACTGATCAGAAAAAAAGTTAGTGCAAGTGAAGTCACCAATAATTAACATACTTGAATTAAGTAACTGTTCAAACACATCAAGAAAAATTTCAAAAAAAATATTAAACCCTAATTATAACATTTTGCGACATTTTGGTTCTCTTTATTAAGAAATTAGTAATTTTCGGGAGCAGATAAGGTAGATGATAATTAGTTTTAAGCGCAGATTGAGTACGTCCCATTCAGAGACTTACTCTAATCTAGGCCTACCTCGATATCTCAGTTTTACGCCAAAGTGTACATCCTAGGGTAATTCATATGCCTGGTCTGTAATTATTAATCAATATCTTTCCTTTTGTTTAATTTTTTACTAATAAATTTTCTCTCTTGTAACATAAATACGTCGCAAAGAAACGTTCCATGGACAAAACTAACTAGAAAGGCTCTTGAATTGTCAATATTTTAACTTTGTTTGACAATAATATAGTGATGCTTTAAATAACGTACGTCTATAGCAATAAAGATTCAAGCAAAGCAAATTGGTTATTCTTCCAAACGCACTCTCGCAGCGCTATCATCATAGTATGTGAAAATAAAAATAATATTTCTTTTAACAAAAAAGCGGGCAGAAAGTAAGCACTAACTATGCCAACACCTCGAGCAATAGTTCCTGTTTAAGGTGTGGTGTTTTTAGAAGGATAAAAAGTAGAACTAGTACTTTCAACATCCAACTTTGGTCACATGTTAGAATGTAGTTAACGTAAATAGTAATTCTCCAAAATTTGTAAGGAAACTATCTTTAATTCAATTCAGGACTTTGCAGCACGACATCATCAATCCACATAGGTTTTGGTCCTTTATCCGTGATAAAAGACAGAAATCACGAATTCCTGGATGAATGGTTCTTGATGGCGAGACTTTGGATATGACATAGTCGGTGGTTAATGCATTTGAGAATTTTTTACTAGTGTTTTACATTATACCTTATATACTTACTTGTATCATGGTTAGAATGGAATTATGCACAGGTATATAGAAATCTACGAGTAAAGAATTAGAACAGGAGAGATAATAACGTGGTGGGGGAATAGGTATCTTTTAGACGGAAGTTACCACTTTAAGGAAGGTCAGTTATATTCTGTTATGTCAAAAATGACGTTTCAGTTTTTCTATAATGGTGAATTTTGTGGCTTCTGGTCGTTCTAAAACGGCAAGAACATAGAATATCACTTTTTCTCTTCATCGGTAAGTTATTTCATTGGCATTCAACATAGGCAATAATAATTTAAAAAAAGTTATTTTAAATAACTTGTCATATATCTGACATGTCTGATTATGTGTTCAGTGGCGTAACATACATATCCAAGTCATTTAATATACGTTACATTTTTGACGCAGATTTCCTTTAAACCCGTTTATAATATATTAAAAAGAAGAAAAGAATTGAAAACATAATACACTCACGATATTTCTTTAATTATTTTTGGACTAACAACCTATTTTAAATGATTATCGAGAACACAAGAAGTGTACATATATCCTATACAAAATATTTATGCACGCCTATGCATTACGGCGGCCATATTGAGTTACCACTTTGGACAAGTATTACTTTTAAGGAGACTCTCTCCTGTTCTATTCTTTACTCGTAGATAGAAATGTATGCAAAAAAAGTTGGTTTAACGTGACATTTATTGAAAAACACTTTATTATAAATAAAACATAAAACATTAAAAGTGAAACGTCATATCTCATAATTTACAAACATAAAATAATTTTTAATCATATATCTATGTCCTTTCTGTTAGGTAGGTAATGAATTCATCTTTATTTATTTTGAAAGGAACAAAATATCACTTCTTCCGCTACATCTCTTGTAAATTAGTTGAATTAGATAATAACATATTAATATGCATCAGTAGATAAAAATTATATTAACAATTATTACGAGTAATCATAAAACGTATTGTGTTACAAAGGCACTCCTATTTTCAAAGTCTTTATAATATATGAATATACATACTCTTTTTATAGAAATTTTGGGGTATTATAAATATCAGAGGAACACTCTTTCTTCACTACAGTTATACCCTATATTCACGTGTATTTTTATATAGAGCGAATTTTAACATACAGGATGGTTCAAGTAATGTACTTATACGTTACGCATAATATTATTTAGTTTACTTTTGTAATAAATCACTAAATATTTATTACTTAATTACTAGTTATTTAACAAAAATATATAAAGTTATATTGATCGTCGTTGTCAAATTTTATTCATTTAATTGATTGTACAATAATCGAGTTTATGGAACATAACCTGATTCATCCTGTAGTATATATTCTTATATATGATTCTGTATAATTACAGTTATATAATCACCTATTTAAATACAAGTTGGACTATATAGGTGATCTTTTTACTTTGAATTATTATAGAAATTAATATATTTAACATTTGTAAAAGACAAAATTATCAGCACATTTCAGGTTCATATATATATATACTGGAAGAACAATTTTATTTTCATTTTGTTTTATATATTACAATAGTACATTTTAACGTAATATAAATATTTGTATGTGAGTAAAATGATGATTATGTACATTCGATAAATAACAAAAAATAAAGTGGTTACATTTCTCTCTTATTGTTATTAAATACATATTTATTAATCTACAGAGTGATCATATAAAGAAATTTGGTGATTGACAAACTAAATACTACTTTATTTGGCTAATGACTAGATATTTAATTCTAAAATACATTTTTCTTTACAATTATCAATGTAATTCATAGTATTTTCTTCATAAAAATTGCAACAATGTTTCCTTTTTCACACTTAAAATTACTAGATTTCTAGATGGAGTACATTTTATACATAAATGTTTCCATTTTTATTTATTAACAATAGAAAAAATGGAAATGGCAATGCGTATGCTGTTAGCATAGTTGTGTTTTTCTTTTATTTTTATGTACATAACATTAAATATATGTTCATGCTGCAATTTCCATATCAGGCAGCTGGTATATATTTGCCGCCATTCCTCCTAAAGCTTCCCTGCTAATCGATATACTTTTGTTCCTTTAAAATTTGTGCGATTTCATTTTAACGTACGAGGCAAACAAAACGACGAATTGTTTATATTATACATACGATACTCGCCTGGTACCGGCCGAATATTATACATAATAAATGGGAGGAGGCATGTGCTATATGCGTTCTACATAGTTTCCTGGGAAGGTACCGAAAGCGCCCGTTCTTTCGCTGGAACCGACGTACCAACCATCGTCGCATTTCTCCAGTACATATACGGTGTCGCCCTCTAGTAGTTCAAGTTCATCTTCGTTTTGCGGTTTGTACCTATAGAGGGCGCGGTAGCTGAAAATATAAAGGGAAATAATTACATATTTATTTGTATAATTGGCGATTTTTTGTCGCATAATTTTGCTTATGGAGTACCTAAACACAGAGCTTTCAAAATTACTCTATTAATCAGTTTAAATTTAGTTGTTGTTGTGAAGGTTTTCCTAAGGGTTATAGGATACCTTGTGACTCATTTCGAAAATGCCGCCAGTTTCTCCAGATTGGTGTAGTTTATGAGATATAGAGTACCTTAAAGCACCTGCGTCAATTTGAAATACGTGAATGACAGTGAAAAAATCGTAGTCTAACTCGCCAATTTGTGTAGAGTTGTTATGGCTGATAGAACGATGTAAAATCTGCTCTGGTAAGTAGCTAAAGTAGCCGGTAAATAAACCTAAGTACTTCTGTGCTTTCAGATAGAAGATTTTGCAATTTTTACACGACAATCTTACAAGATTAGAACAGAGACGATAGAAGAAATTTATCTGTTCAGTATGGCGGTTTTTGGAAGGACAATACGAATAATTCCCAAGTATAATTAAATACAAATAGCAAGTTAATTTGACTAAAATACTGCTAAATTCTTTAAATTTTATTTGGACACTAAGAAACGGAAATTGAAAACGTAAAACACGTAAATATTTAAAGGTTTTTTCCAGATATTTATGATTTGGAAAATGATACGACTTCGTTTTAAAGGATTAATTTTGAAAATAATTATATGGATAGTACAACGCGCACAAATATTGATAATTTGAAGCTCAAACTTAGAGGCGAAAAGGACAAACAGAGCATGCCAAGAAAAGGAAGAACTGCAAAAAACTTGTCGAGTAAAAGAGCCTATGAACTCGAGAGTGAGGTATTTTGTAAGGAGTACACAGACGATTCCAGGAATGGTACCTTTAATAAATTCTGAAATATGTACTGGGAAGGAAAAGAACGTATAAAACTGACTGAATCAGAAATAAAAATCAAAGGCTTCAAATATAAAGAGAACTCAGGAGAAGCTAACATATTTAGGATTCACAAGAAAAAATGAGGTGTGGCCACCACACGACTTTCTTATACGTATGAAAGTGTTACTTCCGGTCCAAATTTTGAAATTTCATTTATACAAAAAATATTCCATATCCAACTCTAAATACTTTTGTACTCTTCATACATTTATATAGAATGCATAATTTACGACATATTTTCAAAAAATCGTTATTCGGTAAGAGTAAAAGTGTTACTTCCGGTCCGAATTTTGAATTTTTTTTTATACAAAAGATATTTAAAAGTACGTTCTAAATATTTTTATACTCGTAATGTACCTGCCTAGAAAGCATGACTTGCGAGATATTTCCAAAAAACTGATTTTCGATAAGAGTAAAAGACCTACTTCCGGTAGAAATTTCCAAAAACTTTTTTAAGACAATTTGTCTCAAATTTAATTTTGAGTACATTTGAATTCTTTATAAATTTGTTTAAACTTAGTAACTGACAAAATATTTGCAAAATTCGATTTTTTCACAGAAGTAAACTACTACTTTCGGTCTACGGATTTTACTGAAAAACTAATCAGATCTCAAGAGGGAGATTATATACGTAAATACAAAATTTGGAACAGATATCTACAGCGGTTTGACCGTTATCGTGGTCACACACACAGAGACACACAGACACACACACAGACATTTTTTAAAACCACTTTTTTGGTATCAGGGGACTTCAAAACGTGGACATCTGCAAAAATCTGGAGGTCGAAAATTTTCGTCATCACAATAATTCCTTATACTACGTATAAGAAAGTAAAAAAGAAAACCATAGAACACTCTAGAAGGATGGACACTTATACTTATTTACATCATAGTAGCTATGCTGTACTATGCTTATCAACACTACATATACAGATTGTCGTAGTTAAAAGTTAATATGCATCTTCAAATACACACACATAAACATGTACTTATGTATAAGACCGGTGGTGTGGGGAGATAGTGGGGAGATCGAGAGCGGGGACAACACATTCGTTCCGTAACTTTAGAGCGTGAACGTACATACAGTATCTGAGCAATCTCGCAAATATTAATACCGCTGAAGGAAATAGAGCGATTGATTTGGATGGCTTAAGAGAACAAATTCTGAACGCCATACAAATGATTACTCCTGAAATGCTATCGAATGTACGAAATGGGTTTTATAATCGTTTAGGGTACTGCTTGATGCAAGAGGGACAGACATTTGAACATCTTCAACATTAAATTTTGTATAGTTCATTTAATATTTTGTTTCGTTTTAAATGTGAGAATTTTATTTAATTTTTTTATAAGAATTTTATTTTAGTTACAAATTTTATAGAGTTTTGTTTCAGTTCAATGTTAATACATCAGTTACCAAAATATTATACAAAAGCCGTAAAGAGCGTAGCAATTCCTTAAAGCAAACGTCTACACACTAACTTTCAACGTTTTGCACTAAAGCCTCGGTACCCCGGTGTCCCGATATAAACTGATCTGTACTCCCCTACTATCGTACCCCCCCAATTCATGTTTGCATGCACTTGTGTGCGTGTTTGTGTTTCCCTATATCTACTTTTATTTCAGTCAAACGGTATTAGCTTAGACTATCAGTATTCAGTAGTCCTTACGATATGGCTAAAAATGCTTCTACGAGAATTTCTAACAATGATTTTGTAAAGAAAAGATGTACCTACAAAAAGTATTTAGAAGAATCCTCTCAAAGGTTACTCAAATTGCCTTTTCAATACTGTCATCATGACACACCAAAATTATTTTTTAGTACTCACAGGTTTTCAATATATGAGTCAAAAACTGCTTCTGCAAAGAAAGGGCTCTCAGTCCTTTAGGGTGCACGTGTTTGTTACAACCTTTAAAAAAAAAGCCTAGCTTCATAAACTCTTAGGCAAAATCAATGCGATATAGTATTTCCTTTCGAGCAGAACGAGTGAAGTTTATAGTCTTCAGTCTCTTATCTACCAGCTGGCAAAATATATTTCATAACGAAACACGTCACAATTTTACTGTGTATGATTTAAGATCTCGAACTGTAATGTGGTTATTGGTTTTCTCCGAAAACCTGAATAACCAACTAAAAGCGTCCACATTTATTTCCTGCATTATAAATTATCTGGAAGAGAACTGGGTTACTAATCAAAAACTCCTATCATACTTCACTCAGGCGGGTACTGACCAGATCACAATGACGAAGGCAAACAAGATACAAAGATAACATCTAGTCAAACCTAAATGATCTAGAAATTATGAGGACAATTCACCTTTAACAATAGACAAAAAATAAATAGGACACAGATAACTTCTTAAGGATACTAGTCTATATAATATACGTATATATACAGTAGGTACGTAATGTATAATGTATGTAGGAACAAAGCAAAGTACAGAAATTAAACGCAAGGTACGTATCAGAATGTTATCAGGTTATCAAAACAAAAAAGAACTAAAGTGTTCGTGTATAAGCAGATTTTAAGGTAACACAAGGAGACATGAATATAGTGATTTTTTTTATAATAATAATAATAATAATAATATCATTTTATTGTCCAACAGCTAACACCATTTACAGGACATTTTACAATAATATAATAACAAACAAACAAAAAAACAAAAAATACACGTGAACCAAAATAGCACAAGATAAAACATAGAAATATGTATACACATATCTATTATCTGCATGAGCATGAGCATAAAAAAATAAATAAATGAAAAGTGAAATAAACAATATTTAGAAGTAAGTCAAGAAAAATAATCCGGATAATGCCTATTGTAATTACGAGCCATGTGTGTTAGAGGAGCCTTTGATAAAACATTTGTATTACATCTAGCCACGCGAATAGTTTCTACTGAGCGCGCATTGTAGGCAGGTACAGAAAAATGAATCTGTGACAGCAAATACGGTGAGCTTATGCTGTTTCTTAAAACATTAACAAGAAAACGAGCGCTGTAGCGATCCCTCCGCACCGATAAGGAAACAGTACCGTGTCGTTCAAGTAGATGGTTGTAATCTGAACCTCTAGCTGGATAGGTACCATCCATTTTGTATGATAAATATTTCAAGAAACGCTTCTGTTTACGCTCAATTGCTAACTGCAGATATGTGTAAATGGGATACCATACAATTGAAGCATATTCAAGTTTACTCCTAACAAGTGCATTGTACAGCGTCTTCAATGCAAGCGTATCCTGAAAGCCACGGCACGATCTGATTAAGAATCCCAGAGATCTGGATGATGCACGGCATATAGAACTGACATGTTCCGAGAAAGATAACCGATTATCGAAAAGAACGCCCAGATCACGGACTGTATCCCCCCTTGTAAGCGGAGTATGATTGACGTGATATCTGTATAACACGGGATTGCGTATTTTTGCATATGAAACAACAACACATTTGCCGATATTAAGTCGTAGGCCACGAACACCACCGATGTATTAAGTTGAGGTTGCTTTGTAAATGTACACAATCATCATCGTTACTGATCTTACTAAAGATTTTCAGATCATCAGCATACGCGAGCACGTGGCAGTTAATAGAAGTTATAAGGTCATTAATAAACAAATTGAAAAGAAGGGAACCCAAATTAGAACCTTACGGCACACCAGAACGTACGTAAAAAGTATTAGAAGTGAAGCCATTGTAATGGACGTAATTAAGTCTACCCGTAAGGTAAGATGACAAAAGCTGTATGAGGTCATGTGAAAAACCGAAAGAATCCAATTTAAGTATCAAAAGTGAGTGATCTATGACATCGAAAGCCTTAGAAAAATCAGTATAGACCACATCCACTTGTTCTCTCCTGTCAAGGGCTTCACTAATAAATTGAGTGACATGTGCTAAGTTCGTAATCGTGGATCTGCCAGGAAAAAAACCATGCTGATAATCTGAAATCAAATTGTTCACATTTCTATATATGTTTATGTACAAAAGATGTTCAAATATCTTAGCAAAATTAGACAAAATACATATAGGCCTGTAATTAGTAATGCACGATATATCACCCTTCTTGAAGACTGGTGTAATTCTACCTTTTTTCCATAATTGCGGAAAAGTATTAGTCTTTAGTGAAAGATTAAAAATGCCTGCAAGAGGTTTGGAGAGTTGTAATGCACACTTACGGACAATAAAACCAGGCAGCAAGTCATCGCCTGAGGCAATCCCAGATTTGAGGTATTCTATACTATTTAGGACTTCAAGTTCCGTAAAATTTCTAATATGAAATAAATTAACATTAACCGATTTAGAATAAGCATGTACATTTAACGGTATGGGTGAAGGTATTCCCGAGAAGTGACTATAAAACGCTTGCAGAATGTCCTGAGCATCCTCCAACTCCACGCCGTCCCAGACCATACGACCAGGAATCCTCGAAGAACCCCTCCTACCAGCCACATATCGCCAGAAGCTCCTAGGATCTCCGACAATAGACGATTCTGTTCGTGTAATATAGGTTTTGTATGCTGCTTTTATGTCCTATTTTAAAACTAAATGGAAAGCAAATAATGGTTTGCTACCACTGGGCAATAATGTAATACTAGGAACTTTAGTGATGCCTTCATGAATAATTCCAAGCAATATGCTAAATTAAAATGACTTATGTCGCTTGGGTTACAATAATAGCTATAGAGCAAGATGATTTGAATAGGTGATAACATCCTAGACATGACAAGTAAAGCCCACAGAGTTGCTGATTTTAATTTGTTCACTTTTTGGCTTTAAATCTAGCTATAAGCCAATTAATAGCATGGTCGTAGAATAACATATTTACTTGATTTCTACTACAAGCTATGCCTCAACAGCAAAAGATTCAGGTCAAGAAAATAACAACTTAAGTCGACAAAGTATATATGTATACTTTAAAATAAAGAAATATTGCATATATTTCTTATCATGAATGTGGAAATATTACATTATCAAAATAATACTCACGGCACTGGTTCAGATTGCGTATCTATGTGAAGTGTCTGGCTAAGTGGATTCTTAGACCTACTTAAAGATCCGTAAGTACCACCTCCGGACACTTGAACTGGTTTAGCGTGATAACTAGGTGCTGAGTCCGAATTGTGAAAAGGTGGTATGTAATTGTGCGATCCCATAGATTCTTTTCCACCTAGCGATCCGTTCAAAAGTAGAGAGTGAGCAGCTGGAGCTGCTACAGGTTTAGATTGCGGAGATTGCTGAGTCACATCACTTGGATCGATTAAAATCTCGACGTAGGAAACCGGGAAAATGCCTTTTCTACCGCCTATTTTGCCTTCGAACCAGTTATCGTCTACTCGTCTAGTTATTACGACCAGTTCTCCTTTGGCAAGGGAGAGTTCCAGATGCGTTTGGGCAATAAAGTTGTATTTAGCTCTTGCTTGGCCTTCGTGAGGTTTTCTTACCGTTGATTTCACGCCATCATATGGAATAATCTGTAAAAAATTGAAGAATTAGGTAATTTGTAATATTGATTTATATTTAGTATGAAAAGCAATAAATATATGACGACAGAATACAAAAATAAGTAGGACCGACGTCTATACGTGCCTTCCGGAGCACGGTAGCAATTCACAGAAATTTTGTAAGTCAACATTTCCAGATGATGTCGGGAATACAAACATACAATACGTTTATTACTGTTCGGAACATACGGCACCCATGCAATTGATTGGTTGCAAACATCGACATTATCTTTGGAACTAAATATTCCAAGATTTTAGATATTTATTAATATTTTTGCTTACTTAATAATCAGACATAGTTTGTTCGCTATTATTTTCTGTGTTATTTGAATGTTAGAATCGTGCTTCGAAAATTAACTAGATTCATAGTAATAATTGATGGAACGTCGATAGTTTGACACAATTTTATGTTATCGCCTTTATTTTAGTGGCACATTTTGAAAACTGTATACAAGATGCTGAAATGAATTTGAATTACTTTCTAATAAATTGAATCCCTCAATTGTCACAGCTTCTTCTAGAGGTATTTAAAAAGGTAAATATGTTATTCTAATATCCACTCAACGAGAGATATTGTATGTATAAACACGTATCAAATAACGGTTTTAAACGATATTAGAGAATAAAACGACTGTGCTTTACATAAATCATTAGTAAAATTGGCAAATGTAATGTATATTATAGGACATTTGGTAGTATAAGAAACACTGTTAAGTTGGTTTTTTCCATTATCTAAAAATGCACTTCGGTATCTAGGCTTACTAAATGACCAGAGTTTTTGACTTTTAATATTTATTCAACATGTCTGCTATATTAACGTAGTATTCCCATCGTCCTCAGTTTTCTTATGACTTGTCCCATTATCTTCTGGAAAAGAGCACAATCAATTTCTCGTGCTTTTTAAAAAAATCAACGTCCTAATTGGTTTTCATTTGCAGCTTTCCATCCATTTTCACACACTTTTCAGGTCAATATTGACCACAATTCCTCTACTGAGCGAGCCTGAAGTACTAAAATCTAATTAACACGTTTACTGCGTTACATATCGCCGGGGATATGTAACATGCATTGTTGACATGCGTCGCAAGATTTTCAGAATCTCCACCTATGTGCGGTTACTGCAAAACAGTTATTTCTCAACAGATTTCTGTGTTTCAACTATAAAATTGAATGATACGTTGTGGTGATACAGATGGCGACATTTAGCTTTACATATCACCGGGGATATGTAACGCACACATGTAATCTTGTTTTAACTGTGTGCGTTACCGGACGCCGGGGATATGTAAAACGAATATCTAACCAATCTAGTTGTTCGTTGTAGTAGTTCGCACGTAGCAAAAAAAGTTAATAACTGCAGTACTTGCTGTCTGCTACTAATACTTCTTTTGCCTGTGCTAGACATTGTGCATTATTCTTGTGTCAAATTAAACAATCTGCACCATGGCGAGTCGTACAAGGAAAATCCTCGAGTTAGCTAAGAGGTTAGAAATGGCGACCGATGAAGCAAATGTAGGGGAATCGTCGGATGGGACTGGCATGTCACATCTGTGTCCTGATAACCGAAATCCTATAGCGTCTGGTGTCGTAGTAGATGAATACCAAAGCGCTACTGAAGAGGAGTCCGACCCTTACAGCAGCGACGATTCTCTTAACGATCGAACTTATGCTCCTTCTGAAGATGCGGTGTCATCAGACGAGGAAGAGCAGTTAGAAACAGAGAATGAACTTACAGATGTTGAACATGCAAGTGGTATGTCAACACCCAATGTACACGACAACAGTGTTTGGGAGAACATCTCAACAATCAGTCTAAATTTTGACCTACTACATGACGAATGTAAGCTAGACTCGAATGTTAATAATTTAACTGTAAAGCGACCAGTCGACGTATTTAACCTTTTCATCACCGATCCTAAACATCATCGCGTCTGAGACTAATAACTATGCAAATCAACAACTAAATATACGACACTGGAACAAATCAAGAATTAAGTCTTGGACTAATACGGACAAAAATGAAATTCGAAAATTTTTAGGAATAACGCTTGCATCTGGTTTATCTCCAGCTCCTAGTATGAATTTATACTGGTCCAAGGATCCTCTGTTTTATAATAAGTTTATAGCTTCGCATATAAGCAGAGATCGGTACCTTTTACTTTTAAGATTTTTGCATTTTGCAAAAAATGAGACAGCTGATACAAATAATAAACTGTATAAAATAGAACCACTAATTAAGTCTATAATCGAAAATTTTCGAAACATTTTAAAACCTGGGAAAGAGCTAGTTATTGACGAATCAATGGTGCCATTTAGAGGTCGTCTCCACTTTCTACAGACTGTAGTTCTTGATTTACTTCAGCCACTAAATCTACAAAATGGACATATGTTGTTTGCTGACAATTTTTACTGTAGCATACAACTAACTGAAAAATTATTAGATCTGAACATGCTGTATTGCGGTACTTTGCGGATAAATCGCAAAGGAGTTCCTAAGGAATTCTCAAAGAAAATGAAAAAAGGAGAAATTTGTGGAAGCCAGAGAAGAAATGTGAGGATTATTAAGTGGGTTGATAAGAGGCCAGTCCTAATGATAACAAGTGACCCCTCTCACCTTGATGAACTTATTTCAACTGGAAAAAGGAATAGAAAAGGGGAAGAAGTTCTAAAACCAAAATGCATTACTGATTACAGTAAGGCTAAAAAAGGTGTAGACGTTAGTGACCAAATGTCATCATACTATACCGCAGTAAGAAAAAGTTTAAAGTGGTATAGGAAAGTGGCATTTGAAGTATTGCTAGGCACAACTATTGTCAATTCGTGGATTGTTTACAACATGGTTGCTGATACGAAAATGACAATATTGGAGTTCAGAAGGCAACTAATAAACGATTTAATGGTGCCACGTACCGACACTTCGGAAATTATATCAGGCAAAAAAAGGACACACACATATGTGAAACCGGAAGGACCGGGGAGAAAGAAGAGTAAACCTTGCAAAGGATGCTATGAAAATTTAAGAAAAACATTGTCTAGTCGCGAAGCGGATAAAAAGGTACGTCGTATCATAAGTTATTGTAACGAATGTCCGGTCAACCAGGGTACTGCCTCCCTTGCTTCAATAATTATCACAAATAATATTTCTTTATAACCATCTACAGTTTATATTGCATTACCATAATTAAAGTTGCCATAATAAAAATTCTTGTTGATACATTTACTAGGAAACGTGTTTTATTTAATTTTGAACTATACCCATAATTTGGATAACGAACCCCATACATTCTATATAAATTCAAGTTAAATACCCAAAATCTGGTGTTGTAATAATTACGGCCAGGATCTAAAGTGCATCAAGGTATTAGGTACCCAAAACTAAAACAAAATTAGTCTAAGAACAGAAAACCAATTGGCTACAACACATTTTTCAAAAACCAAGATACATATCCCGGGGGATATGTAACGCATAGAAAGAATCACCAAGTACAAGAACCCGGGGATATGTAACGCACGCAAATCTAGTACACGAAAATTTGGGCTGCAGTGAACGAAGAAAAAGGTTTATTTAGTTTGCGTTATATCAGCCTTTAGTAACACTAGCGTAATGACATGAACCTAGATCAGGCCAAAACATGATGGCACCGTTGGCATGATGTGTATTTACAAACTTACGCAGTTTAAAAGAGCATCTTCGAATGTAAAGTTGTGCAGTTAATGCTTCTTCTCGAATACCACTAATGTAAGGCTGCGAGATAGATCCGGTCTCATAAATGGCACACCACACCAAAATTTTGTCTTCAAATTTGGATTTACCTTTGAATTTGACATTGTCTGGTGTATTTTCTATGCCGTCGGTATAAAAACCGTCATCATCCATTATAATCAGTTTATTTCGGGAAATTGTTCGACAAAACCACAGTTTTGTCGAACAATTTGAAAAACCGAATTTTCGACTTATTTTTCACTGTGAAACTCCAACTCTATCCTTGAGGGCTTCAAGAATTCTTTGTTCCCAAATTAACGCATGGTATTCCCTCTTCACCTTCCTTCATGGTTTGATAAATTGTTGATAGAGAAATATCTTGTTCACGATAAATGGCAAAAATATCACGCTTGGCCATGACTTCTAGTCACAACTTAAGCAAACGTCATTTAGTACAATAAATCATCTAAAAATTTTCCTAAAACTTTGGAACCACACGTTAGTGCTATTCATTTCAATGACCTTGTGCTACATGTGTAGTAAATTAAGGGTAAAAATGAAATAAATTTGTAACATTTGTGTAAATCGTAAAATAAACATTATATTAGTTTTTCAAAAATCAAATGACAATACGTACGTTTTTATAATAAAAATATACGGATTTGTAATCTGTTAATAACAAGCTAGTAAATATGTTTAATAGAATATGAGGGCAATTTTGATCTTATCTGAGTCTGTTAATGAGAAATGACATGCACATATATTAATCGTTCTAAATAACATATCGTAATCCTCAACAACATTCTTTCTGCACATACGCAATACTAATATTATTTCCCCAGCAAATAACTATAAAAAAAAACAATTGGTATTTCCAATGTTATTGATTTTTTAAATATTTATTGTAAATTCAATAATAGCAATAATATAAATTGTTCTGGTCAACATTAGCGATATTGTTTATAATATAAAAAAAAAATTGATATGTTTTCCCTCAAATGATTGCATAAATGTATGTGATAATCTAAATTAATAACCAATTAAAAAGTAATTAGATCAGCTGTTTTGATATACTGCAAATCATCAAAGCTTTTGCACAGCAGAATACAAATTACATGTTACATAATATAGACGTATACAGAATCAGGAATATGTTATTGGCTGGAGATAGTACATTTTGTAACAATTATTGACTTTATTCTTTTAATCTACATTCGCCTCTTAACTGAATATTAACTTTGCAATGTCATTATTGGTCAATGTCTCAATCAAATCTGTTTATTCTACAATGTATTATTTACGTCAGCATTTTTTCCATGTTTATCACTAGTCAATGAAACATAATAAATTTCAAACATGTTTTTTTGTTATTCTTTTCTTGCGATCGGCAAACGGGAAGTAATATTTGTCTGGGGTGATAATATTATCCAGTACACTCTATACCAGCAATAAAATTAAAAAAAAACATGCAGAATTTGGAACAATAAATAAATTTTAAAACCAAACAAATTAATAACTTGCTTTTTTGATAAGTGTAGAAAAAGAAACTGCTACGTGATTGCACGAGCAATTAGTGAAATAGAAATTTATAGAATAGCAATAAATATCAACATTAAAATAGGTAAAAATTAAAAGTGCTCCAATTCACTTTTAAACATTTCTGAACTTGCTTCCGAAATAATAAATCAACATTAATGAGGGGTTGAGTACTTATATTTCTAAATATTTGTCGCTTTTGTTGCTGCAGGTATATTGTACGTACTATTTTACGGATCCCTATAAAAATAAACTAACTTTGTGATGTTCCAAGCCCCATCAGCAGGCTTGCCAATAAAGCTTACGGGCTAACCATTTCCTTGGTAATATTTGATTTAAAATATTTTGTGCCTGTACCATAGAATGTAGGTATTCGTCGGTTTGTTGTATCTACATGTCTTCGTACATTTAGCAGACCATCTTCCAACAGTTGCACTATATTGCTTAATAGAAATTACTTATTAACTTCTCCGTTAATATTACCACCAAAGAAATGCGGGCCTATCATTCAATTACCAAGAGTGCCTTCCTATACATTTATGCGCCACCTATATATGCTGATGATCTATTTATTAGTGAAGTAAATGTTTTAATTTGAATAGTAATGAAAGCTTTTTTTGTTAGTTCTTCCGTTACTATTTGCTTTATCCGCAAATAACATACTATTAAAAAGAATTCATTTTATTCATTATTAGAACATTCTTATAGCTTTTAAATTACGGGTGAATAACTCAATATTTTTCTAAATGTATTCATTACGCATGATATTTATTTCATTTTGAGGTGTTTGCAAAGATGGCTTGGCTAATATCCAGCAAACGACTTATTTCATGGGTACTGACGTGTGGATATTCTGTTGCTGCCACAATAATTCGTAATTGTTTTTTATCATTTACCACATCTTTAGGTTTCCTTGGTGTTGCATTAGCAATACTACCAGTAATAATGAAAGTATCCATTACTTTCCTAAGGGTTCTGTCAGGGTAACCCTGCTGGTAAACTATTTGGGCTTTGACATTCCTTCAGTACAAAAATACTGTATTAAAATAAAAAACATAAAGTTGCTAAAATTAAATCGAAAAACGACAATAGCTCAGCAATGGTAACTTTTAAAATAATAAGGTCTTATATGTTTTTGGTACGAAATTTAGTAAGCAATTCAAAAATGAACCGGTATATAGGCTGCTCCGTTTGAAAAAATTCACTTTTAGACAAAAATGTGTCATGCAACTTTAATCCAGTTTTCTGCAAATTTAATTAGTAATTGCAATAGAAATAAAATATGCTTGTGTAAGGACCTTTTATTATGAACAACGCTACCAACCAAAAATTGTGTCCATCTAATACGTCGTTTTCGAGGAATATAATTTTATAAAAACATTAAATTTTTCAGAAAAATGGTAGCAAGTCGAAAGCCTTAAATTTTCGACTTATACTACCTTATCACTTTTTGATTAGGAATTATACAGGGAATAGAAAAGTGTACTAATATATATGGTATATACGAGTTATACATATATAGTGTAAATGAGTGAATTTGGTCCATAAATATAGAATTTGTTAATAACTTGATTACAGCGGCACCTATCGGATTCTAGCATAGCTATGAACGATTGTATTGACAAAATAAATATATTGTATGAATATGACGGCAATATGTCAAGTGTCTGTGTTCAGAAATTACACTATCATTAACAGACTCACCAACGATTATAAAAATAATTACAAATTACATAAAACCGGGTATTAATAAAACATTCGTTCTCGCTGTTGAAAAATTGAAAGCGGGAAGAATATTGAGGAACAGCAAAATAGTTATTTACATACCACGTGCGGGAAGACTATGTTCCCGCATGAGCGCATTTTGAAAGCACGAGCGACCGAAGGATTTTAATTGAGCAAATGTGTAGAAGATGTCTTCACACAAGTGGTTTGTACAATATTTTTTGTACGAACAATAAATTAAAAAAGTATTATTAAAAGAGTGATTAGTAACATAACATAATTAATTTAAGCATTTCATGTACACTAGGAGAAATAAGTAACCGTGCACTTCGCGGAGATATAAGGTGGTATTGACGTGTTTATTATGCATTAGTATATGGCGAACATGCCCACACCACTTTATATCTCCGCGAAGTGTACGGTTACTTATTTCTCTTGGTGTACGTATCTATTTAGTTTATGTTATTATATTCTTGCATATGACGTTTTTATTCTTATATTTATAGTGGATTTTCCGCTTTTTGGGCTTGATTACAATTAACTGTCAACGTGAATGTTGCTTGCGAGATCGTCAAATAGATGGCGCTTACAAATTTTATGGAGGAATTTTTAGGAATTACTCCTATTTCCTTAGCTTTTAGTAATGAAAAATCCAGGGAAGTAGTATTTTATAGACTAAATTTTGTTACTATAAAGATAAATTTGCTTTTTAGTGTCCCAAAGAGCCAGTGTTTTTTGCAATTTTTACAGTCGAGTCGAGTGTTTTCCCACGCATTGCTCGTCGAGCGATGCATGCGCGGTGAATACAAAAAAAATTTTTTTTCTAATATGTTATCAAGCAAAAAATCATAAACTAATAGGTACACACAAATATCAAATATCATATATATACAGGGCAATCCAAATTAAGTGTTCACCATTGGTAACTTTGTTATTATTAAAGATACAAGATTGTTTAAATTAGCAAACTTGTAGTACTTTTAACGCTCTTTAAGATGGAAGAATAAAAAAAGCAAATGAGCAACGCGTTTTCGAGTTTTGCCGAACAATATTTTTTTTTTCAAATGGAAACCCCTGTATATTATATCATTTTCTGCTAGAACTTTAATTTTTAAACAAAAAATTTTATAAGAAATTTTTTACTGGGATTAAAAATACTTGAGTTATAATGAATACACAAAAACAGCTAAGTCAAGTGCATTTCTATGTATTTATGAAAACGACGATAAGTCTTTCTACCAAACGTCAAATATTAGTACAGTTTTATTAGTTTTTCACTCATAAGTTTCATTGTGCTAGTTATTAATTTGACAAAAAAATGATTTTTACCCATTCAGAAAAGTGTGATATGTTAGAATCTTATTTAGTGTGCAGAAAATCCTCTAGGAGGGCAAAAGAACACTACGCTGAATTATATCCACTCCGAAGACAACCACATGAGCAATATTTTCTGAGACTTCACCGAAAATTTAGAGGCAATGAGAGTGTTTTTGCCAAAACAAGGACAAAAAGGACTTTCATAAAAAGCGAGGCCACGGAAATTGCAGTTATCGCATATTTTGAGGCCAACCGTGAGAATTCCATACTAGATATTGTCAATGAATCTGATTTGAGTCACGGTACTGTGCATAGGATTCTGAAGAAACACAAATTCATTCCTTATAAGTACAAACCAGTTCAGGTTTTTTTTGCCAGGGGATCCAGAGAGAAGAATGTTTTTTTGCCACTGGTATCTTAACTTTTGTCGCCAAAATGTAAACAACTTTCGTTATATTTTATGGACCGATGAATCGAATTTCTCAAATTCTGGAATGTACAATAAAAAAATCATCATTACTGGTCAAAGGAAAATCTTCTTTTAGTAAATCCAAGACATCCACAAGTCCGTTTCAGTTTTAATGTTTGGTGCGGTTTAATCGGTTCATGGATTGTTGGTCCTTTCTTTTATGAGGGCACTCTAACTGGTGAAAGGTACATAGAATTTTTAACTGAAATTTTGAATAATTTCTTAGACGATTTGGATCTCATAAGTAGACAGAATCTGAATTTTCAGCAGGATGGCGCACCTGCGCACAACTACAGAGGTACTCATCAACTTCTAAATACTATTTTTAACACTTCATGGATAGGAACAAATGGTCCTATTCAGTGGCCTCCCCGATCGCCAGATTTAACGCCGCTTGATTTTTTTTATGGGGTTATTTAAATAACCAGATTTATAAGCAAAGGTACGAAAACGTAAACGCCCTAAAGATTGCAGTTAGTGAAAAGATAAACCAAATAGATGGTAGGACCATACTCAAGGCAGTTCGAGAAGTTCGGAAGCGTGTACAAAAATGTATTGAACTACAAGGTGGTATTTTTGAACATCTTCTATGAAAAAATCAGTGATTTTTATTTTCTTTTAATGATAAGTTTATGTATAAAATAAAGTTTATAAAACTAATTTAGCTGTTTTCGTTTATTCATTATAACTCAAGTATTTTTAATCCCAGTAAAAGATTTCTTATAAGATTTTTTGTTTAAAAATTAAAGTTCTCGCAGAAAATGATATAATATACAGGGGTTTCCATTTGAAAAAAAAATATTTTTCGGCAAAACTCGAAAACGCGTTGCTCATTTGTTTTTTTATTCTTCCATCTTAAAAAGCGTTAAAAGTACTACAAGTTTGCTAATTTAAAAAATCTTGTATCTTTAATAATAACAAAGTTACCAATGGTGAACACTTAATTTGGATTGCCCTGTATATTAGTTTGTATAGCAGCATGTATTTTCTTTTAAATACATACTCACACTTGCGTATTAAATAATTTAATACAATCTCTACTAGGTGTTAAAATTTATTACACTTGACCAGACATACTTTCCATATCGCTGGTCTTACTACACGACTAAACTTTTTACCGCAACTGTACATACGTTTAAATGGCAAACACTGTATTTAGTCCTTAGTTAAATGTGTAAAGCACGTACAATATGTATTACTAATACTGAAAAGATAAAAAACACCTGGATAGTTTTTACCGCTATATATAGTATATATATAATTGATACATCCGTGAAAGTCTAGATGTGTTTATTTATATAATTATATGAGACACACTTTATTAATACGAGCCTTGTCACGATTAGCACTTTCACCGAACAAAATCACGGAGACTTTTCCAAAGAGCATTTTACTTTACTGCCAGTCGTTAATTTCACATCGGTATAAAGGAGACCTACTTATTTATTTATACTATATATTTACTCACCTCGACGTAGTTCGCGGGAAAAAGGCCGACCATAGCGTTATGCTCTCCTTCATACCAATTCTTGTCCACCTGCCTCCTAATGTAGATTATGTCTCCCTTGCGGAAGGTCAGTTCTCGCGCTGATTGACCGACAAAGTTGTACAGTGCTTTTGCCACTAGCCTAGGTTCCGGTGATCTCGGTCTCGGTTTCAATTTCGGACTATAATCATCCACGAAGTCGTCGTATCTGTTTAACGGGATCGGCGATTTTTGCGAGGGTATGAAATTATCGGCGTGTCTGCGGCTGTTCATGTCTTGTAATTCCTAAAATCATGTAAAAGCAAACTTTTGATATGTGTAGACTATATACTTTAAGAAATGTAATTCGAATTTAAAATGTATATAAATTAAAATGTGAAGTTATTTTCATATTTGTTTAATTGTCTTCTAAGAGTTATGCATTCAATTATGAAATATAGTAGAATCCTTTGCACCGGTTATAACGTCAACATATTTATAAAGTCAACTACATAATAGTACTGGCAAAGTCCCATGTGTCATTATTTTTGATCGGATATGGCGACAACCCGTTTATAACGACCTTCGCAAGAATAATAATGATAGTCTTTAATTGTCCAATAGCAAAAATGTCAATTACGGGATAACAAATTACAGTTGATAGTATTTCCTGTAACTATAAAACAATATACTAAGTAATCCAACAAAAAAAATCTTTATTGAAAAATTAAATCTCGAGCATGGAGATATCAAACTGATATACGAAAAGAAAGCCCCACTAGATACTTGAATAAAAAGCTGACATTTAAAATCTGATACATATAAACACTACAGGTGCATGATGTAATAATAACAATAATAATAATGATCTTAGACGCTTAACACATTAGATTAATAACAGAACAATATTTACTAATTAAAACAGTGAAAATGCATTCGAATTACAAATTGAAAAGAATATTTAATACAGACATTTGGAAGAACAAATGAAATACCAGACAGGTAGCCCAATAATGAAAAAGAATAATTGAGTTAAATGGAGAAACATAGTTATTTGTCATTTGAGTGAGGTTTTTTGAATAAAAGGTAGGTGAAAAGGATAGGGGCGTAGTTGGTTGGTATTCCTAGCCATATGAGTGACAGGTGTCTTGGCAAAAACATTTGACCTTGATCGAGCCACTACAAAAGTATCCAAAAAATCTTGAGCGGGGAGCATATTGGGGGCATCATTTATTATTAACCAGTCTAACCAGGAAATTGGCACTTGAATTTCTCTAAGTTTCAATACTAGATTCTCATAGTCCACACCTCTAGGAGGATATCGTGCCACGTGGCCTGTAAGAAAGGTACTTCAAAAATCTCTCCTGTACTCGCTCAATTACTAGGTTTTGGTAGACGTAACAGAGATACCAGATTGTAGATACATACTCCAATCTAGGTTGTACTAGTGAGTAAAAGAGTATTTTCTATGTTGTACTTTTGGCATGATCTGAAAGCGAGGCTATTGCATATCGAATATATGTGATCAGAAAATTTCAAACGTTGATGAAATAACACTCCGAGATCTCTAAATTGTGGTTGCCTAGGAACAGGAGTTTGATTTAAGGTGTAGGGGAATCTTAATGGCCCGTTTCTTGTAGTATACGTCACTACCGCACATTTATTATCGCTGATTTTTATCTTGTTCCCCTGGCACCCGTTTTTAATAACAAATAGATTCCCTCAAAAGGCTTCAAAATCGTAGACTGACGAGATCCTTGAAAAAATCTTTGTCATCAGTATAAGCTAGGATGCGACAAATGAAAATCGACAGTAGATCGTTAATGCAAACGATGAAGAAGAGTGGGGTCAAGTTTGAACCTTGCGGAAGATCTGGAAAGACTATTGTTAGAATGGAATCCATTATAGTAAAGTACAATTGGAAATATTGTTAAGGTAAGAGACAATAAAATTAATGACAGGTAAAGTAAGACCTAAGGAACCTGAAAAGAAGTTTTGTGTGATCAAATGTATCGAATGCCTTGTTAATACCAAAACTATTAAATTGTGTTATTTTGGCCAACCCGGAGATTTTTGACCTGTCCGATGTAAGCCCATGCTGTTGTATGGAAATGTGTGCATATGCATAAACTTTACTATAGAGTATATGTTCAAATACCTTGGAACTGTCTAACAATACACTAATTGCGATGTAGTCCGAGATGTCATGTTTACTACTCTTCTTAAAAACAGAAATTAAATTTGTTTATTTTCCAGATTTCTAGAAAAGTTGATGTCCAGAGAGAAAGGTTAAAGATCATAAGCGAGGGAACGCAGAAAATTGGGCAATTCATCATGACCTAAAATAATGGCAACCTTAAGTTGTTTCAAGGCAGTCAGAGTTTCTCTTGTTGAAAGGGAAACCATAACGAAGCTGCTAGAGCAAATCTGGGTGCCATATAAGTTAGAAATATAATCAAATTAATGAAGCTTAAGAATCTTTACCACAAGAAATGGAAATCCTCATAATGCGTGACTGCTAAAACTGGAAACACGTATGGTTTATGATACTTACTTAGCCAATTTGGACAGCAACACATTTAAAAACCCTAATTATTTTTGGCATTTTGTTGGTGAAATAACTGGAAAGTCAAGAATTTCAGGTACGTTAGACACAGTGAGAAAGACCTTACTACTCCGGAAGAAATTGTAGAAGATTTAGCTAAAACATTTTCTGATGTGTGGTTGATACACATCATGTGTGGTTAATATATAAGAATTGTTTCAACATAAAATCACAAACGAGTCAGAAACAATCAAATGTTGTATACTCATTAGAAACTAGTTTGTGATTTCTCTCAATCAATCGTATTGCTCCTGACTAGTTCGTGATTTATGTTGGAACAAACCTATAACAGAATGATTCTTAAAATGAAAGTTTTGGCGAAAATTGCTTTTTATTATATAAACGCCTATATTGTAAATACATATATTATTTACAAACCAAGGTCAAAAAGCTTCAAATAGCTAATTTATGTAACATGGAAGAAGTTGTATTGAAGTTGTATTAAAGTGGTTTAGGCAACAGTGTGCTTTAAATGTTTCTGTAAGTGGTTTAAATTTAACAACTAAAGCTGAAGAATTTTCTAAACATTTTGATGTTGAAAACTTTCTTATTCAAATAGCTCGTTAACTACTTTCAAGGACATACATCAACATATAACGTATTAACAACAATAAAAAATGTTGGGTCATGGCGGTTTGAAAAGAAAATAACCTTCACTAATTTGGCAAAACTTTTAAAAGCGTGGTAAAAGTAGATGAATTCAACTTTGACGAGTTTTAGATGTAGTTGCAAATGAATTTCAAATTAAATAGTCGGTGATATTATAACGAAACACGACAAAGATTAACATAAAGGAGAAACTGAAGAAGAAAATGCTTTGTCTTATTTTGGTGATGCTCTAGCATCTGTTTGAGTGTTGAGAGTCACTAAAGCATCTGAAGATAATTAAACTTATAAGAATGTTTCTCGTATATGACATGACACCCAGAAATTGTATTGTTCAAGAAAATTACAGCAGATAGATATTTTCGCATTTTTAATCAATAAAATATAGAATGTCTAAAGCCCCCCCCCCCCCCCGGTATCTTTTAAACAAAGCGGAATAAAAGGTTCAAACCAAAATAAAACAAAACCACTATAAAAATACTCATTTTATTATCATGTTTCATTTTAAAATTCTTACAGATGGCGCTGTAGGCTATAACAATTGAGGGATCGAGTAAACCCTCATTTGAAAAGTGTTTGGAAGAGCTATTCAAAATTTACGTGTTTTTTTAAATTGCTTTCATTTGTTATAAAAACGCCGAATTTCACGGGTAGCGAATAAAGGCAAACTGCTGAAATTGAAAAAAAACAAGATTACACATCACCGTGATTTTAAATTAAGAGGGGCGTTTACTAGCAAATAGAACCTCATGCAACTTATATTACTCGTGGGACGGGTAGACGCAAGGGGGTGTGAGTAGGTGGAGGTAGACGATATTCGGTTCTGTCACAGCGCTTCGGTTTTATTCACAGATTCTGTCATAGATAAAGGAATACTATAGATAGGAAACATAATGTGTAAAGAATGAGTACTTACGGAACTGTGGATGTTGTTGATGTTTTATAATAAGCCAATTTTCGCTTGCCCATAACTTATATTATTAAACACTCGAATATTATAAGACATTTCTTTTTAATTACAAACTGTCAGTCTGGAATAGCCGACCGATTCCGATAGATTTTCGTCTTCGCTAGGACCGGTAGAGATACCGTAAAGTGGGGACAGACGACGCAATAGCTTGGAAAAACCTCGTGTGAAATGTGTGTGACAATGTTTACTATTAAATGTTTTTTATCTTCAAAAATAATTACAGAAAGTTTTTTTTTATATCATTCATCAAATGTGCAGCTGGCGCGTGGAGGTTGTTTCTTTCTTTTGTGTATCAGCCTTAGTTAGTAGACATTAATTAAATTCGTGCATTTTTGTCGTTATTTCTAAGACACATAACTTTTTTAAGAAAATAAATTAGGACAAAAACTGACCTTGACATTATAAATTGATGCATTTTGCATCACTAACCCAAATTTGAGATTCTAAAATTACAAAATAAATACAAAAAACGCGAAACGCCGATGCCTTAGTTTACGATAGATAAACGCTCCTCTTAAATGTTTTTAAATTTCGTTTGCATGTAATAAATAATCTCTATCTATATTTTAAAACAGATCTTATTTCATGTGTGTTTACATTATTATTAAAATTTTATGAAATCAAATACGTGACTCTGATGGAATATAAATGGGTCAGCTTTGGTACTTTAATCTTAAGATTTCATTTGATAGAAATTTAAATATCTATTGGACTATTACGATTGATTTCAATATTTTAAATGGATCCTACTACATTTATAAATGCCTCATTGTACATTACAACATTAATTTTGTTTTGTTGAGTATATATTGTATAAAAACTCTATTTACGGTTATCTTATATTTGTTCATGTATTGATTTCATGTTCTAGTTAGTTCGAAACTGCAATTTAAATATATGTAAATCGTGGCCTTGTGTACGTTTAATCTGCAATTTCAATTTATGTGAAGCAGGAAGTCAAGGTTTCTGTAACCTCTAACCTCTTTCACGATTATAGTAATCGTTAATAAAACATATGAGAAATGGTAAAGACGTACAAAATGCCAAAAATGAAATGATAAAATAGCTCAGTTAGAGTTGCAAATAGTATTGTATACAACAACGTACAATTTGAGCAGGCATATTTTAATATTAAAGGTGTACTGACAACAATTGTTAGACAATTAAACAAATAAGAGTTATGGCTTCAGTAGGACTTCAGCAAGAATAACTAGTTTTATGTTTTATTTCAAGACATTCTACTTTCTATAAATTTTATTTACATCTTACTGAAATTATATAACATTGTTACAACAGTTTTTAGAATTTATTACAGATAAATAATGCAATGACTTTAGGCTTATTGGGCATATCTAAATACTGTATTTACATCATAGAGGATGTGATGTTACCAAAAGAAATTAACATTACAAAGAACTATTTGGCAATTGTTTAATTTAGATATAAACAAATGACCATTAATGATTACATTTGAGTAACGCAAAAGTTACTCGTAAATTTCAATTAGTAAGCAAAACCATGCGATTATTAAGAACAAGTTTTTGAGTTCATCTATATTGTTGAAGCTGTTTAACTTCTTCTTTAGGTAATCTAGCTAGCCGTTGTGCTAACGCAAAACTGATTTTACTCGTATTTATAGTACCTATGTACATATTTCGTTAAACAATATTTGCAAACATGATAATACAGTCATATAATTAAACGATGATATAATTACACAATTATTAGATATTATGCGTACGTAATAAAAGTTAAATGAAATAATAAGTATAATCTTGATCGAAATGTACAGAAACAAGAGAACATAGAAGTTCTTGACGATACAAACTATACTTTACATAAATAGGAACAAAATCAGACACAGTACAAAAAATATGTTCAGCCAAATATAACGCAGTAAAAACAAATCGCCAAAGTGTCGTCAAATTACATACAGTCTGTTTCAAGATATTGTGAGACGTCATAAATAAAACCGTTAAGGATCTATTGTGCTAATCGCTCCATAAGCCGGCTATGGCAAACACAAATGTTAAGTACCTGGAATCTAGGATATTAATTTGTAATTTTAATATTCAATTCAATATAATATAATAAATTAGCGCAAAATGTATTCTAGTATTTCACATAGCGTAACTGACATAATACGTAGGTGTCCTATAAATATATATTCTTATTATAATACACGTACATTTTTATTATTCCTAATCAAATATTGACAATACGGGCCTGTAGCGTGTTTCTCATATGGATTACTTTTATTGTATACCACCTGCCGTGTTCAAAAAATCTGTGGGAGCTTGCATTCGCAATATAGCTTGAAGCAGTTATAGACTCGTAAACTATGAAATTTATTTTTATAAAATTTTGAGGGTGCATTCCTTAGGTTGTGTGGAAGGTTGTGATCATATTTTTTTTCTAAATTTTATCGAAAAATACAAAAAAACTAACAATATGTAAAATTACATGAATTTCTATAGGAAACGAAAGACACACAGTCGGCACGTCATACACACACACACACACACACACACTGTCTGCATACAAATCAGAATATTGTGTATTCAAAGGAATTTGAGTGATAAATTGATTATAATAAAATATCATTGATTCGTTGTTCAGCAAGAGAATAAAAAAAAATTATCGGTCAATGGCAGTAAACACAAAGCAAGTTTTAATATTTCTATAGAATGTGGCAGATCAACGCCGGGCTACGGACAGCTAGTCGTTCATAAAAATGTTTGCCAATTCTTCAGAAATACCTTGTATAATTTGCCAATGAAACTTAAATCAAACTAAATTAGTAGTGTTTGAATTATCAAGTAAATTGATAAAGAATTTTAGATATGTGTAAATGATGTACGTGATGTCAATAGAACTGATGGAATATGTTTTCTATTCCATCTCCTGAAGAAACAAAACACACAATTATGGATAAAGATTGTATAGGTATCTGCTGAAAGTAATAGTTTTAATAATATATCACCAGCAATTCTGCCTTCAGTCATTTTTTTATTGCTTCCATACAATACTAATTTATTAATAATCGATGAAGAAGATACATGTTGAAAGTCCATTATACATTTATTTATAAAACTATTGAAGAGTTAAAGAAATGGCATTTTGTGGGCATGTTCTACCAATAAAAAGGCTACCTATGAATATTTTTTTAATTTTGTTGTGATCTTTTAGAGGGCTGAAACATGCAACCCCTATTCCTTTTTTTACCAGACCTTTTGTGAAAATTTTTCGATTTAAAAATATCCGTTGAAAAGAATGATTAGTGCTAAACTGTTTTAACCCTTGTGTTTTTTTCCGTAAAAGCAATAGCAATTTTTGCAGTTTTTTTATCTCATTTTTGGAACCATGTAACTTTTCAAAGACAAGCCTAAGAGCTTTTGTTTACATGAAAGACCCCCTTTAATTTTTGACAAGGAATCACCGTCTCAAACCTTTTGCACTTATTTGGAAACATCCTGTATATATAATAAAACACAATTGATTACTATCAAAAATTATAATGTTGACACGATATATGTTTCGACACACTGTGGCTTCATCAGGTAGATGAAAATACAATTTCAAATTAGATATTAGCTTCTATATATATCAATACAAAAATACACAAAAATAATCTCATTCTGAAAGAAGGCGGACAGATTTGAATTTTAAATTGAGTAGGGGGACTTATTTATATTTAGTTGGTCATTTAAAAATATACCTAATTTATTAAATTTATTAACTTCTAAATTTTCTAGCATATTAAGTTTTTTACTTTTTCCTAAAACATGTAAAGTTGTAAAATATTGAATTTATGATTCTGTTCTAAGCAATGATTCGCAAAAGGTGAGTCTGTCTTCTTATCCTTATAACATGTTTCGTGTTTTCTCATTCTAGTATAGAAGATCTTAAATTTACTAGAAATGTGTTTAAACCAGAACTATTGTCAGTTCCAATATGAATTTTATAAACAGACAGAGCAAGCATAAATCAAACAGCCTTTGTTCAAACATTGCATTTACTGATTAAGATATGTGGATGACATATTAGTTTGCTTTAACGGTACAGATAGGACTTTAAAAATGTTACATAATTATATTAACACTATTCACCAAAATATCAAATATACGATTGAAATAGAAGAAAATAAAACTATTAACTTTTTGGATCTAACTATAACTCATATAACTAAAAATCATGAATTTTCAATTTACCACAAACCTACACATATACAGACACAACTATACAAGCAGGTCTGTTTCATCCCATAACACAAAACTTATCTGCTTATCAACCAATGCTTCATAGACTAATTAACGTTCCTTTGAATACAATTTTTTTTTATTTAGAATTAAACAGAATTTACATTATATCGTTAAATAACGGGTTTTCAATAGATTTAATTAATAATATTTTAGCAAAACTACAGAAATCTTAATTTACCCCACAGTAAAAAATGAGGTGTGGCCACCACACGACTTTCTTATACGTATGAGCGTTTAGAAATTACAGAATTTTAAGAATTTTTTTTACAGAAATTATTCAAAATCCTATTCTAAATAAGTACTTCTATTCTCTTAATAAATTTCTATAGAATGCATACTTTGCAAGATATTATCAAAAAAGTGCTCCTCGCTAAGAGTAAAAGTGCTAGTTCCGGTCCGAATTTTGAAATTTCATATATACAAAAAATATTGCAAATCTAGTTCTAAATACTTTTGTACTCTTGATAAATTTATACAGAATGCATAACTTACGACATATTTGCAAAAAATCGCTATTCGATAAGAGTAAAAGTGGTACTTCTGGTCTGAATTTTGAAATTTTTCTTATACAAAAGATATTGAAAATTATGTTTTAAATACTTTTATATCCGTAACGTACTAGCCAAAAAGGCATGACTTGCGAAATATTCGCAAAAAACTGATTTTCGATAAGAGTAAAAGACCTACTTCCGGTAGGAATTTCGGAAAACTTTTTAGATAAAATTATACTCAATTTTAATTTTAAGTATATATGAATTCTTTATAAATTTGTTAAAACTTAGTAGTTGACGAAATATTGGCAAAATTCGATTTTTTCGCAGAAGTAAACTGCTACTTCCGGTCTACCGATTTTACTGAAAAACTAATCAGATCTCAAGAGGGAGATTATACACGGAAATACAAAATTTGGAATTGATATCTACAGCGGCTTGACCGCTATCGTGGTCACACACACACACAGACAGAGAGAGAGAGAGAGAGAGAGAGAGAGAGAGAGAGAGAGAGAGAGAGAGAGAGAGAGAGAGAGAGAGAGAGAGAGAGAGAGAGAGAGAGAGAGAGAGAGAGAGAGAGAGAGAGAGAGAGAGAGAGAGAGAGAGAGAGAGAGAGAGAGAGAGAGAGAGAGAGAGAGAGAGAGGAGAGAGAGAGAGAGAGAGAGAGAGAGAGAGAGAGAGAGAGAGAGAGAGAGAGAGAGAGAGAGAGAGAGAGAGAGAGAGAGAGACATTTTTTAAAAACCACTTTTTCGGTATCAGGGGACTTCAAAACGTGGACATCTGCAAAAATCTCGAGGTCGAAAATTTTCATCATCACAATACTTCCCTATACTACTTATAAGAAAGTAAAAACAATAGAACCCACAGTTATAATTCCATCACACACATTGGCAAAATTTCAAAAACAGTAGGCAACTTAATTAAAACAAGTAGGGACGAGATATTTCATTAAAAACAAACAATTCCATACGGAAAGCAATAAAAAACAAAAGAGATAAAGCGGACAATACATTAAACTTTCGGGTGTACAACTCGACATGCGAAGACTGTAAACTAAACATGTGTATGTGGGACAGACAGACAGGATCCTCCATATTAGAATGAAAGAACACGAACGATGTTATGAGGATGAGAAGACAGACTCAACTTTTGCGAAAGATTGCATAGAACAGAGTCATAAATTCAATAAAGTAGGAGGTATCATTTTAAGTTACCAACTAGATATAAATAACTCCCCCCTCTTCAATTTAAAATTTATTATTTTTGAGTATTTTTGTATTGATATATATAGGAGCTAATATGTAATTTGAAATTGTATTTTCATCCACCTGATGAAGCCACAGTGTGGCGAAACATATGTCGTGTGAATATTATAATTTTTGAAAATAAACAATTGTGTTTTATTATATGTATTAATTTATTATGGCTGGGAATGATTTTTTTTTAGAACTGCCTATCGTATTATCTTGTCTGTATACAGCAAATACCATTATTAAAGGGAGTAAATAAATAATCGACAGAACGAGGTTCTTGTCTGACAAATTCCTTTCCTCTGAATTTTTTAAGGTAGAGAGATATTACGACATATGTTGCATGTGCTTCATAAAAGGAAGGAAATATCATGATCAAGTCTTCACAAAAAAGGTTAATTATCTTTGACATTGAAAACGGTGATACAAGCAAATCTAACCATATTTGGTGTACATTAATTTACAACAAAACGTGCACACACTTTTATCTTATTAAGATGATGCATTACAAAACTTCTAGGGCCGCTTATTTATTCTCATTGTACTTCATAATTATTTTATTAATTATTTTCAAGAAATTAGTTTTATCTAGATAATTAAATATTCACGAATTTTTGATTAATTACTGTCGTTATTTTTTCATTACGGAAATCTATTTACATAGACTTCGTTTTCGATTGAATATCTTTGCCGGCAAACCTTTTGAAATTTTAATATACGAGGTTCGTTAAAGTAATTCCATGAATTCTTTTATTAATTATCTCTATTCATAAACAGCCATAACTAAGAACCTCTATTCAAATACACTATTTCTGGTACTTTTGAGATTTTTGGTTGAAGAAATTGTCCAGGCTTCTTGAAACATCATCACTGAGTTAATTTATGCATAAATAGTGTTTCAATGGCCATATACTCTTCATCTATGTAGTTCTTAGGAAGTAATGTAAGTTTTCATAATTAACAATTGCATGTCTTGGGAATTTATACATCTAGATAATTTATTGTCAGTCGCACGAAATAACGCTATATTTAAAATTTGTGCTTCTTGTGATAGTGATGAAAATATATAACAAATAAATTGTTTGGATTTAAATTATTCGTACAAATTTGTTACTCTATTATTTAATTCACTCAGATTATGGTTTAATTCACAAACTCAATAAACCTATTAATAAATAAATAATTCTTTCAAATTAAGCAGAACTCTTTTTGGTATAGCTATTTATCACCATGAAGTAGGTTTCACTGCTTTCATTGCCAACTATGGTTTCCATTTGGAAAACAAAGGAATACAATTAGGAATGTTGGGATGTATACATTCCTTGTAAAAAGGAACATCTACCTACTTTTAATAATAACAAAGAAACGAACAGTTTTCCTATTTGAAAAATATTAAATTTGCTTCAATGTGACCAAATGTATGTACACCCGCGATATATTCTAATTGTACAATCTTAATGTTATTAGGGTCATTATGTACCATGATACAATATACATATAATAATATATTTTCTTGTCCAATGGTTTCCCAATTATACGACAAAACAAAAAATATATACAAAATATAATGTAATAATGAAAATATATAAATAAATATCATTGGACACATAACTGTAGGGGGCGCGCATTTCGAGAGACGCATTAAAAAAGTTGAGGTCTCCGATGCGGTGAGACAAATGTTTGAGCTGAGGTATGAAACCTAAAGTAGAGTTGAAGACTACAAAGATCATTAAACAATACACAAAGCAAAGGGTCCAGGTATGATCCGTGAGGAACACCGGATATGGGATAGAATTCACTAGCTTTAAACCCATTTTAAAGCAATAGTTACGTATGATCCACAAGTATGATTGTAAGTGCAACAATGGCGGATTGAGCCCAAACGGAAAGAGTTTCTGTATTAATAATCTATGGCCAATGATATCAAAAGCACTACTGAAATCTGTATAGAGAACATCAGTTTGATCACGCATGTCGAGCTCCTTGCTAATATATTCTGTAATAGTTAACAATTTTCCTTATCGTTTGTTTGATTTGTGACAGTAGATCGGCCACGAACAAATCCAATTTATATCACAGACCGTATAACATAAATTGTTCACAATATATGTAGAAGGTATATCGAAATCATATAACCCAACCTCAAGACGAATCTCGGTGAAACTGCTTAATTAACCTTGAAAAATAAACAAATTTATCAGTTAGACCATGTCTAAAATAAATCCTGACCTAAATTCAATGACTGCGAAAGACGCCAAATAAAAAAATCAGAAGTTGCTAGTTAACTTTTAAATTTCGGCAGTGCAAGCAATTTCAGATACGAAGGAATGATGGGAAATCACCTCTGGTAAAAAAGCATTGTATGTAGAGGAGATGATATGAACCCAAGGAATTGTGTTGTTATGTTATAAAGATAAGTTCTAAATCTTATACTATTGTATAGCTATGCAAGAGTTCTGTATATTAAAATTATGTGGAAAAGCTTAAAAAATAAATATTTACTGCGATATATATATATATATATTCAACCAACAAGTCTCTGGACTTTTGTACGAAATATGATCATTTCCTTAAATTATAAATATTATGATAACGTGCACTCTGAACCCGCTGACTTTGGCATGTGAATTGATCCAAAAAATATAATATAGTATTCATAATGGTCTGAACTGGAAAGGTATGGCTTATTACATATGATATTTCTTTTCGATTTCTACATGATTATTGTCCCTAACATAGAAGCAAACAACTGTGAAGAACAAACAATTTTATTTCTCAACATAATCCCCAGAATGGTTAATACATTTTGTGTATCGATTTTTAAGTGCCAATATTCCGTTAGAAAAGATCCTCTATCTTGTTCTAGTATTCACTCATTTTCCGCCGTCATAACTTCTTCATCGTCTGAAAAATGGTTTTCCCGAAGATGTTCTTTTAATTTTG
This sequence comes from Amphimallon solstitiale, assembly GCA_963170755.1. Classification (NCBI taxonomy): domain Eukaryota; kingdom Metazoa; phylum Arthropoda; class Insecta; order Coleoptera; family Scarabaeidae; genus Amphimallon; species Amphimallon solstitiale. The sequence continues at coordinate 106,696,441 of OY720681.1, read as the reverse complement.
GGAATATATGGTAGTCACTTGGAGCCATATTGGAAGAATAGGGGAGTTGCTCAAAAATTTTTAACCCAGCTTTTGTAGACAGGAACTTTTTCTTGGTGAAACAGCACTCCTCTTCTCAATTTTCCTCGTCGTTTCTCTTTGATGACCTCTCGAACTTATGAAATTAAGTTTGCGTAATGTTCAACTATTACACTATGCCAACGTGGTAAAAAGTTGACAAAAAGAACTCCCTCAAAATCCCAAAAAACTGTGCCCATGATTTTTTAGGTGAACTGACACGAAATTGTCTGGGGCGAGATGGACGGAGAGGGGCTTATGCGCCATTAGATATCTTGCTTTTTGGACTCTCAGTCAAAGTGATGAACCCAAGCTTCATTGACTGTAACGAATTTTGGCAGAAGATCGTTTGAATCTCTGTTAATTATCGCCAAATTCGAAATTTGTCTCAGCTGTAACTTGAAGGGTGCGCTTTGATCTGCCCTTAACATTTTTGGTACCCACCGTGCAGACACTTTTTGAAACTCAATTCATCGAGCAATATTTTTGCAACACTTACAACTGAAAAGCCACATGTCTCCAGTATAAACCTAACGGCAATTCTTCTATCGTTTAGTACCATATCGTGAATGAAATAAATATTGTTTTCGGTAACCACAGTTTTGGGGGAACCAGCACCTAGTGCATGTTTGCAGGTCTCCCATCTTAGTTTAAAATCACATGACCAGTTTTTAATTACTTGATATGAACCCTAGTAGCAAACAATATCGGGTCAAAGTCGGCTGTCGGTCGTTTATGTATTTGGCTGACATCGGCGTCTGATATCAATCCGATGTACAAGTGTTAACATTTTACAACGTTGGATAAATATCACTGCATGATATTGGCCCAATATTTTGCACAGACATTTTTCGGATTTGAGCATTTACCTTATATTTCATAAGACAAATAAAATACAGAGAATTTACTTGATTTGAACTACAAAATGAACAAAAATGAGTTTTGTATTTGATAAATCACAATCCACTTATTATTAGCCAATTATGTTAATAAAATAAAAAGACTTTAAAAATACAAAATTTCAATAATGCGCCCGTGGGCGATGAGTCATGGGCCTCTCGTGTCCGGTCTCTAAAATTATTTATAAAAGTGTGCGTAGTACCTTTAATGTTAATTTGGTGAGAATCATTATTGCAAATGCTTAATTAACTTTGAAGATCTATATATTTCATTTCACACACCAACAATTATTCATGGTACAATGTGTAATATATTCTTTGATAAATTAATATAGACTATATCAATATTGTCTTGCAAAGTTAATACGATGTTGGTGTTTAATCGCAGAATAACAAATTGTGACGTCATCCCCTTTAATCTAAATTTATATCGAACACCGACCTACAAGCAACATCACAGTGACTTTGTGAACTTGATATTATGTAGACATTTTTCTTTAATGTTAATAGTATGTAGATTTTTGTTGTCAATAAAATATCAGTATCAGTTATTTAATATTACCAATGTAGACAACGTTGATCTGATATCAACCCAACGACATAAATTGGCATTTACTTGATATAGGAATTTCATATTCGTACGACATTGGGTGGGGGTCACTGATGTTCTGCCGATCTTAGATAGCGATCTTAGAATATTGGAGTGACATTGGCCCGCTTTGAGGCCAACGAACTTGGCTACTAGGGAAGGTGCAGACTCGCCCAATACCTCTGCCATATCCATGCAAATTTTTTGTGGGGACAACGCTTTTTAAAAAGATATTTTGTCACAGTTCTTGCTTTAATTTTATCCATTTTCGTTAAATTACTAACACGTCAAGAGAAATAAACTAATGTTTCGTATATGCAAATAGGCAGAGGAACGATAATTTACAATTACTAACTCCACTTCGAATGACAACAGTTTCTGATGTCAGTCAACGCCATCTAAGCTAGAGACAATAATTAGTGAACTTCCCTTGTATTCTTCGTTATCAAACCTATTAGTCTCGCATATTTACGACGAATATAACTTTAAGATGTACAATTTGTTGCGGGTGTAATACATACAATATACATAATAGACACGTGTAATAAAATGTAAACATTAGATACAATTAGTATTTGATATTATATTATAAAAATTCGCTTTTCTAATCATTATTCTATTGTTTTCCTTTATTTCATTAAAAGTAAAAGTAAATCTGAACACTTTTAAAACGCACTCGAAAAAAAAGAACAATACAATACAAACCGTGCTGAGTTACTGGTTTAGTTGTCTGGCAGTCCAACTGATATTTTTTTAACATCAAACTAATCTACTTACATCAAGTGAATGGCTAACCTGAAGGTATTTTCGTCTGCGCTCTTCTTGATATATCTTCTTCATGTGTTCCGCTTGTCGCCTTTGCAATTCGTCTTCGCTTAAGGCTTCCTTTATCTCTTGACGTACTGGCGTCCTGTAATGTATTGTCACCTCGTTTTCCACATACTTTCGCGGGGATTCTGTAAAGTTAAACAATGCATTTAAGATAAGCAAACAGTTGTTGATAAGAACAAGTCTCTTAAAAACTACAATGGTCGTATAATTTAACGTTCTTATGTTTTTTTTTACAGTTTGTATAGTTAAATATTTTCATTTCGAAAATATACTGCGTTTTGTGTTTATTATTCTACACAGTGGCGTACTATAAGCACCAGGTCCCGAAAAAAATATTTTCAAAGCTTTTCACATTCTTCGTTTTGAAGAATAGTTTTTATGAAACGATTGTTTAAAATATATGGGTTGTAAACATATCGGCAATATAGCGCCTTTTGTTAATGGGATCAGAGGCGTAACTAGACAGCTTTTATTTTTTTGTCGACGTTTATTTTTTGCAAATAGAAATAGTTTTCATTTTATAAACACTCTAACCTCGTTTATTCTAAAATTAAACTTACAAGAGCAAATGATTGCACATAAAGCTTATCAGAACATGAAAGAATAATAGCTTCTAATTAACTTGTATATTTTAATACAGTAAAAAATACTCATCTGTTAGAGACTTTGGGACCGAATTCTAAGATAACCTGGCAATTATGTTATTTTTTTCTTATAAACGTATGTAATTTGACACAATACACATAATACAAACATATAATTTAACTGTATGCAAGTGACTTTAAAAAGAATTTCTTTTGATTAGTATATCGCTACATATCTTTATAACAAAATTACATTCAGAACTGATGTTCATAATTTAAATTTGAGATTTAGGGGCCTGCTGACGCCGCCAATTCATAAACTTACCCTTTACAGTAAGTCGTTCAGCTGCAATATTGTAAAAATTTACAACTCCCTTCCCAGTTCTTTAAAAAGTATTTCGCCTGCTTCATTTAAAGTTAACTTGAAGCGACACCTGCTCCAATTGTTGTGACCTGCGCGTTTGTGTGTCCACCTATCTTCATTCTGTCATTTATTCAGATTTGTATTTATTAGGTTATTAATATTATTAATATTATTAATACATTTATTATTTTGTTGTTATGCTTTGATTTGCTATTTCTAATGCATGACTATACTTGTATCTAGTTTAGTGTTTTTGTGTGTTTGCCTGTGTTATAATTAGTATTTATTCTCACTATGATTTGTTAAGTTAGGTTTATGGTTAAGTTGAACAGCAATGGCTGAACTTCGCCATTTGGCACATATACAGCAAGAGCGCGCGAGGTATGATCACCCGATGGTATACGTAAACTCGCATCTAAACGTGGTCCGATAATACATATTAGAGTAACGGCACAACATACTAGCATTGCCTGCTCATATTCGAACTCATAGTGATCTGATTATTTTTTTGCAGATTGACAAAAAGAACAAATTAAATTTTCTCTTTAAGTGATGACGATTGCTTAGATAACTAAGTCGATAATAACGCGAAGATTGTAATACTTATAACGTAATAATGATTATCCTAATGAAATTAAATAATAATGTAGTTGTGTACAAAGTTATAGCAGTACAACTGGGTTTTAGAATGAAATAAAAACAACCCGCCTGAAACATCTGCTGAATAAACTAAGATGTCTAGAGAAATATAAATAAATAGAAATTTCATGGTAAAAAAAAACTATAAATAAGTATAACAGGAATACCATAAAATAACATAAAAACGACCCTTGAAATAGAAATTAAAATTAGAGATTCTCTCCAGTAAATATAACGAAATAACAACTCTGGAAAAATAAATCTATATATCTATATCTGGCGAACACAGCTAGCGGAGATCATTTGCCGAATATACGTCCGAAGAATATCGACTAGCATCGGGTGATCATACCCCGCGCGCTCAAGCTGTATATGTATATATGTTTTGTGTCAATAAAGTTTATTATTATCATTATTATTATATAAAGAACAATATTGTAAACTGAACCAATAACTTCTAACGCATAGGAAAATATACAGGGTGATGTAAGATATGGTATTGAGGTTTGTGTATTCAGCATTCCATATATTATAAACTGACTACTGCACATTTATAATTTAGCCGCCACACGTGCTTTAATAAACCGTAAAAATATTTTTGAATCAATCTTTATCGATTACCTATATCCAAAAATAATTGCAAATATATGTCATTGTAAATTCCAAGAACATACTTAAAATAATTCTAATATTGCAATAATATTTAAGGAAAAGTAAAGAATTAGTTCGCATTGTCAAAAAAACATTACCTACATCTTTGCAATCATTCCAAGGAATCAATGATAATGACAAATACATTACATATATATTTTTTGGCATAATTGTAATTACAAAAGATGTACCACTAAACATTTCTCGAATTTCGCAGGTGTTTCGAGTTGGTCACGAAGAAAATCGTGTAGAATACGGGTGATTAATTCGCTTTTTTTTGCGAAATTAGTAGACAAATCCTGTATTTAAGCAGCAGATTCGTCAAACAATAGAAGTAGAAACATTTATTGATAAAATTACATTTCTATTTAATAATTTTGTAGTGTACACCTCTATAATGTTATTTTAATGCTTCCAGTACATACAAAGCACGCGCGGATTTGAACCTTTTTTTAGTGGGATGTCTAGTTAGTTGGTATATGAAATGTTTTGACGATCATCAGTAGAACCTTAAGATAAATAAGTAGATGAAATATTTCTAGTTTGTGATATGGCAAGTATAGATAATCTGACTGAAATATAATTGAAGATTTATAGGGAAAAGTTAAAGTGATGATGCTGACAAAAAGTCAGAAAGAATAAATTATGATAAAAAGAAAGGAAACATTAAAAATTGAGTAATTTTAAAGTATATTTTGCTCCCTCCATACCAATATGTAACCTAAAAAGCAACCTTAGAAAAAATTATTTTCCATGTATAATGGTCATATTCTTCACAAAGATTACTGTAATAAATGCGTTACAATTATAAGTTTTGTGATATGTTTGTGTTTTAGTTACAAACGTGAATTAAACATGAGGATAATACTATTAAGTTTAACTGTCACCCCCCCCCCCAAGTATAGATATTTACCTTGGCCGTGGATATTATACTAGATTTTAGTTTATTTCTAAATTCAAGTTTAAATGCATTTCCTGATAACTTGCAACAATAGACTGAGAAGGCTCAGACAGCTTAATAGATATAAACAATATTAATAGCAGCTGGTTATATTATATCTTTAAAATGGTGTTATTAATAAAGAATTCTATAGATTCTTAAGTAAATGTTTTCATGCAGCATTGAAAATGACAAATATTAATTAAACCAAGGATTAAAAATAAAAATAAAATGCATTTTATGATAAAATAAAGATTAAACTAATTAATATACCAGTTCTAACTGGGCAGAGTTAAATTGATGTTACCATTACAAACCGTTATATTTATTTAAAATACGTTTCGTATCATGAATATTAATGTGAAATATTGGGAACTCACTTCAACTATGCAAGACATTTAACGGTATTAACACTGCAAACAACAACAAAATCAGTGCAAGTTCTCAATAGTGTCGTATGAAAAGTCATTACTATTTCTATTGCTGAATTATAAAGTTAATATCTATTCACTATTAATTTGTAGGTAATTAAAAGTATATCCGATATAAATGACCCTTTAGGGTATAAATACACCGTATCCAAACTTAAGTGTTCAACATTGTTAACTTCCTTATTACTGAAGCGATGATGTTGGTTAAATTTGCACGTTGGTGGTATTTTTTGATTTGATTGAAATGGTAAAAACAGAAAACGAATTGAAAGTTTTTTTTCGAAGATATTCACAAAAACCATATTTATATTTCTGTATATTCAGCACAAAACTATTAATATTGTATTGTAAAATTATAAATAGTCAATTAAAATGCACTTAACCTATATAATAATAGAAATATAATCAAATAAGCAATGAAAGGAGTAATAACAGATACTAAAACTGCTAGAAATTTAAAATAAATTAAACACTAAAAGGCGAGATCGATAATTTAATGACAAGCTTAAATCGTGTCAAATTGTACAGAGAACAGCAAACAATAAGTTCTGCTCATTTATCTATCGTGTTAAATGTTTAAATGTATTGTTTACTTGTACAATCGCAAAGTATAAGAGCTTTTTAGTTGCTTATTTTATTTTTAGAGTAGTAATATATTAATAATCTTTTGTTCAGACTACTATTTAGCCTTAAAATATGTAAAAATATACATTGTGCTCTATTTTTAAAAAAATGTGTTTTTAAAATTTTCTTGCAAATAAAACTTTCAGCTGTTTTCTTATTATAACCATTTGATTGAGAAAATGGAATAAACTTGCTAATTTAAACAACTTCGGAGCTCCAATAATAAGGAAGTTAGCAATGGTGAATACTTCTTTTTTTATTCTAACTATGAATACAATTTTAAAAAATGAGTATGGCCACCACAGGACTTTCTTATACGTATGAGCGTGTTTCACTATACAAAAGTTGTTATAAATTGTTTTAAATACTTTTGTCTTAGAAAAATAAACCTGTAAGTAAGTGTGTTACTTCAAACCCAAATTTTAACAATTTCTTTATACAAAAATTATTGAAAATTCTATTCTAAGTACTTCTATACTCTTAATAAATCTCAACAGAATGCATACTTTACAAGATATTGGAAATAAATGCTACTCGCTAAGAATGAAAGTGTTACTTCCGGTTCGAATTTTGAAATTTCATTTATACAAAAAAAATTTTCAAATCCAGCCCTAAATACTTTTGTACTCTCCATAAATGTATATAGACTGCATAATTTACGACATATTTGCAAAAAATCGCTATTTGATAGGAGTAACTGTGTTACTTCCAGTCCAAATTTTGAATTTTTTTAATACAAAAGGTACTGAAAATTAAGTTCTAAATACTTTTATACTCGTAATGTACCTGCGTAGGAACATGACTTGCGAGATATTTGCAAAAAACTGATTTTCGATCAGAGTAAAAGACCTATTTCCGGTAAGAATTTCGAAAAACTTTTTTAACAAAATTCTTCTCAAATTTAATTTTGAGTACATTTCAAGTCTTTATAATGTTGTTTAAACTTAGTAGTTGACGAAATATTGGCAAAATTCGATAAGAAAGTAAAAGTTGATCAAATAGGACTTAGATACATAAACTTGTCAAAATAAAAAAATATCCTTCAGGTATGACTTTTTTATTTTACAAATACATTGAATTACTGTTTCCCGTTATATTAATAAAATAAGAACATTTTAAAGGAAATAGAGTATAAAATCCTAATTAAAATTAGGTCATACTGAATTCACCAGATGCTGTATTGCACATAATATGTAGATATAAATGCATGTTAATGGCTGTCGGTTTATTTGATAATACCGCACGTGCTTATCAAGTCCTTTTTTAAATTTAGTTGTTGAATTAAATGTGAATTTGGTTTGCAATTCTTCGGGGTATTGACTTTGGTATACCCATTAATAGTTATTTGTGTAACAAGGCACTAAAGTTACATTTTTCACCACGATGTGTTACTTTTGAATGTTAATTGTGATGGTAGAATTATTAGCACGTTCTGCCAGCTGTCAACTAGTGACAACTTATGCAAACCAACATACACCAAAATCGTACAATAATAATTTGCTTTACTGCCGATTTCGGAGTTTTTTACTGCTGATTTGAACGATCTTTACAACCGATTTTAGATAAAAACATTTGTATACGTTTAGCGGTTGTGGAATTAATAGTTATTTTTATTATATGTGTATATACAAAATTACACTTTTTGGCTGTAATAAAAAATCCTTTTCATCTGACATTTAATTAAAACTGCTTTACTATGTTCACTTTCAATATGTTTTTGCAGTTTTTTTAACTACCTAATGATTCTGATAAATGTGTTTAATTTCTTTTATGCTACTCTGGTATTTTTTTTGATAAAATGTTGAAGTTAATGCTTACCACAATCTACCACATGACAGGCGTTGTTCAGTTATTCTTTTATCTATTATCTTTTGATTCCTATAAGTACTAATTTCTTCTGTGCCTGCTATCTGTAACTTACACTATTTCACTTATCTTCTGGAAACAAATACATGCACTTGTTCTTCTTGCATAGCTTTCAATGTATTTTAAAGTTCTCTTCTCTTTGTTATTAACCTTTGCTTTTATACAGGGTGTTTCATTTCCCCCGTCTTTATTCAGAAACTAATGGAGAGAGAAATTTGTTTGAAATTCCAGTGAAACTGATACGATGTTAAGAATAAAAATCTGTCGATATAATAAACTTTCAAAAGCATTTTTTACTTTCTTTATGTAGTAGGTATAAGGAAATATTGGAATAACGACAATTTTCAACCTCGAGATTTTTGCAGATATCCACCTTTTAAGGTTCCCTGATACCGAAAAAGTGGTTTTAAAAAAACCTCTCTTTCTCACTCTGTGTGTGGTCACGCTAATGGGCAAGCGGTTAAAACTACCAAGTCCAAATTTTATATTTACGAGTATTCTCTCCCTCTTGAGATCCGATTAGATTTGTAGTAAAATTCGGAAGTAGTAGTTCACTTCATCGAAAAATAAACGAATTTTACAAATACATATGTCTACTAATTCAAAAAAAATTCAAATGTGCTCAGAAGTGAATTTGAGAAAAATGTTATTAAAACAAGTTTTTTGAAATTCGTAGCGAGGTCTTTCAATCTTGTCTTAAATCAATATTTAAAGCATGATTTTCAACACCTTTTGTATAAAGGACAAAAGTCGAACCAGAAGTAACACTTTTATCGAATAGCAATTTTTTGCAAATATCACGTAAATTATGCATTCTGTATAGATTTATCAAGAGCACAAAATCATTAAAGTAACTTTTACTCTTTTACTCATACCGAATAGCACTTTTTGCAAATATCTCGCAAATTATGCATTCTACAGATATTTAATATTAGAATAGGATTTTGAATAGTTTATATATAAAAAGAAAACCTCAAAATTCGAATCTGAAGTAACACATTTACTCATAGGTTTATTTTTTAAGAAGATAAAGTATTTAAAATTTAATTTAAAACAATCTTTGTATAATTTGAAACGCACATACGTATAAGAAAATAGTTTGGTGATCACACCTCATTATTTCAAGTTGCACCTCACAATTTTTCGTGAATTTTTAATAGCTACCAGTAGCGGCTGGTGAGTACGTTTAGGTGGAGCAATTACATAGACAAGAGTGGACAAGACTGATTCGTATATTATCGGTGATATGCTCGGCATCTGGGAATACATCACCGATAATAAACAAATCAGTCTTGTGACCACTTGTCTATTTAATTGTCCCTCCTAAATGAACTCACCAGCAGTGGCGGCTGCTGCAGGGAGGGCAACGGGGCACTGCCCCCCGTGATAAACTTCTTTTAACAGATAAATTTAAATACCTAATTTGTATGTAATTTTTCTGATTTGTTTGATAACAAATAATATCCCTAGCAGCAAAACCAGTATATGCACACTTGTCCTACATTAGTAAATATATATTTTTATCCTTCTCTAAAATTGTGATTTTGCTGCTTGGGTATTTTTTCCGAAGTAACAGTCCGTCTCTTCAGCGCGTTTAAAAATCACAGTCTGACGTAGGCTCCGGGGCATCTCGCGCCACTGCTCCGTTTGTACTAGAAATCGTGCGTATAAAAAGTGGCGCGGGATATGTCACGACAGGGCACTAGACTGTGATGCCGGCTGGCAATGTAGTATATAATATCACAGAATAACAGAAGTGACAAAAGTCTCACTTGCATAATTCCGATATTTGTGCGCAAAATCGAACAAGCGCACATTTCAAAATGGCGGTTTGTTGTTGTATAAATATAACCTGTCTAAGTTTTATAACTTATAAATTTACGAAAGAATAATAAGTAAAGGTGCCAGTAAGATTGTTGTTGATATAAATAATGGATACTGTACGAAAGAAGACATCTGGCGTATGTAGATGTTGTATTTTTACTTGTAAAAATGTTCAGCAACAAAATATATTCTAGTTTCTTTTCGTTTCTTAAAGAAGAATATCGGTAAGTTATAGCTATTCAGTAACAGTTAATTTGTAATAATTCATCTTTTTTGTAGTGTCTTACAGTGGATCAACAGCTGTAACCGGAATAACCTAAGTAAAGATTTGTCAAAATTATGGCAAACAACATTTGTGTGTGGTAAACACTTTGAATCACACATGTGTTTAAATGATATAAGGAATCCAATGCAATTCCCGCATTATTTCTCTCACTCTGCATGGAAACACCAGAAAGAAACAGCTTTTGATGCAAAATTTCACACGGGTAGGTTATTTTTCATAAAAGTGTTTTTAATATAAACTGTCATAAAATATATGATCTTATTTATCATTGTTAAATATGTTTTGATAAGGTTTGCACTTATAATTAAAGTTTTTATTAAAGATGAAGCATGAAAATAAATACTTCTAATGTGGTTTTTATCTTTTTATATTAGTGAAGGAACCTCCTTCGAAAATAAGAATTTTAGAGAACATCGTCATCTCTCACAGCCATGACCATATTGAAAAAGAAATCAATTCAAACCTCACCGGTTAAGGAACTATCTACAGGTAAATGTTTATTATAAAATATTATTTTATAAGAACTAAGTATTATTTGAAATTTTAAAAGCATGCTGATTTCAAAATGTATTTTAGAATGTGGAAACTATGAATGTTCCTAGCACAAGTGATCTTGGATCCCAAAATTTAGCAGAAAGTGAACCACCTATAGGTATTACAATTAATATTTACAATACAAAATTATATTATGAGTAAAACATAAAATACGTTTAGTTGTTTAACTAAAGAATTCGAAGTCATTTTTGAACAAAATTTCAACACATATGTATTTAACCTACTTAGAACTTTTCAGTTACACACATACAATTAATTTGTATTTAATGAAATGCATAATTTTTTAATTGTATTTTAGCAGTTATGGAAATTCCTGCTACATGTGATGTTGGGGTTCAAACAGGAAAAAATCTCTCTGCCCATACACCCAGAAAGGAAAGACTGAGAAAATCTCTAAGGCCTGTATGAGACGATGCTAAATTGGTAAATTGGAATGGTCATAGTGTTTTTTAAGTTCTTATTGCATAAATTAGAAGATGTCCTGGTCACGTGTACAGGTGTCTGTGTTAATAGAGGAATATAAAAAATATCCTTGTTTATATGCAGTTAAAGATGCAAGGTATAAAAACAAACATGCTTGTGCCACAGCAATACAGGCAATTAAAAATGTAGTGACAAAAATAAAACCAGGAGTGTCTATATCAGATATTAAAGCTAAATTTCATGGTCTAAGAAGTAATTTCTTAAATGAACATAGAAAATATAAGGAGTCTCAAAAAAGTGGTGCAGGAGAAGATGATTATAAAGGTTAACTGTGTATCCTAATGAATCAAAGAATTTAAAACTAATTTCTCGAAGAGCAACCCACCTTTCAATTACGATATCACTAAAATTACGTCACTACATCATACTAAATTTGATATGTAATAATGCATACGTGTCATACAGGAGTAAGGCAATAATATCAAAATTGTATGCTAAATTAAAGCAGAAAATTTTCGTAATAATTTACATGGAAATTTTTTGTAAAATTTAGCATCGTGTCATACAGGCCTAAAACAGCATCGAGTTGTAGCTACTAAATCTAAAATGAAATCCTATCCTAAACAGGAGAATTTACAATATTTTCTAGGGCTTTGTGGCAGATATTTATTAAAAGAACTGGCAACTGTTAAATTTAATGCAGTTAATAAAAATAAGAATATTGCAATATTGTTTTTCAACTTTGAAGAGAATAAAAACATTTTCTAGAAATACCATGCAGGAAAGCAGACTATGTGCCTCAGCAATGTGTTCCATTGAAAAACAATTACTGACATCAACACCAAACTTCAATGAATTAGTTATTAATCATTTTGCTAATCGTAAGGAACGGCGAATGGATTTTATTTTCAAACAAGTTAATTAAATAACATATTGAGTTTATCTTTTTGTTTGTATTTAATTTTTGATATTAAACACTCAGACACCCCCCCCCTGGTGCCCTCCCGTCGCAAAAAATCACGGGCCGCCACTGCTCACCAGCCGCTACTGATAGCTACTAATATTCTAACACGTAAAAATGAGGTATTTTCCTGTTATTATAAGAAATAAAAAAATGGAGTAAAACCATTTTTTAAAGCATTTCGTCTATTTCGAAAAATGCAATCAAAAAGTAAATTAGGATTTTATGAAATTTTCGTTAAGTCGATAGATTTCGAATAGTATGCCATTGAAAATATAGTTAGCCATGTTAAAATCATATTTTTAACGAAAATGCTTTCCACGTACTATTGGCAAAAGTTTCCATTTTCTATAATATATTAAATGATTAAATAAATAAATAAATAAATAAATAAATAAATAAATAAATAATAAATGAAATATATCTAATTATTACGTGTGAGCGTATTTATAATATCAGTAGCAACCGAAAGCTCATGAAAGAAATGGTGGTTTCAAAGAAAAAATGGGGGAAAGAATTTTATCCTCAATATTGTCTCGATTTGATTGAAATTTAAAACATTAGGTATGAATTTGTCAAAACTTAAAAATGCCAATCAAAAAGCATAGTTCAAAAACACTACTTCTCAAAAATAGTCGCTTTCTCTCTTTCATCCTAACCTGCTTATATTATTTTTCTTATGTGTTGCAGGCTGTCACCTGTCAAGAATCAAGTAACTGATATGATTCAGTCTTTCATTAATGACAGGATATTTTTATTTCCGTTTTAATTTTCAATTTTTTAGTTTTATTTACCTTAGGATATTTATAGAACAATATTCATTTTACTGGGGAATGTGAGTATTGGAAAATCTAGACAAACTTTTAAAAAAGCTTAAGTTATTTGCATGTAATTGTAATGTTATAATGCCATATGACACATAGCAAATGTTGTCGTTCTTCCAGTATTAATTTTATATATTTAGACGGGTGGATAATCTCGTGGTTACGAGGGTCGGACACTGAAAGAAAATTTGAACGTTCCCCGGTATCAGTAATTTCGGACAGTAAAACATCTGTTCGCTCCAAGATGGATGTTTCTCCCACTCTCACTTGTCATGTAGGTATTATTCGACAGTTCTTTCTCTTTAATTTTATGAAGATGAAGTAATAGAATCATTAACCACATTATACATTCATATTACACTAGATAGCCTCGATAGTCATGATAAACGTAGCTTAATTCCTATGAGCGGGTTGCCCCACAGTAAAAAAAAATCCCCATGCAATTTTAATTTATTATATATCTGCTTTGTTGTTGAGTATAAGTTACCATAGTTATTAATTATTATTAGTATTAGGTACTATCTAACCTATTTAATTACAATATTGCTGTTTCACGTATTGTAGAATTATATAGTATGAAATTATTGTAACATTACTTGTGTATTATTCTCTTTTGGCGCTTCAAATAAACTTTCTTTTTATTAGAGTTGTTTTTACGCAATTAATGGCAATAAAAATAATAAGGGAGAGACTATATTAAGTAACACGGAATTGCATATTTATGATTTTCGCTTATTACTTGACGATTCTGACGTATTTATAGGCAAAACCACTCATGAATAAATCATTATTTAAATGTGGAAAATCTTTAACGAAGGGATTGATGCTCTTTCGAAAGAGGAAGTATTTAACATTAATCCCGTATTATCATACAGCATGGGTTGTAACAAAACGAAAGCATAAATTAATATAAATTAGCTCTGTGAGTCATGATAATGCATACATTTCAAGGGTCCAACGTAAAAAAAGACCAGAAAATCTTCCATTGTATTCAGTTTTGTCGGATGATTAAAATGAAAGACGCTGGGTTCCGACTGTCAGCGTGGTGATTATTACAAACAAATACATATTGCATTACAATGGTCTCATAACCTTGGATGAGGATTCTAATTTTAAAGTCTTGCATCATCGCGCGACACCATTGTAAAACACGAAGAATATGACAAGAAAAAATAAATTTAAATAGCTCACTTACGTGAATGGCCGTTGGTGTTGTTATTGTTACTAATGTTGTTGGTTTTAAGAAGAATACTCATATTTAAAGCACAAGCGCAATGACGCAAAACTACTCAAGGATTTGTGTATTTAAAAGTCCGTAAATTTGAAATTTTAAAAATTCAGCGCGTTAAGTCAACGTCGACTTCCGAAGACCTTCAAATCACATGGTTCCGCCGCTCCACCGTTCGATCTATGGGAATCCACGACAACCTCTATATCGAACTAATCGTGAGAGTAAACTGCATTTGGTCAGATCACCGCTAACATGTAAAACATTGCTTGGTCACTTTCTTAACCCCACACGAGCCGCTTGTACGGTCAAAGTTGGTCATTATGAATGCGTGTCGGTTGTGTACACATTGTCGGCACTATTACTACTACGACTACTATTAAATGCCTGTAAAGGAAATAGAAGTCGTAAATATGTGGGACAATTGTCGCAGACCCAGATGACGAGCGTTTTTTCCTTGTTCATTCATTCAGTGCGCTTTCGCAATTAGGGTCTTAAGTCTACGAAACGAGGCGTGTTTATTTTGTAAATGATATCTACTTGAATGTACGCATAAACATTGACTACGAAAACGAGGAAAATTATTTATTTTAAAGAAAATATTACATAGTGATGTTGTTTGTGTATTTCTTTATGTAAATGTAAATGAAATAAGTACTATTTCCAACTTCTCTAACCAAACATGCAAAAGAGTGTTTCGAGCGTTCAGGCAGTATAGCTCGTTTCAAGATATTTTAATTTGACTAAATAGATTATAGTATCCTCTGGTGTGAAAGTACGATAAGCTAACGATAATGTAAATGAGATTCAGGTATAGCCTGGGCCGTAGATGCTCAGGGGTGTATGCTGCATGACATGGAAAGTGCAACACCAAGAATGGGTGCGAATTTTTTGACCAAACTTGGTAGAAACGTATAAATAGTCAAAAGCAATAATTGATTAAAATTTTGTTGCGATAGATCAAGTGGTCATGACACATCTGACACTTCATTCAGTTTTCGCTGACATTAATGTGTGGTGTATTAATTGTTTGTTTGAAATTAATTTCAACGGTTTTGTCTTATTATACCTTTGTTTAACGTGTTTAAAGAGTTTTATTATGCCTAGAGTGCGGCAACGTGGAAATTATCGCCAATTAAGCGAATTCGATAGAGGTAGAATTGTTGGTTTGCGAGAAGGTGGTTTTTCATACAGGGAAATTGCAAATCGCCTTAACCGGAACCAATCCACCATTATGCGCTGTTATCAATCATGGACTAGGGAAGGTCAGGAAAGACTCCAAAGAGGAACCGGAGGCCGAAGAAGAACTAATGAGATACAGGACCGCCGCCTTCGCTTAATGGCACTAAGAGACAGGTTTTCCAGTACCAGATCAATTGCTGACGTGTGGTTAGGTAATATTGGTCGTCCTGTAACCCTTCGAACCGTTTATCGTCGAATTAGGGGTTTCGGATTACAATCTTATCGTCCACATCTTGTGTTACCACTTACGGCTCAAAACCGACAGCAACGTTTGGAGTGGTGTAGATTGCGACTGCACTGGAACGTGGAGTGGCACAGGGTGGTATTCAGTGATGAATCTCGATTTTGTCTAGAGATGCATGATGTCCGTATGAGGGTCAGACGAAGACGTGGGGAACGTCGTGATATTCAGTTTTCCGTTGAAAGGCATGTGCATCGAGCAGTGGGTGTTATGGTATGGGGTGCTATAGCATATGGGAGTAGGTCTCAATTGGTGTTCATCCAAACCACCATGAACGCCCAGCGTTACATTGATGAGGTGGTAGAACCCCATATTCTATCATATCTTCAAACGCTCGAAGACCCACTTTTCCAGCAGGATAATGCCCCTCCCCACGTAGCGAGAATTTCTATAAATCGCTTGGAAGAGGCTCATGTCAATATCTTGCCATGGCCACCCAAATCCCCCGACCTCTCGCCAATAGAACATGTGTGGGACATTATGGGACGAAAACTTGAATGAATTTAGCCAATCCCCCGCAGACACTAATAGCTCTCCGGCATGAATTACAGGTTGCTTGGGACACCATACCCCAAGAGGATAACGACCACCTAGTCGAATCAATGCCACGAAGAGTGAGGGAGTGTGACACTAATAGGGGCGGTTCAACACATTATTAATAAAAATTATGTTAAATTGTGTTAGTCTTTTGTTTTTTTTCTTTGAAATTTTAATCAATTATTGCCTTTGACTAGTTATACGTTTCTACCAAGTTTGGTCAAAAAATCCGCACCCCTTCTTGGTGTTGCAGTTTCCATGTCATGCAGTATATTTTGTAATATTCGTGCAATCATTAATAAATATACCTACGTATTAATTTGAATATCAGTTTTTAATATGTTAAAATACATAATCACAGAAATATTAGATGAATCTATTGTAAATGTACATACACTTATGAGAAGCGAGAAGTTATACAGGTTTACCGCTAAATAGGTACAGTTCTGTGCAATAAAATGGCGTACACTTAATATACGATTATGTAAATGTGATATTTATTTTCAATTTGTCATATAGCGTCAATTCAATTTGTCATACTTAACTGACAGATAGAGATCTTAAATATGCCTGCAAGGTTAGGTTTAATAATTAAGTCTCGTATTATAGCAAAAATCGAAGTTAACTCGTCAATTAGAGCAGTATCACGACAATTTTGCATAAATAAATCTACTGTGCTAAAAATTAAGAAACGCTGGAAGAAGGAAAGAACATTATATAGAAGAGGTAGTTCTGCTAGTCCCCGAAAATCCACGCGAGAAGAAGACTTTTACAATATTTAAGGGAAAACCCATTGGATACCGTTAGAAATGCTAAAATTGCAGTAAATTTTCCTGGCTCACGATCCATAGCTTGTCGAAGAATCCATGAATCGGAGTTTTATGCTGGTTAGGAAATTCAAATTAACAGGGGAACACAAACAATTTCGATTTATAGAGAATTGCCTTTTTGGCAAAATGTCATATTCTCTGATAAAAAAGTGTTTCAGTCTACGCACATTCAAAACTTTGCCGTGGCCCGCTAACAGCCCAGAAATGAACCCTATTGAGAATATATGTGGTTGATTAACTAAGAAAATACACACCCAAAATATTTGTTTTCTAAATGTGAATCATCTTTGGGATACTATAGAAAAGGTCTGGAAAGAATTAGTGGCAGGTGAAAATTAATTAATGTTTTCTTATTTTGTTTTTGTATTTATCTTTATTTGTATTTTATTTTGCGTGTTGAATATTAAAGAATTATAGAACATAATAAATTTTATTTAGTGTTAATATCTTTACAAACGATAATTTCAAAAAAAATAATCCTCAAGCTAAAAGAGCATTAGAGCCAGTCATGTTGACAACTAACGTCAATAATGAAGGCATTATTTAACCTTTCAAATACAGGATAAAATAAGCCATTTTCATATTGACTAAATACTGTCAAAATTAGCAATAAGACATGTACACCACTTTATTGCACAGAACTGTACCAGCCTATGCGAATCTGAAGAATACGTATAAATGTCTAACTGAAAATCAAAAAAAAAATAAATGGCAATTGAAAAGATTTTCTATGGCGATGTTTATGTGGAAAAGGTCGACAATCTCGGTGCATTAGCATGTTTTTTTTCCCGTTAAATAGAAGTATGTATATTATTTTGAAACTTAAATTCCTCTATATGAAAATTATTATGTTTGTATATTAACTGCGACAGGCTCGGACTTGAGGAAAGAAAAATCAATTTCTAGCCACAGCGTGCACATTGGTAGGCGATTCTTTTTGTACGGGCATTACAAATATTTTTCTTTTACCCTCTTTTTTTTAATGACGCTATTTAAAACTAACCATGTATATTATTCTAACATACACATATAATGCGCTATAGAAAATGTCTTTGAATTCTACAAGACCTATAATTGCCCCTTTATAATAACTTCTTTTTTACATAAAAATGGAATAAACAATTTGAAATGACATATAAGAAAAATATCACGCTTAAGAAAATACTTTTTCACATACTTTGGACATCCTCAAGGTCAGTACTGTCTTCATCACTTTCATTTAAATTAATTATAAATTCTTGGTGGATATGTACATTTTCTAAATATACATTTTCTATTTGTACTCAATGCAATTTTTCCATGTTTCTGGAGTTATATTGGCAATCGCCTCTCGAATACGATTTATAGCTATTTCACTAAATTTTGGACGATTGTTAGTGTGGCGACCATATACTTTCAATTGACTCTAAATTAACTCGATCGGGTTAAATATGCAGTAATACGGCGGCAAACGTAAAACAATGCGTCCTTCGGCCGTGCCATATTATCTACAACATATTCCTTTTCGAAAGTCTTTGTTTTAAAAACTTCTAATTATGACTTTTTGTGTAGCTATCTTCATAATAAATATAATTTTTTTCTAAAATCTCCGATATTTCAACCTTTGTACTGTTCGAATTTGGTAGCCTCCGCACCTGTCGTGAATGGTATGAAGCATTGTCCATGACAATCACACTTCTTTCGAGTAATGCTGGTAAGAGATGTTTCTGAAACCGCTCTTCAAATATTGGTGCAGTCCTATCCTCGTGATAGTGAAGATTACAAGTTTTTTTGCCGTAAGTGACACTTCGCCGACCCAATTACTTTTAGAACCAGCATGTGAAATGATAATTCTTTTACCTTTTGAAGGGAGTACATCTAATAAACATTCCTGTGAACCATCAATCCAACCCTTTTTTATGGTATCATGAGTGTCATACCAAATTTCGTCTATGTAACAAATAAACCGCCCTTCATCTTGGAATTGTTTCATGTTGATTAAATATTCTTGTCGTAATTAAGTCAATTGTCCCAAATCCAAAACCATTTTGCCATAATGTTCGCCATATTGTTGTTCTCGAGGTTTGTATTTCGGTATTTTCTTTAAGTTTCTTTTCTAAGCCATTTAATGTGGCAACCTCACCCTGCTTATACATACTATATATTGTTCGTCGAATGATATCAAAGTCCCAGCTTGGTACTTTCTTTATAGATCCGTTATCACTTCTGACCCTTCTTTCTGTAATACCATGTTTCACTATGTCATAAACTGCGATGTAGCAGATATCAGTTAACCTCAACGTACTTTCTATAATGGCCATTTGTGTAACTTCTACATTTTCTTTTTGTAAATTATTATACACATTTAACACTATTTGCTTAGCTTGAACTACTAGATGACTCTTTTTAGCGCCACTATTTATAATGTCCGTCAATGAGTCGAGTGTATGTGGACTGCATTATTTAAAAGTAAGAAATGTTAAATTCAAATGACATTTTAATTATATAATGTTAAGTAATAATAAGTTCGGTTACTTAGACAAAATTTATGTAATACCACTCTGACTATTAAAGAAAGGAACAGCTTAAACCCTAAATCCCTTTACGTTTCATTAAGCCCGCACTACAGGGGGTGTCATATAATACTTATATACCTATTTAGTCAAATTAAAATATCTTGAAACGAACTATACCTACATACTGGAATCGCAACAACTTGAAAAGCGGAACTGTCGTAGCATTTATAGCCTGTATTATATTGTGTCCCAACATTTTTAAGATTATACAACAGTCCACGTGGATTTGAGTGACACATGTCTAGTATCGATTCAACAAATCAAACGCACGGTACACTCATAAATCAGAGTGTCTATGGGGCTGCAACTTAACATAAATATTCCATCTCTTGCGCATCACTTGCGATTAGCACGACTGTCTAAAACGTACGTCGGTGTATACAAAAAGTAGTTTCAAAAATCGGAGAAATACAGGACGCGCCTCTTTGAAATCGGAGTTTCTACAATCTGGGAACACAGCCTTAAATATGAACTGAAGACTAGACATTTATTTATAGAAAACAACTGTCTATATTAGTTTTGATGAATGGATAAAAAATCCTTAATTTTTATTCAGTAAATTCATAGCAAAAATAAATATTACATTACCAATAATCTTACCAAAAAAACTTTCTCCAGAAATATTGCGAAAATTGCTATGCCTATCCTGTAGTTTTGAGTCGAGTATCCCTGCCTGAGTTTTTGGTCAATTTAAATCACAAAAATCGTTTTATTCTAAATGAGTTGTTTTACTCTTTGTTTTTCTTCTTCTAATCAACTAGAAGCGTTGACATCGACAGACTTCTGAAATACCATATTGGTCGAGGTAGTAGAAGATCAACTGGACATGAAATTTGCTTCTTGATCGAGTTATATAAATACCAAATGATCTTCTTCCCATCCAAGAAACTATGTAGGCGAATAGTATTACGTGCACATGTAAGGTATATCTGTTTTGAGGATGTAGTTTTAAATTCAAAAATATTCTAGTAGTTTCAAAATACAGGACGAATTATATAAGTTATAGAAGATGAAACTCGTATTCAGGGGCTCCTCTTTTATCAATATTCATACCATTGCATTGAGACCAGCAACCAGATGAGATTTAATAAACCAGTGGGAACATCACAAAACGTTTGATGTTATTTTTTAATAAACGCAATTATTAATATTAAAACGACTTTAGATAATCTGAAATCAAAGTATTTTTCCGATATATACGTAAGAGTCTCATTATAGCTACAGAAATATTCGAGTATAATATTAACATTTTCTTCATTGGTGAATTGCACCAAGTTGGTTTAAGAGATAATCACTAAATTGATAGATAATTTCGATAAAATTGAAAGTCGTTCTTTCATAGCAAGTGCTGTAAACTTTATTTTAACTAAATAAGTAGTATGGTATTCAAGAACTATAGAAAAATTGAAAAAACACATTAATTTTTGAATCGATTTTGTATTATTCTAAATCGCTTTATCTAGATACAACAGAAAATTATGTACCCATAATTCTAAATAATTAAGTGTTTTATTTTTTAATGACATTTAAATAACAAAACATTTACTTACATAATTTGTAAAAGTAAATGTTATCCATCACTGGTGCTTCTTTGCGACACAAAAAATGGAATTAAATGAAATTCCACCAGAACTGATTTGAAAACACTTGAACTCATGGTAAACGGAAGTTACTTACAATAATAGCCTGCGTTAACGGAAACTTATTGCATGCAAAATTGATTTTCCCGTAATGCGATTAGTTTAGCTCTTAAACTTGCAAAAAGTAGTTAGTTGAGAAAAACATCAATAATATATACAGGTGTGATGTGTAAACTTAAGAACAGCAGAAATGGTTATGGTTATTTGGCCTATGTGCTAAGACTATTATAGCATTTCATAGAATTGTATGAAAATCGTATTATTAGTAATAACTACTTCCGCATTTATACAAGCTGTCCTCGCAAAATGTAGTTGGTAGCCTTTCCGGCTAGCAACCGAAAGCTTTTGGATTCAATTTTTACATAATTTTTAAATATAATTCTGTCAAATCCGAGGGATATTTGAAATGTTTCTGGCCTTGTCGACATAAAGTAATTGTAGAAAAAGATATCTTTTGCCGTCCAATAGATGGCCTCGACATATTTAACTGTAAAAATTGCAAAAGTCATACTGATCAATAGTTTGTCCATGGTACGCTTCTAAAGTTGTCAGTTCACACTGTCGTTCAAAAATTGAGAAACTTGAGTATCGCGCAGTGATGAAATTCCTTCATTTGAAAGGGAAAAAGATTTAGGAAATAAAAGATGAGTTAGACTCTGTACACGGTGAAGCTTCCCTACATTTACCACGATAAAACATTGTTTGACCTAGTAGAAACGTTGTCGCACGAGCATTTTAGACGAGAAACGTTCCGGGCATTCGAAAACTACCACAGGGGTGCGTTCAGAAATGTTGGATAGGCTACTGGAATGGTCAGATCATATTTTATGACGTCATCCACTTGGTAAACTTGGAGTGCTTTACAATTCTTAACGCCGTAGAGTGAGTCGCGATAGTTTCTGGCAAATGTCAAAGGTCAAAGCTAAGCATTGCAGAGTTAGAGGTTATGTATGAAGAAATAAAGTCATCAAAAAAATAAGTCGAAAATTAAAACTAAGTAATTAGAACAATGGATCATAATCGAAAAAATTTTTTGGATCAAATTAAAATTGTCCAAAAACAAACTAATGACCATATGAAACACACATATGACCATATGATATAAAATGACATGAAATTATAGCCTTAAAAAACACTCAGATCCGCGCTTTAAATACCCCGACCCGAATGCCCATGAATCGCCCGCTATTAACCATCACAAATAGGTGGGTGATAGAAGGAACACTCCGAGTGTCGCACCAATCATTTCTGAACAGCAATGACGTCATAATTTTGGGACATCTTTTTGTTTCTGAACGGCAAGTGTGAAATTGGAGTGACACTTGGTTAACATTCTTTCCTTTTCTGAACGCATCCCATCTGGCTAATTGGTCGATTTAGTGCATTAAACTGTGATGGAAGATAGAAATAAAAAACACAAACAGTTGGTTCAGATTTACACTATATTTAATTAAAAAACACAACAGCTGTTTCGCTACACTGTAGCTTTTTCAAGTGGTAACAAATTCTAAATTATTACAATTCGAGAACAACTCTATTATATATAGAAAAATATAATGACAACATTAACAGATAACTATAAAATATTTACAAAGGGTAATTTAAATGTGTTTATTTAAAGAGGACATTTTTCTTAATTATACGGCAGTTTACGAAATGGAACCTGCATTATTACTGAAACGATTTAGGAAAAACCTAAGAACTGGAAAGATATAGATTTAACAAAGGCGATTGATTCAGATTTACTTTCTCGTTTAATAAATTGTCTGAATATTTCAATTTGTTAATTTCCATACATTCAAGTAAATCTAATTTTCTACTTTTGTTTTGTACATGGAGAATGTCAAATTTATTGTTAAAACAATGGTCGTATTCAATTAAATGATTCGCGTAAGCTGAGTCGTTGTTTTTATTAGTGTAAGCTGACAAATGATTAGCTATCCTTTTTTTAAAAGCTCTACCAGTCTGACCTATATATTTCTTAGTACAAGAACCACAATTTAACCTATAAACTCCAGATTTATTATCTCGTGTCGTTTTTTCTTTGTTGTTTTTGATGTATTTAGCTAGGTTGTTATTTGTTCTAAAAGCAATATTAATGTTGTTTTTTCTAAGTAATTTCATAAGTTTATCTTGTTCATAACCTAAATAAGAAAATGCTGAAATCTGAACCAAGTGTTTGTGTTTTTTATTCCTATTGGAATATGGATTTACATCAAGTAAAGGCCGAATCTATTGAATTTGTGATGGAAGATCGTCGATTGACTGTTATAGATATAGTTAAGGCTTGCAGTATATCATATGAGGGATTTTACATCAAGATTAAAATATGAGAAAGTTATCCACGCGATGTCTGTATTCCGGCGGAATTTTTGCGGATATTTAACAACCGTCGATGAAACCTTGGTACACACCACCATACGCTCGAGACGAAACAGCTGTCAATGCAGTGGATTGCGGTTGGAGAACCGAAGAAGGCAAATGTTCTATCTGCAGGCAAAGTGGTGGCGACAGTTTTTTAGGATAGCCGAGGAATAATCTTTGTCGACTACCTTGCAAAGGGTTCAACAATCAACGAACAGTACGACGCTGCATTGTTAGATAAATTAAAGGCCACAATTATGAAAAAATTCTACATTTGGCAAAAGAGAAAATCATGTTTCACCAAGATAACGCGTGGCTTCACTCGTGCATGGTTGCATTGTAAAAATTGAACAAACTGAAGTTTGAACTGCTTCCGCTTTCACTCTATTCGCTAGATCTAGCTCCAATCGACTTTTTTATGTTCCCAAATTTGAAAAAATATTTGGTCAAATGCTGTGGTTGAAGACGCTGTAAATTAGTATTTTTCAGGTTTGGTAATCAATTTTTTCTCACGGTTTGAAGGAATGGGAAAGACGTTGGACTAAATGTATCGAGTTGTAGGGTGTGTTTGTTAAAAAGGCCGGATGCATTTCTAATATCCCTCGTAATAGTATAAAATATATAAATTAATATTCTGGCTGCTTGTATAAATGAACACCCAGAGAGTATTGGTATATTTTGGTAAAATTTTAAAATTATTCATTCTGACCATTATATAAACATCACAGATCTATAAACATTGAGATTCAGCACTTAGTAAGAACAGTGTCCAAAAGATCGAATTCTTCCTTGATAAATGGATTGAATAGGTATTTGTTAAATTTGTCCTTCTATCACAAAAATGATTTAAAAAAATCTCAAACGGAAAAATACAATTTTAAAACGCTGTTATTCCTCATTACCTTTTATTCATTTTCGCTGACATAAATCATTTGTAGCAACACTAAGCTTTACACGATCAGCAATTTTTCGAATGCAAAATATCATTTATTGCTGGCCGATTATCATGTTACGTTCAAATTGAATTAGATGATGTAAATTTGCACGTTGTCGAATGGGAAACATCCTTTTACTCTCTCCAGGTGTAAATAAACCCAGCATATTTGCTTTATAGTGGCACTTAATAAATAAATATTGTTAACAGAAAAACAGAAGTGATCTTCAGTTCATTGGTGATGCTAGGCGTGATTTACTGATTGCATGCTACTGACATTTTTATCGATTCTTATTGAAGACAATATACAGGGTTAGTTAAAAGTATGGAGACGGCGATTTATTGTCGTTAATATTCATTTTAGAGAATTATGTTCAATATAAAAGTTTGTTAGGATATTTTGATCTACATTTGAGAATATTTGATTTTTTTTTTTTCAATTGTTTTTTAGTTACGCCTGTCCGCGCAGTTTTTTTAAATGTGAACTAGTGAATTTTAGTCTACCATTCGATAGAGAATTTTTTTCTCTTTACAATAATATTTTTGTTTTTTTTAAATTCATTTTAATAACTTTTACAAGAAAAATTAAACAAATTAATAACAAAGTAAATTAAAGTAAGTGTTCAAATTGTCGTCCATTAGTAATTTGACAATGACCCAATCGATTTACAAAACCCCGAACAGAGTTCTGTAAAAAATCTCGGGGAATTTCTTGTATCGTTCTGGTAACTCGGATTTGTAAATCTTCGACGTTATCGGGCTTATCTTCGTAAACTTTGTTTTTTACGTATCCCCAAAGAAAAAAATCTAAAGGACTTAAATCTGGCGAACGGGCTGGCCATTCAATGGTTCCTCGTCTTCCAATCCATCTGTGGGGAAAAACGTTGTCCAGATATTGACGAACATTTACACCATAATGTGGTGGGGCGCCATCTTGCTGGAACCAGATACTGTCATTGGGCAGGTGTTCATTGTTTTCATGTGGATAGAGCGTAGCACAAGCAGGTATTATTTCATTTTGCAATAACTGCAAATACAGACCCGAAGTTAAATTGCCATTGATGAAAAAGGGACCGATAATATGACCGCCAAGAATGCCAACCCAAACATTAACCTTTTGGGGGTACTGCGTATGGTGCTCCAAAAACCAAAAGGGATTTTCCGATGACCAGTATCTGCAGTTATGTCTGTTTACTTCACCGGTAAGGCAAAAAGTAGCTTCGTCAGAGAAAAGAATATTGTTGACAAAATTTTCATTATTATTGCAAATATTTAACATTTCTTCAGAAAATTGTAATCTCCTATCAAAATCATCTTCCGTTAACTCGTGTACAAGGTGTACCTTATAAGGTTTATACTCTTCACTTTTTAAAAATGACACGATCGATGACTGCGAAATATTGAAATTGGCCGCTAATTGATTGGTTGATAAATGAGGATCTTCAGATACAGCCAATAAAATATCCAGTTTGTTATCATCGCTTTTTGCTGTTCTAGGTCTACCACTCCTTGGCAAATCTTTAACGCTACCAGTTTGTTCAAAGCGTCTTAAAGTTTTACCAACAACGGATTTAGAAATTGGATTTCTATTTGCATGCGTATCATTAAATAAATTACAAACGTCTTGTAAACTTCTGCGTCTATCTCCATAACCCAACATGATAAGTATTTAAATTCGTTCATGTTCACTTAAACTCGCCATTGTTAATATTAACAGCAACAAATTGCACAAATGAATTATTTCTGTCAAAGATTTGACGTACACAATAACCACTGATAAAATTATGTCGCTCAAGTTTGTTTATCGCATCGCTTCTGTCTATCTGCGATGTACCGAACATCTGTGAAACACTTGAACCGGCCTTTTCTTATAAAAAAGTTATTAAAATGAATTTTAAAAAAACAAAAACATTATTGTAAAGAGAAAAAAATTCTCTATCGAATGATAGAGTAAAATTTACTAGTTCCCATTTAAAAAAACTGCGCGGACAGGCGTAACTAAAAAACAATTGAAGAAAAAAAAAATCAAATATTCTCAAATGTAGATCAAAATATCCTAACAAACTTTTATATTGAACATAATTCTCTAAAATGAATATTAACGACAATAAATCGCCGTCTCCATACTTTTAACTAACCCTGTATATATTTTCTGAAAATAACACAATATATACCGACGTTTTCTGGATGTTCAGTTAACTGAATACATTACTACGAGGGTAGTTTGTAATGTTTACAGCTTTAATCTGCTGTTAAAAGCTATTCTATTACTACAATTGCCCATGCTTCAAAAGATGTAAAATTTTGCAAATTAGTTGTTATTGATTGGAAGTCGTTTAAATGAGTCTATATGTCAATGTTTATGTAAAAATGAAAAAAAAAACAAATACTGTATAGTAATTAAGTTGTTTCATTTGAACACTGTTTGCTTATACTTTGTTCATTGGTTAATATGAACAGATGTACAGCTGAATTCAAGCATGGTCGTACCTAGTTGATTCACTAAGGCTAAAAACTGTTAGCACCACCTAAAACATAGAAAAAGTTCGCTAAATGACCTTGGATAAGGTATGGTAGAAGTTGCGGGCATATCACGTGACTCTTTCATAATATTTTATATCAAAAAAAGAAATTTAAGAAAACTTGCTGTGCGTTGAATACCACGCTTGCTTATTTTACACTAAGAACGCAAATGAGTGAAAATGTTTTAAGTAACTGTTGACGAAGCTTGGATAGATGACTGCACATCTTAGGTTAAGTCGATTGGCAAATGCCGAACCTACACGGAAGAATGACTAGCGCCTCTTATGAAAGTCATGTATGCTTGTTAATCAAATATCTGAAAAAATGCTAAACAACGATAACAAAGGCGTACTACGCAGTATTTCTTAATTATCTGAAGGCAGAAATTGGAAAACAATAGTCATTTCCAAAATTTACGAAATGATCAGATCTGTGCCGCTGTAAATATTTGTTGTTGTCCATGTTTAAACTTTGGTCCGGAGGTCACAAACTTCTATTGAAGGAAGACGCCATCGCAACCCGAAACTCCTATTTTGTACAGCTGGATGACAGTTACTATTTAAATGGGCTAAAGAGGCTGAATGAAGCACACCAACTTATGATAAGATTATGTTGAAAATAAAATTGAATTTTACTCAAAAAATAGTTGATTCTTTCTTAGGATCAAAACAATTTAAACTGATTTTCTTTACCTTTTATTACTATTATTATTATTATATTAAAGAAATAGCGAATGTAAATTTACAAGGTAGTTTCACGCTATCTTTGTATATTATATTACGGTGTAATTGGTTTGTAGATAGTAAAGTAAAATAAGTTTACACGTTAACAAATAAGATTATACGAGTGATTTCTGTTTGCTACGTTTCCTTTTTACCTATATTTTACATAAAATCCAAGAAAGCTTGTTCATTAATTTCAATACATTTGTATATTCGACAAAGAATTTTAATATATTGTATATATATATTCGTTCGGGCAGTGCTAAAGTATTTAATAGGCAAAAGGTCAAAATCAGTTCCGCAAAGGTTGAAGTGAAAATAGAACCAATTAGGTATGTGCATATATTACATTATCACTAGACACGTGTACAGAAAATATTAAAGGTCATATATATTTTTTCTCTTTACACAATAATGAACAAAATAGGTTTTATCGGAAATCAGTTTCAAAATCGTTAAATTCGTAAATAGAATCACGTTTATTCGAAAATGTGGTTCATTACAATAAAGCCTGACTAGAATTAAGTTCAAGTGAGTATTAAAAATGCAGAAATGACACTACTATTAAACATTAAAGCCAATCGATATTTGAAGAATCTATTTTCAATGTCTATCTATCTATGGCATGCGGTAAGTACGTATATTGATTTTTCACAGATCCTGTGCGATGAAAATATAAATGTTATTCATTTATATCATAAAAGGAATAAATCTCTACAAATAGCGAAATATATAGCTTATATGTTTTTAAAGATTTTCTGCTACTTATAGCTTAATAGGATGACGAAATAATCGTGAGGCAGAATTGAGAAATAAAATAAGAAACTTCATATCCTAACCAACAGAAAGAAGTGTGGGCATAAATCAGTAAGACATATGCAGATTGCTTTCCAAACCATTAAAGACAATTTTTTTAACCTACTGAATCATGTGAAAAGAGTGATATAGTGGAATGACCAGTAGAAGTAGACGAAGATATAACAGCAGTTGCTAACGAAATAGTAAATCAATACTACAACATATACCAAGAAAATGTATTATCAAGCTTACAAATTTGCAGCTTTTAGACTTAAATCTAGCATATGGAAGCTTGCAGAAGTAATTATAATCCTGAAGTCAGCAAAGGTCCGAGAAAAGCCAAATCGTATAGATCCATATCCTTTACCGCCAGTAAGATCAATACGTTTTGATAAATTGTTACTAAAAAGATATAAACCATGATGGAAAAGAAAAATTAATACAAGATTACCAATTAGGTTTTCGAAACAGCACTCCACATATAGAAAAAGTATAGGAAGAAAATGGACTATGCTCTGTGCTCTTTCTAGATATAGCACAAGCATTTGAAGTACTATATCTAGAAAGAATTCAGAAATAGTTAATTGATGAGGCTGATACATGTTGAAACTCCATATTTAACTGAATAAATAAAATACGTAAACTTAGTTTCAAAAATTATTTAATAATATCACTACAATATTGTTTCGCCAAACTTTGGCTTCATCAGGTGATGAGTAACTGAATATACAAAATTATTACAACATAATATATAGTGTCACAACAGTATGGGATATGAGTGGGGGTATTTTATAAACTATAGCATTGTAACAACGGGGAATAATTGAATTGAGTCTGATCGTTTAAAGCACGACCTAATTTACTATATCTATTAATTTCTAAGGTTTCTAATAAATTAAGTTTCTGTCCTTTATCTTGAATATGTAAAACTTTGAAATCTCTATTGAATTCGTGTTCTTCTTCTATACAATGCGTTGCGAAGGTAGAGTCCGTTTTTTTACCCATATAACTTTTTTCATGTTCCCCGGTCCTTTGTTCAAAAGTACGGCCTGTTTGACCCACATATACCTTATCACACTCACAAGTCAACATATAGACCCCCGATTTCAACCTTTTATCCGTTTTGTCTTTATCATTTCTAACATATTTTTGAACTGAATTATTAGTTTTAAATGCTATTGACTCGTTCTTAACGTTTTTGTGACACTATATATTATGTTGTAATAATTTTGTATATTCAGTTACTCATCACCTGATGAAGCCAAAGTTTGGCGAAACAATATTGTAGTGATATTATTAAATAATTTTTGAAACTAAGTTTACGTATTTTATTTATTCAGTTAATTCAGAAATAAACTGGAACAAGTATTATCAAAGCAGTATATACTATTAGAATCATAAAGACAGGTTTCTATAGTGAAAAAGGAAGACGTTTAGTAAAAGAAATAAAAGTAGGGATACCGCAGGTTTGTATTGTTGGTCATATTCTGTACCTCTTGTTTACCTATAACATTCCGGAAAGTGACGATATCAAATTAGCCACCTTTGATGACAACACTACATTGCAAGCCTGATTTGTATAGGAATCTCAAAATTGATACAGTTAAACAAGAAATCCAGCGATTTTCCCAAAAGCATGAAGATACACTTCAAAACCATGTGAACATCGAGATGCGCTAGGTTCCCAATCAACATGATAGTGACAGAAGGCTGCAGAAAAAACCTTCAGTCCTAGTGTAATAGTTTTAAAGGAGTGTTCAAAAGAAGACCAAAATGTGTAAGTTAACGCAACCCATGAGAATAGATAAACATTGTTAAGACAATGAAAATAGAAACCGATGGATGAAATCTTAGTTTTACTATCAATTTAGCTCATTAGGTTGACTAAATTGCTAATTGATCCACTTCAGCTACCAGATATAATATGCCCACTAATAAGAAAGAATAATAAAGTATAATTAGGAAATTTCTCATTGTGTTATTAATTTAGTAATGTGCAAGGAACTTAATTTTTGGGAAGCCTAGCAAGTATTTTAACAACGGATTCTCCCAGTAACAGCTGACAAACACCGATGGTAAAACGTCAACCTCCAACTTCAAGTCTCAGAGCGGATCAATCTGATTTTTTTGTAAAACTTTTATTTAGATTTGTGACCATCACCTCTTATGACTAGTAAATTAAATAAGGTAAAGTAAGAAGTCATGGGTCATTGTAAGCATACCTAAATATTTATTACAGAGGATTAATAATCACTTTACTTGAACTCAATGCTATAAATATTTTTTTCTACTCCCATACTTTAATTGTATTATTAGATATGCTGAACCTGTACTTTAACGATGTCCATTACGATACAGATTTTCATTATGATACAAGTTTATATCCAATAGGAATACAGATTTTTCATTACGATTCAAGTTTATATCCAATAGGAATGCGACATTCCAATATTCAAACAATATTCAATATGGCGACTGCATATCTGACAGATATACAATTAAATAATTAAATAAATGTGACAGTTCTCTGCAATTTACAAGTAAGTACTTAAACTATGTACTTTTTTGAAAATATAAACGGTAAAAATGAGGGATAATGACAGTGAAATGTAAAATTTGAGTCCACCAGAAATTATGGAACAAGCCTTAGTAACCACGAACAATTTACTACCAGCTAAATTTGCAAAGGTGCATGGAAAATTTTAACCTCAATTTATGAAGTGGAATGTTCAAAAAATAATGTTTTATTATGGGGTCGTAGAAAAAATAGTGTATGCAACTCGCATTTAATGGCTATTAAGACACGAGTAAGAAAATTACAATACGAGGCGAAGCCGAGTATTGTAATGAATACGATTTTTCATTACGATTCAAGTTTATATCCAATAGGAATGCGACATTCCAATATTCAAACAATATTCAATATGGCGACTGCATATCTGACAGATATACAATTAAATAATTAAATAAATGTGACAGTTCTCTGCAATTTACAAGTAAGTACTTAAACTATGTGCTTTTTTGAAAATATAAACGGTAAAAATGAGGGATAATGACAGTGAAATGTAAAATTTGAGTTCACCAGAAATTATGGAACAAGCCTTAGTAACCACCAACAATTTACTACCAGCTAAATTTGCAAAGGTGCATGGAGAATTTTAACCTCAATTTATGAAATGGAATGTTCAAAAAATAATGTTTTATTATGGGGTTGTAGAAAAAATAGTGTATGCAACTCGCATTTAATGGCTATTAAGACACTCGTATTCATTACAATACTCGTGTCTTAATAGCTATCATTAAATGCTCATTGCATAATATACTTTACTCATTTACTTGTTATATTGTCAAATATTCCTGTCAAACCAATTTACATATTATAATTACTTACTGAGTTCTTATGTTTTTGAAATTAAAAATGAGACCTTGTGGCTTAAATTCCTCGGCGCTGCGGGCCTCGGAATTTAATCCCGCCACTCGGGCAATAATAGTCATCTTCTCAACCTTAATATGTAATATACTATTTTTCATAAAGCATATTGTTCTATCACACATATTAAACGATCCTCGTATTAACATTTAATTTAGGTTAATCAATAAACTTGATATTATTAGTATAGAATTAAATGGCGATGTTCTAATTAATATTCTTAAGACATAGTGTAACAAGAACCTTTACCAGTAATAGTATACTTAATAGTAGGGCATGACGTAAATAGGTAATTTGAATACAACACTGAAAAAGAATACGCGAACAGAAAATGAAAATGTCAAATGATCGGACGTCCTAATGCAGTAGAAAAAAAGATAAACGACACAGCATACAGAATTCATGTATGTAATATTGTAATAGAGGTCATATCTATGTAATCTTATCTTGCGTGCAATAATGTCATGTAAGTACACACATAATACTTGATATCATTCATAATCACAACGTATACGTAGAGATTAACGATTCTAGAAAACCACTTGACTCGTACATGAAAGATGTGAGAAAAAACTTGAAAGAAGGGGATATCAAATTAATTATTAACAGCAATGTATATAATTGATCCGTTTTGTTTATTAAAATTTAATTTAATATTTACAATGAACTTTCACTATATTCCTGGTTATTCACGCGAGAAATTTTTTTAATTACATCTTAGCACAGCTATATTATTAACATTTTTAGTAAATATTGAGTGTTGAAAATAATTTGTATTTGATTTAAAT
Organism: Amphimallon solstitiale; assembly: GCA_963170755.1. NCBI lineage: Eukaryota > Metazoa > Arthropoda > Insecta > Coleoptera > Scarabaeidae > Amphimallon > Amphimallon solstitiale. The sequence continues at coordinate 106,663,261 of OY720681.1, read as the reverse complement.
GCAGGATATGTGAAGCGAATTTTCGATATGCTACGAGGATTGATTAAATAGTAATGGCATCATGAAAAATAAAATGTAATTGTTTATTCATTTGAATGAGGCATATATGCAGTGAAAATTAATAATGTTCAAGATTATTCTTTCAAATTTTAACGCAGTCATCTCTTTGGAAAATCGGAAAAGAAATTTTTAATTTAGTGGTTTTTAAAACAAAACTGAACTATAAATTAATAAAGAGAATATACTGTAACTATCGAACTTTTTAAAAGATTCACAATACTATAAGTGAGATCACAGTATGCCATATTCTTAGCATGAGTTATCAAAATTGCGGTTACATTAAACTTACTTCTTTTTATTTTGCCCTTATTACTGCGTATTTTTTCATTTCCTAAACATTTTGGTGCGTTACGAAGTGTTTATTGTATTATTTATGTCATAATAAATAATGTTACTTTCCAAACTTTTTTTGTGAAAAAAAATGACAAACAGGGATATAATAAAAATGCAAATTTAACCATGAACTCAAGAAAATACTAATATTACATTAAAAATGTGAAGTTATCTTCTAAATGGCTTTAAAGCTTTGTGTATACTTTTAATTGCTTTTTAATTTTAATTTTAATTTCTATTTATTATTTCCTAGTTTATTAGTCATGTTTCTAGTGTTGCATCAAGTTTCATGGTTTTCCATTATTTCGTTATTGAACCGTGGGCATTTTACCGAACACACCTAACAAAATTGTTGAATAAAAGCAGATATCTTAAAAGCACTACACACGGAATTAAAAAATGTAATAATATACTGAGTGTTATATTTAAAATTTGAATCTTGCTAGTAGTTATGCGCAAACAAAAACTCTGTAAAACTGTTGAAATTGCAAAACACTATTATTTCGAAATATTATTTATGTTTTGCTAAAATTTGGTACACTCTGTATATCTTTATTGTGTAGAATATATAGCAAGATAAAGAAAGAAATTCAGTAAGTTTAATCTTCAAAAAGACATATTTTGTGCTGTTAAATTGAAAATTTATTAAATTTTGAATTACAAACAAATTTTGAGCTGTTGTTTCCGGGTAATGATTTTGCTATTACAAAATATATCAAAAAGTTGGAAAGACCTTATATACACAGTTTTCTACTGAGATTCAATTGTTATCCTCCAATTCCACATACTAATTTCGCGTTCTTAGTAAAAACTATTGTAGGCAATGGTGCACCTTGCTATGTTTTTCACATATAACACATACAAATGCTTTGGTTTTCTTCATTCTTCGGACTGAAAATTTGTAGCTTGGCTTCATTACTTTAATTCGCCTTTATTACTGTTGGAATTTTGGAATGTCCAGATCTCGCTGAAGATCAGAGTTGAGGGCAATGAAAACGCCATACCTCCTTTTCGAGGGTTTGGGTAATTTTGATATTGGTCTAGTTAATACAGCGATACTGGTTTTAATATTATAGATTATAATCTTGCTAGATATTGTTAGCTTGAAGTTTTTTTCCACAAAACAAAAAGGTTATCTATATTTAAGGATTTTACTTCTTTACTTTTGCTTTCCGCAGATGTTTGACGTCGAGAGTAATACAGAAGTAGAAGGTTAAGCGGTAACGGACACAACATCCCATTAATTTCCTTATGAAGGTTCATTCTACATTTCAAGGTCGTTTGAAATTTATACAGGGTGTAATCAATTTCATGCTTGAGGTAAGTGCGGAAATAGGATTACGCGTGTATTATGTCTGTCATGGAACTATTAACACCTTCTGAGCTTTTGTAGTATGTGTGGTAAATTTAAGACTTCTCCCGAAGCAGAACCGCTTTTTACAAAAGGTGAATAGATGTAAATAGTTTCATAACAGGTATAATGCACAGAAAATTCGATCCGCAGGAGAGCTTTGAAGTTTGCCACACTTGCCTCAATGAAACAACAGTGCCATCGTGGTGCAAACTAAATGGTTTTGCGATTTCTTGTTGGTTAACTTTATATGTACAACTTTGTATACAGTGTGTATAAATAGTAAGGAACCTAAAAACTATAGCCGTTTAAGAAAGAGTGAATTGTTTTCGCACATGTTACTAATTTCTTAACAACATTTAATGTTACCTTGTAAGGGATGTTTTTTTTTTGGTGTAAAGTATTGAGCATAGTACCATAACTAATTTGCTGACGAATGGGTTTTTCCTAAAGTGCAAGCAATATGTCCATATTTTTATGTTTCGTCGGTACTATAGATGATCCATTTTTATTCAAATTTTTGGTATAGTTTTGTATGCTTTAATTTTTAATACATTTTTGGTACAGCAGAATGATAACTTCTGTAATGGAATTTTCTGCATTCAATCAATCATACACCTCGCCGTGTAATCTTCTTCCATTACTAATCAATCATAATTAGTAGTGTTTCGATGCTTTCAGTTACTGACAAACTCACCATATACCGTAGTCGACATATTTTAATTTCTGATACGAAAGTAGGAAGAGGAAAAGAGCGCGACGAAATAAACTAAAGATAAACATAAGCGAAGCTGCCAAGACTCGACAAACGTTTCGTATGAAATGTAAGGCGTGAGGGTCCCCCGCCACTGCGTTGCTCTCCCACCACTGTTAGCAAGCAGGCATCGCTGCATATTATAAGGTCATCTGCATGGGATAGAAGTATAAACCGAAATTAAAATATGACGACTATGGTATATATGAAACTGTTGTGTTATCAAACGTGGTAATAGCTCAACACAAGTGTCAATAATGATATTTGTATATTACATTTGTTTCCCACCGAACTGTACATGGCATATTATGCCATGAATGACGAACAGACCGTATGTGTCAATTTTCATTAGGTATAGGGATTCAATGTTTACGTGCGATTTATACGTATACAAGTAATACATGGCAACGTGGCACCCCTACTGTCCGTCACCAATCCCGGCAACAATCGACATCACAACTATTTTCTCCGATCTTCCCACCAGATTTTACATTCAATGTTTAGCTGCGAACACGTTGCGATCTAGTCTGCAATAAAAGCCGTCTTATTACTGAAACGGGAAACATCAAATGGCCGCCGCGATCTCCTGATCTAGTTGTTTATTATTATTTTCAGAATCCTTTTTTATTTACCTTATTTTTAATTTTATTAGAATTACGCTTTTGTTTGTGTCATGCAGCGTGAACGCAGCTTAATAATTCTCTGCATTTACTGAAAGGAAAAAGAAAAACAAATCCTTGCAACTCGTAAATATTATTTCTGAACGCATTACAAACACCCAAGCCAGTGGTCGAATAGTTACTGCAAACCACGCTAACTTGTATTTACGAACATGCATCGGTCGTGCTGGCATTGGAAAGGAAAGAAGGGGTACTATGTTGACACGTACTGTATGGATTAATCGCCTATGGCTAATGAAAATTGACACATGCTGTATACTGTTACCAACTCTTGTTAAGCATTGTTTGTTATTAAAGTACTTTACTTTATTTTGTGATAAAAGTTATAATCATTTAAAACTGCCGCTTGGGACAGAATAAAGTGATGAACGCACTTCATCTGAAAAATTGCCTTATATAAACCTATGATCACTTTTATATGATGGTAAAGCGAAACAAAAATAATATTAATTTTAGGGAAAAAAATTGTAATTCAAAAAAAAATGGTTACTTTTATTAAAAATTTTTTTGTCTGAAATTAATAATAATAGATCCTAGTTACATACTTTTTATACATAGTGTATGTATACATTAAGTGCGTTTTTCCATTTTCTGTGCAAGTTAGCAATTTTATTACTTACTGTTTACCTGTTTAGACTAGAGTTTTCTCGATTTTAGTTGAATCAAGATTTCAAGGTGAGGAAACAAATAAATTACACATTCAATCTCATGTAAATTTACAGATTACTTTCTTTTTGCCAAGATGGACACCTATAATTAGCAGTGTAAGTATACAACTGCATATGTAATTATCGGCAAATAAATAATATACGCCTGATTACATTTGCATGTGTAATCTCGTCATGCTGAATGTATGTCATGTAGAGTTTTCCGCTGGGAATATTACTACTACAAGAAAAGTAATATTGGACTTATGTTTTCAAATATATTTTTAACTTTTAATGGATTTTGCCATTCTTACGCAATTTAGATAAAACTCTATATCACATACAATGGAGGGGACAAAGAATAATTTTCTATATATTTTTTTTTTTGGTAATTATCCTATTATTTTTCAATTATAACATTTTATCGAAGAGCGTATCTAACAAAAATCTATTGTTATACAACGCTTTATAAAATACGAAAATATATGTTAGAATGGTAAAAAGAGTTTACGTACAGACCTAAAAACTTTTGAGTCGCCTATCATTTTCAAGTTCAATTAAAATTTACTGAGATTTCGATGAACTATACGGCTAAAATGCATACAGAAGGCGAAGATTAACTTTACGCTCAATATATTTAACTTTAGAAGTGATTCTTGGGTGTACAAGTTGACATGCGAAGACTGTAAAAAAGTGTATGTAAGACAGACAGGAAGGACATTCGATACTAGAATGAAAGAACACGAAAGATGTTATAGGGATAAGAAGACAGACTCAACTTTTGCTAATCATTGCTTAGAACATAATCATAAATTCAATACTAATTTTACAACGTTACATGTTTTAGGAAAAAGTAAAAAACTTAATATGTTAGAAAGTTTAGAAATTAATAAATGTAATAAATTAGATATAATATTGAATGATCAACTAGATTTAAATAACTCCCCCTACTAAATCTAAAATTTAAACATGTCCACCCCCTCTTAGAATGAGATTATTTTTGTAATTTGTATTGATATATATAGGAGCTAATTTGTATTTTGAAATTGTATTTTCATCCACCTGATGAAGCCACAGTGTGGCGAAACATATGTAGTGTGTTAAACATTATAATAATTTTGAAACTATACACTTGTGTTTTATTATATATATGTATTTAATGGAGTTTCAACATGTATCTCCTTCGTCGATTATTGATTCTTGAAGCAATAAATAACAACATGAATGTGTCTAGAGTGTTCCGGGATTTGTCAAATGCGTTTAACAATATGGGATATTGTATGATGAGTTTTTGGAGTCCAATATGTTATATAGGAAAGTTATATCTAAATAATAAAAGTCCAAGAATAGCAGTCCGGACAAGAAACATTGTCAGAACAACAAATAGAGGTATCCTAAAGGGCTCTATTCTGACTTCAATATTGTACATAATGTACACTAATCTTCTTTCTTAAAGCATAAAGTAGGTATGTTTCTTGATGTCATGTTAGTAATTCAAGCAGATGATAACGTTAGAAAAACTAAGATAATATATTTTTATTTAAAGAAAGAAGAATAAAATGACGTACATTAGAAGAGAACTGTACTAACATCTACAATCATTGTAAATTTCTGGATATCGTTATGGATTTAAGGATGGATTGGAAGAATCACATCTATGGTATATGCAAACATTATGTTCAATTGCACTAGGAGCTATATCAGCTTCAGTTAGCAAAACTGCATCAGTTGCTACTTACTATGGGTATTTATATTCAAGAGTGAAATACGGAACATCATTATGAGACAATTCTGTGGATACGCCTAGAATATACGAACTCCAAAGAACGTGTATACGAACTATATTCAAACTACAAAGAAAAGAATCATTTGTGGAATTCTTCAAGGAAAAGCAAATATTTTTGAACTAATTACAAAACAAATAAATGCAGCATATGAAAGGAAATTCAAAATATAGCAATAGCTTAACTGGGTTGTCAAGGATTAGGGGTTCTAACTTTTGTGTGCAATGTAATATTTGTGTAATATATTGTACATAAAAGTTCGTTAATGTTTTATAAATTCTTTAATGTGTTATTTTTCTAATTAATTGATTAATATTATATCTATATTATCATTTCTATTGTGTTTAAGTTCATTGACAGCCCCTAAACTAAAAAAAGATTTTTTTTATATATTGCTCTGTTTCAATACATAATATTTTTCAATATTAATAATGCAATATAAGAAACACATTAATTAAATTTGCAATGAATAAGAAGCATTCTGTATTGTAGGTATATTATGTATTTTCCACAAAATTTGGGGCAGTGAAATTTTGCTTGTCTCTAATTAAGTTTGCTAATTCATTATAAATCAATATTTATTAAGAATATTAATTAACAGGTACGTCAATTTTCAGTTCATGTAATACGAAGTAATACTCTACGCATTAATTAGCTAGTTATTAAGAGCAACTTCGTTCGGTGAAAAGCCGTAAGCGGCTTTTCTACCAATTATGAGTACCTAATAATACATCACACACATCTTTTATGTGGACTTATGCAAACAGTTGTTCCTAAAGCCTTTCAGAATTGTATGGTAAGCGTTGTGTAGCAATATTAGCAATTAACTTGAATTGAAATTGGCTTTACGGGTTTATCTAAGTTATTAAGGTCAATTTATACATTTTGCATACATTTTTTTGCGTTTACTTCTTTTAAACCAATGACATACATATACAAAGCGCACCTAAAAGGCAATACTTCTGAGCTCTGCTATCAATGTCATTAAAAGATATTTGGAATGGAAGTTACCTAAATCATAGTAGCAAATGATTATTGCTAATCATACAGAGTGTTCCATGTTGGCTGTGTTATACTTAACTTATCGTGTTTTACATGGGATGTACAAATATTATTGCATTTTTGAATTGCTTATCAAACGTGGAACCTCTTGCTAGGTATTAACATTCATTTTACTTTTCCGAGAAACCTGGTGTTAATATTATTTTTTCGGTTTTCATAGATTGGTCTTATATATAAGAATCAACAACCTTTGATTTGTTATTGATAGACTCGCAATCTACATAATCGATTTTAATAAAATTTTGTGTGTGTGTTCCTAATGTTGTGTGGAAAGTTGTGATTATATTTTTTTTCAAATTTTATCAGAAAATATTAAAATATTATCATTAAGTGAAATTACATGAATTTCTATACAGTGTGTTTCACTTTGATACTTGAAAAATCAGTATTTTTTAATGGAACATCCGATTTAATTTTTTCTTTTTTAAAATATATTGCACTTAAAAAGCTCTACACAGTGATGTGCATTTTTTTGATTTAGGCCCTTTGCATGGCCTGCTGTGGTATTAAATGTAACCCCAAAAATGGCAAAATCGTATTAGGCATTTTTTTTAACAAAAAAACTATTTATGCAATCGATTTAGCCATGCTTCGAAACCCTTAGTACCAAGTTTCAAAGTCGCATCTTATACAGAGTGTTTATAATTTAGGTGCAAACTTCGAAAAATACCAATGTTTGGGAGCACCCTATATTAACAGAATAAAATATTTTCGAGATTTTCTTCTTTCGATGGAGGTGTAAGTACTATGGCTTTGAAATTATACTCTTTTTATTGGCCTAGTTAATACAGGGTATTCGTAATAAAAAATCAAATTTAAGGAAAAATCGATTTTTTTCGTTTTTATTTTTAGTAAAAGAAATTTAACTGAACATAACAAAAAACTACAAAATAAGTAAAAATAAATAAGATAAAATATTTTAGTGCTAGTCATGCATTCTTCTGTTATTCTCTGCTTAAGTTGAGGACATTAATTATTTAATTATGTTGGAAGAAAAAATGACAAGTGATTTGGTTATCATAAATTCCGCACCTTACATTAATTTTCTCATAATATTGTTTTTTAAAATGAATAATCCAGTTAGGGTTTACATCCGAACAGAATTTTTTGTTGAGACATCGACAAACTTTGGTGGAAGGTATTTCGCGAAATTTGTCTAACGCTAGTGAAGCAGGCCTTGAAAACAAAAATGTATCAAACTTCAAACAATTTGACACTTGCTGTTATATTGCTTAAAACGTTATTGTGTGTACCATTAAAGTTGTGTAAAAATGGTTAGAAATAAACTAACTTTACAGCAAAAAGTTGAAATAATAAGACTAGTTGGTGACAATGCAAAAACTTATAAACAAGCTGCAGAAGAATTTAACAGGGGACATCAAGAACTAGAACCAGTGAGTTTTCAAACTGTAGCAAATATTAATTCTCTTTTCGATAGAACTGGTAATGTTATTTCCACAAATAAAAGGGGAAACAATTTAATTGAGAACAAAGAAAACATTGTTTTAAATCAAATTCGGCACAACCCTAAAACTAGCGTTAGACAAATTTCGCGAAACACTAATATACCTTCCAGCAAAGTTTGGCGATGTCTTAAGAAAAATAAAAAGGTTGCTTACAAACCAAAATTCCTACACACTTTAGAAAATGGTGATGAAAATTCTCGAATGGAATAGGCTCTGTGGTGTCAAGGACATTATCTAAATGACCACAATTTCCTAAATAAAATTTTATTTTCGGATGAGGCAACCTTCACCACAAACGGGGTTGTATCTTCACAAAATTGTAGATTCTGGTCGGAAGTAAACCCTCACTGGGTTATTCACTGTAAAAGGCAATATTCTGAGAAAATTAATGTATGGTGCGGAATTTTTGATAAACAAATAATTGGTCCCTTTTTTTTTAACATAACTTGAAGGCCCAAAATTTTTTGAATTTTCTAAATACGAATTTCTGGGATGCCTTAGAAGAACTGCCAATTGCTAGACGTGCCGACATGATATTTCAAATGGACGGTGCACCCGTCCATACTGCAGCAATAATTAACAACTGGCTTGATCAAAAATTTACCAGAAAGTGGATTGGGCGCTATAGTCAAGAAATTAAGTGGCCTCCGAGATCGCCAGATTTGACGCCACTCGATTTTTATCTTTGGGGGAAACTTAAAGAAAATGTTTACTGTACAAGACCCAATAATGTGGAAGAACTTAAGCGGAGGATAACAGAAGAGTGCGAGTTAATTTCTCATCAGGAACTCGCGAAAGTAATGAATCATTGCCAAAGAAGGTTAGAAAAATGTATTCAAGTTGAAGGAGGGGTAATAGAAAACTCGAAAATTTAAAGATATTTGGTTATTTTGTAGTTTGTTATGTTCAGTAAATAAAAACGAAAAAAATCGATTTTTCCTTAAATTTGATTTTTTATTACGAATACCCTGTATTAACTAGGCCAATAAAAAGAGTATAATTTCAAAGCCATAGTACTTACACCACCCTCGAAAGAAGAAAATCTCGAAAATATTTTATTCTGTTAATACAGGCTGCTCCCAAATATTGGTATTTTTCGAAGTTTGCACCTAAATTATAAACACTCTGTATAAGATGCGACTTTGAAACTTGGTACTAAGGGTTTCTAAGCATGGCTAAATCGATTGCATAAATAGTTTTGTTGTTAAAAAAATGCCTAATACGATTTTGCCATTTTTGGGGTTACATTTAATACCACAGCAGGCCATGCAAAGGGCCTAAATCAAAAAAATGCACATCACTGTGTAGAGCTTTTTAAGTGCAATATATTTTAAAAAAGAAAAAATTAAATCGCATGTTCCATTAAAAAATACTGATTTTTCAAGTATCAAAGTGAAACACACTGTAGAAAACGAAAGACACACAGTCGGCGCGTCATACACACACACATACTGTCGGCATTGTTAAAGAGATCACCGGCTGTATGTCTTTCGTCCAAAGACATTGAGTGATATATTTATCATAATCAAATATCATTGATTCGTTGTTTTTCTAGAGAATAAACAACAATTTTATATCGGTCAATGGCAGTAAACACAAAGCAAGTTTTAATTTTTCTATAGGATGTGGTTGAGCAATGCCGGGCTACGGGCAGCTACTTAGATATAAAATAAACTAAAATATATTGTGATGATATTAATATAAATATATTAAATTTCTTTGCCAAAATATACGAGAAATGTATTTAAGTTAATGTCATCTTGACATAGTGGCATACATTATTCGATAGTAATCATTAAGGCGCGGATTATATGCACCAAAAATCCGTAAAATATGCGCATATACATATATGCACTTATTTTTACAAAAATATGCACGAGATATTAAGACATTAGATATGCATAGAAAACATTCTTGAATTTTGTTGATATACCCCTTAATAACAAATAGGCATTTTGCATATAATCCGAGCTTTAGTAATCATCAACAAAAATGACAACAGGAAAGCAATCTGTCATCGAAACAGTTTCATTATAGTAAACATTAACTAAAAATCGCAAAGAAAACACCATCCACTTTTAGCAACGCATACAATTTTCGTTTTTCAAAAATGTTTTGTAGTAATGCACAATTTGAAGAAGCAGTGATACGTAAACCAAATGTTTGCTATAAAAACTGACTTTTAAGTTTAATGATAAATTCTAAAATATATTAATATAAAAGTCATTATATTCGAAATAAAAAATAATAAAAAAGAAAACACCAATCAAATATCTGGTAACATTGAAACTAATTCTATAATTTTAGATTTTTTCATGTTTTTTCCAATGCGTCAGGAAAATTAATATTCTAAAGGAAAATGATAATTTCTGAAATAAATGTCTAAATATTTCATATCAGTTATCGTGGAACACATCTTCTGTGGGACAGTCTATATATGCGGGCATCCATAATTTCATTAACGAGTTAAAAGAATATTTTGCGGTTAAAATTACGATTATTAGTTATCATTTGTCATACTATGTTATTATTATAACAAATTTAATGATTTAATTACATGCATGTCACAAATTAAGCTTCTTTTATTAAGAATCGTTTGACTAATAATGTGAACGTTTGCAATTTATGCTTGAATAGGTAACTTTATACGTTTTGAGTTAATTAATTTCATGTAGATTCCATTAAATGTGAGGGGAATTAATTCAATATTTAATATTCAGTTTCTATTTAAGTTTTCAATTCAGTCTATCACAACTACTAAGTTAAAATACCAGTTATTCCTATAATACTTTGTATTTTATCATCGGATTGATCCTGGTGCTGAAGGGAGTACGAGACAATTTGTTATGAAAATTATAATTTTATAACACGTATCATATACATTTATAATTACAAACTAATGTAAGTAGTATCATACGAATTTGAGGTAAATGTGTTATTATAAAAGTGAACGTTACTGGCTAACTAGTTATTTACTAGTTAGCCAGTAATTTACTCCCAAGATAAAATAGCTTGTTAATACGTGTATCGTACAATAGCTTTCTACAAACACAATTTTTTGTTATTTCAAAGTCTTAATAAAAACTTTAATGAAAATTGGTTGATAAAAATCTGACAGACCATGATAGCTCATAGAAAATAATTTGATGCAGTTTGGCATAATACAAAATTGGTACGCTTGTCAACGTGTTCTCAATGAATATAAATTTTGAAAGAATGAAGTCAGATCAAACTATTTTCCCATTAGATATTGAAGAAGCCGCATGTAGAGCTTCCTTAAACTTGCTGTCATCGAAATCTAAAGAGCAATATGAAGTAACACATAATCTCTTTATTGAATGGTGTAAAATTAGGATGTGGTTGGTAAATATGGTGAAACTGTATTGTTAGCGTATTTCAAAGAAAAATCCAAAATTTGTCTTCTACTCTTTGGGCAAATTTTTCCATGATAAAATTAATGTTAAGTATAAAACAAAATCATGATATAAGAAAATATTATACATTAGTAGAATTTCTGAAACGCAAAGAGGAAGGCTAAAAAAAATCACCGTTTGGTGCGCCTTATGCCGGTGACGTCACTGGTCCATGTGTCTTCAAAAATGATAATGACCAGAACGTTACAGTCAACGGTGAGCGGTACAGAGACATGATTAGCAACTTTCGGTGCCTCAATTGGCAGACATGTGGTTTCAGCAGGACGGCGCCACATGCCACACAGCTCACGATACAATTAATTTACTGCAAGAAGCATTTGACCAAATGAATCTCTTAATTGGCCATCTCGTCCGTGCGATTTGACGCCAATAGATTGTTTTCTCTAGGGATATGTAAAGTCGGATGTCTAAGTCGATAAACGAGAAACAATTGAGCACTTGGAAGCCAACATTCGACGCGTTATTGGCGAAATACAGCCTGATTTACTGCGATGAATGTGTGGCAATTGGACCTTCAGATTACAGGAGTCAAAAGTTTGAAAACCCCTGGATTAACCCATATTGAAGTTGGTATTTTATAGGTGCTATACAGGGTATTAATTTGTCTCTTTACTCATAGTATTTCGAAAAGGTAATCGATTTAATTGTCTGTACAATATCCCTTTGTAATTTTATTCTTTTTTCTTGAAAGGGGATAGAAAATGAAGCACAAGTCATATTGCAAATAGTACTGAAAATAACCATCTATATAGGGAAGTTTCTGTTAATCTCAGAAGTTATAAGTTAGATGGTATTGGATGAAATTTGATGGTTTGAATTTATAGTGAATGATGGGTAATTAAAAAAATATATTTATAATTTAATTAATAATTTATATGACTATCCATAAAATGTCTTCCATTAAACATATTCTACCAACTTTTATCTCCAATTTAAACCTTAAAACTACTCTAAGTTAATGACATTTCCTTTTAAATAAACTGATTCGTTGACTATAGGTTTTAGTTAATTAAGATATAATCTACCTCGTGATAAGGCGTATTATAATGAAATTAATCCTAAAGACAAAATTATAATATTAGGTTGGAGAAACAGAAGATGACACTTTATAAGATACTTGAATAGATAAAAAGTGAAGTATCACTTATATTGAAGATTTCTATAGATTGATATTTTTAATTGATTTGAAACTATTTTTTATTTTGGCTCAAAGGCCATAACAAAATTGTCAATAAAAAAATAAGGTGTTGAAATCACACGGCTTTCTTATACGTATGTGCGTTCCAAAATATGTATACAAAAGTTGTTCCAAATAAAGTTTTTAATTCTGTGTCTACTTACTAAAATAAACCTCTGAGTGTTTCTTCCACTCCAAATTTTCAATTTTTTTTATACAGATATTTTCCCAAATCTAACTCAAACTACTTTTTTTCTCTTAAGGGGGAGGGGGGTTTACTTGATCGGCGTATGCCACAAAACGGTCAATTTCCACGAAAAACATAGCAAAAATTAAGGCATTTGAAAAAGTTGCTGCTACATGACGAAATAACCAATATTTGTTCTAGCGACTTATTGATCCTCGTATTTTGAGAAATCGAGAAATTAGAGGCGTCAAATTGGAGAATTAGTATGTACCTACTGATTGTGACACGTTTAGACAAAACGCTACTTGGCCATAAGTTGTGATGGAAGATATGTGAGATTATATGTGTGGAGAAAACTTATTCTGTTCATGCCACCAAGATTTGCACAGATTTTAGAAGCTAATGGTGTAATGATTAAGTACTCACTCTTATAATTAGATACCTACTTCTATATTCGCATGTTTATCGTTATTATTAACCAATAAAGGAATTATCGCGGATACATAAAATAATACAAGAGAAAGAGAATATTGGGTAAATTCCGCTGTAGTGCAACCGTAGACACGTGTTTCTGACTAATTGGTCGTCATCAGTACGGTGTAGCCAAGGAATAAGGTGGGATATCCTTGGAGATAGAAGCAATCACGGAAGACCATCAGGTGACAGACTACCGTTTGCAGCTTCAGTTAGAAGATCTTCGGTTTTGAAGACAACAACTAACATCGCCACGAGGAAGACATTGTCAACCTGCGTGACATCCGAACCCAGGAAAGATAATCAATAAAGGAATTATCGCGGATACATAAAATAATACAAGAGAAAGATAATATTGGGTAAATTCCGCTGTAGTGTAATTCCTGGGCTCGGATGGCACGCAGGTTGACAATGTCTTCCTCGTGGCGATGTTAGTTGTTATCTTCAAAACCGAAGATCTTCTAACTGAAGCTGCAAATGGTAGTCTGTCACCTGATGGTCTTCCGTGATTGCTTCTATCTCCAAGGATATCCCACCTTATTCCTTGGCTACACCGTACTGATGACGACCAATTAGTCAGAAACACGTGTCTACGGTTGCACTACAGCGGAATTTACCCAATATTCTCTTTCTCTTGTATTGTTATTATTAACAATATATGAACCAAATTTTGTATTTGATTTTATACTAAATACCGCCCTGTCAAACACACTGCATATGTAATATCTGTCAAAACTAAAGTCAGCTTACACTAGCAAATAATCTTAAAAACTAAGCTAACTTGACATGAAAGTGTACGGGATTTTATTGCAAGCCTACATATATGTTACACTGTGTTTGTATTTGTATCTAAATACAAAATAAATTTCTCACTTTAAGAGGGGCATTTACTAACAAATAGAAACTTATGCAACTTATATTACTCGCGGGATGAGTAGACGCAAGGGGGTGTGAGTAGGTGAAGCTAGACGATATTCGGTTTCGAAAACAGCCATATTTATATGGTAGAGGTATACATACCTACATATAAACAAGAAAAGCAATTGATATAAAGGGAAAATAATTTGACTATAAGAGAATTCCTTTTGGCAAAGTCATCTGACGTTTAAAAATATGGAAAGTCATTTGACAAACAGTGAAACGCAATCGACAAAAGCGGAAAAGCAAAACAAAATGACTGTAAATAGTAGAACAGGTGGCAACTATATTTCTATAAACATGATATTCGTCCTTATTAATATTACTTTGATTTTTACTATTAAAAGTGTTTGTTTTACGTAAATTAGAATTATTTTTAATTATGCATACTCATTGCTTATAACCTTAATACAAAGTATATCGAAAGTTTGAGAAATACTACCCTAAGCTCAAACAAAAACATTTTTACCATAAAAATTAAGAGAAATTTCAGATTCAAAATCAGAATTGATAATCAAAAGATGACATTATTAGTAAACGAAAGATGTTTAAATACAAATTGCAACTTCATAAACAAATTGATTGTCACCAATAAAACCTAATCAATTTTTTATTGAGCAAATCATTATTTATTTGTTTATTTTATAGACAACTCTATATGTTATTTCAATTAGGAAAGTTTGGAATCTCTCCTTGTAAATTAGCCTTGGATGGAAATTAAATACCAATTCGCGAGACGAATTACAATTCCAAAAGTATTTCGTTTACGTCGAAACTAGTTAAATAATAAATTATTCAGGGTGGACGTTAATGCATTAAAAATTTCAACATAACCAGTCAAGGTTTCTAAAATATACACGTGCGCGTTGTATTTGTATTAGAAATGAGCGTTTAAATGGAATTTTAAATGTTAAAAATATGCGTACCTATATCTATATGTATGTACACTATATCTCTGTTTGAGTTAAAAAACGCCAAACATAACAAACAAGTATTATCTAAAATACTAACTATATGGTATAGGTCCATATACCATCGGGATATTTCCTATGGTGTGTCGGTAATATTGCGTTTCCTGCTGTTTCCTGATCCGATCAGGTGATTTCCTGCGGAGATGCACATCCATAATCGCTCTTGTTCGCGCTATTCACTCCACACGCAGAACGGCAAACTTAATTATTCAATTTCCGCACACCAGATGTTTTACGTGAATTTACGCAAAAGTCACGTCACAAGACATTTTACTACGCAGACGAGAAAAAAACGCACGCCTAGATTGTTTATAATATTCGTTAGAGATACGAATAATTGTTATTACGGCAAGACAAGTAATGTTCGCGCTGCGACTGATCCATGCGATCGACGCAAGAGAGTCATTTGTTTGAAACAACACACACATACACACACAAACTTACACCGGTTATCTACATTTTCGTTATCGATTATCTAATAATGTACATACTTAGCGACTCACTATTTACACGCGGATTAAGGTAATTGTTCCTCAAAATAGAAAAAAGAATCGATTAATAGGTAGTAGTGCATGCGCCCAGTGCGTATTTCATGCAATCCACTTATACAGCTATTATAAAAAAAATCTAGGTGAGATTTATCGTTTATTTTTGATAATGATCTATCTAATTCAATAAAGAATGCGTTAATTGTTTCGTATATTGTTAATTGATTATAATTATTTACTTTTTTACTATGTTTACTATAACTGTAACAGTACCTGTCATTCAAATAATAGTTTAATGCGTACAAATCTTGTTTTGATGATATAGAAAATTATTTCGATTATGTTTGTATTTTTATTTTTATTGAATTTTCACGTATATACAGGCTTCCTATTTTCTATCTCCCTATATGAGTAATCATTAACAATTAAATAATGCAAGTAATTGTCATCAATTAATTTAAAATGCCGCTAATTCAAGAAATTTCTCACGTAGATATGTTCATATTTAAATATATACGGCAAAGAAACAGATTATATGTGTTTAATATATACATTAACCACATATAAAATATTAATTGTAATTATCCAGAATGAAATTTGGATTTCTGTGTTCCAACACAGAGTGCACTGAATGTGCTCAAACTTGCAAAGATCGTCTCCGAAATTATATATACAAATTTCGGTAGATAGGAAAATGAACACATTACAGAGGCCGAGCTGACGAGTGTTCACGTTGTAGTGGTTAAACGAAACTGATGCATATGTGTTAGTCCTCGGGGCGGTGTGTTTCTTTTCCTTAAAATTATTAACAATTAAATAATGCAAGTAATTGTCATCAATTAATTTAAAATGCCGCTAATTCAAGAAATTTCTCACGTAGATATGTTCATATTTAAATATATACGGCAAAGAAACAGATTATATGTGTTTAATATATACATTAACCACATATAAAATATTAATTATATGAGTAACTTTTACTTTCTTATACGTAAGTATTGTGATCGAAAATTTTCGACCTCGAGATGTCCACGTTTTGAAGTCTCCTGATAAAAAAAATGGTTTTTAAAAAATGTCTGTGTGTCTGTGCGAGTGTGTGTCTCTCACTGTGTGTGTGTGACCACGATAGCTGTCAAACCGCTTTAGATATCAATTCGAAATTTTGTATTTACGTGTATAATCTCCCTCTTGAGATCTGATTAGTTTTTCAGTAAAATCGGTAGACCGGAAGTAGTAGTTTACTTCAGTGAAAAATTTGAATTTTGCCAATATTTCGTCAATTACTAAGTTTAAACAAATTTATAAAGAATTCAACTGTACTCAAAATTAAATTTGAGAAAAATTGTATTAAAAAAGTTTTTCGAAATTCCTACCGGAAGTAGGTCTTTTACTCTTATTGAATATCAGTTTTTTGCGAATATCTCGCAAGTCATGCTTTCTAGGCAGCTCTACATTACGAGTATAAAAGTACTTAAAACATAACTTTAACTATCTTTTGTATAAAAGAAATTTCAAAATTCGGATCGAAAGTAACGTGAAAAAGTGGTTTTAAAAAATATATACTTAAAATTAAAATTGAGAATAATTTTATTTAAAAAGTTTTTCGAAATTCCTACCGGAAGTAGGTCTTTTACTCTTATCGAAAATCAGTTTTTTGCGAATATTTCGCAAGTCATGCTTTTTAGACAAGTACGTTACGAATATAAAAGTATTTAAAACATAATTTTCAATATCTTTTGTATAAAAAAAATTTCAAAATTCAGACCGGAAGTACCACTTTTACTCTTATCGAATAGCGATTTTTTGCAAATATGTCGTAAGTTATGCATTCTATATATATTTATCAAGAGTACAAAAGTATTTAGAACTGGATTTGCAATAATTTTTGTATATATGAAATTTCAAAATTCGGACCGGAAGTAGCACTTTTACTCTTAGCGAGGAGCACTTTTTTGATAATATCTTGCAAAGTATGCATTCTATAGCGATTTATTAAGCGAATGAAAGTACCTAGAATAGGATTTTGAATAAGTTTTGTATAAAAAAATTCTTAAAATTGTATAGCTTGAAACGCTCATACGTATAAGAAAGTCGTGTGGTGGCCACACCTCATTTTTTAACTTACGCACAATTCGTATTTGACAGAATGACAATATACAAATAAAACAATATGTGTTTGAAAAATAATCGACTTTTAAGCCAACTATGTTTTTTTTAAAGACAAACTTTTCCATTTTCGAAGAAGTAATTAAATTTTTCTCGGTCATTTTCTTAAGTAAAATGAATTTTTTTTTTACAGTCATTTAGACAATTAAAAGATCTATAAAAAATAAATTAAAAATGCGATGTTGCCATTTAAATTTCTTCTTTGATGACATAATTCTTTCAAGGTCATTAAAAATTCCAAACAGATACCATCAGCCAGTAGTTTTTTGAAAATACTAATTGACCCGTTTTTGCATTTTTCTCAAAAATCATCAGTTTCGATTTTATTTGGGTGTTTCCAGACTTTCTGGACACACAGTATAAAGCAGGTCTCGAAAAACTTAAATCGCTGGCAGACCAGAATAAGGTAAAACTAATCTGGGTATCAGGGCATAGAGGGATTGAGGGCACGAGAAAGCTGATAAACTATCGCATATGGCGCTACCCCCTTACGCCCTCCTCATGGCAGTTAGTCGACATCTCTGCGTAAGCACCCTTAAATTATACAAACGATGATTATTTAAATTTATTTATTATTTATGGGTAATGTAATAAAGTTATGTCAAGACCATGTGATACATTTGCAACTCGATATCCGCAAAAACAGAAACCATCTACCAATACCGTTAAACGTATTATAGAAGACTTCAGAAACTTTGGATCCGTGAGGGCAAAGATTCAAGGAAATAAACCAGTTATTAATAACGATAATACTGTAATGCAAGTGTATCACATGTTCTTGACATAACTTTATTACATTGCCCATTAATAATAAATAAATTTAAATAATTATCGTTTGTATAATTTAAGCGCCCCGGCATTACTTATTGAAATTATGATAAGGTACATGACTTTTCTTCAACGAATGACAATTTATAATTTTGTAAACACTGTCATGACTAACTAATGAAAAAAAAAACTAATGCAAACAGTATGTATTGTAGAAGATAAAAACACTAACTTGCCAATATTTCGAAAACTACCAATTTTTATAATAGACATATTAATACAAAGTGATCCTTATTTTTAATGCAGAATAAGATAAATTTATAAAATTTGCCGCTGCCCATTTAAAAAAAATTGTCTTTTGGCAATTTTTCCAATTCATCTTCAGGCGTATAATTCGCACACTCTGTATTAATAATGGTAACAATTTTATACAAATAGTATTTAAGCCATCTATTCGAGAGAATTTACTTCAAATTAAATAATAAATTCATCTTTATATGGAAAAAGTGCTATTGATTTTCTGCCTGCAAACGTCAAATTTAACATAAGAATTTCAATAAGTCAAAAAGGGTTACATTTAGATATATGACATTATACATGAAATATATTTAGAATTTCACGTAGAATCTAAAAACCTGACAATATATAGGATATTCTATTTAAAATTAGGAAGTTGGTGCCTACTTCCGGTATAGCCCGGAGTGCGGCCATCTTGAAAATATTTTAAGCGAATGGCCCCCATCGACTTTAGTATAGTGTTAAAATGTCAGATCATTCCTAGCTACAATTTTTCCGCAATCGATCGATTCAGTTCCCGGTGAACCACCCTGTATACTCTCTATTCTTTAATACATTTTCTTATAAAAATTGATAACACATTATATTGAAAGTTAAAAAGCAACACTTTGATAATACTGCGATTTCCGGTGACAAATATTTTTTTCACCTTGGAAACTAATTAATTGCCACCGCGTGCTTAAATATCAAGTTTACGTTGAAACTTCCCGAACTTAACGTAACTTTTCGAAAGAGTGGCGAACTCATGCACGGTAATCACGGAGCAATGCGCGAATGTAAGTTCTTCTCATTCACGATTAACTCGCCAGCATCGACATTATTCCGTTTAATATGGTGTGTGATTTTTTATGCAAGTACGAAGACAATGACTGGTCACGGTAAATGCGGTACTGTTATGACGGAGCAGATAAATGTGGGAGATTCCTTTTGTTGATGTCAATGCCTCAGGAATTAATACTGCGATTAGAAGAAATGCGTTGATCTTATCGTTGTTCCATTTAATTTGTGGAGTATTATTTAAAATTAAAAAGCGAGAATATAATAAACAATCATAAATTTAATAACGCGCTTCTGAACTGTATTGATAATATCAGTGATGGGTATACTGAATACTTTCAAGGACATTTCATTAACTATTAATTGACCAGCAAAATGCTTGTGAAATTTTCCATAATAAATACATGAAAGGCTGGTTTTCCCAACTCTGATTAAAATGCGGGTTAGCGTAATCATTGACTAAAACACCTGTTCGTAAAAAATTGCGTTTTTCCAACACCGGTAAGCGCTAATCAATGATGAAGAAGGTTGTTATACAGATAAATTTTAAAAGGTGCTTCTGGTACCTGAAAATTAGTAATAACGATTTCATACACATGCCCATCCCCTAGGAAATTTCAGTTTTTATTATTATTGACAGTTGTTACGTTTTCATATGCTTTTCTTTGCTGTATAAAAGTATTATTTGGAATTAATTAATAATTACTTTTATCAGTAATTTACTTACTAACTGTATCGCTTTCTTAATAAATGACGTGAACAGGATAATTATGCTTGTCCTTTTTAGACAACTACAAAGTTATGTTTAATTAGTAACTAGGAATATTATCTTTTCTGACAAATGAGTTTTGGGAGTTTTTTAATTCAATTACAATACTGGGAATTTGTGAAGATCCTAAACACTCAATGGAGCTTTACGTTTGGTCCTTTTCCCTTTTTAATTGCATTTATTGGACTCATTAACATATTTAATATGAGTTCTTTTTATTTTCTGGAATTCTTCTGTATTTATAAAGAGGAGTAATCAATCAGTTTATTTCAGTATCACTCAGAGCTGTCGTAATCTGGCTTTTTACTTTTTTATACGTAGTATAAGGAAGTATTGTGATGATGAAAATTTTCGACCTCGAGATTTTTGCAGATGTCCACGTTTTGAACTCCTCTGATACCGAAAAAGTGACCACGATAGCGGTCAAACCGCTATAGCTATCAATTTTGTATTTACGAGTATAATCTCCCTGTTGAGAACTGATTAGATTTTCAGTAAACCCGGCAGACCGGAAGTAGTACTTTACTTCAGTAAAAAAATTGAATTTTTCCAATATTTCGTCAACTACTAATTTTAAACAAATTTAGAAAAAATTCATATGTACTCAAAATTAAGTTTGAGAAGAATTTTATTATGAAAGTTTTTCCTACCGGAAGTAGGTCTTTTACTCTTATCGAAAATCAGTTTTTTGCCAATATTTTGCAAGTCATGCTTTTTAGACAGGTACGTTACGAGTGCAAAAGTATTTAGAACTTAATTTTCAATACCTTTTGTATAAAAAGAATTTCAAAATGATCACTGGAAGTACCACTTTTGCTCTTACCGAATAGCGATTTTTTGCAAATATGTGGTAAATTATGCATTCTATATATATATTTATCAAGAGTACAAAAGTATTTAGAGCTGGATTTGCAATATTCTTTGTATACATGAAATTTAAAAATTCGGACCAGAAGTAACACATTTACTCTTAGCGAGTAGACCTTTTTTTCGAATATCTTGCAAAACATTCATTCTATAGAGATTTATTAAGACAATGGAAGTACTTAGAATAGGATTTTGAATAACTTCTGTATAAAAGTTTTTTTTTAAATTGTATAGTTTGAAACGCTCTTGTGGTGGCCACACCTCATTTTTTTAATTCACATAACACATTTTTAACATGTACACTTAGTTGCAAAAAAAAGGTTCCACTAACCACACTGGAGCGGTGATTTTAGTGGCAACTAAGTGTATAGAGAAATCACAAAATAAAGCTTACATTTTATTTACAAAAATTAAATTCTTAATTATACACAATGTAATCTTTAAAAAAATAAAATATGGGCAAAACACAGAAAGAACAAATTCAAAAAACCGCACTTGAATTTAAATTTTTTTATTGCAAAAATTGCTACGATATTATTGATGCCATATGCAACAAAATAATTGTGTCAAAATATAAAGGTGCAATACTTAAAAAAAGAAGGAGAAAATTTAATTAATTATTCAATATCGGACAGATATTTAAACCTACTTGATGATTTAAAATTAATACTATTATATTAATTTCTTTTACTTCCTAGATTTTCTAATATATTGTAAAGAAACCAGCAGACATTCGAAATGAGTTTACATTAAATAAAAGAAGCAGACCTCTCGGCGCGACAAAAAACGAAATTGTTACACGCACAAAAAGAGACCATAAATTATCTCGGCTCGGCGTATAAAAAACGATATGTAAACAAGTCGATGACTCATCTCCACGCCGTATGGCTTACATAGCGAAAGGGACGAGAACGTTTCTCGTACATGTGGAGAAAAAGCGGGACTGTGCTGGTATGTTCTAGTAATCTTCGCATGTGTATATAAGGCGGGCGGGATTCATTGCGGGAGGAGTAATCGCAGAATAACTTCGATGGAAAGAAAGTCCTTGGGTAGTCTCGAGTGCGTGTAAATAAATAGTGGTAGCCAAAGAAATAAATATACGTCGTACGGTAGAAATAAATAAATATAATAGTGCCGTGTTATATAAATAGTGTGATATAAATAAATACGGACATATTAGTAGTAAATAAGTAATAAGTAAATGTAAGTGTTAATTTTAATTTATTAATAGTAGTTTAAGTGTGATAAGTTAGTTTTATATTTTATATTGTTATATAATTTTAAGTTATATAAATATACAGACTGTTTTAAATAAATAATTGCACGAGTTGTTTATTGGAACCCGAAAACGTTACAATATTCATTTTTTGCTTTCACTTGTAAGTATATGTAGAATTTTACTTTGTTACTTTGAGTTAGTGTTTGGATTATTTCCATCGCTGGTTGGATTTTGAATATCCGACGTTTCGGCAAATAGTTTTCCAGAAATTATTTTTGCAGGGTAGCGCTGAGAAATGATGTTTCTTACCGCAAGTGTATATGTCTTATCCAATTTGTCTTATACTTTCTTAAAACCTATATTTAAGCTACACTTGTAAGCGCAGAACTAGATGTGCAGTAGTTATGTTGTATGTGCGTTTTGTTGAATACGCAGTAGCCTAACCTTAATCTATCCTGTGTGGTTCAGTGTTTAGTGTAGTTTAGCTGTTCTTTATTATTACTATTGAATTTATGGTTAAGAGCTAAACAGATGCTGCAGAACATTGATTTGACTTTTTTCTTGTTAACTTCTTTCATGTTCTTTCATTATAGCTTCAAATGCCTCATGCTTGTCAATACAATTACAATGATGCATAATAAATATAATTATTCTTGTAATCGCCTTATTTTCTAATGTTATAACTGCGAAACTATCAACCAGTGGCGGCTGCTTCAGGGAGGGCAACGAGGCACTGCCCCCCTGTGACAAATTTCCACATGACAAATTTCTTTTAACAGATAAATTAATTGTAAATACCTAATTTGTATGTAATTTTTCTGATTTGTTTGATAACAAATAATATGTTTTCGGAAGTAACAGTCCGTCTTTTAAGCGCGTTTAAAAATCGCAGTCTGACGTAGGCTCCGGGGCATCTCGCGCGACTGCCCCGTGAGACCCTGTCTGTATTGGAAATCGAGCGATGAAATTGGCGCGGGTAGCGCGCAGATATACGTCAGCGGTGGGGCACTCCTCTATAGTGCCGCGTGGCTGTCCAGTATGTAATATATAGCGGTGAGTGTATGTTGTAATTTCTATCGATGCAAATGCAACTATGAATTGCGTTAATAACATAATTGAAATGATAGAAAATAACACACTGAGCTATGACATTAAGATAGAAAACTAATAAAACCGTGACGAGAAAATTCAACAAAAGCTCTTACAGTTTATCAGTGGGTGTAACGTGTAAAATGCTTTTTGAAGTGTAAACTTCTTTAGGCGCGTTGCGCTGATTGTAGGCACTGAACAAGACTGACTGCAACGCTCGGATATGTAACGCTCGTACGGGTAAAGTCGGCTAAGGGAACAAGATAAATAAATATATCATATAGAGGTATTTAATTTCAATTAAATTGAAATTTAAATGAATAAATAACTTCATGTTCCAGAACAGATTCGATCCCGAGCCGCACGGGTATGAAGTACTATGAAGCCGACACGTTACCATCAGACCAAGCGCGGGACCGTATGCGAGTATTTATATCGTCTATTTATACATACACATACGTCCGAACCGACCAAACGAAATGGCCGCTCGCGTAAATGTAATAAATGTGCGAATATGTTTTATTTAATACGTTACTGAATATTATACGCGTGTATTTCGTATTATTGAAAATTGACGTATGAAAGTGAGATTTTAGATACGGGGGTGTCTTAGGTCGCCGATCACCATTCCATAGTCAAAATGTCAAAAAAAACGAAATGGCGGAAGAGTTTTTTGAAAATTGACGTATGAATGTGAAATTTTAGATACGGGGGTGTCTTAGGTCGCCGATCACAAATCCAAAGTCAAAATGTCAAAAAAAACAAAATGGCGGACGAGTTTTTTGAAAATTGACGTATGGATGTGATATTTTAGATACGGGGGTTTTGGGGGTCGCCGATCACGATTCCAAAATCAAAATGTCAAAAAAAAAATGGCGGAAGATTTTTTTGAAAATTGACGTACGAATGTGAAATTTTAAATACGAGGATGTCTTAGGTCGCCGATCACGATTCCAAAGTCAAAATGTCAAAAAAAAAAAACAAAATGCCGGACGAGGTTTTTGAAAATTGACGTATGGATGTGAAATTTCAGATACGGGGGTTTTGGGGGTCGCCTATAACAATTCCAAAGTCAAAATGTCAAAAAAACAAAATGGTGAAAGATTTTTTTTAAAATTGACGTATGAATGTGAAATTTTAGATACGGGGGTGTCTTAGGTCGCCGATCACAAATCTAAAGTCAAAATGTCAAAAAAACAAAATGGCGGACGAGTTTTTTGAAAATTAACGTATGAATGTGAAATTTTAGATACGGCGATGGTTGAGGTTTACGTGTTATTTAATACGTTACTGAATATTATACGCGTATGTACATGTGTAAATGTAATAAATGTGCGAATAAGTTTTATTTAATACGTTACTGAATGTTATACACGTGTATTTCGTATTATTAACCTCGCCTTGATGAAGTTTTCACTTCTGCCGTGTGATTTTAAGCACACTCATTCTTCTTGTTTCTATTTCGGTGCTATAAAGTTCACTTTACGACACCCGTTTTGGTTGCAAAAGTATTACTTTATCGCACGCTAATTTTGTTGTTTTGACGTTGGTAACAAAAAAAAAATGGAACCAAATTATATTTAAATGTCAAAATCTAAGCCTTTAATGTAACAAACATGTGCAATAGAAGTTGTACAAAGAATAAAAAGCACACATGCTAACATTTAACTTACTAATTAACAATATAAATTGTTAAGCAGAGTTGATGACAAGTTTTCTGATGCTACTATTGAAATTTACTTCCAATGTTGAATAGTACAACTGTTATAAACGTTTCTTTTTGATAATATGTCGAGACTATGTTGGCGAAAGATTTTGTAAATTGTCTTCTGCTATTTTGCGAATCTCTAGGGGCGTGCAATTATTTACTTCGTCCTTTTTGTTGATAATTTGAAATAATTTATTGCATAAATCCGTCTGAATTTTAATCATAATTACATATAACACTGCCTATAGTCAAATATTTAAAATGTTCGAACGAAACATGTCTCTCATTTTAAGCTTTTTTGAACTTTTAATAACCAAAATAGAAAAAACAGTATAAAATACACGTTTCATAACATATTTTGCACACTTGTTCTTGTTCTCAACTTAAACGCGTGCGCAAAAATCGTGTGTTATGAAACTTGTAGTTTAATATACTATTACTTCTTATACGTAGTATAAGGAAGTATTGTGATGATGAAAATTTTCGACCTCGAGATTTTTGCAGATGTCCACGTTTTGAAGTCCCCTGATACCGAAAAAGTGGTTTTTAAAAAATGTCTGTGTGTCTGTGTGTCTGTGTGTCTGTGTGTCTGTGTGTCTGTGTGTGTGTGTGACCACGATAGCGGCCAAACCGCTGTAGATATCAATTTCAAATTTTGTATGTATGTGTATAATCTCTCTCTTGAGATCTGATTAGTTTTTCAGTAAAATCGGTAGACCGGAAGTAGCAGTTTACTTCAGCGAAAAAATCGAATTTTGCGAATATTTCGTCAACTACTAAGTTTAAATAAATTTATAAAGAATTCATATATACTTAAAATTAATATTGAGAATAATTTTATTTAAAAAGTTTTTCGAAATTCCTACCGGAAGTAGGTCTTTTACTCTTATCGAAAATCAGTTTTATGCGAATATTTCGCAAGTCATGCTTTTTAGACAAGTACGTTACGGGTATAAAAGTATTTAAAACATAATTTTCAATATATTTTGTATAAAAAAAATGTCAAAATTCAGACCGGAAGTACCACTTTTACTCTTATCGAATAGCGATTATTTGCAAATATGTCGTAAGTTATGCATTCTATATATATTTATCAAGAGTACAAAAGTATTTAGAACTGGATTTGCAATATTTTTTGTATATATGAAATTTCAAAATTCGGACCGGAAGTAGCACTTTTACTCTTAGCGAGGAGCACTTTTTTGATAATATCTTGCAAAGTATGCATTCTATAGCGATTTATTAAGCGAATGAAAGTACCTAGAATAGGATTTTGAATAAGTTTTGTATAAAAAAATTCTTAAAATTGTATAGTTTGAAACGCTCATACGTATAAGAAAGTCGTGTGGTGGCCACACCTCATTTTTTTTACTTTCTTATACGTAGTATAAGGAAGTATTCTGATGATGAAAACTTTCGACCTCGAGATTTTTGCAGATGTCCACGTTTTGAGGTCCCCTGATACCAAAAAAGTGGTTTTAAAAAAAATGTCTGTGTGTCTGTCTGTCTGTGTGTCTGTCTGTCTGTCTGTCTGTCTGTGACCACGATAGCGGTCAAACCGCTGGAGATATCAATTCCAAATTTTGTATTTACGTGTATAATCTCCCTCTTGAGATCTGATTAGTTTTTCAGTAAAATCGGTAGACCGGAAGTAGCAGTTTACTTCAGTATAAAAATCGAATTTTGCCAATATTTCGTCAAATACTAAGTTTATACAAATTTATAAAGAATTCATATGTACTTAAAATTAAAATTGAGAACAATTTTATTTAAAAAGTTTTTCGAAATTCCTACCGGAAGTAGGTCTTTTACTCTTATCGAAAATCGGTTTTTTGCGAATATTTCGCAAGTCAAGCTTTTTAGACAGGTACGTTACGTGTATAAAAGTATTTAAAACATAGTTTTCAATATCTTTTGTATAAAAAATATTTCAAAATTCGGACCGGAAGTAACACTTTTACTCTTACCGAATAGCGATTTTTGGCAAATATGTCGTAAATTATGCATTCTATATATATTTATTAAGAGTACAAAAGTATTTAGAGTTATATTTGCAATATTTTTTGTATACATGAAATTTCAAAATTCGGACCGGAAGTAGCACTTTTACTCTTAGCGAGTAGCACTTTTTTTCGAATATCTTGCAAAGTATGCATTCTATAGCGATTTATTAAGAGAATAAAAGTACTTAGAATAGGATTTTGAATAAGTTTTGTATACAAAAATTCTTAAGATTGTATAGTTTGAAACGCTCATACGTATAAGAAAGTCGTGTGGTGGCCACACCTCATTTTTTGTATGTGTGCTTAATTAGGAATTCTCCACAAAGCGACCCTGTCTGGAGTCTGGACTTCTAATGGTAGTAGGAATTTAAAACACTTTCGTGAGAAAGTAAAAAGACATAAAGTAAGTGAAAAACATCTTAGTAACATGATAGAATATTCAGTTTTGAATACTGCATATAGATAGATTAAATATAATTCAGTACAATGAAAACGTCAGTAAAAACAGACATACTCTTGGAAAATTAATAGACTGCATTAAGTTTTATGTCATGTTTGAAATCGCTTTAAAAGGCCATGACGAAACACAGTGCGAATCCGGGGATTTTTTGTGGATTGGTTAATTTATTGGTAAGAATTGACAGCACCCACAAGTCTAATAATAGAGTTTTTATGGGTTTGTGAAAAACCATTCAAAATAAATTGCTGGACAGTATCTACGAAGTTTCTCGCACTTTGATTCTAGACGAAATTAACAAAGCCCATTATATCGCTATACAAGCAGACGAGACGATAGATTCGGCTACATTTTCCCAGTTAGCTTTCATAGTTCGATACGAATTGGTAGTTTTGTATAATAGACCAGATTTTGGAACTGCTTCATCTGCTCTAACATTACTGTAATGTTTCTATGAAAATAAATTAACAGCTACATTTGCCGAATGTGTGAAGCTATTGAAAATAATTTGCACCATACCGATGACAACAGCTGAAAGTGAACGGTGTTTTTCTACTTTGAAGGAAATAAAAACATTTTCTAGAAATACCATGCGGGAAAGCAGACTATGTGCCTTAGTAATGTGTTCCATTGAAAAACAATTACTGACATCAACACCAAACTTCAATGAATTAGTTATTAATCATTTTGCTGATAGTAAGGAACGACGATGGATTTCATTTTCAAACAAGTTAATTAAATAGCATATTGAGTTTATTTTTGTCTGTACTTAATTTTTGATATTAAACACTCAGACCCCCCCGTTGCCCTCCCGTCCCAAAAAATCACGAGCCGCCACTGCTATCAACCAATACCTGACACTAATCCAATGCATTTTACTGCATGAAAACAATGCCCTCTATTAACCACCGTCATGTATTAATGCTGACATTAGTGTAATGTATGAAACTTCAAGCAGAAAGATACTGAGCTATTGATTTCACTACTTGCGGGATCTATTGGATGTGTGCAGTAGGAAATTACGTGGTTGTCCACGGCGCTGTTCTTAATTTATGTATATTACTTGTTTTTTCTTCAAAATTTTAAGTGGAACTATAAATTTTTAATATCATAATATCAACGCACACAAAAACTGAAGAGAATGATGAAAACCGGAAGTTGCTACCTTTTTTTCTACGACGACGATATAGTTATACGAAAGAATCCAGAAAATTAAATTTTCAAATATAATTTTATTTATTGCGAATAATAATTTTATTTTAATTTTAAGAAAGTAACTAGACAGTGTAAAATTTGCTTTCATTTAAATTTCCATCATACAATATCAAATGCATCGTTATACTGAATAACATTATTATAAGATTTCCAAGGTGGGCCATGAAAATCGAAACATCAAGAAATAGCCCTTTAAGTAAAATGTCATATTCAAACGTTGTAGCATATGACATGATCAGAATGTATTATCAATGCTTTAAAATGCAGTTCTTGCTTCCCGGCAATATTCCCTAAATTATCCCGAAAGAAAACATTATTGAGTTTTTATTCGCCTTGCGAGATGTTCTTAATTTTTATTTCTGTGGTACAAAAAACCCACTACAACAATTGCCGCATCCGAAATTGAAGAACTGTGTTCTCTACTAATCGACGAGTAAACATGTGTAATTTTTAAAATAATGGTTTTTTGTTTTATTTTATTTTTACTCTCTTATTTAAATATATTTTGTTTATTTCGTTTATGTTACTTGGTTAATTTATGTTTAGGTATAATAATCTATACTTTTACTTACTTTTATGTTATAGGCGGGGGTGAATTAGAAACGAATTTTTATACCATTTCGTTACTAATGAGTAATTTGGTTATAACTAATGCATTATATTGTTATTTTTTTATTTTCGTTATTATATACTTAGCTCATGAGTTATATTATTAAATCTTTTAGGTAATAAAGATATATTATTATTATTATTATTTTATTTTAGTGTCGGAAAAGACAAGACATGAAATTTAAAAACATTCAAAAGGGGAATCTAACGTAATATATGCAATGAATTAAAAAATCGATGGGACGACTGAAATTAAAACATTTGTGGAAGAGTATGATAAAATTTCAAATGAAAGCAAACTATACAGTGTCTAGTAACCATCTTAAAATAAATATAAAATTATTACTCGCAATAAATAAATACTTTTATATCTAAAAAATTTATATTTCTGGACTGTATTCGTATAACTTATATCTCCGTCAAGAAAAAAAAGTAGCAACTTCGGGTTTTCATCATTCTTTTCAGCATTTTATGTGCTTCAGTATTATGATATTAAAGATAGGTATATCGTTCCATTTAAAATTTTAATGAAAAAACAAGTAATATACATAAATTGAGAACAGCGCCCCCTGTTATTTTTTTGACAAACACGCAACTTCGTATTACGTACCCTTCAATTCTTTGTAATATTCTCTATCTAATGAGCCTAAAAATTTTAAAATTCCTTGAGCCAAACCGAAATTATACACACTTTTGTACGCAGACATAATCCCCTCCATTGTCCCCTTCATATGGGAATTAGATCAAAAAGTTTCAAATGAAAATTGTATAAAAATGTGTGGAAATGTTGCTAGTAAAAATATTAACCTATCTTAATCTTGAGTTTAATAGAAAATTATCGGATTTTTAATTAATCTTGACAATTGTGTCCTTTGCGATCATTTTAGAAACTTAAAAGTATTTTTGTTGAAATTCCCGTGGTCCTCTTCACTATCACGATTTTTCCGCTAGGTTGTGCGATAAACGATTGTCGAGATATGGCCCGTGGCCGATCTTAAACAGACACCCGGTATATTTTAAAAATGTTTATTATTATTTGTTATGTTTTTCTTAAGTAATGTACCGCAGGGCTTTGTATTATAACCAGTGTTCTAGATATTGTCATAATCATGATTTAATAAAGCATAAAATATACAGTAGTCTCTATCCTCTCTGTATATATTTATTTTATTGGACGTTTGTGTTATATTTTTTGCTTTGTAATACACATTAACATATCCTAAAAAATACGTCTAGTGTTAATTTATTCAGTAATTACTCACCGCCTAACTATTTTAAATATTTATTGAATTTTTTATTGAAAACTAATATGCGAAAGCAATAAAATATTAATAATCAAAACAAACAAATTAGTTTTAACTGCGCTAGTTAAATTTATATTAAATTACACTTCACACACATAGTTCGCTTTTAATTATTTAATTATAAATTAAATATGAGCGTTGCAGTGATCGTATTTGGTTGAAAATACTCATTATGCGTGTAATTTCCCAGCTATAAACATACATACAAAGAATGTTACATGTTAATTTGCGCATTTGTGCATATATATGAATAAATATCGCAATATTCATGAACACATATTTAATTAAAATCTACCGTTTTTTTTACCTGCTTCCGTTGCTTTTCTTGACAGTCCTTTTGGTGGAGGTATTGGCGCATCTGGTTCTACATATAATAATGCAAATATGAGGAAACGACATTTATGGTGTTCGTAAAAAAATGAAAAGAAAAATATGACCGTGTATAAATGACTAATGATTAAAATCAAGCATGCAGAATAAATGAATAAATAAAACGCAGTAGTCGAACTATTCTTAATTGTGATTAAAATTTTGTTGGAAAAGCAGTGCATAAACAATAGAATATTGACATATATGAAAATAATTTAAACAATAAATTATGCTCCATTACTTTATTATAAAATTACCATCATTTGTAGATAGGTATATATTTTTATACACAAGTTCGACAAAACGTAATTTCGAATATTTGTTATAAAAATCAATTCAACGGCATTTCAATATTTAGTTTATGGCATACTAATCACTTATTTAAAACTGAAATTAATATTGCATGTCATTCGTGAGGTTGGTACTTCTTATTGTTCATATTATTTTAGAGCACTTAAATAGTAAACGTTACCTAATAGTAAAGTAACGTAAAACCTCAAATCAAGAAAACTGTGATATTGGTCCTTTGTCAAAATTAAAAATAACTTTTTCTACTCCCATGCTTTAATTTTATTATTAGAGGTACTGGACCTGTACTTGAATGATGTCCATTAAGGGGAGCGTTTACCTAAATACGAGTGACAGTTTGTAATTAAAAAGAAATGTCATATATACATATAATATTCGAATGTATAATAATATAACAGTTATGGGCAAGCGAAAATTGGCTTATTACAAAACATCAACAAAACAAAGACGTAACCATGCAAATCGTATGAAAAATCAAAATACGAGGTGAGTAACTTTTAGTCTACAATTTTATTTACATTATTTTGATATTTGTTAATTCCATTTAGTTTAACTAAGTACATAATACTAATATGGGAGTAAATTTCAGAATTTAAATATCTGACGATTTATTTTATGTATATATTAAAATTTTCAACCCACAACAGAATCTGTGAATAAAACCGAGGCGCTGTGACCGAAACCGAATATCGTCTAGCTCCACCTACTCACACCCTTTTGCGTCTACCCGTCCCGCTAGTAATATAACTTGAATAAGTTTCTATTTCTTGGTAAACGCCCCTCTTAAGATACAAATTTTTCATTAAGATACAAGTTTACATCCAATAGGAATACGACATACCAATATTCATTATGACCATGACTACCTATTTGACAGATGTAAAAATTTATTAAACGTGACAGTTCTCTGCAGTTTACTTGTAAGTAGTTAAAATTTGTATTTTTTTTTTGAAAATAAGAGCAGTAAAAATAAGCGATAGTGATAGAGGTAAATTGAAAATCTGACTCCACCAGAAATTATGGAACAAGTCTTAATAGCCACGAACAATTTATTACCAGCGAAATCGACAAAAACGCACGAAAAATTTTACTCCCAATTTATTAATTCAAATGTTCAAAAAATAATGTTTTATTATGGGGTCGCAAAAAAAATAGTGTATGCAACTCAAATTTAATGGCTATTAAGACACCTGTATTCATACTCGTCACCTAATAGCCATCAAAAAACACTCATTGCATAATATACTATTAATTTGTCTTCATAAATCTACTCGTTCAGGACTATATATGTTATGGTTGAGTTACTTTGACTACCGACATGCGTCAATAAATTAGAATGCCCTCAAATTTAAGATGTTGCAACATTTTATCTAACAAGTAATATAACCTACAAAAACCATTTCAGGACTGTCATAAACAGTAATATTTAACCACCTATTGACTTTTGTCATAAATACCTTTTGGCGTTTGTTATAATTGTTATAATAATAACTTTACTTATAATATTTAATTTGTAACTGGCTTTCATGTAGATATTTCTTAACTAGTTTAATTTTATTGTTCTAAAATTGTTCCTGTCAATGGGAATTTAAACTGAGTCATCATCCTTTGTTCATATTTTGATCGTGTTGGTTGCCAAAAATATTTAAATCGTAGGCTAGTATGCGATGGCATGTTTTGTTTTTCAGATATCTAATGGGTTTGGAACGTTGTATGTATGTGAATTACTCTAATTATCAAAGTCTTTATTTCCACACAAGGTATTCTTGTAATCACTTCCAACTAAAGTTATAAATGTATATTTGATGTTTTAGAATTTTAAAGCTTGCCGCTAATGAAAATTTCTGTGAAAATTATTTATTTTTAAATTGAAAATGGTATACTTAAATAAATTTTTTCGACTGCTTTATATTATTCTTCGTTGTAGGCATTGATAACTAATATTTTTAAATTTATAAACTCCTGGACAAAATTAACGCAACATTTGTAGTAAGTGACAAAATTAGTCATAAATCTTTATTATTGAAATTATAACGCATGAATTGTAGCAAAAAACACTGTAACTAATTTTTAACAATATTTTCAACGAGATATTTAACAAAAATGTTACAGTAATATCAAAACTTGAAGGCATAGTTATCGTTTAGAAATTATAAAAAGTTCTTCTAAAATTAAAATTAACTTAAAAATTATAAAATTAATATCGGGTATTGCATCCCCTTGCTCTTATTCGATATAGCAAAATGCAATCTAGCTACTCTATGTTGCCTGGTGAGCAGTGGTACAATTGCTGATTTTCTACTCTTTAATCTTGCTTCGTTAAGTGTTCTCCTGACTGTTCTTCCAGAAATCTCAACGTTTCGAACTTCTGCAAGAGCTCTGCGTAACTCGGAATCCGTTGATCGTCTCGTCCTTAGGGCAAGTTGTCTAAGAAATCGATCATCTACTTCATTTGTAGATCTTTTACGACCTTGTTATCTAGCTCGAAAGAAAGTCCTAAATTCATTAAAACGCTTAACCGTTCGACTTATTGTTGACTATTTAACGTCTAACAAATTAGCTACATAACGTTGGCTTCGACCATCAATAACCAGAGCTATTTATTGCTTAAGCTGCTTCTTGTTCACTTAAATTGTATTGACGATTTATATGTTCAACTCTAGTTATACTAGACAGTGTATTTTATAATTAAAAAAAAAATAAAATTAAACTAAAGGTCAACAAAAGTAGAAAGAAACTGACCCATTTTTGTTTAACAGCTTTTTAGGAAATCAACACTATATACACTTATTTGCAAACTTATAACCCTAAAAACGTCAAATCAACATTATTATTAAGATATTCTATTTTAACCACAAAATTGTTTTGCACAGTCATACTACTAATTAAGTTGCAGATGGTGGTTTGAGGAATATTTTCCCATTCAGCAACAACAGCTTCTTCAAGTTCCCTAAAAGTTGTAGGAGTAGGTATGAGGCGTCTAACTACAAGTTTAAGTACATCCCATATATGCTTTATAGGATTTATGTCCAGGCTTTCAGGTGGCCACTCCATAACCTGAATATTCACCTCTCGAGACTAGTCCATTACGTCTACAGCAACATGTGGTCGAGCGTTATCTTGCATAAAGAGGAAGTTGGCGCCGATAATTGAGGCAAATGGTACAGCATGCCTTTCTACAATATTCTCGATATACAAATTTGCATTCATTGGTCTCCTGTGAATAGGTACCAACCCGTGCGAGCATCAAACCAAATTGCTCCCTAGAACATTACTGACCCATCACCAAATGAAACTCTTGGAGAGATATTGCAGTCAGCAAACCACCATGTGGTCTTCTCCAAACACGCTCACATCCATATGGTGACTTCAGACTGAACCGTGTTTCATCCGAAAACAAAACCAGCCGTCAACTATCCACTTTGCATGACCTCTAGCAAAATGCAATCTAGCTACTCTATGTTGCCTGGTGAGCAGTGGTACAATTGCTGATTTTCTACTCTTTAATCTTGCTTCGTTAAGTGTTCTCCTGACTGTTCTTCCAGAAATCTCAACGTTTCGAACTTCTGCAAGAGCTCTGCGTAACTCGGAATCCGTTGATCGTCTCGTCCTTAGGGCAAGTTGTCTAAGAAATCGATCATCTACTTCATTTGTAGATCTTTTACGACCTTGTTATCTAGCTCGAAAGAAAGTCCTAAATTCATTAAAACGCTTAACCGTTCGACTTATTGTTGACTATTTAACGTCTAACAAATTAGCTACATAACGTTGGCTTCGACCATCAATAACCAGAGCTATTTATTGCTTAAGCTGCTTCTTGTTCACTTAAATTGTATTGACGATTTATATGTTCAACTCTAGTTATACTAGACAGTGTATTTTATAATTAAAAAAAAAATAAAATTAAACTAAAGGTCAACAAAAGTAGAAAGAAACTGACCCATTTTTGTTTAACAGCTTTTTAGGAAATCAACACTATATACACTTATTTGCAAACTTATAACCCTAAAAACGTCAAATCAACATTATTATTAAGATATTCTATTTTAACCACAAAATTGTTTTGCGTAAACATACGATTCAATAAAGATAAAGTAAATGTATAAAAAACCCAAATAAATATTTCTTCATATATTCTCTCTAATTATTACATTTGTCAGATTTAGTATTCGACAAATTCTAGCATTATATAATAGAAAATTACTTTACTAATTGAATTTAAAGCCAAAAGGTGGGAACACATCTAAATATATGATAGGAATTACGAATTTTTACTTGATTTCTGTTGAAAAGACACTTGAGTTTTTATTTTTGATACAAGTATCCATTATGTTTCGTAAATCAGTAATATCTTCCTAGCTTCTATATGAATTAATGAACTTAATTATTCTTAACGAAGAAGAAAGGAATGATGATTATCTTTCTATGTGAAGTAGTTGCAAGTTTTCAACCTGGTTCAACATCGCTGACTTGACCAATTTATATGTCGTTTAGTATTTACTGATGAAGAATTAAAGCAGCTTCAATTATTAGCTTTAATAGGAGTTTAGACAACCAGTTTTTAGAATTCTAAGTGAGAACTTCGGAGGACTCCATAAATACTTCTTCCATTGCGAGCGAATATTCGGATAGAGACGTGTGAATAAGATTAAGAACCGAATTATCACATTTGTAGTGGGAGTAGGCTCAGAGATTTGTTGAGGGCTTTAGCCTTTCTAAGAAATTTAAGATTATTAGATAGCTCCAGTGATTCTGGAAAAAATCTCTTTTGCATGTAAAAACTATGGCAGGTAACTATGTAACGAGAAAAAAATACATTTTACAGGAGCAGTAGCCTATTATGAAAGCTTAATGCATGGCTAAGAAGATTCTATTAAGAGTGTTTTATTGCCCCACAACAATGCACTAGTGCACAAGTCGATATTTGCATAATCTGCAGATATTGATTGTTGCATGGAATAAGATATACACTTAAAGACAAATATTTAGTGGGCAAGTCAAGATCATATTAACTGTTTCATTAAAGAAAATGAACCCATTAACGCCACAAAATCTAGAGCCTCCGAAGAGCTGTTGGAAAACATCTTGTAAAGAAACAGAAATAAGTTACATTAGAAATTACTCTACTGGCATAACGTTTAATTATAAAAAAAGTTTTACTCTAATAGCAACGTTGAAATTGTAAATTTCAGTTTTCTATAACGCTTTAGTTTGATGGAATTTAACATGCACAAGCAAGTGAAGCTTGCAAAATCTTGAATACGTTATTAGATTAAGAAACTTATTCTTAATTTGAAGAGACATTGTAGAATGCTATAATATGCTGGATTTTCCATTTAGAAAGCTAAAGCTAAATATTGCATAGACGAAATGGAATATACTGTGTGAGTGAAAATGATTTTGAAGATATGAAGACCTGTTGACAACGCACTCTTTAGAAGCAGTTAATGATTGTCTTTATTATCCATGCTTTAAAAAAGAAACATGATTGTTACATGTAGGTATGTGTTTATGAATTTATTAATTCACAATAATTTTCAAAAGTCTAATATCCTAAACAAAAATCTGCTTTTAGAAAATAACCTTGAAACAATATTTGTCGCAATTCTTACATTAATTGTGATAGTTTTTAAAGCATGGGTGGCTGGATGGTAAGGGAGTGTAGTCAAAACTATTGACTGACAATAAACACGTATTTGCTTAGAGGTCGGTACCCCTTCTTTCTCCCTTAGGTTATGGAGAGATGCTATTTAATAGTTATTTCCTTCTGAAGGTGAAAAGTGAAGTAATAAAACAATTGAACATTTTATACATATGGTAGACTCATGTTGGCAACGAATACGGTCAAAGTAAAAACTACAGAGGATGATTTAATGCCACCACAAATTGACATCGACAGGAGAAGTTTAAAATAATTAATTAATACTTAATTATTAATATTTAATTATTTTTATTTAATTAACATTTAATTCCCACTGATAAAATACTAATGCATGAAAGCCAAACATTTTTGACAAATCTGTATTTTTTGGATGACAATTATAACAAACGCTAAATGGTAATTGTTAACAAATGTCAAAAGGTGTATGAATATTATTGCTATGACAGTCTTAAAATGGCTGCAGTATGTCAAAATTTTGACGTCATTTTTATTTATTGGCACTAACATAGTTTTGTAATATCGTTGTTACTCTATCTCAGACATGACTTGAAATTTTCAGGATTATTTTGATTTCGAATTTTTCTGAACACCCGATATAAAACTAAATTGGACGTCTCCAGGTGCTTTTAACAAGATTCAAAACTTATTAACAGGTTGCACAGCAATAAAACGAATAGTTAGGAAATAGCTTTCAGGGTTACGTTTTGCCGAATTTGTAGGTATAATATAAATACGCAGCTAAATTACTTCTTATATATCAATACTCTATTGTAAGTCAAAGGTGTCGCCTAAATTTCTCTACAGCTTTATGAATACAACACCTTTAAAAGTAACTGTGGGTCTGATGTGTTGTGTGGACATAGGAGACCACCAGGATCTGTACCTTACTGGTTCAATTCTCGGAACGGGCGGTTGATATCGACTTATGGGTCGATGCACAGACGGATCAAACTCTTTCTTTTTTACCTCTTCCTTCGTGGTTTCCGGTTTTAGAATGGACGATAGTTTGATCTTAGGTGAGAGTGGTGATGTCGATTTTGGTCTTTGAGTGGGTTTCTTGGATGAGGTAGGTTTGGATTCGGGTGGAGTTACTGGTGGAAGGGGAGGTGTTAAGGGTCTTGTGTTGTCTT
The DNA here is from genome assembly GCA_963170755.1 of Amphimallon solstitiale. NCBI lineage: Eukaryota > Metazoa > Arthropoda > Insecta > Coleoptera > Scarabaeidae > Amphimallon > Amphimallon solstitiale. Next base: position 106,624,757 of record OY720681.1, on the reverse strand, counting down.
CCTTTTTCGGAAATTTATGTGCAGTCCAAGAGGCAGTTAGATACGGAGCAATATCTCTTAATTCGTGTAGATTTGGTGACGAAGTAAACATATGACCCAGCAATGACATATTACGATCTGGTGAATCAAATTTTTCTCGTAATTTTTGTACTTCGCCTACGGTTATACCCAGAAAATCTGCTAGTTCCTCGATACTTTTTTCTCGTTCTTTCCTAACTGACTTCCTCGGATATAAAGATGCTATTTTACTTATTATATTTATGTGGGGCATAAAGCGATCTTCAGCTTTCAGATGTATAGGTGAAACGACTCCACCTCTTCGAATTCTGCTTCTTCCTCTCCCAGCTAATGCAGGATATTCGTACCGTCGCCTCAGGTTGTCAACTTCACCTGCTGTTTGCCCGGGAATGTATATTTGAGATTTATGGTCAATTTGGGGATCGCTATTACACCTTCTGGGTTGTAAGGATATTCTTTGGGTTCTTTCGAATTTATTTTTTAATTTGCTCACATCACCTGCTTTAACTAAGGAGAAGTAATATGAATCTGGGCGGGGGGAGAGGCTTCTGCTTCTGTAAAGGCTATCGGAACTATATAAAAGGGGCGATCGCAGGGAACTTATACTGCTTGACGTAACATGTGAAACAGGTGACGGTAATTTCGCGGAATCTGTTTCCCCGAAGAGTTCTTTTAGGTCTTGATATGAACGTGATAAGGTCCGTTTTAATGACGACTTCTCTATAAGAGAGGGTTTCTGGATGACTGGCTCAGAGTCTTCTTCCTCTTGATTAGGATCGGCTGGTTTATGAATAGTAGGAGTATAGTCGTCTTTCTCCAAAACATGTTCAAAGTATTGAACTTTATTCTTAACATCTTTTTTATTAGCACATACCACTGTTTTAGTAGAGCCATCAGTGCTCCCACTTTCTGTTTCACTTGTTGAAGAAGTTTTAGGTCCATTAACAGCATCTGTAGTTATCAAAGCTCTTTTAGGTTGTGCCCATTCCGTTAAAGTTTCTTTTATATTTGCTTTATCTGCAGTATCACTCTTTGCGAGTACTAATAAAAAATCACCATCAGAATATTTCTTGTCCTTTTCTCCATCCTCAGACATTTCCAAAGAATAACATGTTCTCGGTGAAGGTGGTTCTGGATGTTTCACTTTGGCATCGGCAGCAGCTATTGCACCTCGTGTTTCTTTACCTAGGACTAAAGAAAGCGAAGTTTTGTATCTTTGCCTTTGACGTTCAAGTACTTCCTTGCTCAAACTTTGCGATAACCTTTTTTTATCTACCTCCGATAACGATGGATTGGTCTCTTTAGAGTCTGTGATGAAACTTCTTCTTTCCGGTTGCTTAATTGTTTTAGAAGAATCTGAATTTCGTCTTACTTTAAGTAATGTTTGTGTGGTGAATTTTTTATCTTCAGGGACCTCCACAACATATTCAGGATTTTCATGACGTGCTTTTCTGCTTCCACTTTGGTAAATTTCGGCAAGTTGAGTTTTCAGAACGTTTACTTGTTCCATGGATAAACTACTCCAAATTCTACTTCCTATTCCATGATTTAACAAACGCTCTGATTCAACACGCCTTTGTCTGGACGTTTTACCACGACCTTCAGATTGTGAACGCTTTTCTACCATAGTTTGAGCAAGATTAACTACAGAACTTCCACGCCATAGAGGTTTATAAACATCCTTTTTATATTCTAATTCATTTAGTTTGTTTTGGTCATTCTCTTCCGATTTCATTTTTTCGAATTCCTCTCTTATATCTTCTACAGACTTATCTTTTATTCTCAAGCCTCTGTCGAAATCTTTTCGCCACTTATACGCTTCAACTTGCTTCGGGATAAATAAAAAATCTTTCTTTTTCTGTGTTTCCCTTAACTCTTTATATATTGTACTCAATTCTTTCTCAGCTTTCTCTCTTGTTCTTACTTCCTTCCATCGATCGTAATCAATGATTTCTTCTTCATGCTTTCGTCTAGGTCTTAAGTCTGCCGAAGAAGTTGTTCTTTCAAGTTCGCCCATTCTTTCTATGGCCGAATAGAATTTATTTAAATCTTTAAATCTATCGGACTTTTTCGTCGAGTGAATAACCTCTTTCACATAAGTCTGATATTCTTTCAAAGAATCTATTGAACTTGTACTTTGAGTTAAACTGGGAGGATCGAACTCTGTCGACTTATAGTGCTTATCTTCCGCTTCACTAGCACTTCGCGATCTCTGTGTTCTTTTCCTTACATATTCTATACTATCACCATGAAGAGATCGGATTTTTCTATAGCTTGGCGATCTGATTACTGTTTCAGGAATGTTATCGGTGGATTGTCTATATTCTATTACTGGTGACACAGGCCTTGTAGTTTGACTAAAATATAAAGTGTCAGGACTTACAGGTCTCTCTCTTTGTCTTTCAGAGCTGATAATTTGTGTTACTCTCTCTTTAGGAGAAGAAGATCTGCTTCTTATATCTGGTGACCTCGGTCTAGTAGTTTCAGAAAAAAATAGTTTATCGGGATGTTTAACATATGTTTCTGGTTCTTGGACTTGTTTAGAAAGTATTGATGAAATCGATCTCCTAGTAGCATCTGGAGAATCTCTCTTACCTGAAGGACTTTTATCAGGTTTTTTTAATAATGACTTTCGGCGGATTATAGGAGACACGGGTCTACTTGTCTCGGTAAACACAATCTTCTGTGGACTTGGTGGTCTTATTATAGTAGTTCTTTTGGAATCAGTATCTAGACGTTTTCTATGTATTATAGGAGATAATGGTCGAGAAGTGTCTGTGAAAACTAATTTTGGGGGAAGACTGGAGCTTCGCTCATAAAATATATTCCTCCTTACATATTCTCGTTTTTTATCATCTTCCCATCTAACGTTCTTGGGACTAACAGACCTCGATCTTATCAATTGGGCGTCCATAGTTCTAAATTTTGAATCTGATACGGGTTTTGTGTGATTAAGGTAGATTTTTAAAGCTCCAATAGTAGGTTCCGACGTGGAAGCTGTTCTTCTTTGCAAGGCAAGTGTTTTTTCTGTAATCCAGGAATTGTTACTGAACGTCATCGTTTTAGGTGCAGGGTTATCTCGCAAGAATAAATTTTGGAAAAAGGAATTAGTTTGTACACTTTCCTTTTGCTTCTGTATATCAGACAACGTAATTGGAACTTGATCTGTTCTCGACTCCATATTACGCATTTTCTTAATAATTTCGTTTCCTGCTGCTCTGCCAGCACATTTTATTGAATCTTTAATTTTTAATTTTGGCGATTTCTTTTCCTTTTTAACAATTTCATCGTTCAATAAATCCTTCTTAGCTTTTTTAGTCATGCATATGTTCTCTTTCGACGTGGAAGCTTTCAAAGACTTAATCGAAGAAGATTTTTTGAGAGGCGACTTTTCTTTCTTTATAGATTTAGTAGATTTTATCGAATCTAATGACGTGGTAGATCTTGACAACTTTGATTTGTCAGAAGCTTGCGATGGAGCAGGCGAAACGGAATCACTTCTGCTCCTCAATGATTTTGTAGTGATTGGTGTTCTTGATAACGACGAGGTTTTGCTGTTGTATAATAACTCTTTACCTTTCTCCGATATTGAGACTTTGATTGGTATTTCATGAAGTTTGGATGGACTCTTCAAACCATTTCGTACCGACGATGGAATCGCTTTCGAATGTTTTATTGTGGATCTTTGAGGATTTTGCGTTAAAACTGATGCCTTTTTGACTTCTGTTGGCGATAGTAAATCAGGTGATTTGACCAAGCGTTTTTCAGAGAGCGACTTTGTTAGTGTAAGATCGGACACTTTTTTCTTTTCACTGCCAAAAGTTCTATCAAGAGATGTGGCTCTCAAATTTAATGGTTCTGGTTTTGAAGGTTTTCTAGTTTGTGAGGATGTGGAACAGCTTCGACAGGTTTTACGCATGGGACTTGCTGAATTTGATCTTGTCAGACAGCATCGATCTTGTTCATTCGAAACATTAGTTTTGCTGTAGATCTTACTGGTTGATGATTTCGTATCTTTATAAGCTGATAAACTTGTAGTCAATTTTGATTTTAGTTCCGGACTTGCCGTTAAAGTCTTCGTAACTCTCAAACGAGCCTCGCCTTTTCTTTTAGGCACTGGAGACAATTTGCAAGTGATTTTATCCCTCAGAAACTTAACATTAGATTTATTCACATCGGAGGTAGAGGTAAAACAAGTTTCATGTCTCTTAGTGGATTTATCCGTGGACACTTTCATAGTTGATATCATTCTTAACGTTGAATTATTTCGCGACGATTTACGCTTAGGTGGTGAAGGTGGTATCGAGGGAAATGATTTTGAAATATTGATGGTAGAGGGCGCTGTGCGTTTGTAATTTGCGAAGATGTGTTCGTGGGAGGGAACAGTCATTGGGAAGACGAGGGTATCGCTTCTGTTAGGGATATTTTTATGTACTCTAATCCTCGTTAGATTCGGCGAGATCGGTATATATTCGATATTTAGGTCGTCTGTGAAAATTAAAACGTCACTTACTTTATTAGATTGTTTGTACAGTAGAGGTGTGCCTGTAGAAAAGTGTGACGTGACTGTAAAGTAATGAAAGAGATAGTATGGTGACTTGCTGTAAATGAAAAATGAAAAGGTCTTCTAAATATTGTGCCCTGTAAAAGAGTTATGCACTAGTATATCATGCTTTAAATATGATTAAATTGTGTATTAAGAATAGTTCAATTACTATAATTAGATAAGAGTGAGGCAACACAAACCTTAGTTTTTGCTTTGAAATCTAGCAGTTCTATATATATATATAGAGATAACATAAACAATATATAGTACCACACAATTAAGAAATACAAAAACATAAATAAATATTTATGATTTTTATAGGTGGAAGATTCGGTAAAGAACAAGAAGTTTGGTACAATTTGTATTTTGTTTTAAAATTTTAATTCTAATGCGAAATTAGCTCTTGGTTTTGTGTAATGCAGCGTAAAATAAGCAAATATTCAGTTTGAAAATTAAATTATCTCATACTCAATGTCATAGAAATACATCAAAACTCCACCTTAGGAGGTTTTGGCAATACAATGTTTTAAAATTATGCTTAATATTTCAAAATGTTTCATTTTAGAAACATAGTAATAATAAATCCATTTTGAAAAGTTCTTGATGGAATTTATTTTGTACGCACATATTTATTTTACTTTGATTTTCTTTGATTTTATGTCTAGAAAAATTGCTATTTTGATGTTCCCAATTGCATAAATTTAAATGACAGTATAAACTGTATAACTTATATTTTCGAGTAATTGAAAGTAAAAAGCTATTTGGTATAAGTTCATATAAAATCAAACAAGAATATTATAATGTTTTTTTAGCAATAATGCGATAATATTAATATAAATATACCTTGTCTTAGAATAAGGAGTGATTGAATATCTCTCGAAAACAGTGCCTATTTTTAAGAAATAAGTCAGCCCAATCCGCTATTTTATGTTTATAACCAAGTCATAACCTATTCTTTTACATTTTGCGTTCGTTTACTATATTTTAGGGAATAATTATAGTTAAGGTGTCGGGCGATTTTTAACAAAATGACTAGTGTGCCTTATAAAGGACCTCTAGTTGAACAACTTCTTCTTATAAAATTATCAATGCAAACGTAGGGAAATGGAGATAAAAAATAAATTAGGTACTCACTGAGTCAATTTTGCAGGTTACATCCCATGTAAGATATCCCATATAGAGCATTGAAATAATGAAAATCACAATAATTGATGTTTATTTAAGCTCACAACACAACAATTACCTTCGATTTGTACGTTTTTTGATTGCATTTTAGCAAAATTGTAAATACGAGATCACATGATATCAGCTGTTTTTGTTGACATTGTTGGTGCTTTTAAAAACGCAGAAAAATCATAAGAAAACATACAAATTGACCTAAATTGTCTGTAATTATGTGAAATAAACATCAATTATCGTGATTTTCATTATTTCAATAATCTATATGTGATATCTTACATGAGATGTAACCTGCAAAATTCACTCGGCCAATACTTAATTTATTTTTTATCTCCATTTCTCTACGTTTGCATTGATAATTTTATAAGAAAAAGTGGTTTAATTAAAGGTCTCTATAAGGTACACTAGTCATTTTGTCAAAAATCGCCCGACACTTCAACTGCAGTTTACCCTATTTTAGTGTGTTATTAAATAAAATCGTAACATTAAGCACAACACGAACATCACAAAAACTAAATCGTTTGAAGTATGTATAAAATGTAATAAACACCTTCAAAACATCACTGCAATGACAATATATAATTAATGGCTGACAAAATCAACTGTAAGTATTGCATAAAAGAAACAGAGGAATTAATTAAAGAACGAGTAGGCAGGCATTCAAAACTTGAAAATTTGTTGAATCTCTCAAAATACTGTACGGCTAAAGGTTGCACCTTTCCTTTTCCTTTTAAAAAACTTACATCCACCACTTGATCAAATCATAGCAGAAATAGCTATAGATGAGACTATACCAAACAGAGCCAAGCAATTCTCTACAGATTCTTGAAACTTATTACTTTCAAGTAAGCGTTAATCAGAAACTGATCATATTACCACATGTTCAAATATATGTTATATTTCAGATATATTAAAAGTAACAAGAAAAATTTACTAATGAAAAAGATTAAATTACCAGGTAGAGAAGAAAATATCTGAGAATAATTAAACAGTACAGATGATGGTCGTGCAATATTTTGCTCAGATGAAACATGTTTAAATGAGAGACACATAAAGGATTGTCGATGGATGCAAGTATAATGATTACATGGCAAGCTTTCGTTAAAGACTTATCGACAGGATTAAGTCCTACTGGTAAAGGCAGGTGATTAACAATACTTCATATAGGATATGAATGGGTTGAACAAGAACTTACATATACCGTAGTCGACATATTTTAATTTCTGATACAAAAGTAGAAAGAGGAAAAGAGCGCAACGAAATAAACTAAAGATAAACATATACGAGGCTGCCAAGATCGTACACTAGACAAATGATTCCTATGAAATGTAAGGCGTGAGGGTCCCCTGACACTGCGTTGCTCTCCCACCACTGTTAGCAAGCAGGCATCGCTGCATATTATAAGGTCACCTTCTGCATGCGATAGAAGTATAAACCGAAATTAAAATTTGACGACTACGGTATAGCCAAATAATAATGTAATTTTTATATGGATAATGCCATTGTATTCACGTAGAGTGGAAAGGCTATCTACTTTGAAAATGCTTCAGAGATGAATTTATGGACGGTATCATAGAACTATTTGTTATTTATGTTGCAAGTAGTGATAGTGAAAATAACTTATTATTTTTCAGTGAATCAGAATCAGACTAATTTCTGCAGCTAATTCTTTTATACTTATAATCAATGTTATTTTATTTTTAATATACTTTCATAATAAATTTTAAAAATTTACATTTTACCTTAAAATTTACAATCAAATTTTATGTTAGATATATTTATTTATATGCTCGAGTTTACCGGAATAGGTTATGTCAAATATCACATTCAATCCCAGTTTTGTACAGATTTTACATATTAATCCAAAAAGTTATATTAATATAAATACTTTACACTAAAAAATAATAAATTTAGTAAATTAAGTAAATTGTTCTGAGCTGTTTATATGTCATATAAAATTGTTTACTACATATTATGCTATGTGTTCCGGGTTTTGGGGGGATATTTGAATCACTCCTTCTTATTCTGAGACAGGGTATATGTAGTTATATAAAATATATACATACTATAATTTTACATAAAATAACTTAATTTATAATAAATGTATTTTGGCAAATTTACTCGAGAATGCATATGAAGATTTTTACATTACTGCAGTATTACGACTTTAAATTCACTGAACAGGTGTTATTATTAAAAAATCAATTTTCCAATTAAAATATACTCTATACCAAAATATTTCAAAAGTAATATGTATTTTTGAATTTTTTAAATTCATAGAATTTTTTTCTGTTTTAGCAAATGTAGGTAGGTACTTTGGTGCATGTCTTAAAAAATTTCTTTCTAATGAATATTGTTATTAATAAAATAAATAAAATTTTGAACAAAAAGCTAATTAATTATAATAACTCGTTCATTGATATATTAAAATAATATGAAATAATTATCTTAATCAATAGGTTAAATAAACAGCAAAATATGCAAATATTTTTCTAGTACAAACTATAACCTTACATAAATATAATAAAAAATCAAATGTTATTTTACAAAATTAAGGATATAATTTCTGTTAATATTTATGCAAAACTTGAAGTGTCTCTTGTGCAGTAGAAGAAGTCTAACTACGCACAAGCACATTTGGAATGATCTTATACTAAATTTCTCTAGCATAATCTGACAAATTATGCAAAATTCCGGTTATAGTAAACTGCAATTTGAGGAGGTATTCCAGATATACTAAATATGTAAAATCAAAGGAACAAGTTACCATTATCTACTATTTGCAATAGTTTTGCAATTGGCAAAAACACTTCCACAGTCATAATTCATTTTCTAATTATTTCTCATCGAGTAAATAAAATATTAGGAGTACTTTTAAATATATATTCTTAGACCTGCTGTTTAACATGCACATATCTAAATGGTACTATAATAATACTCTTTTGTAGTAAATGATATAGTGTCAAACTGAATGCTTACTTATTTTATTTTGATGCTTATACTTTTACTGTCTTTCTATAAAAAATATTTGTAACCAAGATAATGTAGGCAGTCTTAAACTGAATGTTTGTGACTATATTGAAAAATATTGGAACCATACATTATACATTATTTCTATTCAGGGGCTATAGTGAATACAATATTATTTTACATTTCTAACTAATTCTAGTGTGGTTTATAAATAAGTCGATGATGGTCCAAATAAAATACCTATTTTCTCTGATGACAGTATTTTACATTTACACTTTGAGAACTTTGCAATCTTATAACCTTCTTATTACGCTTTTATGATTCAAAAGTCGGGAATACCATGCAAATTTTACAGTCTTTGAAAAATTATAAAAAAAAAAGACTATAATCCAAGGATAAAAAGCATGTCCTCAAAAACAATATTATTTCTTTAATGTATTTGCAAGATAAGAAACAAGCATTCATTAAGCATTGCTGAGAACTCGTAGTGTAGATGGATGTGAATATTTGAATGTTCCCGATGTAGTAGATTGAAAATTGACAGACCGGTATATTAAATAAATAATTGTCTCTTGTATTTTTAAGTTGTTGTAGACGTAATTCAAAAGTTTTCTATCACTAGTGACTTAGCGGTAAAATAACCTAGCCATGAGGGCACTTACCTGCTCAGTAGTATTGACAAACTTACTAAATCTTATGACTAGTTAACGGTTGTACCACAATGTCCGGGTTCCTCAACATCCTGTGCTCAGAAGATTAAAGCGTAATAGAAAGGTTATAAGAGTCTAATTATATAATTACAATAGTTACACATCTTGCATTTCTATGGCCACGGATTATGTATATATGTATATAATTGCTAAATTTCAAGCTCACTTCTTCGCTTCAAGAAAACACCACCGCGTCATTATAATACATAAATAACATGCTGTAAAGAGATTATTCTAATAGGAATTATTTTAAGATAGAACAATATTTGGAAAATAAGATCCTTCACCTTGCAGTTGTTAGAAGAGCGCTTTGGAATATCCGAGGTGGTTAAGAGTTACATATGTACATATACAGGGTGATACACTAGTTCTGTGATAAATTACGAGAGATGAAGCCTAATTCAATTTTAAGTAAAACTGTCGAGTAAACTTAGGTCCAATTCGTATTAATTAAAGAGTTATAAACATTTGAATATGCGTAATTGGAAATTCGCTGTAGTGCCTATATTATAAAAAAGAAATTTGAGAATATAAATTTTTAAAGATTTAACAGTGATTAATTCATAAAAAAAGAACATAAAATGTATGAATTAGTTGCACTTATTCAACACTTTAAACTCAAAAAGTGTCATCTAGTGAGTACTTCAAAGGAAGACAAGATGTTTCATACATCATAGAACCAAAAGAAATACACTTTTGAATTCTGCATTAATAATACAGATTTAGATAAAATTATTATTAGAAAGTATTTCTGCGTTAACTGGTGATAAAGCAAGCTTACTAAAGCTATCTATCAGTATAGAAAATTCTAATGTTTCGTCACAAAGAAGAGTAAATATCTTGTCGAACAAAAATCGACGACAATATTATTGAATTAAATTTGTGCTTCTTGCTCAACATCATTTAACATTTCTGAATAAAGATATGATGATACATTTGCAGGGCCTTTCAAATCAAGTCGTTCAATATGTTAATCTTCAGTTTGTATACAAGCTTTACATTGATAAACCAACAATTGCCTCATAAAACGTATTAGTACCTGCAGTAGTTCTTATATGTCTAATAGTAATATTAATTTAATTATCTTTTAACCACTCGCTGATTTACCTTCCCTGCTAGGTTGGTAGTGCATAAATCATCCACGGGAATACGAATTGGACTAATGTTCAAATAGTCTTTTTCTAAAAATTGTATCACATTTCATTTCACAAATTTTGTCATAGAGCTAGTGAATCAAGCTTTATAAATCAAAATTTGGCAAAACGCATTGTACTTACCTTTTGGACGTTCGGGCGCTGGTTTTCTGAGTCCGTGCAGCGGAACATCGCCACCTTTTTGAATCGTTTTGTATGCCTCCCTGTGTTCGGATGGACTGAGTTGATTTATAGCTTCGTCTCGTCTTCGGAATATCAGTGTCGAGTCGCTTTCGTAACCAGATTCTTTTAAAGCTCTAAAATAAGAAAATTAGCACATACCATCATCATTTATAGCTTTCAAATAATTTGAATGTCGGTATTATTCATAAACACTTATGCTGTAGGTAATTCATAAAAACGTGACAACACAACTTAAAATATAGCAGATACCATAATGAGAGAAGTATAAATGTTTATACACTTCCTTTCAAAACGTTTAACTGAAAGCTATCCCCGTTTTTTTTAAAAGAAAATTCATCTGGCATTTTTACCATTTTTACAAGGAAATATTTTCTAAATAGTTCCTTATTTATGATTTATAACACAATAACATTTGTTAGGAAAATTTTTTTTTGCGATTCCTCAATAATCTTATTGCTTTCAGTAGAGTTTCTAGTCCCAGTATTTGGTCCCGGGATGGTCTCGGGATTTTATAAAAGAATCTTGGTCCTGGAACCACAGCGAAGTCCCGGAACCTCAAAAGTCAAGAAACGGTATTTATGGTATAGCATGTACTATATACGTGCTTATGCCCTTCAAACAATTTGAGGTATGTTAGTGGTAAGAAACGACGAAGGAAACTCCTCTTCCTCCCAATCTTACTCTTTCCAAATGGTGCAAAAAAAAAAGAAAAAGAAAACTAACGGATTATTTCCTAATGAATTCAAATCAGGAAGATAACTCCTTAGACGCGGTCATCGCTCGAATGGCAGCATTAGATGGACTTCCATGCAGAGTTTGGATCACGTCTGGGAATCTAAGAAAAGGATTGGAAGCAAGGGTATTTCCAAATTTTCCAACATCTCTATCGACAATACAAAAAATCCAAATGAATTAATGGAAATAGTCAAAAGCGAAACGACACTTTTTGAAAATGGTGGTTGTCGTGGTCAGAATCACCAATTATGTCATAAATATTTGCTAACCATACAACCTACAAGCGTTCAATCTGAAACAGCACTTTCAGTGGCTGGATCGCTTGCAGCAAAACATCGGTCAAAATTAGAAGATTTATCTTTAAATGCACTTGTAAGCACTCAAGTCATATTTTAAAAAAATATATTTATTTTTTTATTTTATAAAATAATATCTACTTCTATAATTTAATGGTTAATAGTTTTTTGTTTTATTCTTTCAGATAGTGTTTAGTGTTCATTGTTCATGTTTTTCTTTTTTTTTGATATTTTTTGTTCTTGGTTTGTACTGTTTGCTACAGCCCAATACCTAATATAATAAAAAATACTAAATCACTTTTTTGTTTTCTCAGCGCATTTGCGCAATTAATAAAATATATCTCGATTTCGGGACTTTCGGTACTAGCACGGGACTTAGAATTAAGTCCCGAAGTCCCGAAGACCTTTTTGCTCCCGAGACTTAGAAACCTTAGCTTTCAGAATCTGTTTTATTTTTCAACCACCAGAACGAATTGTTTTATTAAGATCTCGACTTTGTTTTGTAAATATTTTAATGATATTTGCAAGAATGAATCAGATATTAATTTTTCTTTTGGAATTTTTTCGACTTGTCACTTATTATTTTTCGCAGTGATTTGTGCTTACTTTAGATGCTATAGGCAATTAAAGTATGACAAAAACAATTTTGTATTGTCCCCAATCGAAATTGATAGTGTTAATTAGCAAAATTCAAATATAAAATTTTTACCGCAGGTAAGATTTGAAAATCTCTTGACTGCATTTGAAAAGGTTATGGAGAGGGAGAAATGCGCCAAAAGCACCATTTTTAATTCAAAATTTTCCGACATTACAAAGCTAAATATATCAAATTTAAGCTTTGAGCAAAAACAAAACGAGGTTTCACGAAGCGCGTGTGGATACTATCTTGCAAATTAATATATAAGATACTATTAGTGTTTTGCTAGTAAAGTAAATTCTGCAAATCAGTTAAATTGAGCTTTTTACCCATTCAAAGGCCTAATAGTTTTCTTACACTTTTTTGACCAGGAAGTTGATCAGTCAAAAATTAACTACTAGTTGGCCAATAATTTCTTGGCTTAGAACATGTTCTATATTTTTCTTTGACGTTTTAGGCTTTTTTCTTGTCCAAATGTTTACAATGTATATAGAAATATTGATGTTTAAAAAGGCAGACTCGTCATTGTCTGCATCGTTTCATTGATGCAATGAGGTCTGACATTGTCGTGGTGCAAGAAAAATCGTTCTTTTAAACATTACTCTGCTGATACGTATCTATAGTGATCGTAAAGTTTTGCAGTCTCTTATTGAATTATCGTCAATCACCTCGGCAGATATTCGGTATGAATGACTTTGCATCGCAGAAAATAGTAAAAATGAATTTCTGCACTGAGAGAACTCGTAAGCGTGGAGAATCAGGATGACGGAATTCCATTGACTTTTTCTAGGCCATATTGATAAAGGCTCGTCCCTAGTAGTGTGTGGTATTCATGAGAAAATCATCTCCTTCAGTCGATACTGGATAAGTAGTTTTCGACAAATGTTTTTTCTTTGTTTCTTCCTGACATCCGTTACTTTTCAAGGAACCTATCTGAAGCAAATCTTTCTGTAATTCAATATCTGAACAATGTACTAGACTCCTACGGCTTAAGTGCTGAGCAATTTATTATTGCGTAATCCCGCGATTTTCTTCAATCAATGCACTCATGTCTCTTTGACTTCTTTCGTTAAACACCTTCATTTCTCTTCTATGACAGAGTTTTCCATGTGAAACACACTGGCTAACATTAACCACAATCTATACAATCGGTGCCATAAACTGCTTTCAAACGTCTGAAAATTTTGATGGGCGTGCACCCTGCCAGAGTTAGAAATTTTGTCGTTGTTTTGTACGCATCTCAGAAATCGAATTCATGATAAATGACACTGTTATTCAACTAAATTTTTTAGGACTATTTCCGGATGTTCTTTTCAATTACAACAAATTTCAACATACTCTTCGGCACTGCATTAATCTCTTTAGAGAGACAGATAGTGTAGATCGTAAACATGGAAGTGGTCGATCCAAAAAACGTACACAGAATGTAATTGAACACGTAAGAGAAATAATGGATAAAATATAAGCAAGTAATAACAAAAAACACACTTGGTATTGTGGATAAAACCCCAGGAACTTCAATTCGGGTACTGTCACAACAAACTTACCTTTCATTTGTCACTTATTTCCTTATCGTCTCACTTGCTTTCAAGAAGTCTATCCAGCTGATTATAATCTAAGACTAGAATTTTGTCAATGGTTTCTAAATAATTTCGACGACGGCCTTCTGGACAAAACTTTCTTTTCAAATGAAGCATGATCATATTAACGGATATGTTAATTTGCAAAATATGAGAATATAGAGTGCCAAAAAACCCAACAATTCTTATGTTTAGACTGATGCCTATCCTCAGAAGGTTGGTGTTCGGTGTATCACAAGTAGGAGAAGAATTATTGGTCCAATTTTCTTTAATGGAACGATCAATGCACAGAGATATCAATTAGAAATTTTGATGCCGTTTATTTAATAACTTGATGTAAATGAGTTAACACTAGGATATTTTCAGCAAGACGGAATAAGAGGACACACAGCACAAAATACAAATAACATGTTAACATATAATTTTTTTTGACAATCGCTTGATTAGCCTCAATAGCGATCACGAATTACTCCAAGAATTTGCGATATCACCTTATGAGATTTCTTTTTAAAAATTCAATTTACATCATACAAATTCCAGAGCTGACACACCTCTAAGTCTAAATTACTCAAAAAATTAATGATATCAATGAACATCATAATATGTTAACCAGTGTCTTTGAAAGCGTAAAAAGAAGATGCGCATAATGTATTGAGCTATGTGGTTGATAATTTTCAAATTCAAACAAAATTTGAACTAATTTGATCATCTATCTTATTTTAAAATAAATATTTTTATGTTTTCTATAAAAATTAATATGTCATTCATGACAAAATCAAAAGTTGTAATTTGTTGTTCTGTGTAATTACTCTAATTTTAATGTATAAAAATAAATGGTAGGTACTTACTGGCTCATGTATCCTTTGTGTGGCATTTGTTTCTGTTGCTCTAGGTGCTAAAACAGAAAAATTATTTATTCCGACAAAATGGCAAGGCGTAAGTTAACTTATCTCTCAAAACATACACAATTATTTATGTTTATTTGGCATGCCACATTTTCTCACATTCTCAACACGCTGGATAAAATAAATATGGTACAATTTAAAGTTAGTTGTGAAATTAAAAAAAAATGCAATGCATTTCAAAATTGTCGTTTTTGAAATCAAAGCAAATTATATACACAATGCGTCAAGTTATTTATTGCTATTATTTATTCATAAACCCCGACGACGTACATTCCAGCTCAATTAATGTAATTAATTGAACTTGCATGCATAAATTTGGGGGTGATTACATGCGAAAATAAATATATCGGTATTAGCAGTGCATGTAACTAACTCAATGTGACAGATTGCTTTCAATCTTTTAATTTCATTTTATGTATAACGACAATTTCGAAATTAGACTCAAATGGAAAGATAAGTTGTTAATGTCGAAAGTTTACACATGCTTCTTACATTTCTAGTGACGGCTCTAGAGAGCATGTAGTTGTAGCTGGAGGGTGCTGAATGATCTGCCAACCACTGTTCCACACCGAATAAACGACATTTGTTAGTCACACCACCCACACCATATGAAAGAATGTTCAATCTTTTAAATTTCCTCATATACAGTATACTAAATACACTAACTAAAGGATAGCTATTTAAATATTTTTTACTTTAATTACATGGGCTTTTGAAGAAATTTAATAGATTTGTTTAAGAAAATTTATTAATGATGACTAATTTTCAGACATTTCACATAGTATGTGTAGTAATTAGTGCTAGTATTACTTTATTCTATTTGAATCAAATTAGCAGCATTTTTTTAGTAAATGATTAACAATATTAACTGCTCGTTTTTTTTTACTTTTTACAAATGTGTGTATTAATAATGATATATTTATAAGTGTTTTCCTTAAATCCCTATTAATTTATAAATCGTGTCATATATAATAATTTTAATCTAATTTCTGAAATCAATAAATGAAATTTTTTTTTTTGATTTACCACACGATTGTTCATTACGAATAAAACTACAAATAGTGTTTAAGTGGAAAAACATTCTTCGTTGAATGAAGAAATCTCATTAAAATAGAAAATATTCGATATACGTCTCGTAATCCACAATACCTGTCATTTTGTGACATTTGTTGCATCAGATGGCGCTAAAGATTAGCTCGTCGTTGGATAGACGAAGTATTAAAATATGAGCCATAGGACTCTGGATTCTATGGACGCGTATGGTACCTTACCAGAACCAAATTTGCCACCACATTTGTCAATAGTCAAAGAGGATGATATCTCGTAAAGTGTCAACAAAATCGTTGATAATAAAGAGGGTAAAGTTGAAAAATTTCTGACGAAGGGCCAAATAATTGCCGATTTTGAAATTTTTGACGACAGCTGTGAGTGCGTCTTCTGTAATGAATGTTTCTCGTTGCTGAACATCGATCGAGAAATGCGTCATAGATTGGGCTCAACTATGAGCATATGCTGCCACAAATGTTTGCTCATAAACGAAGTGAAAACTGGCAAGCAGTAATGTCCATTAGGTGAAGGGAAGGCGGCTTGTTTTTGGAGTGGATCACAAAGCAACGACGGATACTGGTCATACTCATTTTTTGGTTTTCCAAAGTTATCACTCAATAATGGACGAAGGGTAGAGTATTGTTATCAGTGGGACAATCATCACTTGCCTTTTTTGAAGTAACTATAAATTGCAAGAACTTGATTTTGAAAGTGAGCTCTTATGCTCCGACATTACCGACTGAATTTGGTGAAGTTCTAGATTATGTAGAATTGTTTATAGCATGCCACATGTTTTTGATCCTCAAAAGTAATTTTTGGCGCTTGATAAATTTTTGGTCTATTGCTGTTTTTATTCAGAGAAGGTTGCCGAACACCACCTGGTTGTCACATGTATATCGAACTTCACTCATCTTCCATATATTCCTAATATAATCCAAGAATATGAGTTTCTGCTGAGCAGTGTGCCTAACCGCATAAGCTTTGCTTTGACATCTTAAAACTATAAGGACACGGCCCTTTCTCGTTGTCGATCTTTGAAGACTTCTGAAGCCATAGGTTTATTTGCTGAACCAACGGCCTTATATAACTCGAGTGACATTAGAAGCAGAGAAGAATTGAGGAAAATATTGTACTGTATGAGATCTCTTCCAAAAGCTGCACCCAGAAGAGAATAGCGCAAAGGAATAAAATGTTGTAAATGAGTAATACTTACATAACCCGAAGGTATGCACGAAATCGCGATGGAACAAGAAAAAGGAAAAAATGAAATGATGGGAGAAAACGCCCAACCCAAGAGGACGTTCAAGAAAAACGCAATCATCGACAAGCACGGGTAAAGGCGGTACTCGTTCTTCGAGAAAAACATCGCAGAAAGTGACATGCAAAATTTGGTCAATGAAATTTGCTCTTTTAACTCAATTAATTTGCATCCAGATTGTTTTTGTATGAATAAATATTGAAACCGATGTTTGCTTTTACTTATCTTGACATTTCAATTAAGTGACGAACTTGCCTCAGGAGTGTGAGGATTTTTCCATGGATTTTATAATTTTCTTTTAATTTAGAGTGTTCGCCTTTATAAATCAACGAATCACTGAACGCCTAAACGACCAGTTGGATTTATAGCCAGATGTTTTCCAAATCCAACGAAAATTACAAAAACGCACTAATCAGATGTATTATTGTAATGAAAGAACTTTTTCCAGCACTTCGGAGAAAATGAACAATGCTGGAATGTCTTAAGAAGTTTTAAGGGCTACTTGAACTCCTTTCGTCAAGATACTAAACTTTACTAAAGACCATAGGAGTGACTACTACATTTAACAAAACCGGTAATTACTGTGAAATAACATTTAGGATATGACTTTGAAATTGTGTTATGCAATTTTAATATGATCGATTTAAAGCAAGTATTAATGCCATTTTATTTAATTTACAACAAAACCATTAAATCAAATTTACTGATTTTTTATGGAAATTTCGTTCAGTATATAATCCTTTTGTATGTTGGCTTATTAGTTATTAGTTCACTATTGATTATTCAGTTTTATCATCCGTTGTTATATTTTCCCTCAAAAATACCAATAACATTTCAAAAATAAACAAATCAATTTTATAATTTCGCAATTTCTCGCAGGTTTCATTCATAAACATTTCAATAAATAAACTGCAATAGTTAAAGAATTTTTGAATTTGTCGCTATATTCTTCTTTAAAAGGTTGTAACTTTTCTGAGTTTTAATTTTCATATTATTCTTAAGTCATATAATTATTAAAATATAACAATATTGAAATTGATATACCGCTAATTTATAGACCAAAACGTCATATTTGTTATATTTATATATACAGTAAAATTTTATAAACAATAATCCATGTGTAAATCACATAACATAGAAATTGTTTGAAACAAATTGTTCAGAACAGTTTTGCTCAAAAAATTCTCTATACAGGTAGGGTTGCATTGAATATAATTGTAAAAGCATGTTTTACATCCGCAAAAGGAATATCTTCTGATTCAATGCTGCAGAAATAATTGCAATCATTTCGTTGTATTGATTTAAATTTTTTGATAAAGTCACAAAACAATGAACGATATATAAAGAAGTAAATTTTGATATTAAAGTACGAAAAAAATATAAAAATACAAAAAGCGAACCTATTGTTCGCTTTTAACGACATGACAATGAAATTTTGATAATCATCAGAAAAGCCAATATTAAAATATGAAACACACTCAAAACTATGGCTACAAATTCAAATACATCTCACGTACTAAAAATCATTCTGTATGTGATTTTCCAGATATTATATTAAAAATATTAGAAGAAGAATTACTTTAATCTCTTAATTTTCTCAATACGTTATTCAAAATAAGGTTATGTTATTATGTCAAACCAGTTTAATAAAGTATTTTATATTCTGTTTTATATTCTGCGTTAGATTTCGTTTTAAATACAACACTAATTTTTTTTAGCTAGTCACATCAGTAATATTAATTCTAAAAAAACAATCTTTCAAATAAATAATGTAAAAGTAATTGCTTAAACTAATATGAATTAATTTATTTTTGGTTTGCAAAATAGATAGACAATTCAATAATAAACTCATAAAGAATATATCAGATTTTTCTATCATTTTTTAAGACAGTCATTCATTTGTAAATGTAATAAAATATTATGTATTCCAAATAATACAAACCGATAGCATTGTTATTTATTTCATTCAGGAACTATCCATTATTATACGAGTTATTATTTGTAGAACCTTGTAACTAGTAATTAATTTTAAAAGATTATTTTTAAATTGTTTTTTTTTTTAGATAGTGGGCTATTTAAATTAGTTGTGTGTGTAATTTAACAATACCTCCAGACATTCCTACACCAAATAATATAGACATGAAACACAATAATTATAAAGCGCATTAGTGTGTTTGGTAAGTAGTAGAAAGTAAGTACAGTAACTTGTGTTTATAGATAACACATCTTACACACGAGTTTTTATACACATATAAGTGAAGGATTTCAGATACAGCAAGAGCGTAGAATTGGTTGCATAATTTCCAGACATTTTAAATCGTTAATATTTACGTCCGTACTCAATAAATTTTGTAATATCAATAGATTTTAAATATTGTAATTTGAAAGTACGGAAAAAAATTATGTTAGCTTTGATATTAATAAGAACTGGTTACGATGGCTTTTCGTTCCAGAATCTCATGCAAGGAAATTTTTTTAAAATAAATGCTAAATATATGCTAAATAATGTTCTTCTTAGAAAATTACAAGAAAACCCAAGTGAATAAAAAATAAGTTTATACAAATAACAATAACGAAACGATAATTTGGATATGGCACATATGTTCATAAGTAAAATTAAAGAAAGCAGTGACAAGAGCTCTGGAAAACAATAGATGGGGAATTTGATAAGAGAACCTGGGGCTGGAGATGTTGAACAGAGGAAGCCGATAGTAGGAGGTTCGGAATATGTCATAAAATGAAAATGATCAACTCAACACCAGATTCCTACACCAAATAGTAAATGAAGAAGAATTGTGGTCATTAGTCTTTTTGTAAGAAGGGGTGATTGCTAACTTTTTGGGAGCCATTTTAGAGCGCTTGACATACCACAGCATCGATTTCAATTTTGATTCAAAATCAGACTGATTAATTCAGGTCTTCTCCAGTATAACTGTAGTTTAATAATTCATTCAAAATGGTTCACATGTCTGTACTCAAAAACGTATTAGCAATTATGAAGTCTTTCGCGAAACGAATTTTGCACTATCTATGCTGGATTTTGGGAGACATGGTTTGTAAAATTCCCATCAAAGCTCCTAATTGGCGCATCTTCAATATAGCATTTTCTATGATTTGAACAACAGTTTGTGATCATGGCACTAGGAGACATAGACTCCCATGATTAATTATCGCATAATTAATTAATTAAAACATTAATAATGTTGCAAACTTTACGCATATGTTAACAAGGTATATGTGAATGAGAAATATATGTATAAGCAATTACATCGAAATTGTAAAGTGCCTAGTCCAAAAAATAAAAAACCCTTGTAGCCTCAAATAATACCTAATTAATTATGAATAATACAAATGAGTATAGCTTAACAAAGGGTATTTATGTAGGGTCCAGAAACCTTCAACCTATAATAGCCAAGGAATTCTTGTATGCCGACGACTTGATTATTACAGTTCCTACTAAAAATGTCCTGCAAAGAAATATAGATATATGGCACGAAACTTTAAAGAACTTTGGAATGAATAATAAATAATATAATTATAATAATAATAATAAAGGAAAATGGAAGTATTGGCAGTCTCCAAAGATGAAGAAGAAACAAATATAACAATAGATGGTTATCCAATAAAGGTGACAGAAAACCTAAAATATCTTGGAACCATAATCAACCACAAAGGAGATATAGAGGCAGATGTGAATAATAGAATCAAAATTGTAAACTGATATTGGATTTTTACACAAAAGGCTTTTCTTTGTATACATTCTAAATATTTAAGAAAAAATAGGAGTTCCTCCTTTTTAATAAAAAATAAAATTTAAAATCACAGCATTTATATGGACCAACCTGTAACCCGTTGATTTTAGACATTTCCTATTGAATACTGTTGGTATGTATTCAAAATATTTTGTATGTTTAAAATATTTTTTAATCTAATAGACATCTTTACTATTTGATTATAAAACCTAGGATGATATCTTAGATTTTACATGGGCTATGTTGCATACCGTATGTGTCAATTGTCATTAGGTATAGGGATTCAATGTTTACGTACGATTTATACGTATACAAGTAATATGTGGCAACGTGTCACCCCACACCGTCCGTCACCAATCCCGGCAACAATCGACATCACAACGACTTTCTCCGATCTTCCCACTTCTCCCGACCAGATTTTACATTGAATGCATCAATGTTCAGCTGCGAACACGTTGCGATCTAGTCTGCAATAAAAGCCGTCTTATTACTGGAACGGGAAACATCAAATGGCCACCGCGATCTCCTGATCTAGTAATTTATTATTATTTTCAGAATCCTTTTTTATTTACCTTATTTTTAATTTTATTAGAATTACGCTTTTGTTTGTGTCATGCAGCGTGAACGCAGCTTAATAATTCTCTGCATTTACTGAAAGGAAAAAGAAAAACAAATCCTTGCAACTCGTAAATATTGAACGCATTACAAACACCCAAGCCGGTGGTCGAAGAGTTACTGCTAACCACGCTAACTTGTATTTACTTACGAGCATGCATCGGTCGTGCTGGCATTGGAAAGGAAAGAAGGGGTACTATGTTGCCACATACTGTATGGATTAATCGCCCATGGCTAATGAAAATTGATACATGCTGTATATTGTTTTCAATGGAAATAATGTACAATGAAGAATAAATATTATTTTCTAACGAACTTATACAAGCATCTACATTCATATCGTTTGTTGAAAGCGATAACTCACGAATTGTTCAGCAATATTAACTTTTTTAAGAACGTAACAATGAAATCCTGTAACATTACATTATTATATCAATGGAATTATGGTCAACCACTTCATTTCTGTTATAAATGTTTAAATTACACTTTCAAATTATACAATACTACTTTATGACTGGAAAATTTCAAATAATACTTGACTATTATAATTTCCTTAGATGTGTATATAAACAAGTAATGATGAGATATAGTTTGTGTATATAAATATATTAATATTGAAATAATAAAAAATAATAAAACAACATATATCCTACCCCATCGAAAATGTCCATGACTTCGTCCCACCACTAAAAAGAGAAAAAACGAAAAATACTATAGTATAATAACACAAAAAGCAGCCTAAATAAAAATAAAACTATTGTCTAGGGGGATTTTATGCTACTCATGAAGCATTATTTGTGCTTTGGTTTGGTTAACATTATTTTTGGCACAATGCAATTTGGCAAAAAGAGGTACACACATTTAAAGGTATAATTACCATGACCATGTTGTTATACTGTGTAGACAAGATGCATTGTAGTGCACGTATACTTAATTATTTTATTTACTTCTGTTGGTGAAAAGAAAAATGGAAAAATCAATAAACTCACTTCTTTCGTTTCTTTATCGGATATTGAAGAACGACCAGGCGTGTAATTCTCTATTCTTCCGGGCTGATTTTTGTATACATCTCTTGCATGTCTGACAACATTTGATTGAGGTGCATAGCTGAAATAGAAAAGAAAACAATATTTATAACAGATTTTCATCTGAGGTAGCTACGACATTTAGAGGAATAAAACAGTAGCTGTTCCTTCTCATAAAGAGGTTTTCATGTCGTCTTATGGCTGAAACACTAGCCTTTGATTGAATAAACAAAATTTTATATAAAACAATAGGGTATTTTATTTAATAGCCTTTTTTGCACGTCTGTTATACTCCCAAAATTACTAAACATTTCAATAAAATTGATATTAAAAACGATATCCTTCGCATTCCTTATAAAATTAATATCAACTAATTGCTTGTTCCATTAAATAAAACCTTATTCTTTTTAAATAGAACAACTGTATATCATATTTTTCAATATCTATGTGGAATCTTGCCGAAGTTATTTCTTTTAAAAAAAAGTGATGAGGTTTTGTGTGTTATCTCTTTGTATGAGATAATCTTCTGAAATATAATTATCGATTTGAATCATTCTTAAGCTTTGCAAAGCACGTTTTCTGAAGGTAAACATGAGCAACTTTTATCTCTATAACTGAATAAGATACTATGTATAAATGTACTATAATTATATATAAAAAAATATAAAAGTAATTCATCAAAAGAGAACTATAGAACATATGTCGAAACAAGGAATAAAGTCAACGCAGTAATAAAAAAGATTAAAACAGAATACTGAGCAAGATTCACTTTTGGTATGGACCCCCCCCCCTCCCGAACAAAAAGAAGAATAATCAGTTACAGAACTGATCCACGGATCTTCTATAAGAAGAAGAAAAAATATTACTTTTCTTAACCTATATTTTATTTAAAACATGGCTATTCTGCGTAATAGGCAAGCACTATTGACACTATTGGAAGACCGTACAAGATCTCAAGATCCTCACGGTCATACGACAGGTATCATTTTTCAAGTTTAAATTCATATTGTGTTTCTTTTAGGAATATTGGTCCAGTTGTTAAGATTTGTCAACTTAATATCGAAGGTATATCCAAAGACAAATGAAATTCATGCAGCATCAGTGGACTGGCTGGTTTCAAGAGGAGAATAGTATGTTATTCAAGTGGAATATGATCGCGAGTCCATCTTGTGATTGCGGAGCTGAGATTGAAACAGTTAAACATATCGTTGAAAAATGTCCTCTAGCTAAGTTTTAATTTGGATACACGGACTTACATAATTTAACTTAGAGGCTGTTGCTTGGATATTAATAACTAAAGACCTTTAGTTTTGTGGCACTGTGATGTAGGTTTTTTATTCTGCAAGTTTTTTCCTACATCCTAGACCAAATGGTGCAGTGTTTTAGAGCCCCCCTGCAGTTATGGCCCTTCTAAATATATTTCTACTTTTGTAATATAATATATATACGTTTCTTTTCTTGTACCTGTCATGTAGTTTCATACGAATATATTATGCTATTTTATTATTATAAATTATTTTAGCACATTTATTAATACAATCTCAATGAGGGTGTGGGTTCAATTATTTTTAATAGGTATCCTCCGAGTGATAGTGTGCATCCGTCCTCTATATTATTTGTTCTATTACATTTATTTTCAAAGTTTCTAATTATTTAAAAGAATAAACTTCAGGTTTTTAATTCAAAAATTATAGGTTATTTATTTTGATACTGAATGTCAAATGTGGGAACAACTTGCAAATACAAAAATCACTGTTCATATTTTACATTGAAAAACATTCTTATCTTGAAGCTTCGAGACTTAATTGTTACATATTGGTAACATTATTAAAATAGACGTCTAATTTCTTAATACGTTAAAGTATTATTACTTATTGAAGAATTTTAATTAATTCGACAACTTTTCATATCAAAATTCATATTTAATTAACTTACTTAAGATCAGTAAGATATACTGTTAAGGTATTAAGAAATTTTATTCTACGTAAATACATACATTATTTGTTAAAGTGAAATTAAAAAAAAAATACAACATGGCTTCAAAAGCATATAACGGTCAACAATTTTCTAAAAGGATTAAATTTTAATTTTGAACTTTATTGAAGAGAAGATATATCTCTGTGGTGATTTGCCAAAAGCTGATATGTCATTTTTTTCAATTTTTTGGTTATATCACCCTGATATGTAGTCAAGTCCAAAGTTTTATCTACGCCAAAAGCTGATATGTCAATCCAAGAGTCTGAGCATGCGTTACAAATTTACATTAGTCGATATGTCTGTGAACGCAATTTCAGTTTTTGCCAAAACCTGTTATGTCTGACATATCATGTTTGGTCGGCTTTGGGAAGGTGACATATCAAGTTTTGACAAATAGTATTAAGGTTATGTCAGTGCAGCTTCTGTTTAGTTTAGTTTAGTTTTTAATATAAAAAGCCAATAAAACAGGTAAGTAGGTTTATTTGTTGTACTTTAAGAAACTAAATACAACGGGTTTTTGGAATTCAGTACTTAGAACTAAATTAATTTTTTAATTAAGGGCCGGTTTATTCACATTTAAGTAAATTTGATAATTGTCACGTAGTTATCAGTGATCTACCAATGGGGAATCGTTAATCATAGCAACAACTGGATAAATTTACAAATTTAATAATTAAACGGCGAATTAACTGAGCCTTAGTAAAATTTTAAAAAACTAAAGAAAATCATTCCAGTACTAATATTAATACAGGTTATTGATTTTAGATTTAAACCATGTCACGAGGAAAACGAATGTTAGAAATGGTAAAAATTCAGCTTAATGAAATTAGTGCCAATGAAACTCAGAAAGTCACTGTTGAAAAAATTCCCAGTCTAGCTGATTTAGCTCCTTCCACCGCTATTCTTCTCGAACCAAACATAAATGAAATTCAACCAGAGGAAAACAGAAATAATTTAAATAATTATTATTCTACACCTGAACCAAGCTGCAGTAACAGTCGAGCAGATGAAAATATTGGTTATGATTTACAAAATGATTATGATAGCGAGTCTTGTGACGACGACAGGGATGTCGATTATGTTCCTAAAGATTCATCGGAAGAATCTGAAAATGAACCATCTATTGTAAGAATTGGGCCGAAGACAATCAGATTAGATAATTCTTCAAATCTAAATAGGGAAGAAAACACAAATCAAGCAAATGAAGAAAACAAGATCGAAGCGGCAAACGATCAAGGTAGGAAACGAAAGTCAGTTAACAGAAAATTAATGAAGAAAAAGAAATTAAAAGGAGAAGAGTATTTAACTAGAAAAGGTATTTTGGTACCAGCTAAAAAGTTTACACCTGTCATTAGCTGTTGCAGTAAGAATTGTGCTGATAAACTACCTCCAGAGAGTCAAAAAATAATTTTCGATGACTTTTTAAAAAATGTTACAAACAAAGATCAAGTTTTAAGCGACAGGATTAAATTGTCCGAAAAAAAAATAGAACGAAAAGGAAGAAGTAAAACTGGCATTACGAGAGAGAGACAAATAACAGCGTCTTACTTTGTTACGTTCAGCGATAAGGAAATAAATATTTGCAAGACTATGTTTCAAAAAGTCCATTCAGTCACAAGGGGAAAAGTTGATATTTTAATTCAAAAGCGACGTGCGTGCCAAACTGGATTTATAGACGACAATTTAAGTGGACGGCAGAAACCAGTAAATGCAAGAGAGGAAGAAAGACTAGAAGTAATAAACCATATTAACAGTTTCCCAAAATATCAGAGTCACTACTCAAGAAGCCATACATCAAAATTGTATTTAGCACCTACGCTTAGCATTGCAAAAATGTATGACTTGTATGTTAACAAAAGAAAGACTGAAGGAATGGAAAAACCATTGTGTTATTCAATGTATGCAAAAATATTTAATGAACTAGGCTATAAAATAAAAAACCCAAGTATTGACACTTGCAAAACGTGCGACAAGCTCCAAAATGATATTAAATGTGCAGCTACTGAAGAAGAACGAAACAAGAAAGTAGAGGAGAAAGATAAACATCTGGAACTGGCGGAAAAAGCTTACAGGTTGTTTTCGACCTTCAACAGAATTTGCCTACACCGGCTTTGACCACAAGTGAAGTATATTATAAAAGACAATTATGGACCTATAACTTTACCATGAGAGATTGTTGTACAGAAATTACAACTTGTTTTATGTGGCACGAAGCTTTGTCAGACCGTGGAGCAGATCAAATTGCCTCTTGTATAGTTCACTTTTTGAAAGATTTGCCCGATAGTGTTAATAAGGTAGTTTTATATTCAGATTCTGGCCCCGGGCAAAATAAAAATAATACTGTGGCAGCTGCACTTTCTTGGTTTCTGCATCAATCGAAAAATATAAACATTATTGAACACAAGTTCTTAGAAGTTGGCCACTCCAGACTAGAATGTGACTCCGATCATGCACGAATCGAACGAGCCAAAAAAGCTGCATGTGATATCGAAATAAGGATTCCTCATGATTGGTATCAGTTTGTTCGAACCGTTCGAGGGAAGAAACCTTTCAAGGTTGTTGAAATGCAAAAAGAAGACTTTCTGCTATATTGTTCTTTTTTAAGAAGCGTTTTTGTTAAGCGCGACCACACCGAAGAAGGAGCAAATATACGTTGGCATGATATTAAAGTGTTACGCTTCTCAAAAGAACTGCCACTTGGAGTTATTGAAGTGAAGTATTCGCACGATGAGAATGAGCCGTTTTGTCGGCTTAACATTAAAAGAAGAGGAAACTTTATCCCCGAATTTTTACCACAGGTTTATGATGGTCCCAAACCTATCAATCCAAAGAAGAAAGTTAATCTTGTGTTTCTGTTAAAATACATAGACAGCGTTTACCACCCATTTTATCAGAATCTTACCGTAAATGCAAATGCTGAAGATGCTCTATGAAATTTTGTTGTTATAATACTTAAATTTTGATAATAAAGTATGTTAATATAATACACTGTGGTGTTCCTTTAGATAAACACTTTCACAGTATTAAAAAAAAATGATAAATTTCATAGTAAAAAAGTCATTTCCATTGTTGATATGTCAAAAATGATTTCACGGCAAAAGTTGATATGTCATTCAAAGTCACTTTTTTCAATTTTGAAAAAAGTTTTAATCAAAATCAACGGTCCTCTGTGGACTACGTATTTTAACATTCTAATAAAAATACTTACATACAGAAAATAGACATTATTTTGAGGGACTTGTTTGCGAAAATAGATTTGTCATTTTCTTAAAAACTTTAAAGTGGCGTCCTGTAAACTTAATAAAATCGACATATCAGCTTTTGGCAAATTACCACAGATCTGTTTCCTCGCATTTTTCACGAGTGTAAGTATGCCTCTAAATATATATCAATATGAAGTACTCCTTATAAGCTTATAATTGATCGGTTAAGTATCTATACATCTATATTTTTATATTTTTCTTTTACCTTGTAGCTTGGCTTAAAAATTAGTTCCAAATCCTGATGAATATTTATAGATGTGATTATTGAATATTCTGTTCTTCTTTGGATACTGGAAAGCAAACTTCTACTCCAAATCTAATGATGTTCGATGGATCCGATGAAGTTTTCACAAGTAGAACTGCATATATTATTTCACAAGACGAGAACAATTTATTTTTCACTTTCGAATTACTGCACTAATATTTCTGGACTATTATTTATCAAGGTACATACATCTGTTTATTAATTTATGATGAACTTTAGAATTTTATTCTCCATCCAAAAAAATGATGCTTCCAGCATTTATTTTTATGGCATTGCCTGTCCTCCTTTGTTTTCATAATTTTCAAGGCATACTTGCATATCATTCCCATTATATTACAATATGAAAATAATTCTATTTTTAATTACATTTATATAAATTCTAACAACATATACCCTCTAATACGAACACATAATCTTCACATTTCCAATTGTTCCTTTATTTCTGATATTTAACGATATTAAGTAACAGCATTTAAATCATTGTCATATCCATAAATTAAACAATTCATAAAACGTATTATGATTTTAATAAATATGAAACGTATGTTAATAAATAAGAAATCAATGTTATTGACCATTCTATATTGATATTAATACAGAATACTGTCATGTACAAAGTAGAATGTTATACCTGTTGGTTCATAACATGACTACATTATTTTATTAAAAATAAAATGATTTTAAAATTATATTTAGGGACTTTATATTTTCAACTCCATACGTCACCCGCTGACCTTATATTTATTTCTCTTTAAATACCATCCCAAACCGCTTTTGATTTCTTTCCTTTTAATTACTCTGTGATTTTAGATCTACATATGGCAATCGAGGGAACATCTATTCGTATAGACGTTGAACCACTTATAATCAGCTTGTACCCCTCATTTCGAGATGTAATAAGGAGCATATACGCCATTCTGCATACTTGCAGATTCTCGCTACTCAAACTAGAGGACTCTAACATTTAAATAATTTTGACGTAAACAAAGGATATTCATTTATGTATTTTTATTTATTAGGAAATCAGTATACCAATATAAAGATGACCAAAGAAATCCAGAACATATTAATATATATAACAAGGTTTTATATGGATAATGCACAGGCAAAGAAAACAAATATTCACTCAATATATGCACTAATGATGTCAACATAACCTAGCTATAGGAAGTATTCAATTTAACGTGTAAAACTTAATTTAAGACTTTCTCTTTTATATGTTTCAGACAACAACAACAACAACAATGAAGCTGAGTTATATTACAGTTAAAGAATTCACTACAATATATATACTATTGACACATTTGTATTGTTTGGATAACAATCGTAACAAACGTCAAAATTGTACGAATATTATTATTTATGAGCGTCCTGAAGTAGCTTTTGTAGGTTGTAATACTTGACCAACATCTCGAATTTGATGCCATTTCAATTTATTGTCGCATGTTGATTGCCAAAGTGATTCAACCATATAACCACATCTTTATTTAATAGAACACCCTTGCCATCCCATGGAACACTATGTATAATATAAAATAAGTAATTTTTTCTTCTACAATAAAGTTCTCATAAAAAAAAAACAGACTCGAAAATATTTTATTCATAGTGGTACAATCAGACTTTCTCACACATATGATAGGTGTAGGTAAAATATCTGTAGCATATTAACGAAAAAATAGAAAAAAAAACATTTCATACATATTAATATAATGTACCTACACATTAAAATTAAATTTTGCTATGAAAAATTAGAGCGATTTATGTATAAAATATATTACCTAAATTAAATAAAATGGTTGTATTCATGCAATTCTTTTTCATGAATTCGGACACCGTATAATATGAATATCGCATAAAAAGTTCTTTCCTTCATATAAGTTACCTGTTTGTAGAGCTCCTCGGCATAGTATAAGAAGTCGTATAGCTGTCATTTGCACTCGTAGCAGGCTGGACCCGTCTTCTGTCCAAGGGAGTGACTCTATGATCGTAAATACTGGCGTCGCTGTCATAAGCGCCTGGCTCCGGCTCGGACAAATAGCCGGAACTATAGGGATAACGCCCTTTAACACGGAAACAAAAGTAACGAATTGACAAGACAAAACAACAAATACGAAAAAAAAACTCAAGCAACACTAGTTTGAAGACTACAGAAGCCAAGCGTTTTTGCGTCGTTTTAAAGCTAAATATGGCGAACGAAAATGTTATAGGCTCACGATTATGTATGAAAAATGTACAAAAGCAAAATACATAAAGTCGATTTATCGACGGATTATCAACAAAACAATACGGTTCACTGCAGTCAACGTAACAATCGGTTAGTTAATTTTTCAGTGGAATGGTATTGTTTCAAAATTAATTGACTCTTTTTGTGTGTGCCAACAAACAGTCGAAAGAGTGACAGTAAACAGACAAAACAATGTTATTAATGTTTACATGTCATTAAATGTATTACCTTTTTTTTTAATCCATTAATAATTTAATGTGTTTAATTATCGTTAATGAGAACATATATTGACGAACTTTTAACGAAATAATTTTCACTATGAGTTATTTATTTAGAGTTGAAATATTGCATGCCAATATCTCAGAAAGCGTAAAGGGTTTATTTCTCTTTGTGTTTTTTGTGCTTTGAGATGCTAATGTTAGAATAACTTTCTAAAATGTCGGGTATATTATTTACATTATGTACTTATAGCCTTTACAAAATAAAGAAACGTATGAAAGAAATAAATATACATGTAAATGTAAATTAGGGACAATAAGAAACACATTTAGAAAAATACAGATAAGAGAAAAAATAGATAAATAGGATAAATGAGGGAATATCACCAGGATGCGAGCAGCTCATTATAATTATAATTCTCATGAGCATAATTATTAAACCTATCAAAGAGACAGGATATCATTTCGATACGGTAATTAGATACTATGTCATGGAACCAGTTAGAGTAAGCAGCTTATATGATGTTGTATTATCAGTGAACAGTAAGAGGACAAACCAAATAAATGTAAATCAAACTAAGTAATAGGAGTAAATCAAAATATATATAAGAAAAAATAGTAGATAAATAAAATGGGATTTTTTGCAGAATATGGGTGCAACCGATTTTTGACAAAAGAACGAGTGTGCCTTATAGAAGACATCTAATTGAACAACTTTTACTTATAAATTAATCGGTGCAAACGTACAGGAACGGAGATAATTAATAATGAAGGTGCTCACAGAGGGAATTCTTCCATGTCACATTTTTAGTCGTATTTGTTATACACACTGTTGAAATTATAAAAATCGTAATAAATGATGTTTATTTCACTTTACCACACAAGAATTACATTTAATTTTTATGTTTTTTAATAACTTTTCTGCGATTTTAGAATTCTAACATAACCCAATCACAACAACAAACCTAACCTTAAACCACCATGTGGAAAAAGCCCATTCTAAGTTACATTCGGACCAACAACTGCCGCGCGCGCGGGGGTGGGGGGAGGGGTGGCAAAACATCAAAAAATTGGTATAAATCAACCGAAATACGAATTACAACGAATACAACGAATACGGACAACGAATGGGGTACAGAAAGCAAAAACAAATATTCTTGCCGCCCCCTTATGTGAAGGGGCGGCAACAACACAACGGAATTTGCACCGGAGGAAGGCAGATGGTAAAAAAGTAAGAAACCGTGGGGGTGGTGAGAACTGGACTCGTGGGTGGTGGGAAAGGGGCGGCAAACACGAAAAGTACAAACGCGCGGGGGTGGGGAGGGGGAGGGGTGGCAAACACGAAAAGTACATAATAAATTAACGGAATTAGAGGTGCGGGGAAGGGAGATGGTAAAGAAGTCAAAAAATCTATAAATTAAGGGAACAATCGTTGCAAAGATTGCAGTATAAATCATGTAAATGTGCAAAAAGACAATTATAAATGTTTGAAACAATGAAAGAAAACACTTATAAACATTCTCTATATCATTCCGTAATTTGAAAAGGCATGTTAAAAAATCAATGAAACAAACTACAAATTTATAAATAATATTCACTTTATAATGTTTTTTGTTACTGATTTGCATATAATTTTCAAATGGATATTGAAAATACAAGAAGTTTGTTCGACCATCTATCTACCTTCTTCTGTATAACTCTATGGACGACAGTCGTTGGTCCGAATGTAACTTAGAATGGGCTCTTTCCACTAGGTTTTTTAAGGTTAGGTTTGTTGTTATGATTGGGGTTATGTTAGAATTTTAAAATCGCAGAAAAGTTATTAAAAAACATAAAAATTAAATGTAATTGTTGTGTGGTAAAGTGAAATAAACATCATTTATTACGATTTTTATAATTTCAACAGTGTGTATAACAGATACGACTAAAAATGTGACATGGAAAAATTCACTCGGTGAGCACTTTCATTATTAATTATCTCCGTTCCTGTACGTTTGCACCGATTAATTTATAAGTAAAAGTTGTTCAATTAGATGTCCTCTATAAGGTACACTCGTTTTTTTTTGTCAAAAACGGTTGCACCCATATAGTCCAATTTACCCATAAAATGTAAAAAAAAAACAACTCCAGAAAGACTAACAACTTAATGATATTTATGAAGCATTGTAAGGAAATAGAAGCCGAAATATCAAGACAAGAGCGCACAAGTTAACAGAAAGATATTATTCACTCATTAAAATAATATTGAAGCTTAGAAAAATTGAAATGTTTGTAGAACTCCCAATCTTCAGTAAAATGACAATACGTTAACTGATTTAATCTGACTTAGTCTTAAAGCACAACGCAAGAACAAATACTATAGATGTGTAATACTTGGGCAGAAAAGTAGGATGAAGCAAATGGGATACAAGAAAGAATGACAATGAGTATTAGAGAAATTAGAAAACAAGTACCAATCACAAATTTAATATGAGAAAATGAAATGAAATAATGGAACTCTGAAATATTGAATCATTCTTTGAAAATGAAAAATTATAAGAAACATGATTTGGAAGTACCGATGAAGAAATAAACTGAAAGACCTAACAGAAAATTAATGCCTGACGTGGAAAAAGGAAGATGAAAATACTAGCAACAAAGATAGATAGATACTTATAAACTGGTAAAGGTAATAACTTAGAAGACATAGCTGTAAATTGAACTGTAATGTCAATACGATGCCTACGAAGGGACAAGCATTTTGAGAACAATTAAATAGCTTGAAATTGTTTTTTTTTTAATGTAGACTTTTGTGTTAGACTTGATCTAATTTGGTTCCATGAGGTTTATGTGCTATATCAAAAATAATAAGGAGGAATAAATGGTCTAGATGTGTAATACTTTACCAGAATAACAAGATAGAGCAAAAGGGATCCAATAAAAAAATTATCATAGACAAATTACAAAAAAGTATCAATTTTAAATTAGATATGAGAAAATAAAATAAATAAGTTGTTCAACCGTGAAATATTGCTTCACATATTGAGAATGAAGAATTAGATGAAACATAATGGATTTACGACTTCCTAAGGAAAAACAAATTATGTCTTTTTTGTAAAATTTTATCAATAATTATCCAGATAAAATGGCAAAAATAAACTAATTCTATAGAATAATATGAAGGTGGGTATTTCAAAAATTCGTCAGTACTAATATTTTCTCACTGTTGTTTGCAATGAGTATATATAAACTTGATATATTCAGTAACTATATCTGTAAATACATATATTTTCAACATTAAATAAAATTTAAACATTATTTATTAATAACTAATATTACTCAATGAATTCAATGTATTAATGATATTTGCATACATACATAATATACGTATGTATAAACATTTGCTAATAGATATTAAAATATTATCCTTATTTATATTAAGTTTTTATTAGCGCATTCTATTAGGCAGTTTCTAAATGTAATTTTTAAGATATGCATGTTATTTATGGAAATAACTGATTCAAATGTAAATTAATTGATGAGACATATAAAAACAAAACTGCAGATCCTATTAAAAAAAGAATTTGCTATTAGATTGCTGAAAATATTATTGTTATGATTCGTTCTGGAAGAAATTTGTTTATTGACGATTTATTACTTTCTGCAAATAGAAATTGGTTATTCTGCATACAGAAATGTAGTAAGAAATCCTGCATCATTCGGTTATTCTTTATTGGTAGTTGATAATTGTATACATTTCATGTATGTTATAATATATAACAATAACATGTCGACGGCATCAATTCTAGATGATAGTTATAAGAAATGTATCATTTTATCTTTGATAATAAACTCATCACGAAGAATTCATTTATTACAATAGATACAGTTTGGATTATATTCGCCGAATTGTTACAAATAAGAAGAGTTATCAGCGTTTTGAAATTTACAAAAACCCGTCTACCTCAGAACATACTTCAGAAAACAAGAAAAATTCAAATTCATTATTTTTGGACAGAATTTAAATATATTTACAGATTTCTTGCTTTATTTTCTGCTTTTGAGTCAGTTCAAATATTTAAATAAAAAGTTAATTTTTTATTGTTGTTACTCAACCTTTCGCATTGCTTTTCAATTAAATTGTCTGTATACGTTTTTGTATGCCCAAAATTAGTTTTTTTTACTAAACCTACTATTGTTAATAGTTATGTATATTACACTACATACATATGATTTCTATAAACCTCGTCTGTTCTCCTGAGGCAGCAATAAAACATTGCGAAAGCTTGAGTAACATATAAAGCAGTAAATTTCGTTTCTATTTTTGCTGCGTTCCCGATTATCACCTACTCAATCCCACCTAACTGATACTTCAACAAATATAAATATATTTTTATTTTTTGGGACATATAGCGGTTACATTTACTGTATACACTGAAACTACATTAAATATTCAACAGCCCATTTGGCGTTTCATATATAAGAAAAATTAAATGCAGGGGTATTAACTTTCAAACAACGAAAGGAAAAGAAATAAATATTAAAATTCCGTATAAGAAAGTTTAATTAAAAATTATATAGTTAATCACGACTAAATATTTGGCATTTTTTATCGCTCTAAGTACTAAAGCACAGGAGTCATTGAGACCCATATAGTGAACTCGGGTCTTTGATCTGCTTCTGATGCTTCTCTCGAATATAATAAGACTAATGACAATTTTACGAAAATGCCTTGTTTAAATTAGCATTACCTACTTAGACTATATTAGCTATGCAAAAATTTGTTCTGCTAATGTATTGATTAGCTGATACGTAGTAAGATGATTGGATAGTTAATCTTGAGCATGGAAAGCATTACAGCTTGCAAAAAATTTATAGTTGCTGCTTGCACAAAGGCAGCTCAAATAGGCTTGATATTTTATCGACTTCATTTCGCGTTGATTTGGTTCATTGTGCGTAAAAAATGTAAATCATAGGTTTGCTTAAATTTGTAGATTAATGCTAATTATAATTTGGTTCATTTATTGTATTGTACTTAATATCGCATCCATATATTAAGGACAATACAATAAATGAACCAACTTATAATTTTAAACCATCCATTGAATTTACATTTTTAGGGACTAATTTGTCATTCTAGTTAGATGTATGCTATTTATGCCTCTTTACGAGAAATTCAATGAAAGAGAACGATAATTAAGCAAGGAAAATATGTGTTTATGAAAAATCTATCCATGCTAACCAAAACTGTATCTCTTGTAATAAAATAGAGCCATGTTCTGGAAATTCTATTTGAGAACTGTCTAATAGCATACTTCAGAATAAAGTAATTAGGGAAAATAAAGATATATAATATACAATAGAATAATAGAATACTTAAAATGGAATTACTGCACGTTTCTAAAACATGGAGAATGAAGGGATAAAATAAATAGAAGATTAGAAGTAGTGTTTTAGAAAGTTTTTTTTAAGAATATCCTGCTTGTAAAAGTAGAGGTGCTTTAAATCAGTAGAGGAATATGTAATTAGTATGGTACAATTTATAAAGGGGTTGCCAAGAAAGTAGTGGAATGCTACCGCCATAATAGCATAGAAAAAGAAGGAGCACAATGAAGATCTACTTATATTGCTTTGCAATGTTTAGAGAGAGTAGTTGAAATCTTTGTTTGCAGTAACCAACTACAATAATTGGGGCGAGTAGATATATAAGCAAAAATTTCAAAGAAAATTTTTAGGTAGCCTTTGAAACTAGAAATGTAATCTGCTAAGGAGAGTTATATTTTAAGAAAAACATATTGAAATAAGTCGTATAATATAAATGACATTTAGAGCAAACAGCCAAAACGATGAGGTTTTTAGTTGAAACAAAACATTTTCAAGCTTATATGAACGATTTTTATATGAAAACCGATCCAACAGCTTATGTTACCTATATTTCAGTTATAGCCTGCAGTAATTTTTTATATATCCCTTTATAATAACACTACATCTGTTTGTTAATTATAGTTGCTGTATTAGATTAAAGAGATCGTAGTAACTACGAACAACGTAGGTCTATCTATATAAGTTATTAAATTCGTTCATTTTAGTAGGTAGGTATCTAATTATATTTGTGAAGCAATGAATGCAATGGCTTCCTATTCGTGGAAATAAGTGTAAAGTAGAAATTTGTAATTTTGCAATTATTGCTCATTTTATTATTCGTTGTACAAGGATGTTTAAAGTTTTGGTTATTACTGTTATAACATACAGCTAGAATTACACTCTTCTTTATAGTATAGTAGTAAGGATTAATACTGTGGCTTATATAATACTAACCGATTTATACAGTTTTACTTGTTACCCATTACTAAAACCATTTTTCTTTCGGTGTGGGGAAAGACGTTTATTTGGAAATGTTCGAAATATGATTTACATAGGATAATATGATTAATTGAAAATTGTCATTTTTTGACAATCAGTCAGAATTTTATAATTTTTCAGTGACAGATTTGTTTCTGATCAGTATTAATGTTATTATAAATTTACCTTCATTAAAGTAAGTGGTAGTTACTGTTGTTTTGTTGATTTAAAATACAGTTGGTAAATCCTTTTAAATTCGAACCGGTAACACTTTGGCGCCCAACGTGGGGCAGAATTTTTATGTATTAGAAGTACAGAAATTCTCAGTGCAGAAAGCATTGACGAACCCAGGAGAAAAATGGCTTTAGTAATGGGTAACATACTCTTTCTGTTTATTGTTAATTAATTTCCGTTTGCTTATAAGTTCAATACTTATTGTACTTCGAGTTCTTATACTTTTTCAAAAACTTATTTATCAGTGATTTTTTGTTTTTCTATAATGCAGTTCCCTCGTAAGTACAAGAACTAGGAAAGCTTGTCGTCCTATATGATATGCCAAGCTTAATTATTCGTTTATGTAAATATATTACTTCACCCACGCAAGAAATGTTTAATTAGATCGACATTAAAAACCACCAGGAACGGTATTATCGAAATCTCCGACCGAAAAAACTTTCATTCCATCTGCCGATCGGAAGAATCGAAGCTTTTTTTTCTTATAAGACGGCTACCCTGTCTGTTCATATACGTCTCATATACTAATGAATATAATATTTTTCCTACTGTAACGATAAATTCAACAACATTTTAATTTGAAAAAAGAATGAGCACTTCAACCTCGAAAATACACATTCATGTATGTACTATTGCCTGACTATAACATCTAGTTTTCATATATGTGGGGCAGTCAAAGGAGCGCCCTTTGTGATTTAAGGAACATAGATTATCCCAGAAAGAGATAAAAGGTTCCAGGCCTGATTAAGTAACTAAAAAAATCTTCAGAATATCTATTTCTCATAGAAGTGCCTATGTCTTTGTGTTTCTCACACTTATTTTCCACGAATAAAAAGATGATTAATATAAAATATTTAGTTGTAAAATGAATGTCACGAAAGCAGACTGAATAAGAGATAAAAACCAACACCTATTATGTAATTTCAATAAAAGGAAAATGTTGAAATACCTCTACGTTGCTTGTACCGGATCGTTATATAATCGTCTGCAAAAATCAATACAATTCCATTAAAATACTATCAAATAAACATTATACTGTGTTTGTCATCACTTCTGTGTGTATGTTAGATACGTCTGTGTTCAGTTTTCAAAAGTAATGGCTTATGCAGATGTTAGTTCTTCTGTATGTGTATCACTACATAAAACTTACCATCGTATCTGGGCTTCTGTTTGTGAATGGTATCATACATTCTTTTGTACCATTTTGATTGGTTTTGATCTCGTACTTCCTGTGAAAAAATGTTATCTTAAGAGTTTTTATATTACGAATTTACAAAAAAGAAACGAGAAAAACGATATTGAATCGAATATTTTATACATTCCTGGGACTATCCTTATTATGTATGGAAAATCTAAATAAATTAAATTTGTTTTGCTAGTTGGCATCTTCAGATGTAATGTCGAGGTGAATGAATATCTTCTATCATTCAGAAAAAGTCAAGTAGGTGTTGAACAAAAACTCGTATGTCCTAACTTAAGCTATGACTTTGTTGAATATTAACTGTCAATAATTGTCAGAATCTACTCTATCTCAGAAATTACTTCAAATTTTCAAGGACAACTGTGACTTCAAATTTTTCTGAACACCCGATATAACATTAATAGAAATGTGTCACTGACTGTTAAGGAAAAACTGTTTATCGTTGATTGGAAAAAAAATTGAGTTGATCAACAAATTGAGGCGTTTCTTACAAAAACAACCATAGTCCAAAAATTTGAATTTAGCGATTAGTGTTAATTTAAATACTTTCAGGAACCTCCAATCAATCGGTGTACCCATTTTCTGCAAAAACACATAGTCCGAAGTTACAGTATAGTAAAGTTTCACTAGTTCTACAAAACCAGCCTTTATCCATTTGAGATTCTACAGAAACAGCTGTTTTTGTTGGAAATTCTTCTTGCGAACTAGTTGAACACACACATGGTTCAGACGTTCACACGTTATAGAGATTTTGTGGTTACAAAATCATCTTTTAGAACAAGGCAGATCGCCTCATGACAGAAGAGGTAAACATCAAAATAGATTTAAGAAAACAACTGAAGCTGTTCTAGAGTTAATAACACTTCATATTCAATTTTTTAAAGCACGACAATCTTACTATTCCAGAAGAAAGAAGCCCGACCGTTTATATCTACCGGAAACACTTTCTGTAAGAGCTATGTACAAAATGTTCTTAGAAAATTACCGTATAACTATTTCTTACAAAACCTACTAGTCCGTATTCATAACGTTATTCAATATTAAATTTGGTCTGCCTAGGTCTGATACTTGCGCAATTTGTGATCGAAAAGAATCTTCATCAGCTCAGGGCAGACAAGACAATGCAAGCTTAAAACACAACAAGAACGTATTATGTGCATAACGTTTGATTACATGCAAAATTTGCGTTTACCTCATATTCAGACAGGTTAAGTTTTCTTTTCCAGTTAATTATGGTATTAGGTTTTTGGGGTGCACGATTTAGGAACTAATGATGCTTCATTTATTTAGTCTCTATTTCTAAAAATGAGAAACATACGATGTGTGTAAATTAAGTAATGAGATTGTTTTTCTAGTGTTCGACTTGGCAACACTGGGGACGCGGTACGTAGAGGTGCAGGCATATAAACATCTGCCTGTCGCGTCTAGTACAAGTTTGAAC
Organism: Amphimallon solstitiale; assembly: GCA_963170755.1. Lineage (NCBI taxonomy): Eukaryota > Metazoa > Arthropoda > Insecta > Coleoptera > Scarabaeidae > Amphimallon > Amphimallon solstitiale. Next base: position 106,585,003 of record OY720681.1, on the reverse strand, counting down.
ACGCTAGAGTTGTTGCGCTGTCCATAGTGAATTTTTTTGTGAGAAAGGTTTTTTTTAAGTGCGTTTTAAAAATGAGTGACTTCAATTTCGAACAACGTTGTGAAATCAGGTTCTGCTTCAGACTTGGACACAGTGCAACGGAAACATTTGGAAAACTGCATCAGGCCTACGGAGACAATGTTTTGTCAAGAGTCCAGGTTTTTAGGTGGTTTAAGGCATTTTCAGAAGGAAGAGATTCAATTGAAGACGAACCTCACAGCGGAAGGCCTTCATCATCCAGAAACAATGAAAATGTTGGCAGAATCCGCAATCTCGTGCGTTCAGATCCCCGTATACCAGTCCGAATGATTGGTGAAGAGTTGAATTTGACTCACACAACCGTTCATCAAATTTTGACCAGTGAATTGGGGATGAGAAAAATCTGTGTAAAAATGGTTCCGAAAAATCTTTCACAAGAGCAAAAAGACATCAGAAAGGAAACATATCTTGACTTTTTGAGAGCAATTGAAAACTAGCCCCATTATCTGGAACGTGTCATTACTGGTGACGAGACTTGGGTGTTTCAATATGACCCGGAAACCAAGCGCGAGAGCATGGAGTGGCACACTTCAAACTCTCCAAGGCCAAAGAAAGGAAGAATGAGCAAGTAAAAAATCATATGCAAGCTGATTTTTTTTTTGATAGCCAAGGAATCATTCACAAAGAGTTTGTGCCTCAAAGGCAAATGGTTAATCAACACTTTTACCGAGAAGTTCTTGAGAGACTTCGAAAAAGGGTTATGCGTGTGAGACCAACCATCAAAAACATGTGGATGTTGCATCACGATAATGCTCCTTGTCACCCCGCAATTTCTATCAATGAGTTTTTGGCCAGTAAAAACATTCCTGTGGCTCCTCAGCCTCCTTATTCAACCGACTTGAATCCATGTGATTTCTTTCTATTCCTAAGAATTTTCACGTCAAAAGACGTCATTTTTGAACATCGGAGAATATTCAAACAGCCGTAATCGACCAGCTAAAAGCTATTCCAGTATTCGAGTTCCAGCACTGCTATGAAGAATGGAAGAATCGTCTCCAGGAGACAATGTGAATTTGTAATTTTATATCAATAAAAAATTACAAAAAATCAGCTTCATTCGTTAATTTACACACCTCGTATATCTAGCAAAAAAAAAAAAAAAAAACAGAGTTTCCGATAATAAAAATATGTTATTAAATCTTTTCTTAAATACTTTATCCTTCATAACCATATTTTATTATGTATTATAAAAAATACTAAAAAAAACATTTGTTTCAAATTTCTTACACTACTTACCGATCTTAAAGTCAAAGGCATTCCGTCTTTTGTAGTTGGTCCGATGCCCACAAATTTTCTCTGTCCTAAATCTGCAATCTTCTTGGGCTTTTCGTTTTCCGACTCGCTGGTATATTCGTTTTTAATTTCATATACTGTGGAATTAATAATGTTTTACGTTAGTATAAATAAAGCAATCTACTGCACGCACCAATTTCGCCTGGTGTCAATTTCGGTGGGGAAGTATCATGTTTCAACGGATGAGTGGTGTAATCTTGATCTATATACGCGGCTCCTTTCGGTAAATGTCCCCCTATAAAATGCAAATATAGAAGATATAATAGGAATGAGTTTACTTGTTTAATTGATGCGTTAAACATAAGAAATATATTATTTTGTCTGGTATTTTTTTCATATCTACGGTGTGTCCCCGAATGGATTGAACAATAGGTCTTCACAGTTAAATCATTTAATTGGCAAATCACATTTACAAAGAATTTTGAAAGAAAACAAAATCAAACCTTATAAACCGATTTTTGTACATGAATTGAGAAATGGTGATGATGCATTGCGTTTAGATTTTTGCTTATGGGTAGGAGAAAATCATTTTGTAAATCGTAATTTTTGCAGAAACATTATTTTTTCGGACTAATCGACATTTACAACCAATAGGATAGTTGCAAAGCAAAACTGTAGATTTTGGTCGAGAGAAATTTCTAATTTCAAAATTTCAACTAGAAGTCAGTATTACAAAAAGGTTAATGTGTGGCGTGGTGTTATGTATGGAAAAATCATCGGTCCGAATTTTTTTAATGAAAATGCGAATCAACATACGTATTTGGAGTTGCTTCAAAATTCTTTAATGCCTGCAATAAGAGATAAACCTAACTTGGAAAGTGTATTCTTTCAACAGAGCTGGTTAGAAATTATCTGCAAGAATATTTTGGAAACAGATGGATAGGTCCTTACGGACCTGTTAATTGGCCAGCTCGTTCCCTGATTTAAGCCCATTGGATTTCTTTTTATGGGGATATAGTCCAGGAATTTTAGCACCAAAAACGGGATTCGCTCCGCAAAAAATCCTATCACTTGATTTTTCGATTGGATTATGTCCGAGGGTGTCCCCTAAGTATAAAACCAAATTTTTGTCGTCCAAAACCGCGAGCGTTAGCCGCCATCTTGAAAAACGCCTTTTTGCAAATATCTCGAAAACGGTGAGTTTTACGTTAAAAATTGTAAGCGCTTTTTTTGTAGAAGATAATATTTACCGTCTTTTTTGTTTGAAACTTTTTTCCGTATTGTCAATATTTGCCAAGATATAGTCGATTGAAGAAAACGATTTTTTGTTTTTGGAAAATATCTCGATAATTTTTGGAAATACAAAAAAATGTGATTATCGAAGTTGCAGAGCATAACATTTTCTACAATTTTTGTATGAAATTTTTTTTGTTGAATCGATAGTTGCTAAGTTATAGCGCATTGAAAGTTGCCGTCAGGTCTAGGAAAACAGCGATTATTGGTAATACGTTGCTCTAGCATGACAAGAACAAGTGTAATCGAAGAATTTTATAATAGAGACGCTTAAAATTAAATTTTTGTCATGAATAGGAGGGATATGGGCGATAGGAGAAAAGTTTGCGCAATAAAAACTGTCTGACGAATCGTTTGAGAAAGACATTAAAATGTATTCATCTACTGTTCATATTCATTATTCGTTATAATAATTAAAAAATTCAATTTGTGAAAAAAGGGTCTCAAGGACCATAATCTAAAATTATTAAATTATTTTAGATTATGATTTAACATCTTTGGCTTCTAGAGACCGTTTTCACAGATTAATCTACACTGGAGGAGTGTAACATCTTTATTAATAAAAAAATTATTGTTGCAAAATTTCAAACTTCGATGATTGGTTTAAAACAGTTTCCTTTGTTTAGAATAGGAAGGGCGATTTTCGATAGTTCGCGAATGTTGCTCTTCCATGTTCGAGTCATTAATAGTCAAAGGATCAAAAAACGATTCATTGTGGGCATTCTCTTCGTCGCTATCGACCACTGGAGGGATTGCGTTATCGCATGTTTGGCCACTACAGTTTGAACAGATAACGGAACATTTTAAGCCACTCTTCCGGCATCCGCAGGCAGCTCCGCAATTTGTCTTGCATTTGCAGGATATTATTTGTAGCAAATTTTGCGGCGCGGGAGCTTTTTTCATTGTGATCGGTGATAAGCGATCCGTTGCGCGCTTCCAGCCCCATTCTTCCGGGTCATGGTGAAATCCCAGCCAACTTTGGACCTGATGATATACCCTGAAGGAATGGTAACGGGCTGTATCCTGCGTCAAAGGCACAGACAATGTTGGGAGAAACCCAGCACAGTGCAGCTGCTTATTTTTCTATATAACTGTATTCTATTCAAATATAATATTCATGGTTAAAAATCGATGAATATACAAGTATAAATAAATATCCATATATCCTTATTGTTAAAGAAAACACAGACGTGTACTAATTACCTCCTGCAATACTTGCCGCCAAGATGTCGCGTCTCCTTACACTTGTTCTTGGCATGCTAGAGCAACGTATTACCAATAATCGCTGTTTTCCTAGACCTGACGGCAACGTTCAATGCGCTATAACTTAGCAACTATCGATTGAACAAAAAAAAGTTTCATACAAAAATTGTAGAAAATGTTATGCTCTACAACTTCGATAATTACATTTTATTTTGTATTTCCAAAAATTATCTAGATATTTTCCAAAAACAAAAAATCGTTTCCTTCAATCGACTATATCTTGGCAAATATTGACAATAGGGAAAAAAGTTTCAAACAAAAAAGACGGGAAATGTTATCTTTTACAAAAAAGGTTCTAACAATTTTTAACGTGAAACTCACCGTTTTCGATATATTTGCAAAAAGGCGTTTTCATCCAATCGAAAAATCAAGTGATAGGATTTTTTGCGGAGCGAATATCTAAAAATCCTGGACTAATATGTTAAACATCATGTTTATAATACTGATTTAGATAACAATATCAAAATTTTAAAACAACAAATGACTCTCACTGAAGATATGATCCACAATGTTTATAAAGAAGTTGTACGCAGACCTGAAAAGTGTGTAGAGGTTGCAAGATACCACGCTGAATAAAATAAGAAAAAAAATCCTCTAATTCCAGTGTGTTTTTGTAATTTTCTCAGCTGCTAAAAATAATATTTAGATTATTGTTTCATAATTGGTAGTTTTAAGGCAGGCAAAATTTTTATAAAGAATGACATTTTTGCGTAAAGGCCCAAATAAAAATATTTTCCCTATTGCTCCATCCATTTGCACAATGTATATTGTTGAAAATTTACTGAATGAATTACTCAAAATTTTGATTTATAAATTAAAATTGATTTTGCAGTAGTTATTTTATTCATTTTTCTCATTCATCTCACCTCGAGCTTTTTGTAGTAACGTTATAGTTGGATTCTGTGCTTTTGGTAACCGTGGGCTAGAAATGTCTGTGAAACCAGTTGCTGGTGCCGAATAACTATTTGGTATACGTTTCTCTAAAGACGACGATAAAGCAACACCTATATCACTGCTGGTACTAGGGCTTTTCCATGGAGGATCCACTGGTGTAGAGTCTGCTGATCCCTAAAATTGCTTGTATTTAAATGCACAGTGCAACAAATAATTAAATAATTTTATTTTATAGAACAAAATTCTTACGTCTGATTTAAACTTTCGTCCTAAAATGGGAGATTCAAAGCTGACAGGTCTGAATTCCTTTCTGTCGAAAGAAGGACTGGATCCTGCGCTCTTCGGAGTCCAGACTGGTAGTATTGGTTCATTACCTCTATCCTGGTCTTGAGATTTTTGCCTTTGAAGGCTGTCAGGACTAGAGTCTCGCTGACCCGGTGACCAAATACCTAATAAAGACAAAAATTTCTTCAGTTTGGGCCCAAATTGAGAAATAATTAAATGGTTGGCATGCCGTATAAACAACGCCAATATTAGTAATGCGATGCATCGATAATGTCAGTTATAACAAATCAATTTCATTCAATGGCGGTATGAATGTATGAGTTTACTACACTATATACATATATAACAAGCTAATTTACGTATAGAAAAACAACACTAACGAATTATCATAAAAAATTACATAAAAGAAAGTGAAAGATTAATTTTTGAATGTTGATGGGTGTGTAGCTTTTTGGAAACCTGAAAGCCTTAGTAGGAGAGTCCCTCAGGGCTCGATACCTACACCATTCTTATTTTTGTTTAAGTAAACGACTTAAATTGGGTTTGACAGCTGATGTTTTGATTCACTTTTTGAAGTCTTATAGGCGTTTCGGCGCCTGCAGATTTTTTCTACATGTCCACGACCTTACTCAAACATATTAATGTGTTATACATATAAACAATTTGAGAAATAACTACAGTAAATCTTTTATCTACCTACGATAAATAGCTGCTCGAAAACATTTAATTAAATTCTGACTTATTAATATCGATAAAAATTTAAAATTTACCAAACATATATCCATAAGATATCTATCTAGGAAGAATGACAGGTTAGTATTTGCTATTTACAGTTTCCGCCAGGTAGTGATCAGTGTTTGTTTTATCATGGTTTTTGGTTTTAGAGTTCTTTATATATACAGGGTGTCCAGAAACTCTCCTGACAAACGAAGACCGGAGATTCCTCAGATAATTTTAAGACAATTTAACCCAATTCTCCCTAGCCCGAAAATGCTTCCTAAGGGAGCTAGAGCTCTTTGAAGATGGCGCCTTGTAATCATTTTTTTTTAATATCTCCCGAACGCTTCTATTTAGCAAACCAAAAACTGGTATGCTTATTTATCCTCCAGAGATGAATCGATTCCATCAATTGCGAATTTCTAGTACCGGTCATAGGCGTCCGTTTTGGGTAGGTTAACGGTTATTTTAACGCATAACTTTTTTGTCTTTAACTTTTAAGCATTTGTGACACTAGATTATTAAATTTTCAGGTATTCTAGTACTAGAAGGTACTCTTACTTTAAGTCGGTAGGATACACCGTTTTCTAGAAAAATCGATTTGAAAATTTTTCGTCATTAAAATTCAATTTATTATTTTTTGCACTAGTTCGCTCTGAACTGCCAACAGAAATAAAACCTACGTTTTTAATTGTCAAATTGTTGTCAGTTCGCGAAGTTTATCTTTTAATTTTTTACTTTGTAGCATTCAAACACAACGATTTCAATTTAAAAAAAAATGGTTTTTACTAATGAAGAATACGCCGATATGCATTTAGTTTATGACGAAATGAGGTGTAACGCTCGAGCAGCGTAACGTAGATATGCTGAAAAATATCCCAATTGTCAGCATCCCACTCACTCAACATTTACAGCTCTTCATCAACGATGAAGAGAAACAGGTTCAGTGGTCCCAAAAAAAAATGAGAAACAGGGAGACATAATGATGTAACAGCAGAACATGCAGACTATCTGCCATGTACCCCACAATTTCAAAATCTTCCGTAGGAAATATCTTACACAAAGAAAATTTATATCCTTTTCATTTTACAAAGGTGCAAGCACTGCTACAAGGAGATTTTCCTGCTCGTGTAGAATTCGCTAGATGGTTACAAAATCAGATAAATCAAGATCAAGATTTTTTTCAGGTACATTTTGTTTGGTGACGAAGCTTCATTCTCAAAAAATGGAATTTTTAATGTACATAATGCACACTATAATTCGTACGTTGGTGACAATCCCCACGTTGTTCAAGAATTTAAGCATCAGCATAGGTTTAGCATAAACGTCTGGATTGGAGTAGTTGACGATTATCTACTTGGACCTGTGGAATTACCTGCTCGTTTAAATGGTGTTGATTACTTACATTTCCTGCAAAATATTTTACCTGATTTGTTAGATGAGGTGCGTTTAAATATTCGGCAAAACTTATGGTTTCTACAGCACGGCTGTCCGGCCCACTTTAGCAGGAATGTACGAGACTTTCTAGATAATAACTAGGAAGACCATTGGATTGGAAGAGGCGGTCCAGTTGCTTGGCCAGCAAGGTCGCCGGATTTGAATTCTTGCGATTATTGTGTTTGGGGATACATAAAAGCATTTGTTTATTACGTTACGATACAAAATCGTGCACAACTCTGGCTAAGGATACAAGATGCTTGCAACGAATTTAGAAATAACTTTGGAATTTTTGCAAGAATTCGGCGTTCTCTAAGCAAAAGGGTAAATTTATGCATAGAGACTAATAGTCATCACATCGAGCATCTTTAGTAACTATCTACCTTTGATACTTGTTCTTTTTTTGTTAGTTTCGTTCCATTGTAATAAATACTTTCTTTTTAAAAACCTTCAGCTAAAATTTTGTTTCAAATTGATTTTTGCTTCTTTTCCCAAACTTCTTTTACGAATTATGTGCTGCATTTATTGAAACAAAAGATGATTTATTAAATTAATTTTCATCCATGCCTTGATAGTCCTAGCCAACTTCGTCGCTAAAAATAAGTAGATACATAATAAATTCAATTTTAATGACGAAAAAACGAAAAATTTTCAAATCGATTTTTCTAGAAAACGGCGTATCCTACCGACTTAAAGTAAGAGCACCTTTTAGTACTAGAATACCTGAAAATTTAATAATCTAGTGTCACAAATACTTAAAAGTTAAAGACAAAAAAGTTATGCGTTAAAATAACCATTTACCTACCCAAAACGGACGCCTATGACCGGTACTAGAAATTCGCAATTGATGGAATCGATTCATCTCTGGAGGATAAATAAGCATACCAGTTTTTGTTTTTCTAAATAGAAGCGTTCGGGAGATATTAAAAAAAAATTATTACAAGGCGCATCTTCAAAGAGCTCTAGCTTCCTTAGGAAACATTTTCGGACTAGGGTGAATTGAGTTAAATTGTCTTAAAATTATCTGAGGAATCTCCGGTCTTCGTTTGTCGGGAGAGTTTCTGGACAGCCTGTATATATTTCATCTTCAAAACAAATTCTATATATATATATTTTTTTTAAATTTTTAATTCTGATACTAGGTCCATTTGTTAAACTAGTTTACAAAAGAAAGACAATTGCAATAATAGGGACAACTACCGACCGATTACTTCGCTCTCTATTTTTTTAAAATGATTGAATCTATTTTAAACACAAAAGTGTTCAACTTTTTCCTAAAACAAAACCTCTTCAGCAAATATCAGCATGGTTACATCAACAATAGAGACAGGGACACTGCTTTACAGCGTTTCAAAATCTTACATCATTAAAGTAGGCTGTTTTTTAAATAATTAAGTAATCAATGTTGGTGAACATGCCAAACTTTTGAAAACTTCAGATACTGACAGTACTCATACTTAAATTCAAATAATAGACGCTTATTATTATTTACATGACATAACCAAACTATCGAAATTATGTGTTGATGTCTGATTACGTACACTGTCACCAACTATCAAAAAAAGGCATTACCGTTCCAAGCGAGGAAAGTATTTGAAGGCACGGTATTACATTACGGTATACAGATACTTGGACAGTCGAACACCTATACTCTGTTCACTGAACGTATAGAGTAGCAAAAAACGCGTGATAAAGGCATGATTTTTAATACTGCCTTTCTATTGGCTCTGAGAGTTACATACAAATCCTAAAACACACGATATAAATCATCTGCTTTCTGTGATTTTGTCACATGATTGTGACTATACCCACGCAGCAAAATCACAATTTTAAAGAAGGATGAAAATACGTATTTGCTAATGTAGAACAAGTGAGCATATAGTGTGCTAGTAGAGATAAATAACATTGTCTGTAATTTTAAAATATTCGTTATATATGTATACTTTTTGCTTTTGCTATATTGTATTTTGTATTGTTCCTTGTGTTTGCGCTTTTTGTATTTGTTTAAGTTGTTATTATTATTATTCTCAGTATTTTTAAAGAGTCTATTAATGATTAAAGATTTATTGAAGGTAAGATTTATAAATCGTAAACAAAGCAAATGGTTTATAGGTTAATTATTTTTCAGCTTTCCAGAAGTGTTGAATTTAAGTTACTGTTTATACAGTACTGTGCAAAAAGCAGCCAGAACTGACGAAGAAACGAGTAAAGAGAAATTTTACAGTGCTAGAAACAGAGTGTACTGAATATATTTAGCAAACATCAACAAGAATGCCCAGCTGACTCTAAGACAGTTGACTTCACAGCCGAAGCTGCAAGTATCTGCTCTGCAGATACACAGAACACAATGCAAAAGATGTGAAACCACCAAAGATGAATCCATTCATTCTTGAAATTACACAATTTAATAGATGGTATTCCACCTGTGCGAAGTACGGTTATTATTGTATATTTGGTTTTAATACATATTTATTACACTAAGGACCAAATGACAGTGTTCAAGAGCCTCAGCGCTTACATTTGTTAACAACTTATTTATTTTATGTGGAAAAGTATGTGTTTTTGATTAGGTGAAACATTTATAAGAAGTTAATTAAAAACCAATGGATGTGTAGTGCATTATTGTGAAATGTGAATCAATACTTTCGGCTCACTCTACATGCATGGCTGATAACAGCCGAACATTGTAGTTATGTTGGTGTATTATTATCTCAGTATACGAAGAAAAACAAAGCCACTCATGCACTGATTAAGGATTAATTATTTAAACTTGTGTTTAAACTTACAATACCTGACAAAACAATCAGAGGTTTGTTTAATAAGATTTATTTATTAAAATAGTTTCACTTAATTATTATAGAAGCAATAGTTAATAAATAGTAATAAGAAAATAAGTTTAATCATATAGAAATATTATGTGTAAGATTATAAAAGTTTATTATAAATATTTAGCGTACAATGTATAACAGTGTAGGACTTAAGAAAATGTAAATAGATTTCAAATATATTAATAAATAAATTTAACTCATTATTAAAATTTTGTGTTTTGTCTGTAACGAAATGTCTATTTAAATTCTAAAATAATGGCCACGTTGTACAGGAATAAATTAAGATTATATAGTGCCATAAATAATTATAAATACAAAATCATTTATGACTTACAAATGTTAATTAGAACATTAAATACAATCACAATTTTATCTACACTGTTTAATTTTTGCATATTATTACACTTTTTTAACACGATACTAGAATGAGATATTTTACGGTGCTAATGAGTTCTTCCTTTAGTAAAAGCTGGAATAACTAAAATTCACTTGCAGAATTCCTAGTGCTTCCTTTATTAAAAATGCTCTTTCTCCTAGAACAACATATCCCGGGTTAAGATTCTTGCAAAAATCACTTCTTCCATTCATTTTTCAGATGTATTTCACCTCGAGCTTCACTAATGTGGCACTCCCTGATGAGTTATTGCTATTAAAATTTCTATCGTGCTTATAAATAGAACAGTACTACTGCTGAGCTAAATTATTATCTGGTTTTACAATGAAAACTTCAAAGCAGGCAATAATTTGGCTGTTTTTTTCTTGAAACACTTCTATCAAACATACTGCAATACAGAACGTTCTGGTCACATAATTATAAGTTTTACATATCATACTTTGATAACTAAATAATGACCTTAGCAAGTTAATTTAATAAGATAATTGTTTAATAAGAGCACTTATAGTCAAATTTTAATGATACAAATCTGTTTGTTTACCAACAACGCCAACGGTCATATTGAATTTGATTTAACAGGTGGTTGGATCCCTATTTACGAATATTTTGTTGATACGGGTTATGTTTGAGATTTGATTATTTTAGGTATCTAAAAAGACAAAACATGCATTTTTTGTAAATTTAAATCGGTTTAGTATTCTATATAAACTAATAAATTGTTGTTTTCCAAAATTTGAACATGTAATTAAAAGATTTTATAAACTTCATTGTTAATATAAGCACTCTATTGTAAATTGGGCTGTGCACGTGTTACAGTCGTGGACAGCTCGTGATTACTCTATACGTTGAATGAGCAGAGTATAGTTTAGATTTCCCAATTGATTTGACAAGGGCTTTAGACTGTAAAGCAAACAACAGAAATAAAGTTGGGAGAGCCGCAGTCTCCCCGTATTAGGTTCAACGCTTTTCTTAATGTACTTAATCTCAAAAAGAAGATAAACTTTGAATTTGGTTTCAAAACGGATGATTTTAAATATACTTATTATTAATAGCATGGCTTCTTGTATATTTTTTTTTCAAAATAGACACAATATTGACAACACATGTTCAACTCAACAAAGTCTCTATTTAAATTATCCGCACGATAAGAATTTAGGACATAACTATGGATACAAATATGAAATGGTGCCGTCAAATAAATAATCTCTGTATTAATTTATCGTAAACTTGCGTGCCCTAAAACTCCTCAAAGATCTTTGAATATGAATTCTTTGCAGATCATTTATTACGGAAACATTTATACGCTAAAATGCATTATACTTATAAAATATATTGGGGCCAATTGGGGGTCATAAACTACTTTATTAATGGTCTCTGTTTTACAAAAACGAGCATTAAGAGTAATTTTTGTGTACCATACAAAACATGCTGTAAAACCGTTTGCAAGGCAAATAAAATATTAACTATTTGATTTACATATTTTCGAAATTTCGTATTTGATTCTCAAATTTAAACAAGAATTAATTAACAATGCAGAGCATATCAGTAATACCAGTCAAACAAATAATCTTTTCCCTTCCAAACATAATCAAGTTTTCAAAAAAGTGTGTGGTCCTGGGATGTAGATTTTACAATTCACTACGTAAATCTTCTTCAACGATATAGTTCAAAAAGAGCGTTACGGAATTATTATTAGAAATAAATTGTTATTCCTTGAATGTCTACTGCTTATATGTATAAATATTGATTGATATTGATGTATTTACTGTTTTTCTTCTGACATGATGCCATATAATGAAATAAGGATTATTGTTATTATTATTGTATATATAGACGATGAAGATCGTATTTTAAAGAGATGACACACATGTACTTTTGTGTAATTCTGATATATCATCTGCGATGGTAACTAAGAAAGTAAACGCGCTGGTAATCCCTAAACATAATACAACAATTAACGAGAGTGTATGTTACTATAAATCTATTAGTGTTTTAATGTTTTACCGGAAGATATTAGAACCCCTTATAATAATAGAAATGTGGACCTTTAGACCATTAAGTTATATTTAGTTTCAAATTGCGATTACAGTTTAAATGGGTAGTTATCGTTTTGAAACCTTAGTAAATTATTACTAAGAATAATAATATTTTAAGTTATTCGTAGCTCGAGCTTTTCGCCATTTCGCTAGATTATACTTTATATACTTATATTTTTGTTATTATTAATTATGTAAAAAGCCCATTAGAAAAGCTATCCCGTCGTCTATCATCATAAGAAATAAGGGTCAGGTTATACCTCATATTAAAGATAATTTCATTCTTATTACAGGGATGCACATTTCACCCCATGCAGTTTAGTAGTACAGGATGACCAAAAATAATTTATTTAGTATTTTCGACCCATTACTTAATTCACTAATTTTCGTTTCATATATTTAAGAACATTTTCGAAATGTAATATTTATTACAAACATAAGCTAATATAATTGATACCCTGATCAGCCATTTGTATTTTAGTGAAGTTTACGTTTAACAATTTCTGTCTCCGCGTGAATTCAATTGTTAAATTTTACATAATAATCACTTACGAGTATTTTGAGGTGTTTATTACCAATGATTTTGAAAATTGTAAACATATCAGAAATAGAAATTAAATGAATGCTATTTCATCATGTTGACAACGTTATACTTGCTGCTCAGGATATCAATTATATTAGTTTATCCTGTAAGAAATATTACATTTTGAAAATGGTCTTAAATATATGAAACGAAAATTAGTGAATTAAGTAGTTTATCTGAAATAAGTGTTTTTGTCATGAGCCCACTCCGACTATCTTTTGTTACTTTTAGAATTTATCACTTACATAGTACTTTACTTTATTCGAATCCTAATTGAATATTTGCAAAATATAGATTTTGCTCAATTCTTGTTCTTTTCCAAACTATTTCATATTTAATTATAGTACACATTTCACCAAGAATTCATTTAAATAATCTGGAATGCATGTGTAAGAAATTACTACGTAAGCATAAACTCATTGCAACAAATACATTATATTCAGTTCACCATTAAATATGGAAATACGGATGTATTCAGCGTACTAATTACACCTATAGTCAAATAAATGGTGGAACATTTAAATATTTGATTATGTGAATATTTAATTGTTCAACTATTGATTTTTAACGTAATTTGAATTACGCAGCTGTGACTCTATTTAAATATTCCAATTACTAAAATGCAGTTTCCAGCACTAATTAAAGCCGATAACCAATATTTTGTTAGCGGTGTAGATTGCAACTCTATATTAGGTTCTCATGACCTCCAACCCGCACTTGTGATTACAGATAACACAAGATAAGATAATTAATGAGGCTGTTGACTACATACGACGTAATATTTAAATTGATTTTGCACTAAATTTATCTCAATTGTTGAACTACAGATTCGGATGTTTTATTTGCTAATGAATTCACACTTATTTGATAATTAGAGGATAAATAATACACTCACATTTTCGATTATCTTGCAGTGGCTTTTTTAGTATTTTGAAAATGTAGAGAAACATGTGTGTTATATTTTATGATAGTAGTCTACGTTGTGAATTTACGATTTTGTCAGTTTTATTACAATACACGACAATTCTCTGACGTCACTATTGAGAATGGTGATGGTTCATAATCCGAACAAACAGTACAGTCATTTTTCTCCCGCGTAAATTAAATGATGTGAAAGTAAGACAGTATTTCTAAGTATTTTAATAAAGAGTGCCTACATAAATTGACCTTTTTAGTAATAGGTTAGACGTATGAAATGTGTTCTAATGATTTACTATAGTTTAACATAGAAAATACTTGTATTTTCAGATTTATGGACAATACAACATTGTATTTACAGCAAACTGTCGCTGTTTTTTTCTGAAAGATTTTATTTATACCTCTGTCTAGTAAGTAATTTAATCTTTTCACGTTTAGTTTCTTCAAAAAACATGAAATTATAATTATCAAAGAATTTTACTGAACATGTATATGCAAAACCTTTATTAGAATAACTATAAATATAGTTAAACTTGCAAGTTCATAAGGATTTTCAACAGGATAATGGAAAAAAACAGTCACTGTTTGTTGCAAACACAAAGATATATTGTATATACCTAAATCTAAAAATACAAGTATTTTATTATTTTATGTGTTAAACTATAATGAGTCGTTAGAATACATTTCAAATATTTTACCTAACACCAAAAATTAATGCTGCTCTTAAACAATTATTGTCAACAATTGTCGAATTGTTTCAATCTGACGCATCAGTAATATTCATTGATAATTGACGCCTAACAAGATTGACACACATTACTAAAATATGATCGTATTTGGTTTTATTCATGTACTGGTGAATGTTCAATTTTTATGTATTTTAGTCACTTTTGACATACTAACATATTTGATAATTTAAAACTCAATTGTAACTATTGTTAACTGTAAGTCATTGTTAATTTATCAAAATAAATAAAATCAAGCAACTACACAGATGTTTTGTTTGCAAACCAAGGAAAACCGCAAAATCATTGTTATCATATTGGATGTGTTTACGACTGAAAGTTTTTAAACGTGGCTGAGAATTATTGAAATTAATCCGTGTCAATGTCGCCATTTTCACGTGATTACTTGAAATGTTAAAAGTTAATGTTTGATAATTGCATAATTGAAGAAATATCATTTAGCAGTTGCAGTAGAGTATGATTTACGGAATATCTTTACTTTGGAATGAAAAAGGTTGGTTAGTACTGTAAGATGGGTTTAAGGAATCGCATCACAGGTCCAAATGCATGTTGAAACATGTGAACAATTTTTGGCACTTTGTGGTTAAATTTAACTGTAATCCAACTTGCAACTGGAGATGTAGCGTCAGTTCATCATTATGATGCTGAGTGAACAAGAAAAACTTGATGCAGAATGTCCAATGAGAAGGTTAGTTAGTACTGTAGGGTGGGTTTCAGAAATCATATCACATTTCCAAATACGTGCTCGAGTTGAAGCATATAAACAATTTTTGGCACTTTGTGGAGACAAGTTACATGTAACTATAATCCAGCTTGCAGCTGGAGATGGAACGTCAGTTCATCGTTATGATACTGATTCAGCAAGAAAAAGCTGATGATGTAGAATGTCCAGTGAGAGGGTTAGTTAGTACTGTAAGGTAGGTTTCAGGAATGACATCATAGTTCGTGTTGAAACATGCGAACAGTTTTTGGTACTTTGTGAAGACGATTTAGATTTAGCTAAAATCCAACTTGCAACTGGAGATGGAACGAAAAATAGATGATGTAGAATGTCAAGTGTTTCCACGGATTAAAGTAAGATTAACACTAACTTCTTGCAGAAGAAATAATAAGAGGACAATGACAACTATCTTTGGTAATACAAGAGAATATTATTAATAGATTATGAGAAAAAACAGGAGAATGTTATGCAAACCTAGACATATCGCCACAGACATTTTAACATTTCAAGCTGATTTCTTTTTTAACGACAATGCAGAATGTGGCTTTAAAGACATTTTAAATCGTAATTCTGGTTTCCGAGATTCGAAAAGACACAAAAGTCAGTGACCATTTAGTAGAGAAAGCAAAATAACAATAAGTAAATTTTGTGTGTTACGCTATTAGCAATGCGAAAGACATATAAATGAGGGAAGAAGATAGCTAGTGAAAATTATTGCTCAAAGGTGACAGTAGTAAATACAAATATGTCAGGTTATTTTCTGTAATGTTTTGATAAATTTGGTACAAAATATGTAATCTCCTCGGCGAGTTAGTTTAATCTTAGTTTATTTTAAAAATGAAGCTGTGCAACAAATTTTGAAACTCAAAAACTTGAATATAAGTACATGCCAAAATATCTTTTAAAGAAGCAGATGTCGGCAAATTAAATTCCTTACAATATGACAAATGGTTGGAATTCAAGAGAAGAAGTTCAGTTTCAAATATGAATCAGGTACTGGGCGCCAAAACGCTAACTTCGATATATTTTTCAATTCGCTTAACACGACGTTTAACGACAGAAAATTTAAGTTGTCAGAAATAGCAGAGATGGTAGGTATAGCAAAAAAAAAATTAACTAGACACAATGGAATATAAAATTACGAATTATTGAAATAGATCCGGTGTAGTTTCCAAACAAGAATTAATTAAAATTGCCTAACATTCCAATGCAAAATTACTTGTTTCACATATGCAGCTAGATGAAGTATGTTATAATGCGGACTTAATATCACACTTGGGATACCTAGAATATTTAACAACTACAATTTAAATAAAAGTGTTTCGTCACAATTGGAAAGTTCATTAGAACCAACAACGTATAATAATAGTTTTTTATATTAACAATAAGAATTTTGGTTACTATATATTCTTAATGTAACAGTGAATAGATAAAATACCTAAAAAAATGTACTTTTGGTTTTTGTTGTATTGTGCATTGGTCTTCTACATTCGAGATTCACTTCTTTCTTTCGATAAACTTGATTTTAATTCCCTTAAATTTGATTTCAGCCCTCGAATCAAAACTATTCATAATTTTTTTATAGTTTTGATCCTTTAATTGTCACCGTGGGAATCAAATTTTCGTGTAAAAATGAATTTATGAAAAGGTGACCTCTCTGGTGCATTTACCTCGCCCCTCTCACAAATAAATGTTCGTTGCTTTTACAGTTGCTTGTCAAGGCAAATAAAATCGACATGTTTTTGACAACGAAAGCTTTCAGTACCAATGCAGTTTTCTGCTCCTACCTATGCGAATTTTCCAGCTAATTGTACATAACTTGAGTTAAAAAAATTGGTTGGGCTATTTCCATCGTTTGTGGAACTTTGATATTTCAACGTTTCGGCAGTCCTTCTACTGCCGTCATCAGGGTCCAAACTTGTCATTTTTATATAACTACTTTACCACTCGACTAATTAAGAAAAAACTATTAGCAAAAAAGTAAAGATTATTTTGACCTTAAAAATATTTGACATAATTTGACAAATGTCAAATCCACACCTTTTTTATAGGTTCAGTGTGTATCAATATGCTATTTTTTCTCGTGTTAGTTAGTAGTAGTAGTTATTATTTTTAGTTGTCAGTCTGTCTCCAGTCTCGTGGCTGCCGGTCTTCGGTTAACACATTCTCTCATCATAGGGAGCCAGATATTATTGATCTCCAGGCTGGGCGTACTGATCGTGTCAGGTGTTATCTTCATATACGCTGTTTCTGTAATTTTTCTTTTTTGGCCGTGTTCTTGTTTGGCCAGGATTGTCGCCTCGTTCCATGCAATGTTGTGATCTTCTTCCCAAGCATGTTCCGCCAGCTGCGATTTTTCTGTCTCCCCTAATCTGACCATTCTTTGGTGTCCTTTTATTCTGACTCTTAGGGGTCTGCTAGTTTCTCCAATGTATGACAACTAAAAATAATAACTACTACTACTATAGCATAATAGCATATTGCGCATACACACTGAACCTATAAAAAAGGTGTGGATTTGACATTTGTCAAATTAGGTATGTCAAATATTTTTAACGTCAAAATAATCTTTACTTTTTTGCTAATAGTTTTTTCTTAATTAGTCGAGTGGTAAAGTAGTTATATAAAAATGACAAGTTTGGACCCTGATGACGGCAGTAGAAAGACTGCCGAAACGTTGGAATATCAAAGTTCCACAAACGATGGAAATAGCCCAACCAATTTTTTTAACTCAAGTTATACTTATCCATCGTCAATAATTACACGTCATGAGTTAATTGTACATACGTAAAAGAATGCGATGAAGAAACGGAAAGATGAATATATTACTACTTATTCATACATTTCAAAATATCACTCGAATAAATCAACACAATTATACGTTCGTATAAGAAAGTATTTTACGCACAACAAAAGAAAGTATCAGTGATGCAATAAGCTACGTACTCCAGATTACAAATTTCTTCAGTGTTCAAGTAGATATATTTCACGTTAGCTGGTGATTTCATTAAACATACGCTCTTAAACCGGCACAGATAATGAGTTCTAAATATAACCTGCTAGTTATGTATAAATTTGTAATCTAATTACGTCAGTTCAAACGGACTTGCATACATAATTTAATATTTAAAAATACATAGGATGTAAACAGATTGTAGGAGTTTGTGTGATGAAATGTTTCATTACTCGATGTTACCCCATAATTCATCCTGCTTTCTTTGAAATTCGACTGTATTTTTTGCGATTTGCGGAGTTATATGACTGCTTAGAACAAAAATTGTATTCTATTTGCGTTCCGAGAAAGCATTTCGTAATTTTTCATTTTCCGTAACTTTTAGAATTCTCCGGGACTCGTGGGATTGGATAAGTGTGGAGAACAAGCTCTCGAGACGTAGAATTTCCGAGGGAGTATGTATTATGTATCTGTATGTCAACTGCTAGAGACTAAATTCAAAATGTATATCTACTATGCTATAACAGACAAATCTGAAATTTAGATTATAATGGGGAAATATGACTAAAACAGAATTATAATTCACATTTGAAACTAGAAATATATCGTAACCAACAAATCTATAAATCTATAAGACGTGTGTCAAAGGCATATAGAGAATTTTTTGGTAGTTTACTACGAACACTGATATCTACAACATTATCTAGGAAGATAACATGACTAAAGATGAAACTTATAATGAACTATGTAGTTAAATTACACGGTGATTTTTTTAAACTCTTTAAAACATTCCACTTTAACATTAATAATCTTGAAATTACGGTATTGCAATGTTTTCATACTAATTTTGTAATCATCAGCATCAAAGTCCTCAAAATAGTGGTAATTTTCTGGAATAACTTCCTTGGTTGTCTTGAATTTGAGTTTTGGGAATAAATGTAAGATAAGGTAAATAAGGTGGTTGGTAATTCATTTCGTTGGTTGGTAATTTTTTTTGAACAATACAGTATCAGTAATGGCAATTTTTACTTTATCCAAAAAGCCAGCATAATATGTCCCGTGTATAGTTTAGCCTTTCGCAAGGTAGTCGATACCCTCATCGAATATCAAAATGATGTTGCCATTACCTTTTCAGACGAAGAGAACATCTTGGGTTTTCTTGGAGGAGGATTCTCACAATTGCTCCACTGGTGAGATCCATTTCGATTCCAGCGGATAGTAATGGAGTCAAATTTCAACGACCGTAAACGATGTAAAAAGTCTACTGAGTTGATGTTGAAGAGGTTAAAATTGCATTCTTTCACGCTTTTGATTTGAATTCAGTAAAAGTTGCACCTTCCTAGCAGATAGCTTAGATATGCCTAATTGAACCGGCATAATATGGTATACATATTTAGTAGACAAGGCCACACTCTTGGCAATCTTCTTCATTTTCACTCTTCGGTGACGTACCATAACATTACAAGCTTTTTCAATAATTTCTAGAATGGGAACACTTTTGGATGGTGTAGGAGGCACTTTGTCATCAAGCATCATGTCGTTGTGCACTTACAAAATATTTCCATTCGTGTTGATTACGGTTTCATCAATAATTATTACAAAAGATAATTATTTGAATGTTTGACATTTTTTTGAAATCATCTCACTTCATTGGCTCACCTTGTATTTCTGTAGGCGTCATTATAAACTTTAGCCCAATAAGAAACCGATTAACAAGAGATTGTGATGATTTGTATTTACTTTATATATTGAAGCTTTTTAATTGCAATAACGAAGCCACGTTTTTCATAACACTAAAATATGGCTAAAACAATTTGGTGTAACAATTTCTGTTTTTTTTTTTAATATAAAATGTGAAAATATTATATTCTCTATCCATCTGTAACAGTCCGTCTATCTCTATGTTGGCATGGCGCGGTGAGACAAATATTGTAGACACTTAACAAACACATAATGATAACTAATGGTAGATGATAGTGTTATAAATAATAAGCTTGTAAAGAGATTGTGATATTATTATTGTTAATTATTGTTGTAATATTTTAATTGTATGTATTTAAGTCCACTGGCAAATAAACCATCTATTTATCTATCTAACTAATATTACAAAACCGCTCAACTCAGAGCGTATTTTGTTTTTCACGAATCCTCGACGAGACTGTTTAATTTCACATATATATCTTAATTTAACTGAGTTCTCTAATACCTATTCTTTTGTTTCGTTATTTATTTAGTTTCCTTTCCTTCATTTAAGTATACGTTTCGACAATAAAAAAAAAGAAGGGGCAACGTAGAGAAGAAATAAAACGCTATTATTTTTCATTAGAAGTAAGTAAAACTGACACACAGTAACGTGATAAGTTTTGTCAGACGGTCAGAGTAAATTGGAAAACGTGATAAACTTGTTGTGTAAGCTGGCAATATTTCAAATATATTTACACAGACACATACAGGCATGTATACGTATTGAAATGAATACTGAAAAAAAATAAACGGAAACTGTGTGATTTCAACTTCGACTCTACTATCAGCATACATAAATATAGTTACGTGAGTTATGATGAGGGTCGCCAATTATATTTTTACACTTGATAGTTACAAACACGTAATAAGTTACGGAGCCGTTGACGTATTTGTGTGTATATTTCGTTATCATCGAGTGGGTTTAACTAGATGATCTTTATTGTGTCTATAGGTGTTTAAATTTAACGAGTGACTCCATTATTTTTCTTTGGAATAGTGCAACTTTTCATGGAAGAGAATTTGAAAACTGAGAATGACATAGAAAATATGTTTATAGCAGTAAAAAAATGTCAAACTATTTATTTATATTGCTTTTTGTTAGAAAGTATATTTAATAAGTATTAGGTATAATAAGAAATACTCATTATAATGAGGTAACTTTGGCATGCTGAAAACCGGTTTTACTTTATAGTTTGTGAAGATATTCAGTTTGTTCTTGCGTGATTCGATAGGGTTGCAGCAGAGTTGCAGCATTGACTGGACTCAACAGCACTTGTAATTTTTTTCACCAACAATTAGCAGTTTTGCAGCAAGCATCTGCTATCTAGCTCATAATTTTTTAATTCATTATTTTCAAGGCACGTATAATTGTTGAACTTGGCCATGTATTGGGGCAATATTACTGCAAATATAATAATAATAATACGTTTATTTACCCAACAGTATTTTTAATTACAGGACAAAATATATAATAAATGCATACATGCATACAAAATATATAATAAATGCATATAATAATAATAATACGTTTATTTACCCAACAGTATTTTTAATTACGGGACAAAATATATAATAATTGCATATGATTTAATAGGTCTATCTTATACAGATTTTCACTGGGCACACTCTCGTTCAAAGAAAAACGTTCTATCTCTAACCGTTTCCGAGATATTCGCGTTTAAAGTTTCGAAAAAAAAACAAACAAAATATATAATAAATGCATACATGTATTGTACTGTTATACCTCGCTAAAATGCTAAATAATCCGTTCAGTATGGTACTGTGGCTTTATAACAAAATGTTTAATACGCCTTTTTCTTTCTTTAACTAGGTAGATTCCTCTTCCTACAATCAACAATGTGTGTCTGCAGTAATACCTCCTCAAAAGTCCGTTCAAAAAAACAGCATACACGTTACAAGTTCATTCCGTCGTCAAGTCCGGTTAATTTATTTCATGGATACGTTCTTGCTTTTTCTTTTCCGGGTAAGTATTTCTTATATGTTTTATCAGCTTATAAATTCAATTTTCTAATTTCCCGGTAACTTCATTATAATACTGCATACAATATCCAGGCTAATCCCTCCATCAAGGATGGTAATATCTGCAATTACTTTTTGGCTTCCTTCTTTTTCCGGTAAGTTTTTCTTAAAATGATTTATCCATTTATAAAAATCAAATTCTTTTATTTGCAGATATTCTCAGGTAAATTACTAGATCAGTAACACCTCGTAACAGTCCAAAATTATGAATTTCACCTTTACTACTTCACAAATACTTGGGAAATGCTTAATTAAATGATATGTAAGTTATTTTAGACCTATAGAAGACCTATAGGACGACCGCCAAAGCGATGGCGTGATAGCTGGCAATCAAACTCACAATAATCACCACTGCAAAGAAACCGGAACTAAACAGGCGATACGCCTATTAAAAGAAGGAGAAGAAGAAGAAGAAGTTATTTTAAACTTTTAATAGACAGTTTTCAACATTAAACTCGTGTTATAAATCTCTTCTTTTACTCTCCATTCAAAAAATTAATAATAATCTTTTTTTCTCGGTATCTAAGGGTCTTTCCTTATTTCATTGACATATGTGATTTATTTTCTAAAATTGCATGCAGTAAATTAAGTTGCCTATCTTTAACGTATCTAATTCTTGACAACATTGATTGTAATATGTATAACATCTTTTTGTGGAATTTACCACTCTTAGTATTTAGCTACCATTTACATATACATACTATTAAAATAAATAATTCTATTTATATAAATGAATAATATTTTTAATTCAATACTATTTAGTTAAATTTTAGAAGTGTTAATTTTATTTTATAGTCATAAAATTATGAGAAGAGAAAAGAAAAAAGAACAGTTGTATGTAGTAGACGTCGCTAACACATCAACTTGCTAGTGAAGATGTCACTTTAGACAAACTCAGCATTACGTGCCATGTGATGTAAATACCAATTCATCAGCACATTTGTCCTAGCTGTTGGCAGAACAACGCGGAATTTTAAATGATATAGAAGCAAGTATTTGCGGAAAATCAATTTTGTTGTTTATCAGCTTATATAAAAATCTAGCATCATGTATAAAGACTAGAGTTGATGAAGCAAATCGCTATAAGGGAGGTTTCAATCTGGGTACGTTCCAGTCAATCTGAAGGAGTGTGATTAAGCCACAACAATATCGAGGTTGTGCTGTAAGTGGGTGGAATCATCATCATTAGTATATATTTTGAGGTCATCGGCATATGCGAATGCCTGACATGTTAGCAGGGCATAGAGATCGTTTATTAATAAATTAAATGGCGCGGGTCCAAAATAAAAACCTTGAGGTACGCCACTGGTTGCATGGAAATCCAAGGACTTTTATCCATTATAGTCAATCAAGTCTATAGGGCGAGGATCACATCCTTAATAACTCCATAAGAAGGTTGTGATCAATTCTGTTGAATGCATGGAAAAAGTCGAGATAAATAACATCAACTTAACCTCTATCATTTTGTGCTTCATTTACATACTGACTGAAAGTAGCTACGTTAGTTATCACCATGAAACCATGGATTAGGTTACTAGTAAAGAAGTGTTATTTATCGGTTAAATCGGTTGTCAAGTGATTTTGTTGACGTCCTTTAATATTAACCAGAAGTATTCGACATCTATGGTATATCAAAGAATACACATCACTAATTATTGCAATTAAGAATAACATATATTTTAAACCAAAATTACGGTTTTTTCTGTAATGATTGAGCAAAGTATAACACTCTCAATGTGTTAATTATGAATATTATAAAGTAAAATGAAAAACCCAAGTTAGATATTGTAATAATGATTACATCTATGAATTCATATCTCACTTTGAGAAGCTGATCTGAGGAAAGCATATATGGTCGGGAACAAGGTGATAACTGTTATTTTATGGTCATTGCAGTTTGTTAGCCGATTACCGTGAAAAACCCAATATAGTGTCTGGAATCTGCTACATACATATAATTATTTGAAAAGCTGAAGAAGGAAATCAAAATAACGACCTCAACGAGCTGTTTCAAAAAGATAAGGTAAAAGAGGTTACCATGTCTAAAATACCTATATGATTCGGATTTGAATCAATAGACTTTATTTGCCTGATATGGCATTCCCTGGTTGTTTTCTACATCCTAAGGATGATGGCTATATTGAAGGGCAAGACGCCAAATACTTACTATATGGATTGGCTAAAGATATTGGAGGGTGCAGAAAATGCTTCGACTTGAACACTGAATATGAGAAAAGTACTTGAAAAAAAATAGAAGATACACACACAAATTTGTCAAGGATGCATTTGTAAGAGAAACTCTTTATGAAACATATCACATAGTATTGAAATTGTTCATTCTATGTATTGAATGACCCATCTCAATAAAAAATGTACACTATAATGCACTGTTACATTTTTTTTCTGTATCTTATATCTTATTAGTGTTATATAATTTTTGTTGCATTTCCTGCGAGTGACGCTGTACATTTATCTTAAATTATTTCGCGTATCAGGTCACGCCTAGAATAATCTTTTGTTTCACTGTTGAAATTACGTATAGATATTTTCTGCGGAATGTGGAATTTTCATTTAATTTATTTTATTTTATTTAATTACCTCGTGTAATTGAGTGGCTTTCCTCTCAATTTCTTTTAGAAGTTAACTATTAACTCATTAATCATCATAATTTCTTAGCTTAATTAAATTTTAGTCAGTTGATTACTTTCAAATTTAAATTAATTTTCAATTTTTAAGTACATTTGTGCATCTGTTGACGTGTTATAACTTTTTTTTTTTATAGTTGCATATTTTCAACTTTTATTTAATTTAATTAATAAGCGCATTGGCGTGGCATAGATGTTTTAAATTTAGATAGTTTTTTTTATAATTAATTTGTATTATATATAGGGTGATCCACCCGTTTGTTGAGTTTTTATAATTTTCTTCGTGCATCTTGGCATTCTATAATTCCAAAACTTTTACAATAAACTTGTTATTGTTGTTTATATCGTGTATGAATGACTTACTATACCTAGTGCACCCAATATTATTTTCGCTGTCGGAATAAGTAACTTTTTGGAGTGGGCCTGAATTAGAATGACAGCTGGCGCCTAATCCACCTTCAAAAATCTAAGTGACCCATCCACTAAAACCGAGAGTTAGAGGCACATGCTCCACTCCATCTTTTCCAACGCACACCAGGGAAGTAAGGTAAGGCAGGTTGAAGGTGACACACAATAAATTTCCGAAACTATCATACATTCAATTGGACGAGGCTACAGGTGTGAAACTCCGACAAACGGGTATATCTCTAATTTTCGACGCATGACATTATTCTAGTTGCCGTTAGCGCCATTTGTGCCTCCCTTTCTGCCAGGATAATCCTGAGGAGAAGCGGGGGTAGCAGCACTATTACCAACAACTGAAGTTTGTTTCCTGGCTCTGAAGAACTAATCATACTTAAACTGACACGATGAAATATCAGCTTTACTTGGCGAAAATTATAAAGAATTTTTAGCTTTTAAAATTTAAGAAATTTATAATGAACGAGACCTCCAAAAGACTGAAATTCATTTTAAAAATTTGAAAATATTTTTTAGTGACTTTCCGCATGCCTTTTATTTATCTAACCTTCTGGTTTGTTATGCAGGTATTTTGAAGATTGATGAAATATATATTTACACAACAGAAAAAAATAATTGTTAGCAACTGCTTCCCCCTAAAATGTTTAAAAAGTAATCAAAAACTAGTGATATTTACTAGTAACGCTGTAATGCAAAAAAAAACAAACAAATTCAATCTTCACGGTAAGTGCTGTTTAATTTCTCATATACTGTAGATTCAAAATGGATATTTAATGGACTTTTTTTACGTTTCATTCACATTTCAATTATTGTTTAATTAACCTTTCGCCGACTCAATATAAATGTCAGAAAGGATATCCAATTATTTACATTACTTTGATGACTGCTGCCAATTGAAGACAGAATTAGAATTTCATCAAACGATCAGAGGATTTCAGGCGAGACCACAAACAAAAAAAAAAAAAACGAAAAAAGAGGTCGATTCTTCGTTTAGTTTTCGATGCCTTTTCGTTTCGATCTTGCGACATTTCCGTCCTCAAAACACCTGCCAAAACTTTGTGCCTCCATTAAAATGTAAATTTAGATTTTGCACGGTGAATTTTCGTCGGCGCTTCGGTATAAATTCAAATTGGAATGGACGGTCCAAGTTAATTAACAGGTGTGTATGTGTGTAGATGAGAGAAAAGGATTCGTAAATTTGTTAAGAGCAAAATGTAGTAAACGAACGAATGTCAGCACGAAATGATGAGCGATTGCGGTCGATGTGGGATGTAGTCCGTACCAAATGCAGGTTATATAAATAAACACTTCCTGTAATAGCAATTTACTAAATACTGTAACTGTGCTTTATTGGTCGATGCGGGTTTTGTGGTAGTATGTAATATCTGTTTCTCTCTCAATGTGCCATTGTAAATGTATGCGTGCAGTTTCAAGGTCGTGGTAAAAATATAACAAATACCTATAAACAGGCCATCTACATAAATGTGTGTAATGAAAATTAAAAATACTGGCAAGTAATGTCTCACAACAACTGGTATCTTTATTACACTATAAAATAAAATTTTATACTCCTGTATTACATACAAATAAAACAATGTATAGCAACATAAATCGGTTTGAATTTTTAGTTATAAAATTACATATGGTTATATATTTAAAATAGATTTGAGCTCAACCAAAAGACATGTATACTATTGGGCAGTGTTAAACATTTAAAAGTAATAGCAAGTTACTGAGCATAAGAGACAGTATATATAGCAACTACCTTTCGCTGTTAAATTATGAGTTAATCACAGTGTATTACTAATTAATTACATATTTCAGAAATATTAATAAATGACAGTTATTGTGCAGATCATACAATAGAAATAGTGTAGAGTCAGTCTTGTACATAATATATTTTGCTTTTAAATATTTTATACGGTCATTTCATAGTCCAGACCTGGTTTTTCTGTATTCCTTGGCGAATGCGAAGATGCATACTAACCAAGTCGTACAATAACCGCTGGCTTAATGATAACTTACTACACTAATGCATTGACACTGGGTTTACACTTCTGTGTTTCTCTCAGGTCTAGAAAATCACTATAAAGTAGTCTATTTTTGTTTCAACACGGCGATGAACAGGAAGTATGCAACATTGCTTTCTGTATTCCAGTAAGTATATTTAAAACCCAATAGGTACTCCGGGATTTAAATTTAGGGCCATTTCTCAACGACTTAACCTACACCTCGCATATGTCATCTACATACCCGGCAATTTAATCATGAATCATTTTACAACGGAAGAACGTGTTAGAATTGTGCACATTTATTACGAAAATTCGCGTTTCTTGTGTGAAAACAATTCGTAAACTTCGTTTAAAATTTGGGCGTAATCATGTTCAAGTGACAACGCAAATCGCAATCTTATTCGAAAATTTGTTGATTTGAAGGTGTCAATAAGTTCACGTGGAGCTCGATCCAATGAAAATATCGCTTGAGTACGTGACCATGCTGCTCAAAGTTCCAAAACCTCAATTCGTCGTAGATTTTAACAGCCAAACATAAAGAAACTTTCCATCGAATTTTTGACCAAAGATCTGACTATGCACGCGTATAAAACAAGAGTTAAAGCCCATAGACTACGGATGTGGCCAAACGTTTGCTAATTTGATCTTAGAAGAAATTAGGAATAATGCAGAATTTTGCAATAAAATTATTTTCTCTGACGAGACCCACTTCCACTACGGAGGTTATGTCAATAAAAAAAAAATGTAGGATTTGGAGAAGTGAAAATCCTCGTGTGATTGAAGAAAAACCATTATATCCTCTTTGAGTAACCGTGTGGCGTGCATTTTGGGCTGGAGAGGTTATTGGACCATTTTTTCTTTATGAAAATGCCGATGGTAAAACAGTAAATGTTAATGGCGCACGCCACCGCAATATGTTGAAGAAAAGGAATTAATATTAATTTATAATTTCAACATTCAATTCAGCTATAATATCTCATATCATTAACAGAATAAATTAGCGAGCAAAATGTATTCTTGTAATTCACATACCATATAGTTGACATTTCGTATAAATATACATTCATATTATAATGCACGTACAATTTTATTACTTCTAATCAAATATTGACAATACGGGTCTGTAGCGTGTTTCTCACACCGATTACTTTTATTGCATACCACATACCGTGTTCACGAAATATGTGGGAGCTTGCATTCGCGCCTTATCTTAAAACAGACTATACTGTCGGGTTTCCTATGGTCATTAGTCTTTGGTAGTACCGCAAATGTCAACGGTGCTTGAATATGAATTTGGCTAGTGTTTGCACGAGTCAAATTCGAAAGTAATATTCAATAAATATACTTTCATAAGCGTCAGAAAGCATCCCATACCAATTTATCTCGATAAGTTTGTTAGAACTGTTAAAATCTGTTTTAAATTATGATGAAAAATGAATTGGGAAATGGTTAGAAGGATGAAGAAGAAATTGAAGCGGATGTATGCAACCAAAAATGTATCCAAAAGCACAAGAAAATCTCGCCAACAAAAAAATCAAAAAGTAACATTATCAAAAGATTTGAATTGTCGTTTCTCTTTCGATGTATATTTATATGAAACCATTCGATTAGATCTAGTGCTGTGTTCTGTTTTGTGAAAGCTGGTGTAGAAGAACAGTAATTCATGAAAATAACTGGACAAAACAACAATAGTTACATTAAGTATTAAGTATTATTTGAAGTTAGACAAAACATACTATCAATACATTGTGCACAAATACCAACGATTTATTTGAAAATAAAAATGTTCAAAACATCACGAAGGAGACAGAGTTGTTACAAAACTGTACCAATGTCAGTTTTTCAAATTCTACATTCCATTTTGTTAGATAATTTAATGCATGTGTAAAAAAACCCATAAGTAGGAATAGTTTTGTCACTTTGACAGCGATAAAAATTTACTTTAACTTTTAAATCGGCAAAAAAGTTGTTTACCTTTGGTTGACCGGACAACAATTTGTGCTTTCTTGTTAACACATAGAATCTGCAAACTCATTTTGAGTAACCTTCAAAAAGTGTATAATAACTGTGTTTTTAATAACTGTATGTTTAAATATTATAATTACTATATGTAATACATTTTCAGTAATTGTTTACACATTTAGTAAATTACCTTACCGAATTACATTCGAGCTTTTTTTTTATTTCCAAATAAATTTCCGATTTTCAAACTCAAATTTAGTTGCTAAATGGTAACTGAACTCAAGAAATTGCCTCCTCGATATAACGACTCGTCCATCGGATTCATGGTTTTATCAGGCAAATTTCGTATAGTTACCCAGCAACAAAAATTTTCGTTAAAAACTGAAAATTTATCCGGAAAAAAGAAAGCTCACGTGCACTTACAAGTAAAAATAATATTTTTGTTTTCATGTATGTAAAGTATAAATACTTAAAGATTTTAATATGTTTAAAGATTCACATCCATGGCTAATTCAATATTTGATACAATTTTCTTCTTCTTTGTAACCATGACAATGACTAACAGTTTTTCATTAGTTGATGCACATTAAGTAACAATGAATTAAATAGTCGCATAACAAAATGTATCCAAATTACAATATGTGACAATCTATGAATTATTTATATGGATAATGGCTAAATTAACGTTGATTTAAAGTCAGTGTCTTGTTAGATTCTTTAATATTAATTCTATGTTCTACTAAACACCTACAGCAGTCTATATTAAGGCTGAACGCCCGCTTCAAGCTGAGTTCGACTTGAAATGGGCGTACCACTGTTTTTCGTGCAAGTGTAATAAAAGACAAATGTTTAAGGGTCCGCGTGCTCTGTCTTATGCTGAGGAAAAAGATAGAGAAAAGAACTTGTCACCTAATCTAATCTGCCTGTAATTTATGGCTGCGTTATGGTCTCAGATAATCGCCGGTTGGCCCACATGTTTCGTAGTCGGGAAGCAACCCCCCCCTAAATTAGACAATCTATATTTTCTCAAACACACAGAAAAAGTAAACCTGAATATGTAAAATCACCTGCCGGATTCAAATTTTGAGTTGGAAAATAAAATCGAAATCGCAAAAAGGTCGAAAAATTGTTTTTTTGTGTACATTTTAAAATTTCATTTTCTTCAATTTTTAATACTTATCTCGTGATATCTCAGCAATGCAGAGAGCTAGGGATCTGTTTTTTTTAAGGTTATACCCTAAAGTATTTGGATGATACCAGTGTTTTCGATTTTTCTTTATGGTGTATAAATTTTATAAAAAAAAAAGTTTTAGTAGACGACCAATTTGTGTAATATATTTTTCAGCTATCGAGTAACTAATCTTATTTTTCAGAATTTACCCATATATATGTGAAACAAAATAAAGCCAACATTCCAAAATTATTTTTTGCGCAAGAAATAAATTTCTAGATCGTTTCAGAAGCAAATTATTGCGAGTCAAATACAATAATTATACTCCCTGCCCGCAAGCCGTGTGAGTCCTAGCATGCGCTTCTAGCAGGTATAGCGTTAGGGACGGGAAGAGATATTGCTTTTACTTTCTGATACGTAGTATAAGGAAGTATTGTGTTATGTACATACACTATATTGTAAAGAAAATATCAACGGTTTCGATAAAATAATGTCCGAGTAACGATTACTTTCTTAACATACACCGATCTCAGAAGTATTTTACAAACTGCGTAGAAACTGCACGAAATGGTAGGCGGAGCTACCTCTCGACACAATGTGCGACCGTACCACATACTCTATTTGATTTCAGTGAATTTCGCCCAAATTTCAAAATTTTGTTTTCCGTTTCGTGACCTTATTTTTAAAAATTAAGAAAAAATAAAATTTATGTATTGCTGTTGAGTGTTACATAATTTTAAATAAAGGCTTGTTTTTTGAAATTTCTTACATTTTTATTTTTATTTAGGGCCCTTTGGACAATTTCGAAGAAATTACGATTTATCCATTGAAAGGCATTTTTTTCTTAAATTAGCGTGTAAATTCGGTAAGGTTTTCATGAAAAATACGATTAGGAAATGGGAAAAACGATTTCGAGGCCGGGCGTATAGCCTTAAGACAAAAAATACTATTAAAAAATCAATTTTTTCTTGCTCGTCGTTGACTGAAACCTGCTATTAACATTTGATATTCTATATGCTATTTTGATTATTACTAACGTTCAAATAGATAATCAGAATCCTTGTTTCTACTTTATTTACTCCTCTATAGTTTTTCTCAAATCATTTTTTCCTTTCATGGTTAGGGGCTGATATCAAAGGAAATAACTAATGTATCAATAAGTTAACTGTTACTAATATATTAAATAAATTTACTTTATGAGTTTCAAAATGGTATTTATTGCCAAGAAAAAATATTTTTTTCTTGAAAAATGTGGGTGTTGACTTATATATATGATATATATATATATTTCGAAAAATAATGATACCACTAGGTGGTTGGATCAGGATGTATTAGTCATTACTTTAGAAATATACAATACAACAAACAGCTTGCCAAGAAAACTGTAATTAAGGTCTTTGATAGGTAAAGTTCATTGTCTTAGTTACATACATATAATGAATCATCGTATACAAACTGATGCCAATATTTCCATGAGTTATGTAATGTGTAAAAATATATTGTAAAGTTAATACACAACAAAGCTATAATCCGGAAACACATGTTTGTCATGAAAGCAAATCCCTTTTTTTAATATTCATTTTCTCAGAAGTCTTTAATAGTAAAACATGTATTCAGAAAATAAAATAATATGCAAAAGGTTATAAAATACGCAAAAATAATTATTATGTTTTTATGAATTTTGTAGTTAATATGTATATTTCAGGGCAGGGTTACAGAGTAAGCTAATAGACACAACATTAGAAAGCGATCTCGAGGGATGAGCAAGTGGTTAAAAATCTCGTCATTCCTTAATCGGTCTTAGCTATTAAGAATTAAAACCAGATCTTAACAAGCTGAAGCTTAAGATCCATGAGCGGGTTACACTGCAGAATATCAAATTATTTCAGGGGTAAGAATGGAAACTGAGCTAGAAGGATATTTTGATGAGAAATAATTTCCCTTCTTTGACACTTAAGAAACTTTCACATTAGAAGAGACTCCTACTTATCTAATTGTAAGAGCATATAGAGTTTTATTTAAAAGTATATTCATTAATTCATGTAGTGTTACATGATTGCACTACAATACTACCATTTTAAAATTATATTCATCACTTCTGGTTTAAAAGATATCCTTGTCCACAATATCGGAACAAGCATTTTTTGAAATAAGAAAATCGTGTGGTGCCCACCTGTCATTTTTTTAAATTTATCTCCGTAATCGTGAGGTCGACAGAAATGTTGGAGAACTATTTTCAAAAATGACCTCGCCTCAAAGTCTTCTTCTTCTTCATATTTTTCCACTCATAACATCTTTATTATCTATCAATCTTACTTCGACAAGTTACTAATCAAAGTTACAGATAATTAAATAAACTACAAAATGCTGTTTACTTGGACCTCACATTTACAGAAGTAAAACAAATAGAAAATTACCAAACACCCCTCAAAACAGTAAATGGCCGCCTATTCAAAATGGGTGGTGACATCACGGATTAACTAGACTAATATTCAATTTTTTATGAAGCAAACTGATATTAATTTTGTAAAGGAATTCCGCCAATGTAGAATTTAGCAGGCTAGTTGACGTAAGAAAAATTAGTTAATAGCAAACTGCTTACCTACTATTTTAATGAGATGCGAACCCACGATCTCCCAATCTGTAGTCGATTGCGCTATCATTAAATCGTACTGATTTATATCAAGAACAGATGGATATATGTAGTGTCGGCAGACCGACGTATTACTAAAAAAAATGAGTGTGGGCACCACGCGACTTTTTATATATTTGTGCCATTCATGCAAAGTTGTTTTAAATTAAGTTTTAAATACTTTTATCCTAGTAAAAAAATAACCTGTGACTATGTGTCACTTTAGGTCCAAATTTTGAAACTTTTTTTTTACGCCAAAATTATTCAAAACTTTAATTAATTAGTACTTCTAGTATCTTTATGAATCTCTACAGAATGCATACTTTGTGAGATATTTGCAAAAAATCGCTATAGGATAACAGTAAAAGTGTTACTGCCGGACAGAATTTAGAAATTACAGAAAGTATTTAAAATCAAGTTTTAAATGCTTTTTCACGCATATTGTATTTGCCTAGAAAGCATGACTTGCGAGATATTCGCAAAAAACTTTCGATTTTTGATAACAGTAAAAGACCTACTTCCGGTTGGAATTTTGAAAAGCTTTTTTAATAACATTTTTCTCAGATTCACCTTTGGATACATTTGAATTCTTTATAAATTTGTTTAAACCTAGTAGTTGACGAAATATTGGTAAAATTCAATTTTACACTGAAGTAAACTACTACTTCCGGTTTACCGATTTTACTGAAAATCTAATCAACCACTTTTTCTTTATCAGGGTACTTCAAAACGTGGACATATGCAAAAATCTCGAGGTTGAAAATTTTCTTCATCACTATACTTCCTTATACTACGTATAAGAAAGTAAAAAATGAGGCCACCACACGACTTTCTTATACGTATGAGCGTTTCAAATTATAGAATTTTTTTATACAAAAATTATTCAAAATCCTATTCTAAGTACTTCTATTCTCTTAATAAATCTCTATAGCATGTATACTTTGCAAGATATTATCAAAAAAGTGCTACTCGCTAAGAGTAAAAGTGCTACTTCCAGTCCGAATTTTGAAATTTCATATGTACAAAAAATATTGCAAATCCAGTTCTAAATATTTTTGTACTCTTGATAAATATATATAGAATGCATAACATACGACATATTTGCAAAAAGTCGCAATTCGATAAGAGTAAAAGTGGTACTTCCGGCCTGAATTTTGAAATTTTTTTTATACAAAAGATATTGAAAATTATGTTTTAAATACTTTTGTCTCCGTAACGTACTTGTCTAAAACGCATGACTTGCGAAATATTCGCAAAAAACTGATTTTCGATGAGAGTAAAAGACCTACTTCCGGTAGAAATTTCGAAAAACTTTTTAAATAAAATTATTCTCAATTTTAATTCTAAATACATATGAATTCTATATAAATTTGTTTAAACTTAGTAGTTGACGAAATATAGGCACAATTCGATTTTTTCGCTGAAGTAAACTGCTACTTCCGGTCTACCGATTTTACTGAAAAACTAATCAGATCTCAAGAGGGAGATTATATACGTAAATACAAAATTTGGGATTGATGTCTACAGCGGTTTGACCGCTATCGTGGTCACACACACAGAGAGACACACAGGCACACACACACACAGACATTTTTTAAAAACCACTTTTTCGGTATCATGGGACTTCAAAACGTGGACATTTGCAAAAATCTCGAGGTCGAAAATTTTCATCATCACAATACTTCCTTATACTACGTATAAGAAAGTAAAAGTAATTAGAATTTTCAACACTTAGAAAACCCCTTTCTAAAATAGTTTAAAATTCAGTGTTTATCTTCCACATTCTGGAACCATATTCTGTAACATTTGGTGATTATCAAATGTGCTATATCGTGTTGATTCGATATTATATAATTTTAAACATCGTTAGATCATAAAGCACCACATCACGATATAATATGTATTTCATTTTGTTATAGAAATACGATAAGTTTGCCAAGTATTTAAACGTCTATTTTGTAATAGAATAGCAAATAGCTTCTTAAAGCAAATATTCATTAATAACATGGCATTTACATATGACGACAAATTCAAAAATACATTACACGTTTCTTTGTAAAATAACAAACGTTGTGTGCACATCCTGTATAGCAGGAAGGCCGCGGTTTTTAAAAATAATTTTAAAATGTGCAATTCATTATTTCCAATATTAATAGAATTATCCAGGAAATAGCCGTAATATTCAATTTGTTACATAAACAAAGCTCGAACTGAAAAAGACATTTTGTGTAGCTTTTAAAAGCATTCATAATTAAACGATAAACCTGTAATTAACTTTTTTAACTGCTTTTAATTCTACACTCAATTCCGTTTACACTAGAATTATAAATGTAAATCGCTTCTGTCACAGTAGATTAATGGCGTCGCGTGAGTCTGCGGAGAGGAAAATTTAGTATCAGTCACATATAAATTAAGAATGAAAGATCAGATGGGAATACAAAACAGTTGTTACGGAAGCCTTCTGATGGTATTGAATCAATACCGAATCGCAGAATTCCTTCACGAATTAGTAGAAATAAACTAGTTTCTTTCAATTTATACAGAATTTGTAAGTAAGTTATGTGTCTCTTGATATACAAAAATACATTCGATATTTTAATATAAAAAATCTACGGATAACATTGAACAAAAAAGTTCGTTTAGTACGTGAAAAGGTCTGTATTTCGTAGATCTAAAAATATATAAGGGAAGCAACCTTTTAATTAATAAATAAGTGCGCTGATTTTGGGCTAATAAAAAAAGGGAGAGATCTGTTTTTTTATTAATTAATCAGTTCTATTCCTGATTAGCTCGGATCTCTTTTGACCCTATAAAACCGAAATAATGTTTTCAGACCCAACTTGACATTGCATCTATTTGAAACCACTTTCACCTAACATAATGCCTCAGCTTAAGGGTCACTTCAAGATGATTTTATTCAATTTTGTAAGTTTCCCGCACTGAGAAAAATTTCCAGCAAAATTATTTATTGAACTGATTTTACTTACTTATAGTAAACAAAATTTATAGTTGACATAAAAGTAGTCGCTCATTTAACTTAAAAATAAATTTATTTTTAAGAGGCAAGTAAATAATATATTAGAAAAGATCATAAAATATACTTGTATGAAATTTTTTTTCTTATCCAACCATACATGTATGCTGAATAAATAAGCTGTTTATTTCCTGTAAAGTGTGAAAGTTTAGAAAAACTTTTATTCGCCTTTCAATAAAGTATTTTTCACTCAACCTCCGTAAAAAGTTGGTAATTTTCGACTAAATAAGAATAAAGAACAAGAAGAGATTAATTTCCATTATAATCGCAATACTGTTAGATAGATTGGTGCTTGATAAGTGTGTGTATTTGTGCAAGATGCAAAAAAGGGCTCCCAAAACGAAATATGTAACTCTTACTGATTGGCGTTTTGGGAATATGTAGACAATTTCATAGGTAGGTATGTATGTATGTACTACATACCTATATAATAAACTTCTGTATGTACGTATTATGTGCTTGTACCTACTGCCTTTTATATACGATATCAAGGTGCTGCTGTTTCATTTTTGTTTTCTTTTTAATATAGCAAATGGTATTGATGTTCACTCTTCCGACTGCTATACAAAGAAAAGAAATTAAATTGGGGAATTTTCCCCAAGGCCGGTCTAGAAAAGTACGAGGCATATTTAGAGATTAGTAGCTTCGAGCATGCTCACATTGTAATAGTTGGGTTTGTTCACATACGAAAACACCTTTGGCAAATATTTTGTACGTGCATATTTTCTATAAATAATTTTACCGAAAATCCTAAAAATAAGTCCTAATTCCTTTTATTATGTTAAGTGTACTATGGAATACCTTAATAAAAGAATGTTTAATGTTTAACAAGTAAATGTAAGGTAAATAATGAAAGTAATAACATAATATTGTCCTAACATTTTAATAGACTTTGTGAAACTATAAACCCAGTATCTGTTTTATTATTTTGAAGTATATGATGTTTCATCAAGTACTAATTGCGACAACCATTAATTTTTTTAGTGCTTTAAAGAAGATGATGCTCACTCTTCGCCATCGACTATAACAGTTTCATCAAATGAGAGTTTGATGAGGAGTTTGAAGAAAGGGTCTATATGGACATAGACAACAGGTCCCATTCCAAAAGTCACTTATTCCATGGTATTAATGCTTTAGTAGTACAACATTAGTTATATATAAGTATACAATGTCTGTATTTGTAGATCGAATTACCGAAGAGGAAAAAGAATATCAAGCGAAGCAAACAAAGATGGAGCTATCTTTAAAACAGCGCCCACCTAAAAGATGTAAGTTTGTGGTAAATTTACTATTACATTCGTTATAAAGTTATGTTTTAGTGAAGCATGCCGAATGCGAATATGATGATAGCCCTTTTCCGGGAGTAAGTAGTTTCCTGTATTCAGTAATTACTCATTAACACTTCAACAATTGTAAGTATTATTTCAATAATTTTACTCTATTATTTTAAGGTTTGAAGGCCTATTTACAATCAAGAGTGGATGGGCAGGTAGTCGTTAAAAAAATAGGAAACACTGTTGTTATAAGCTAGTTCTTTACCAACTACATTTTAAGTAAATATTACAATACTATACCTAAAACCCACGTTTCATTTTGTTATTGAATATTTCCATAAGTTCTAACTGGATTTCTGTGTTTCTAATAAATCTTTGCACTGTTACTGTATCTTAATGAATGTACACCTAAACATTTTCTTTCCTACTACTATTAGTGCGAGGCTTACATTTATTAACATTCTATTTGTATGTTCTTCTATTTAGTTATAGAATTCTAACCTTAGATCTTTTATAAACTGATCTATAGTGACAGAGCTCATTATTTCAAACGTATCAAGGTGTACGAAAAACAATTTTTATTTAAACGTTTTGCATTGTTGTAATATGGGTGGTGGAGTTGATCCAAAGTTTGGCTGCGTAGGTCATGACTGGTTATGATTGGAATAGTTTTCTTTTGCAGTCTTAGAATTTGGATGTATATGCGAAGTTTTGTTCTGGATGAAAGGGTGTTGGAGGTACCTAATAAGGGCCATAAGCGACCTCTTGCTATTCCAGTTTTCTTGCATATGTGTCTTATGTGGAGCGAGAAGGACAGACGACTAGTATCATACCTAGATATGGGAATGTTCAACCCTTTTATGGCTTGGGATAGGTTTTACTTCTAAGGATAATTCCCAGATTTTTTCCCATCATTAATGAATATTTGTCATGTTATAACGTGTCTGAATGGGATTAAGCGGATAGATTTAACCTCCTCACGGCGCTTTTGCCTGAGTGAGGTTAAGCGGAAGGTTTTAACCTCCTCACGGCGCTTTTGCCTGAGTGAGGTTAAGTGGAAAGTTTTAACCACCTCACGGCGCTTTTCCCTGAGTGAGATTAACGGAAGGAAAGGATGTTTCACGATTCAAAGACATGAAACTGGAATGAATTAACAGTGCTGGAAGTCGGCCTTTTATATCATCTGCAGCGCCTACGTATGCAGACAAAAACTAGTTCAATACATTGAATTTGCACACGAGACTCGAAACTAAAAGATCGCGCGAAAAAAGATCGTGACGTAGACAGCTGGTACTTTTCGATACACGAATAATAAACTACTACAATTAACGAAGGGACTTCGTTACAATGTATAGCATCAAGATGAAAGTATGTTTGTGGCTATTTGTAGATTGCAGTTTTTGAGCTGTGTCATCTGCATATGTATTGAAAAAGACGTTAGATATTTATTTTTGGAATGTCAGCCGTAAAGAATGCATTTTATTTTATTGTTGTATGTACCTATATAACTTTTTAATTAATTAATCACCTGCAGAATTGTTTTGTTTACTATAATAAAGCAAACATGGCTATACATAGTTAGATTGTAATGAAGGTTTCCAATAGAAAGTTATTAATTCTGAAATATGGAAAACAACAACCGTAAATTAGAAACATGTATAAATTGTAGTTTAATTGTCACAAGAATTTCAGTTTGGCATGCAATATCTGGGGTAGTCCCAGATGCACTACGTAAATTTATAATCATTTGCTACATTGTTTATGCGCCAACGAAAACATGAAATTATTGAGATTCCTACTGGATAGTCGTGGTACAATGCAAAATTTCCGCGATGTAATAAACATTGCTGCACGTAATTTTCGCCAGCAGTTTAATCTAAAATTACATGGCACGTGAGGAAAAACTTGTTATTGAAAATGTTTTCGATAGGTACATAATTAAAATGTGTCAATCACACGCGATTTCGTGAAATAAATGAATAAAATTTAACGCGATACCGCTTGGAAAATTGATTGACTTAACAAGTATTTCGACGACAATCACGGCGAACGGAAAACGACAAGAATATTTTCGATACGGAAATAGTAACGTAACGACCACTCAATCAAAATAAGATGTATACCGATAAAATAATAATGGTTTTTTGTGTTTGGCGAATGCCTAAAAATATATAAAACAATCATCTTAAACTTACAAGTTTTATTTTATTTGGTCATTACATTTTACATGTTTTTATTGATCTCCTGTCATTGTAATTGCATTTTCGTGCTCGAGTTAAGAAATAAATTAAGTACCTGTTGATACAGTAGTAAAACTTTATTAGATGTGGCAACTTTTTATAGTCCCAATGATTAATAGGGTTTTGTGCGGTTTAGCTTTAATAGCCCTTCCTTTTATGTAGAGGAAATACAAGATGAAAAAGGCAAACCGCTTAAAATCACCTGTTAATATTGAGCGAATGTAAAAATGTCTTCAAGAGTATTATATAATGCTAAGTATTATCGTGTTGCATTCAAAAAGTTAGAGCAGAAATAAGGAACAAAGAAAATTGAAAATAATGTAAATAAGAAGGGTATCCTAGAAGGCATATAGATTCGTATTACAAAAAGAATGGTATAAAATTCAATTCCCTTTCGGAAGGAATTTTTCCTTTCAGAAAAGTATTAAATGTGGAAAAAAGAAAATTATAATACAAGAGAAATTAAAATGGCTACTTTAAGTTGATATTAATGATTATTTTAAAAAGTAAAATTTGCTCATTTAGCTTAATGACTTTTACTTTCTTATACGTAGTATAAGGAAGTATTGTGATGATGAAAATTTTCGACCTCGAGATTTTTGCAGATGTCCACGTTTTGAAGTCCCCTGATACCGAAAAAGTGGTTTTTAAAAAATGTCTCTGTGTCTCTGTGTGTCTGTGTGTGTCTGTGTGTGTGTCTCTGTGTGTGTGTGTGACCACGATAGCGGTCAAACCGCTGTAGATATCAATTCCAAATTTTGTATTTACGTGTATAATCTCCCTCTTGAGATCTGATTAGTTTTTCAGTAAAATCGGTATACCGGAAGTAGCAGTTTACTTCAGCGAAAAAATGGAATTTTGCCAATATTTCGTCAACTACTAAGTTTAAACAAATTTATAAAGAATTTATATATACTTAGAATTAAAATTGAGAATAATTTTATTTAAAAAGTTTTTCGAAATTCCTACCGGAAGTAGGTCTTTTACTCTTATCGAAAATCAGTTTTTTGCGAATATTTCGCAAGTCATGCTTTTTAGACAAGTATCTTACGAGTATAAAAGTATTTAAAACATAATTTTCAATATCTTTTGTATAAAAAAAAATTTCAAAATTCAGACCGGAAGTACCACTTTTACTCTTATCGAATAGCGATATTTTGCAAATATGTCGTAAGTTATGCATTCTATACATATTTATTAAGATTACCAAAGTATTTAAAACTGGATTTGCAATATTTTTTGTATATATGAAATTTCAAAATTTGGACCGGAAGTAGCACTTTTACTCTTAGCGAGGAGCACTTTTTTGATAATATCTTGCAAAGTATGCATTCTATAGCGATTTATTAAGAGGAAAGTACTTAGAATAGAATTTTAAATAAGTTTGGTATTAAAAATTCTTAAAATTATATAGTTTGAAACGCTCATACGTATAAGAAAGTCGTGTGGTGGCCACACCTCATTTTTTTAATATCTTCTAATATTAAGTAGTTTAAGAATAATCGTAAAGAGTATAGAAAGACAATAACTTATTCTCTATATTTAAAAATATCTTAATTTTATAGTGTTCTTTTGTTAATATACCGATTATTTGTACGGTTCGCCTCTGCTTAAGGACGGGTTTTAAAAATGAGGTGTGGCTACCACACGAATTTCTTATACGTATGATCGTTTCAAACTGTACAATTTTAAGAATTTTTTTAAACAAAAATTATTCAAAATCCTATTCTAAGTACTTTCATTCTCTTAATAAATTGCTATAGAATGCATACTTTGCAAGATATTCGAAAAAAAGTGCTACTGGTTAAGAGCAAAAGTGATACTTCCGGTCCGAATTTTGAAATTTCATGTATACAAAAAATTTTGCAAATCCAACTCTAAATACTTTTGTACTCTTAATAAATATATATAGAATGCATAATTTACGACATATTTGCAAAAAATCGCTATTCTGTAAGAGTAAAAGTGGTACTTCCGGTCCGAATTTTGAAATTTGTTTTATACAAAAGATATTTAAAATTATCATCTAAATACTTTTATACTCATAATGTACCTGCCTAGAAAGCATGACTTGCGAGATATTCGGAAAAAACTGATTTTCGATAAGAGTAAAAGACCTACTTCCGGTAGGTATTTAAAAAAAATTTTTTAAGACGATTTGTCTCAAATTTAATTTTGAGTATATTTGAATTCCTTCATTCCATCATTTGTTTAAACTTAGTAATTGACAAAATATTTGCAAAATTCGATTTCTTCACTGAAGTAAACTACTACTTCCGGTCTACCGATTTTACTGAAAAACTAATCAGATCTCAAGAGGGAGATTATATATGTAAATACAAAATTTGGAATAGATATCTACAGCGGTTTGACCGCTATCGTGGTCACACACAGACAGACACACATATTTTTTAAAAATAACTTTTTTGGTATCAGGGGACTTCAAAACGTGGATATCTGCAAAAATCTCGAGGTCGAACATTTTCGTCATGATAATACTTCCTTATACTACGTATAAGAAAGTAAAAAGCACGTAGCTCGTTGCGTTAGATGTGGCTATGGAAACCTAAAGTGACTTTATAACAATTATCATATCTTGAATAAAACCACAAAAATTTTGAATAGTTGTATAAGAATTATTTATAAATTACGTAAGATTTGCATTGGTTGAATGTGGACAACAGATGAAGCCTGCACCTATATTGCATTTACTACAACATTCTTATGCGTAAATCACACTGATGCAATTTCTTGCAACAATTCCAGTTTTATGAAAAGTTGCACGAAAATTCGCTATCATACTATGCAATTTGTTGCACCAATTTATCGCGTGTTCTCTTTTGGAGGGGGGTTCACACTGATGAAATTTCTTGCAGCGATTTATCGCATGTGAAAAGTTGCATGAACGTTGCAATGTTTAAGAGTTGCACGGCTGGTTCACACTGATCAGGAAGTACAAGCAATTTTTCACAAATTCAATTTTTTTTTTGTGGTACTATCAATATGAAATAATTATGTCAGCATTACTTTCAATGTATAGTGATGAATAATAATACATGTGCTTTGGTGCATTTCATAAGACAGGTTGGCAGCGTAAAAGTTACTAAAAAATCGCATGCTATTTCTTCAGAAATAGAACAAGCTCTAATACATGTAACTTTTCACATGCGATAAATTGCTGCAACAAATTGCATAGTGTGAAAGCAAATTTTCGTGCAACTTTTCATAAAATTGGAATTGCTGCAAGAAATTGCGTCAGTGTGAACCCCTCTTTTCTGAAGAAATTGTATGCGATTTTTTAGTAACTTTTACGCTGCCAACGTGTCTTATGAAATATACCAAAGAACATGTATTATTATTTATCACTATAAATTGAAAGTAATGATGACATATAATTATTTCATGTTGGTAGTACCACAAAAAAAATTGCATTTGTGAAAAATTGCTTGTTCTTCCTGATCAGTGTGAACTAGCCGAGCAACTCTTAAAAATTGCAACGTGCAACATTGCCTTTGCACAGATCGAAGTTGTTCGAGAGGTCTTTCTCCTATAACATTGCGCATATGATGAACCGGTTATCATTTAATTAAATTATAACCAGTGGCATTTCCTTTGTTTAAGAAGCGCATTTTTGACATATTCTTTGCCTTGCAGGTTTGATTCCTTTTGATTTGTTATTATTGTTTGATTATTATTATTTTTATTTTGTTGTTGATTTTCTTTTTGGCAATCTGTATTATATTTGATTTATATGCTACATAATATTATTTTTTTACAGCTGCATATTTTTCTATTATATATTTCATTTCCTGTTAGTTTAAGGGACAAATTTAAAATCAGCATTTCAGTAAGGAAATATTGCTGAATTTTTTTCCTTTTGGTACATAAGAGTTTTGTTTTTATTTGTTATATTACACAAGATTTATTTTTTATGTTTTATTGTATAAGTATATATATATCAATAAAACCTATTATTATTATTAAAACTTGCTCAATCATATCATTGTAATTCAGTGAGTTATTAGTGAAATATAATCTACCAATACTGTAAAGTTTTGTTGAAATCATTCTGTTCATTTTCTGCAGTTATTTTTATATTTTGCGGCGTTATTTTGTATTACACAAATAAATAATAAACTAAAATGACAACTAGGTTACAGAAAAACAAGACTAATAACAACTGTATGAAATTGGATCATTTAAACAAAACACTAAACAGTAGTTATATCCCTGTAATCGATGGCACAAAGGAAGACAAACGTTGAGATGAATTAGATGTTGTTAGTGACCCCCATAGCAAGCTTGCTAATCCTGAATATGAGTTGAAGGAATTAATAAATGAAAAAATTAAATCGCAAAATCAGGATTACAAGTCTTCAGGAAACAATGACGAAAAATAAAATCTCATGAAAAGGTTGTATCTGATATGGAGACTCATCCCGAATATTGTGTCATAACTGATACTGAATGCCAGACTGAGAAAAATCGAAGAACATCTAGTTTTGAAACACAAACAGAGAAGAATGAAGTGACTCCTGATTTGGACAAACATAATCCAAGAATTTTGCTAATCCTAATGTAAACACTCATGATAACAATTTACATCAAGTGATGAAGACGAGGGCTCTTACTGGTGACTCACAAGCGTGGAGGTGATAAAGAATTACTTGGATGATTTCTATGACATTACATATTTTGTAAAACCTAATGCAGCCAGTGCTTGGAAATTTATTGCAGCATTTCTATCTACTTGTGAGAGACTTTGGTAAGATTGACTTTATTTTGGTAATTCTAGAATGAACGATATTCTTCAGAAAGTGATATTTTCAAAAAATACTTTATGTAATTTCATAAATAGTATTAGTAATATAAATGTAATCTTGATTTTAATAAAAGTGTTTATGACTATAATATGCATTTTGCATAACACATGTCATAATTTTGGCAGCCTAAGTGTTAATTTTTTGGATATTAATGTGGAACTGAATGATCGCGATAAACATCCAGCCAGGTTTCATTTGGCAAACATGTGCAGA
This sequence comes from Amphimallon solstitiale, assembly GCA_963170755.1. Lineage (NCBI taxonomy): Eukaryota > Metazoa > Arthropoda > Insecta > Coleoptera > Scarabaeidae > Amphimallon > Amphimallon solstitiale. The sequence goes on along the minus strand of OY720681.1, from coordinate 106,540,415 downwards.
TAAAAATTGTTTAAACTTTTGTCACAATCAGTCACGTATTGTAACAATACTAAATTTAATGTGTCTGTTAATTGTTCAAATAATATTGTTCTAGTGGATAACAAATATTCGTTTCTTCTTTAATACCCATAACGAATCCTAGGGCATATAGGGCATGGATTTAAATATATTTAATTGTGGTAACGGCCATAGTAAATACATAGAAAGTTTTAGACCAGAATATTAGATGTTTAAATAATAAAATAGTAGTTATGTTGTCCTTCTACAATATGGACATATTGTCGGGACATTGGCGATCTGTTGATCAAATATTTGAAATTTCTTTGGCGGGATTTGCATATTATTGTCCCCCAATCTATAAACATGGAGGGCTATCATAGATAGTTTGTCGGTTTGTAGTGTAATAGAGTGTTGTGCAGTTGAGCTAATGTTAGCTAAAGTCCTCCAAATTTCAGTTTTGTTATTTTCCTAGATGGATTGTCATGAAAAGTAAATATCCTAAATGGGGAAAGGTAAAAATATTATGAGAGATATAAGCAAGTAATAACAAAAAACACACTTGGTATTGTTTCACAAATAAATATAATTAAATACTCGATGTACATTTCGCCTTGCGGCATCGTCAGGAGTTCTCGAGAAACTAAAGTAAAATTTAATATACTGTAACTACCTACTTCTAACAAAAATGTAAATAAAAATGTACAAAAATAGAAAATTATGAAAGGGTCATGGCTTATCTGGAAAGACCGTTTTTACAAGGCTAGGGTTTATTAGCGGTGAATTTATGAGTTCTGTTTGTTCATTAAGAACATTGCCTGGTTGTAAAAGTAAACTTACTTTTATAAAATAACCTTCTAGAACATTCATTTTTACTTTTATTTAAACTATACAGTACTTCTAAATTGTCTAATGAAAATTGATGTCCCGTGTCTAAAACATGGTTAGCTACACTTGAATTTTCGTAATTTAAGTGTAGCTAACCATGTTTTAGACACGGTACAGTACTTCTAAATTGTCTATTGAAAATTGATGTCCCGTGTGTAAAACATGGTTAGCTACACTTGAATTTTCATAATTTAAGTGTAGCTAACCATGTTTTAGACACGGGACATCAATTTTCATTAGACAATTTAGAAGTACTGTATAGTTTAAATAAAAGTAAAAAAATGAATGTTCTAGAAGGTTATTTTATAAAAGAAAATTTACTTTTACAACCAGGCAATGTTCTTAATGAACAAACAGAACTCATAAATTCACCGCTAATAAACCCTAGCCTTGTAAAAACGGTCTTTCCAGATAAGCCATGACCTTTTCATAATTTTCTATTTTTGTACATTTTTATTTACATTTTTGTTAGAAGTAGGTAGTTACAGTATATTAAATTTTACTTTAGTTTCTCGAGAACTCCTGACGATGCCGCAAGGCGAAATGTACATCGAGTATTTAGTTATATTTATTTGTAAAACAATACCAAGTGAGTTTTTTGTTATTACTTGCTTATATTTCGACATGTTTCACCAAGAGATTTCCACCACTTCATTTAATTATTTATTATGAGACACTTCAATATCGACTTCAGATCTAAATCGACACCTTTAAATTTACTTAAGGATCTCCTAAGTGCTGCAGGTCTATCGGAAATATTAACTGCTTCTACAAGACGACATCTACCTCTGGTATTGACAAATTCAATACGAATCTATCGCCAGATGACAATGAATATTCTTGAATTGAATGTTTCGGACCGTTTTTACAATATTTATGTTATTCATTATTGATAACTAAGGAATAACAAAATCATTTATAAATTTACAAAAAGATACAAATTCTTTTCGAATGAAAACGGTCGAGTTTACATTTCACGAATTATCGATCAACGAATCTTGCAATTTATTGGTAGATTATATTACCATACTGCTCAATAAATTGGTCGATTTATTGATCAATAAAACGAAAAATGAAAACCGGTTTTATGATTGCTACGATGCTTGATAGAATAGAATTAAGATCATCATTATGTATACAAACGCAACTGAAGAATTTGGGTGAGTTTGTGCTTTTTCAACAAATAAATCCTAGTCCAAGGGCTTTATCCCAGAATTTGTTCTTTTTGTTAAATTATTAATGAATATTCCTGTATCTTCTTGCACAAATGAAAGCGTTTTTAACACTGAAGAGACTGCTTTCTTACGTACGATCTACGATGGATCAAAAACAACTAAATAATGTTGCGATTTTGCACATATTCCATAAGTTGACTGACAAACTGGGCACTTATTGTGATGAATTTGTTAGAAGAAATGCTATCGTCCATAAGTTACTTTCTTCGAACAAATGTATTTGCAAGTTCCATGTTCGATCAATTGGCTCTCAAAACGTTCCGACCCTGGTTGTACAGCACGAAAGTTTCTGGAAAATGAATTTCTTGACTAGTTCACATTGATCCATTCGACAGTTTTACGATAAACCAGTTAAGTTCATTTGAGCTTAGTTATATACATATATATTTTTTCTTTAGACGTATCGACTACTTCTTCTTACATGTGTATATTGTGCATGTATAAACAATTTTTATGCCAGTAGTAGTATTAGTAATTGTATTATTGTTATTAATTTTTATGTGTCTGATGACGATGCTGTTTTTATCATTTACCATCTGTTCAAATGTTTTTTTCGACGACACATTTCTGCTAGCACATTTAATATCAATGTCGTTGACTGAGGTCAAATTCAAAGTAAGTTAAATACATTTGGCGATGTATCGTTCTTTATCTAATGGTGCGTTTACACGTGCATGGATTGAGTGGCCCCAGTTCCAACGCCAGTTTAATTGTAATCTACCGATATACCGATTTAGCACTTCATCTACCGATTTCTAGGATTTCTAAAATATCAGGTATTTAAGAATAAAAGAGATCAAGGGAGGTATTTTCTTTATTAAATAGTAAATGGAGGAATTTTTACATCATTTCTATTTAAAAAATTATTAATGATAAGATTTCAATACTGTAAATATGAACGGCTTACATATTGCTATCTTAGTGTGGAAGATTTTGTTTAGATTTTTATATAGAAACGTGTAGGAAAATTATTTAAAAAATTCCATTAAAAGGAAATATAATGTAATTATTTAATTTTATTGATCCTAGCATTTTAAAACATTGTTCAATAACTTCTATTACTGAAGTGGCCCTTTTATATCCTAACTTAATAAATGATAATTACAAGCACTTGACTCTGAGCGGCGGTTATTGAGAAATATTGACGAAATTCAGTCATTTCCAGATAATGCTGTAGAATTTTGACGAAAAGTCAAGAAATTGAAGCTAGGTGATGAGTCTTTAATGTTTAATGTTTTAAGTTCTTTTGCTTTTAACATACTAACTTTTTCACACTCCTCGGCTAATGTAGAAAGAGTATTCTCTTCCATAAACTTAATGACGACCATGCAACGCAACATATTAAAAACAGAATTTATAACAGGATTGGTACAAACTAAGCAGTAGGTATATAGGAAATAATAGTTGCTACAATTTTCCTGTTGATCAAAAATTATTGACTCATATGAACAAATAAAATTTGTATACTTCATCAAGCGAAAATTAGTTCATTTGGTGTTGAGATTTTTATTTTTTGCATTTGTTTTTTTAATAAAAATTACTTTTTCTGTAACAATTTTTGCCTTTATATTTCCAACCTACGGATTTTTCCCGATATTTACTGATTTTTTACCGTCGGTTCTACCGACTTTTGGATTTATAGGTTGGCAACACTGCTGGCATACCAGTAGTGTGCCAGTAGCGATTGGCGTCACTGAATCCATGCACGTGTAAACGCACCATAAATCATTCTTTGCACAATTTTTAATTCACTTAATAATTGGTAATGCTATTAACAATAAGCTTATGTTTACAGTAATACATTTCACTTTCAAACTGTTTTACTTCAGAAATAAATTCACGAGTAATCTGGTTTATGTTGCTGTTATTTTGATCTGCATTATTAATGATATATTGATATGCCGTTTTGAGTTTTTACAGGGAGGTTGTGGGATCATAATTTAATCTCAACTTTTAGTTTGTCCGTGTCAGGTAAATGTAATCAATAATAAATATTGGGATTACATAATAAAAATAAAAAAATTAAATTGCAAATTTGATCTTCTCAATGAAACAGATATCCATGTAACACGTTTAATCATACTCTTATTAATAGATCATAAATTTTCGCCGATGAAGTTAAGTTATTTCAGCAGGCCGTAAAGAATATTTAAATGTTTATTGACAAAATAATTTCTCTGATACAGGAAGTGTATAATAGAATGTGTATATTTCAATCGTGTGTGGCATTCAAAACACGCATTGTTGAAGTTTAAATTTTACACTGAATGATTTTACTTTAGACTGAGGAGGATTTCAAATTTATACGTTGAAATTTGAACAAGCTAATATGTTTAATAATATAAGTAATTTATTAATGAAAAAGACCAGCTTGCATTACTGACACGAGATAAAGAAGATTGACATACATTCACACAATGATGTTAGGACAAGTGTTCGATGTTTTATTCAGGGAGTTGAATAAAACATGAAATGTATGTAACAGGAGAAAATAATAAAAAAAGATTTTCTATCAAAATTATGATAAATGAAAGATTTTATAAATTTTAGATTCTATACTTAGATGAATATGAATATTATGTTTATTGGAGAAAATTCTTATGGTTTCTAAATATACAGGGTTATGATAAAGTAACGCACAAAATTCATAAAACGTACAATGTTCATTTTTGAAAAAAAAATGCAACACGTCAAACAGTTTATTTTATTCCGCGTCTTTTAACATAAGTCAAAAAAATAAAACGTCAAATTTGTTAAAGTTATGACGTCATCAATATTTTTTTTAAATATGAAGCTTGTTTTTTTTTACTTTATTTGATAAAGCTTGTTTCTCTGCATTATAAAGAAATAATTGAAGTAGGGGTCACATAAGAAAAAACTAAAAAAAAAACGAATTAGATATGAAATGACTCGTATAACTCCGCAGATGATCGAAGACTCTGTAAATCAGGTCTACCATCGTCTTGGCCTATGTCAGATAATGAACGGGACACAGTTTGAACAATTCCTGTAAGAAATCGTTTTGGTTTAATGGACTGTTTAGTTAATTTAAATGTTATTACTATAATAAAGTTTATTTTGTTTTTTATTAATTCTCTCAGTTTTTTCTTATGTGACCCCTACTTCAATTATTTCTTTATAATGCAGAAAACAAGCTTTATCAAATGAAGTAAAAAAAAACCAAGCTTCATATTAAAAAAAATATTGATGACGTCATAATTTTGACAAATTTGAAGTTTTATTTTTTTGACTTATATTAAAATACCCGGAATAAAATAAACTGTTTGACGTGTTTTTGCATTTTTTTCAAAAATGAACATTGTACGTTTTATGAATTTTGTGCGTTACTTTATCATAACCCTGTATTTTAGAATTATATAATACTTTCAGTTATAAACATCAACATATATTAGTATTATTAGTATTTTAAGGTTTGTGTGTTTTGTTTCATTTTTACTTTCTTATACGTAGTATAAGGAAGTATTGTGATGATGAAAATTTTCGAGATCGAGATTTTTGCAGATGTCCACGTTTTGAAGTCTCCTGATAAAAAGTGGTTTTTAAAAAATGTCTGTCTGTCTGTGTGTCTGTGTGTGACCACGATAGCGATCAAACCGCTATAGCTACCTATTCCAAATTTTGCATTTAGTAGTATAATCTCCCTTTTGAGAACTGATTAGATTTTCAGTAAAATCGGCAGTTTAGACAAATTTATAAAGAATTAATATGTACTTAAAATTGAAATTGTGAACAATTTTATTAAAAAAGTTTTTCGAAATTCCTACCGGAAGTAGATCTTTTACTCTTATCGAAAATCAGTTTTTTGCAAATATTTTGCAAGTCATGCTTTTTAGACAGGTACGCTACGAATATAAAAGCATTTAGAACTTAATTTTCAATAACATTTGTATTAAAAAATTTCAAAATTCGGACCGGAAGTATCACTTTTACTCTTATCGAATAGCGATTTTTTGCCAATATGTCGTAAATTATGCATTCTATAAATATTTGTCAAGAGTACAAAAATATTTAGTTGGTTTTGAAATATTTTTTGTATAAATGAAATTTCAAAATTCGGACCGGAAGTAACACTTTTACTCTTAGCGAGTAGCACTTTCCTTCGAGTATCTCGCAAAGTATGCATTCTATAGCGATTTATTAAGAGAATGAAAATACTTATAATAGGACGTTTATTAACCTGTATAAGTCTGTCAGGCCGAGAATTTATGGCGCCTACCTCGTATGTCTATGGTAATTATAATTTAGTCCACAAAGATAGAATTTTGCACTATCGATCACTTTGACTTTAGCTTTTGTCATTCTGTACTGCCTATAATATTTCAAAGCTAAGTCTCAGTTTAAATACTGTTATTATTTATAGAAACAATATAATTCTCTTAGTTATTGTGGAGCAAGAAACATAATTTAAAATTCGTTTTACAGCATACACGGATTAAGTATTTCAGTATTTACCATGCCCGAAAACACACAAATTCATAAGTTTAACTTGTTAACCCTTCTGACATATTTAAAAGTAAAGAAGCAACCTGAAGGCCCTTTGTTATACATTGCAGCAGTGCATAAGGTAAAACAATGCAAAAATATTTGCATTTCATTGTACACATCTTGTGCTTTGTATATTATCAAATGCTTTAAAGATTTCATTAGGTTATGTATGCAGATGTAAACGATGCTAGGTCATGAATCCTCAATTACTTTATGTATATTGTGATATACGTAATATGTATACGGGAATTAAATATGTTACATGAAAACCGAGTTCTTTAAAAAAGAACTCGGTTTTCATGTAAAGTGTTACAATCTAAAGATCCCAGGTAACGTAATAGAGATTAAACTATATCTAGACAATTAAATCGTAATAGTAAAGAATGACCACAAGTAATAAACAAAAACTCATAAAATTTGAAAATGCTCAGATCATATTTACAAATTTTGTAATGTATTTAGATAATGTTGTATCGGCTTTGGATTATTAAACTTTAGCTAGAAAAGATTAAAAGCATTTAAAACTTGCCGCAGATAATAAAAATAAAATAAATTTAAATTAAGAAATATTGTCAGATTTCTACTTAATCTAATTGATGACTGTTCGTTGTATAATAAGTATTATTATCTACACAGAAGTTTTAGAGAACGACGAACATGTAGTAGATAGAGTTGAAAATTGTAGGGATATTTTATTAATACGGATTATTAAAATATTGCAAGTTTGAAAAGTTGATGAAAACCATTCCTTGATGACAGCAATCGAGTTGTCAAACTTTACTTAGATTTGTGTGATGAGTTAATCATGCAGAAAGTTACAAATTAGCAATTTATATCCAGGATTAATTTAAGGTGGAATTTAAATGAACGCTTGACGCATGTATAACTCTGGGTGTCCAATTATAGTTTGACGGTAACTTTGTAACTGGCACTCATATGAACAATTCTAAATTATATCTTTTAAATTTGGATTTATCCGTTGTTGATTATTATAATTTAGTTATGTAAAAAAAACTAGATACAGCCGTAATTAGTGAGCGAATTATAGTAAAATAAAGATACAGGAAAGCTAGGAGGTTCTCCCAAATTGCTTAATATTTTCATTTCGCCTGTCTAATTAGCCACTAATGAGACATTTATACATATTTTCTCTCTCACCTTATTAATATATGACAGATTTAGGTATGATTAACGTTTAGAATATTGTTCTATTGTTATCAGTAAATATGACGAAATTTATAGCATGGGCGTAGATTACATCGTGATTCTTCTTGTAGTTTTGCATAAGGCAAAATGAAAGTAATATATTTTCCTAGACGTGAGACAAATTATTCCTATTCTATTCTCGGCATTTCTTAAACCAATATGTGTTTTTTATACATTTTTGAAGCGGAATACACAATTTCCTTAATCTCTCTTTACTTACAATAATAATAATAATAGTAATAATACATTTATTTTATTTCTATGTTATTTTCCATTACTTAGCTACTGCCTTTGCATTTAACATACTTTTTATGAAAGTTTATATTAATAGCAACATATATAAAACATAAAAAGAACGTAAACAGGTAATAATATAAAGAAGCCAATTATCTTGATTATATATTCTACATTATAAATTTCTTGGTAATGTAGGTAACTTACTCTCTATCTTTCTTAACGAAAAATTTTCAATCCTAAACACCTTACGAAAATTTTGAATATTCTCAATCACTGACTTCTATCAGTGACTAAGAATGTCTCATATTTTTGTAAATTGTCTAAGAAAAAAAGAGGAGGATGTAGAGTCAGTTATAGTAAACTTTAAAATTCGTGTTATTCTGGCTATATAATCAAGGATTTGGGTTGGGACTAGCTTACTACCTGTATTTTCAATAAATTTGAATAATGTCTTCAGATCTAGCTGCACGTAGACAGTGTTATAAGTGATAGCCAATCGAATATTTGATATCATTCTAGTTTTTGATTCGGATACAGATGATGTGTTGCGCTCCAAGAGGGAACAGCCAAACTCTCGCAATTTATTGACCATTATACGTTAGAATACTAAATATCCTATTACTTCGCTATTTCATCATTTTCCAATTTTCTTCTTCCTTCCATTCACTCCTCTTCCTTCATTACTCTGCTCGCAAATTCGTGAATTGCTCTGGTCAGGGCACGTATTCCCACCGTTTTTCCTCATTCTTTCGCCACCTCTCCGACATATGTCAAAAATTATTTCTTGGCTTGGACTCTATTCTGGCATGTAGCATGGTACTCCGTCTGAAGAGGAAGTAGAGGCTTTCCCTTCAGACTGGCATATACCGCCACTTTCTCTTAGATTGAAACGTTTATAGTAAATCTTGAAGTAAGCATGTATATTTATTAATATTGAGACGATGGAAGTGATACTTCCCTTTTATTTTCTTATACGTTGTATAAGGAAGTATTGTGATGATGAAAATTTTCGACCTCGAGATTTTTGCTGATGTCCACGTTTTGAAGTCCCCTGATACCGAAAAGTAGTTTTTAAAATTTTTTTGTGTGGATGTGTGTCTGTCTGTCTCTGTGTGTGTCCCCACGATAGCGGTCAAACCGCTATAGGTATCAATTCCAAATTTTATATTTACGAATTTAATCTTTCTCTTGAGATCTGATTAGATTTTCAGTAAATCGGCAGACCGGAAGTAGTAGTTTACTTCAGTGAAAAAATCGAATTTTGCCAATTATTCGTCAACTTCTAAGTTTAAACAATTTTTTAAACAATTCATATATACTCAAAATTAAATTTGAGAAGAATTTTATTAAAAAAGTTTTTCCAAATTCCTACTGGAAGTAGGTGTTTTACTCTCATCAAAAATCAGTTTTTTTGCGGAAGTAACACTTTTACTCTTATCGAATAACGATTTTTGCAAATATTTCGAAAATTATGCATTCTATATATATTTATCAAGAGTATAAAAGTATTTAGAGTTGGATTTGGACTATTTTTTGCATAAATGAAAATTCAAAATTCGGACCGGAAGTAATACTTTTACTCTTAGCGAGTAGCATTTTTTTGCAAATATCTTACAAAATATGCATTCTGTAGAGATTTATTAACAGACTAGAGGTACTTAGAATAAGATTTTAAATAATTATTGAATAAAAAAATATTCAAAATTTGGACCTGAAGTAACACATTTACTCACATACTTATTTTTTTAAAAGGATAGAAGTATTTAAAACTTAGTTTAGAACAACTTTGCATAATTTGAAAGGCATATATGTATAAGAAAGTCGTGTGGTGCCCACACCTCATTTTTTTTTCTTGACCTTGGAATACAGCGGCTAGACATTCCGATTTGAATAAGTTAGTTATATTACCCTTATTCAAGTAACGGACGATGTTTTACAATAGACCGATTATTGGGAAATGTTATCTTTCGAGTTTTTCCGAAATGTAGTAAAAAATATCAACTGCATATAAATCTAGCAAAAAGGCTAGCTATTGAAATGGGTCCAAAAAGTGTACGCTTAATTTGATATTGCAAGTTTCTGCAAAATTCACGAAGTCGAAGTAGTGTTAAAAACTGCATAATATTGATTCTTCGTTGCGCTTTCATCAGGTACATCGCAATTAAGTACAAAAGCAATAATCCCACTAAAGTCAATTTGTATCAACATCTCTTTCACGACACGAGATCTCGCCTTTGTAAGGGTCTTGTGTGCTATCTCACTTTAACTGCTGCTGTATAGTTTACTGTTTGTGTATAACAAATGAGACTTAGAGAGAGTGAAAAATAGTTACATGAGATGATTCACGGTATTCGAGATAGAAAGTGTTTTGCAAGAACATAGAGAGACTAGTAACTTGCACGTGCCTAATACATCTCTTATACAAGTTCTCTTATTTCTAGATACTATAAATGAAAACCATGTTACTTGTGTAATAAAATAAGATATACATTTAATTAATTAAGTATCAAGTTTTATAAACCTAATTCTGGGACACGCACTATATTTATACTACTTCATGTCTCACGTTTATAGTTTATTTTTAACGTACTATTAAAATTATTTTTGACGTATCTAATTTAAGCCATTTTTTTTGATTATATACCAAAAAAGAAATATAAGTTATATATATAAGATATACCTACATTATATTTCTCTTTTGGTAATTTGATTAATAATTGCAGAATATACTGATTTTAGCACTGATAATTATTTAAATGGGTAAATTTTTAATTTTTTCAAAATTATCCACGGCTGAGGTTCGAACCAACGACCTCTCTATCTCTAGTCGGTTGCGCTACCATTGCGGGTATCAGAGGTCGTTTCTTTAAATCGTAATGAATTATATCAAGTAACAGATAGATATATGTAGTATCGGCAGACCGACGTATATACAATATTTTAAATTACTTTAAAATTAGTTTTTCTCAGAGTTACTTTTTTACACCAAGTATATAGTAGTATATGAACATACAAGTTAAATAAGAAATTATATACTAGGTTAAGTATGCAAAATGCCTTGCTAGTATTTTATAGTATTTTTGTTATTTGAAGTTATTATTAAAGAATTTTAGAGGTTTAGATTTACTGATGTTGGTTGCACTTATTTTAACCTCAAACTTTATAAAATTTTGCCTGTCTTGATTATCATGTCATTGTAAGTTTATGATGTAGGTATACTGATTTATAGAAAAATATAATGACACATTAACAGATAACTATAAAATATTTACAATGGGATTTATAGTTATCTGTTAATGTGTCATTATATTTTTCTATATATAATAGAGTTGTTCTCGAATTCTAATAATTTAGAATTTGTTACCACTTGAAAAAGCTACAGTGTAGCGAAACAGCTGTTGTGTTTTTTAATTAAATATAGTGTAAATCTGAACCAAGTGTTTGTGTTTTTTATTTCTATTATACTGATTTAAGTAATAAATTATAAATGTCTATTATTTTTTCTTCATTAAAATGTCTTATTATTCGTTCAATTTTTTTTCACGTGTTTGGTGTTTGTTACTGTCAAACTATATTTATAATTTAAAATGAAATGGTTTCTTATTACACTTATCACCAATTTCAAACAAAATATGATAGTTTATAAAGTAATACATTATATAATCAAAAGAGATTTCATAAACTGAACTTTATAGAAGGGAAATAGAAAGAAGTATATTTAATAATTTTTTTGTAAGTAAATTTGATTTTGTTTGATAAATGAACGAATAAACTATCTTTTGTTTAGCCTTGTTAATAATAGATCATGTTTGATTAATTTTATAGTACCTAAGTTATAATAGTATTAAAAAAATTAGTATTTGATATGACAAATTGGAATAATGTCTTTAACGAAAAATAAGATATTGATAAGTTCTTTTTATAAATTATTATTGAACCCAGAAATATATTAGATTATTATTAAAAGAATTATTATGGACATTATGGTGATAGAGTAGTAGTTTCTTTGTGTTTTTATTCACTCCGTGGTGAATGCAGAGAAGATTCAAATTGGGGTTCACAACAATCTGGTAATAATAAATCATGACTAATAAACGACCCCATTATTGACTTATGCGCTTTTAAAGCCAACCGCAAAAAATAATTAAAAAAATTCTATGTACTTGGTTCTTTAAAAAACATGCCGCAAGCGGCTCATTTTCGGTACTTAACTTCATGGTTGGGCGCGCTCGTTTAAATTGATACAATGTGCATATTTTGCTTTGGAATTTTGTTAAACTGTCAATAGTTAGTATTCGATCAAAAGTGTGAGAGTAACGGCATATCCGAGATTGATCATACCGCGCCCATTCCCGTCACGATGACGAAGATATTAGAAGGAAGAGAACTTTTTTGATAAAATTGTCTCACGAGCTAGTTTTATCTCATATCGTTTGAAGAAGTAGACACTGTTGGTTTGCATCATGACCTTGTACAGGACTCAGCAAATATAGACCGCTAAATGTATCTAATTAGAAGAGGACAACGTGTAAAATAAAAATCAAAGTAGAACAAAAAGAAAAAAAAAATGTATGTAATGTAAAACATTGCAAAATGAGGTGTGGAGTTTCTTATACTTATCTGTATTCTGACATGTGTATAGGTACAGAAACTTTAAATTTTGTATTTCTAAATATAAGAAACTTCTGAGTAAAAGTGTTACTTCTGGTCTGAATTTTGAATTTTTTTTAGAAAAAAAATATACCAAATCCAGTTCAAAGTACTTATACCTATTCTCTTAATAAATCTTTATAAAAACAAATATTTGCAAAAAAAACTGCTATTTGATAACTTACTTCCGTTACGAATGCTCAATTTCTTAATATACAAAAATTGTTCCAACTCGAGCTTTCAATACTTTTGTATTTTAGATAATCTGTATAGAATGCATAATTTGCGAGGTATTTCCAAAAAAAAAACATTTTCCGGTAAGACAAAAAGTCCTACTTTCGGTAAGAATTTCGAAAAAATTTTATAAAAACTTTCTAAAATTCGATTTTTAATACATTTATAATCTTTAGGAATTTGTCTAAACTTAGTAGTTGACAAGATAGTGCTAAATTTAGATTTTTTTACTAAACTACTACTTCCGGTCTACCGATTTGATTGAAAATCTAATTATGTAGATCTTCAGAGGAAGATTTATATAAACTTTGGTATTGATACCTGAAGTCGTCAAACACACAGAGAGACAAACATATAGACACACACACACAAAGAGAGAGACAAAAACACTTTCTCGGTATCTAGGGTACATCAAAACGTGGTCATCTGCAAAAATCTCGAAGTCGAAAATTTTTATTATCACAATACTTCCTTATATTACCAAGGTTCCAGTTTTGTTGATGCATATTGAATCTTTCTGTTCAAAATGTAGGGAATTTTTAAGGAATTAACAGCATCGGAAGGAAGCTGAGAACAATAATTGACTGATAACTATTTTTGTAAATACATTTTGTCTTTATTTTTTCCGAAACAAAATGCAAAAGGAAAAATCCCTTACCACAAAAAATATATAAAAAAAAATCTATATACGTATTTCGACAACTAAGTTGCCATCTTCAGTAGAAATCTGTATAAAACAATGAAGAGTGTAGGATAACACTCCAGTGTGTCCATTAGTAAGTTGGTGAAGAGCATATCTTCTAAGGTTACACCAAAATAAAAATACTACGATGAACACTCTTTTTTGTTTTATACAGATTTCTACTGAAGATGGGAACTTAGTTGCCGAAATGCGTATATAGATTTTTTTATATATTTTTTGTGGTAAGGGATTTTTCCTTTTGCATTTTGTTTCAGATTTTTAACCACAGTCTCCACCCATCATTGGTTTTATTTTTTGAAGAGTTCAGGTTTTCTAAAGAAAAATATCATTCTGTTATTTCATTTTAATATACCTTTGTCGCATTTTTTCATGTTCTAATGCTTTTCTTCATTTTTTTCGTAATATAATTAACTTTCCAATGTAAATAAATAATCTATTAAAAAAGTACTACCAGGAAACTAACATTTTAGTAGCGTTTGCAAAAATTCTCTCGTATGAAACTTATATTTTCATATACTATTATCTATGTGACTATATAGTATTGTAGATATATAGTATATAAACCAGATTTTTTGTAGTTATTTTCTTTTTTCCTAATTTCTAATAAATCTCATGTTTTATTACTATATTAAAACAATTGGATTCTATTGCATGTATAAATGATTAAGATTTAATTTTAGAACATGAACCAAATCATTTGCAATTATCAGAAATTAACTTGTTAAGCTATATTTAGGTTAGCGTGATGAGTTAATCAAGTATAAAGTTACAGTAATTTAGATCTAGAATTGATTTGAGATTAAATTTAAACACGATAAATAAATTTATGTAACTCTAGGTATATAATATTAGCTGTTTTGGTCTTTTACTATACATAAATACATAATTACTGTCAACAGCCAAAATAGAAGTGGAACAGTAAATTATAGAGTCACGAATACTGATGAAAATAATGTAAATATCATTTGTTACGCATTATTTATATCCACTTGACTTAATAAATAGTTTAGGTGGATGCGCATATTTACGTTTTGGATCCGTTTTACTTGAATACCCCATTAAATAATTCTGAATCTGAAGTGCATAATATGCAGGGTATTATATTTAGCTAAATCATTAACCTACTGATTCTGCATGAAAATAAATTGTTTGTTCTACATAGTAATGAGCTTTATTCCCAATCCATTTGTTCTGGTAAATAATGGATGGTTTCCAGTAATTTCAGTGATTCAGCTACGCTTTAAATTTAATATTTAACTGGCCCATCATCACCGATAATTTTCCACAAATAAAATTATAATAATTGTTAAAAGCGACTTTTGTTTCGTATACCTGGTTTTGGCGCTGTTGCCTTAAACGTGGGCGCGATCATTACTAAATAACAACCACCGGACTCCTTCCACTATTTGCCAGATTCTCCACCTCGGCGACAATCAATCCCAGCTTAAGCCGTTTTTTTTCTCTCGCTTGCGTACGTCAGTGTTGGTCGTCTATTAACCCCACATGTTGGTAACACTGCGGGAAACGCGTAAATCACGCTCTTCGAAGCACGACACAAAAACGACTGTTTGCCCGCCGATGCAACAACCACCAGCATGCGCCGCGACGCCAGCGTCTAGATTTAGATCTTCCGTTGCCGTGTGACCGACTAAATTTGACGAAATGACTAAACACCGATGTTTTCTCAATGAATACGATGATTTAACGTAACGCACATGAAAATAAATGTAAATAGAGACATTATACACACGCGCGCGCCAACATATTCACAGAAGAAGACCTACATATTTTCCTTTTTAGTTATTTCGTTAAAAAAAGAAGTAATCTATAAGTAGACAATGTTCGTACAGGTCAACGGTTGAATTGTGTAAATATTTATTTTTAATTCTGTTTATGCATAAAGAATAAAAGACAATGCATAAACTGTTACATTATTAATCATTCAAAATAAAGTTATTTTTTTAAAATGGAATTTTTAATTTGTAAATTTGAAGGTTTAAGACAAGTATTCAAGTTTCATATACATACAATAACTTCACGTAGTTTCGCTATAAACTTCTGTCGTTAACTTCAAAGTGATGAGGAATCGGTAAATTTGAAAATCTAATTTCGGAAGCTGTTAGCATAAAAGCCATTACGAAATTGACAGTTAAGTAAACGTATATGCGTTTTATTAAATAGTCGCTTGTAATTATCGTAGGTATTATTATTTTCTTATTCGTAGTATAAGGAAGTATTTTGTTGACTAAATTTTCTACCTCGAAATTTTTGCATTTTCCTGATTCTAAAAAAAATGATTTTTAAAAACCTTCCTCTCTCCTTCTTTCTGTGCCTCTCTCTCTCTATCTATGTGTGTGTGTGTGTGTGTTACCACAATAGCTCAAACGGCAAAAGCTATCAATACCAAATTTTACATTTACGAGTTTAATCTTACTCTTGACATCTGATTAGATTTTCAGAGAAATCGCTAGATCAGATGTACACTAGTTTATACTTAGACAAATTTCTATAGTATACAAAAATACTTAGAATTGAATTGGAGAACGAATTTATAAAAAAAAATTTTTAGTCTTATTGAAAAACTGTTTTTTTTTTTACGAATATCTAGCAAGTCATGCTTTCTAGACAAATATATTGGGAGTATAAAAGAATTTAAAGATTAATTTAAAATAATTTTAATCTCAACAAAAGAATACAAAATTCGCACCGGAAGTAGTACATTTACGCTTATCTAACAGCAGTTTTTACTTTCCTATACGTAGTATAAGGAAATATTGTGATGATGAAAATTTTCGACCTCGAGATGTCTGCAGAAAATTGGGGGATTCTTTCAGTGTGTACAGAAGTTCCAAGCACTCTTTTAATCTCCTAAACGGAATTGCATAACTCTCACAATATTGTAAAGCGTTTTTTTCCAGGTAAACATAAGATATATTTAATTATGATAAATTATTTAAGAAGCTGAATAATAACAACTAATGCGTAGTAACTCACTATAAAAACACGTACATACGTGGTAATAGTTATACGTCCTCTTAGATAGTGTAAGTGGAGGAAGCAAACAAATACAACAATTACAGTTAGGAACTAGCTTACTTCAAGAAAATAACGAGTTCAAGAGGGTATTTTCATATGCTATACCGTGGGGTCATATAAAACTTGCATTTTTACTTTCTTATACGTAGTATAAGGAAGTATTGTGATGATGAAAATTTTCTACCTCGAGATTTTTGTGGATGTCCACGTTTTGAAGTCCCCTGATACCGAAAAAGTGGTTTTTAAAAAATGTCTCTGTGTGTGTCTGTGTGTGTGCCTGTGTGTGGCCACGATAGCGATCAAACCGCTGTAGATATCAATTCCAAATTTTGTATTTACGTGTACAATTTCCCTCTTGAGATCTGATTAGTTTAGAAGTAGCAGTTTACTTCAGCGAAAAAATCGAATTTTGCCAATATTTCGTCAACTACTAAGTTTAAACAAAATTATAAAGAATTCATATGTACTTAAAATTAAAATTGAGAACAATTTTATTTAAAAAGTTTTTCGAAATTCCTACCGGAAGTAGGTCTTTTACTCCTATCGAAAATTAGTTTTTTGCGAATATTTCGCAAATCATGCTTTTTAGACAGGTACGTTACGGGTATAAAAGTATTTAAAACATGATTTTCGATACCTTTTGTATAAGAAAAATTTCAAAATTAAGACCGGAAGTACCACTTTTACTCTTGTCGAATAACGTTTTTTTGCAAATATGTCGTAAGTTATGCATTCTATGTATATTTATCAAGAGTACCAAAGTATTTTGTGCTAGATTTGCAATATTTTTTGTATATATGAAATTTCAAAATTCAGACCGGAAGTAACCCTTTTACTCTTAGGGAGTAGCACTTTTTTTCGAATATCTAGCAAAGTATGTATTCTATAGCGATTTATTAAGAGTATAGAAGTACTTAGAATAGGATTTTGAAAAATTTTTGTGTAAAAAAATTCTTAAAAAAAATAAATCTAACGTAAAGTAGTGTATTTATTGAAAATATTTGTGATTATTTTAGATAAAGAAAGTGTAGGAATGTACCTATTCAGATACCTATACTGCATATTTTAAAGTTAAATGTGTGTCATCCTCTTTGATGTTTATCTTTTTTTTTGCATATTATATTAAT
Organism: Amphimallon solstitiale; assembly: GCA_963170755.1. Lineage (NCBI taxonomy): Eukaryota > Metazoa > Arthropoda > Insecta > Coleoptera > Scarabaeidae > Amphimallon > Amphimallon solstitiale. Next base: position 106,522,596 of record OY720681.1, on the reverse strand, counting down.
ACACTGCTATATAGGAAATTCTAGTAATAATTTAATTTAAAGGGTTACCAACGTGTTTATTTTTTTAATGATCATCACTTTGCTATCTATAAGTTTTGCTGGTGGTTAGGTTTGAAAGTATTTTATCGGAAATCATTGTATATAGATATACGAATACCAATTCTGAATTAATATCGTTTAATTTACTGATATTTCCTGCAAAGTGTCTTAGAATCATGTAAGTTAACTGTTAAATTCAACTCTTGTGGTCTTACTACATGCACAGCAAACCACGCCGTACATTTAGGGTAACAAATATAGGTTAGTATTAGGCAGGCTATACAGCTGAAAAGTTTCGAAATTATAGGTACTGCCTTGAATGCTAGGCATTTCACTGATTTAGGAAAGGCAACAAATAGAACAAGTGAGGTTACGAAAAGAATAAAATATTGAAAATGACCAAAATAAGAATGAAAAGCTAAAATTGTTAAATGGAGACAATTGGTATAATGTGCCGAGATTGAAAAACAAACAAGTATTAAGAAGTTCAATATCCAATGGTGGACGCAAGAAATAAAAGTTGTTGACATGCTATTTCCAATTAAACTGATTCAGGAAATTTCGTCTATTTTTAAAACGAATTAATTCACAGTAAATAAACTTGTTAGAAGATCTCGTAAAATAGGCTAATCATTTTGGTAAAAGTTAATTTTGTTTTTAGCATTCGCAATTAGGGGAAAGCCCTAATTATTCATTTGTTTGGAAATCCAGTAGTATATTCATATCAAACAGGAAACACTATTTAGAATCATTTACCGACAACCAAATATACAGGGTTAGTTTGAAATAACGTCATTAAAAAAGGGGATGAAAGAAAAATATGAGTAATGGCCGTACAAAGAAAAATCGTCCAATATGCACTGTGACGACAAATTGATTTTTCTTTCCTCGAGTCCGAACCTGTCGCAGTTAATATACAAACATAATAATTTTCACATAGAGGAATTTAAGATTAATATACTTCTATTTAAAGAAAAATAACTTGGTAATGCAGCGAGGCTGTCGACCATCTCCACATAAAGGCGTGCTATTCACACAAAAAAAAAAACATTGCCATAGAAAATCTTTTCAATTGCCATTCATTCTCAAAGGTTGTAAATATTTGCATTTTATCGTTTTTTATGGAAGAACCTTAAACTGGAATTACTAGTGGTACTTACGTAAATGCATATAGGATAAACAAAGTTATGGACTGACTAACAACATTTTGGCCCTAAAAATTTAGACATTTTTGATGAGTTACAAATATATTTCTTTTTTTTATTTTTAGGTAGACATTTATATGTATTCTTCAGATTCGCATAGCCTGGTACGTATTTAGCGGTAACCCTGTATATATTGTAAATACATGGTTATAAGACAACAATTGCAAGAGACGTGGTCAGTATTAATATTTTTATTTATGTACGTATTTGCAAACATATACGATATGCGTTTGTAGTGGTGAAATAATGAGAAAGTATTTCATTAAAGAATGCCGAACAAGTTTTGCAAGACAATAAAAATCTTATTTTTTAATAGCTAAATTAAATTACGAATTATTTAAATAATATTTGTTGACCTTTGATTGTGAAGGAAACGGCATTCCTAAAAATAGAAGTTGCATAACATCTATTTTAATTTTCACAAAGCATATGCATTTATTTATTTCGTTCTCTTCAATATATATATATAATTTTTAAGTTTCTGCTTACGCAAGCAATACGATTTACAACATAATACATTTAAATGTAGTATAAACTCAGTGCGAATATACTTAAATAATTATATAATTTTCTTGATAAAGAGTAAAAATACACTGAATAAATTGAAGTAAATTGTTATAATATTTATTTTATAGCTATTTTCAATAAATTGTATTTCAAGTAACCATCTTTTTTGTTTTTAATTGAACAGGTACATTCGTTTATGTTTATGGTTATCGCCAAATTCCAAATCGCAATAAAGTTTACTTTCAGACCTTTTCATTTACAAATACATTTAGCAAATATTTAGAACTTATATTACGATAAGTGCACCACTGTATTTATTTACTTGTTGGCTATTCTTGTCAAAAAAAATTAATGACTAAAATCAGAAGTTTAATTAAAATGATATTGTACTCTGAAACTAAAATCTGGAAAAATAGCAAAATAATTCCATATTTGGATAAATTTTCTATAAAGCAGCCTTTTATTCGCAAAATTATTTATTCAATGCTGAAAAGAAATATTTCCCAGAGGTTTTCCTTTTGCATGACTGACAAACAAAAGTCTAGGTATTTAAAAGGCTTCATCTTTATATATATACCGTATGTGTCAATTTTCAATGGGTATAGGGATTCAATGTTTACGTGCGATTTATACGTATACAAATAATACGTGGCAACGTGTCACCCCTACTGTCCGTCACCAATCACGGCAACAATCGACATCACAACGATTTTCTCCGAGCTCCCCACCAGATTTTATATTCAATCTTTAGCTGCGAACACGTTGCGATCTAGTCTGCAATAAAAGCCGTCTTATTACTGGAACGGGAAACATCAAATGGCCGCCGCGATCTCCTGATCTAGTAGTTTATTATTATTTTCAGGATCCTTTTTTATTTACCTTATTTTTAATTTTATTAGTATTACGCTTTTGTTTGTGTCATGCAGCGTGAACGCAGCATAATAATTCTCTGCATTTACTGAAAGGAAAAAGAAAAACAAATCCTTGCAACTCGTAAATATTATTTCTGAACGCATTGCAAACACCCAAGTCAGTGGTCCAACAGTTACTGCTAACTTGAGCGTGTATCGGTCGCGCTGGCATTGGAGAGGAATTGCATGAATTAATCGCCTATGGCTAATGAAAATTGACACATGCTGTATATATATAATCGTTCGTGCGGTCTAAACTTTATTCAGTAACTTTTTAATGACTGAACCAATTTTCTTCATATTCCCAGACAATATTTTTATTGTCAATGCGTGGAAAATAGATTATTAAAACATTCGATAGGTAGCGCTGAAGTCAAGTTATTAACAAATTCTATATTTATGGACCAATATGACTCATATTCACAATACATGTTCGTTTAGTGACAATAAAGAAAATCACAAAATCTGCACATGATAGGTGGCGCTGTGGTCGAACTATTAATAAATTTTATACTTATAAACAGAAATGATTTATATGTACATACACAATATGTTTGTCTAGTCAACAAAATTGTTTTGGTACATGGTGCCGTTCGATAGATGGCGCTATTTTTTTTGGTGAATTTGAATTTTGATATACAAACATCTTTATTAATTTCGACATAGGCCATTTTTGGTTCCCCATGGTTAATCCATAAATTATTATGAAAACCATGCGTTTTGCTAGAATTTTCGTAAGAAATGGTTGGTCATTATGGGCGGAGTCATAATTAGCAATTTCTACTATATTTCTAACCAATATTAAATGTTTATCAAAGATTGTATAAAGAACGTATAGAAAGTATATTACATGCATTGTAAGTAAGGAAGCTTCTCTGCTATATCATACTCAGTGCACACTGATATTGAAAAGTGTGATGTGAAAATAATCATTATTAAACTCTAATTAAATTTTAGCTATTTCACATAAAGCAGCGTAGAAATACTAAGAAGTAAAAACGAATGGCAGTACATGGAATAATTATAGAATGAAGCGAACTGTTAATTTTAGTACTTATAGTGATTCGCATTATCTGTCAAATTTAAAATTTTTTCCAAAAAAAATTCAAAATTGGGGTTATTTCTCAAAATATCGAAAAAAGTTATTAGAAAAAGTTTTTCTAAAAACAATTTTTAGCCTATACACAAAATTTCAGCTGCATAAGATAATTTGAATTTTTTGCCAATTTTTTTGTAAATTGCACCACTGTTGCGAAATAACACAACGCAACTTACATAAAACTTCTTAGTTTTAACAATGCTTTATTCCAGACACATTTTCTTTAAGGCAGCGCCATTTTTAATGTGTGTTTTTCTACAAAATCCAAATAGGGCTATTAAAATTTGGTCACATGTGATGCAAAGTTTATTTGTTTTTGACCCTGTATAAGGTAACTTCATAAAATAACTATTTTTAAAAATGTAGTTTGTGTCTAAAAGTAATACACGTTAATATTAAGAAAATAGTTTAATTGAAAAGTCAAATTTTCTAATAAAATAATCATAATACATTATAAAAATGAAACGCATTTAAAATTCCACCTTTTCAATTAATAACAATATGTATTTTTGGTATTTGAATATTAAATTAAACATAATTTGAAAAACCTAAAAATTAAAATTACATTTCTGTGTGCCTCCCATTGCGTTCAATACAAACAATTGTTCTTCTTGATACATCTTTAATGGAGTTTCTGATACTAAGGGGCCTTATTTCTAAAATACAGTTTCGAATCACCGTTTCCAAATGATCAACATTACGGAAAGGTTTTTCTTTGTAAACTTTTTGTTTTAGGTAACCCCACAAGAAAAAATCAAGTGGGGTTAAATCCGGAGACCTAGCCGGCCAGTATTGCTCCACATTACGCCCAATTACTTTGACCCTAAATATTTCCAAGAGGCGTTCTTCAACCCGTCTTGTAGTATGGATGGGAGCACCCTCATACTGGTACCACAAATTATGCCTTATTTCAATAGGCATATTGTCCAAAACTTCAATGATCTCGGTGTTAAGGAAGCGTAGGTATTCTTCAGAATTTAAATTGCCTCTAAAAAAATAAGGCCCAACAACTTGATCGTTTAAAATACCGCACCACACATTAGTTTTAAAGGAATACTGGTCCTTGCATTCTATTATAAAATTTGGATTTTCTTGAGCCCACCATCTACAATTTTGAGAGCTAACAACGCCGTTTGAAGTGAAAGTGGCCTCGTCGGTCCATAAAACGTGAAACGGAAAGGACACATTTTCTTCTTTTTCCCCCGGGTACCAAAAAGAGAATCCCAAACGTATGTCAAAATCTTGTTCCTTAAGAATATTTATAAATTTAGGTTTATACGGCTTAAATTTATTTTTGTGCAAAATATTCCTTACACTCTCTCTTTGAACGTCAGTTCTGCGAGAAACATGTCTAATACTAGTTTGACCATGTTCCACAATATCTAGGCAAACATTTAATTGGACTTCTTCACTATGTTTTATAGGATTGTGAGGTTTTTTAAATGAACTTTCCACGGATCCAGTTGATTTAAATTTCACCATAATCCTACTCACAGTAGATTGATGCACATTTTTGCCTGGATGCCTTTCATTAAAAATGTTGGCCGCTACACGATGACTTGTGTTTTCACCACATATTAATACAATTTCAATTCTTTCCTGTACAGTTAACATTTTTTTATTTAATACGCAATATTAATTAAAAGCCACTATGACAAACAGAAAGCGATTTGACTGTCATTAATAAAGCAAGTTGATCTTTTTTATCATTTGTTTTGCGGCCAACTTGTGTTTGGTGCATCATCGTAAGGTACAAACTAGTTAATTTTTTGGAAACTGAACTTAAATAATAAAAGACTATTTTTACTTTTTATAACATAGCTCCATAATAAATTTTAATAAAGGGGTTGAAACTAGTTAAACTTACGTAAAGTTAAACGAACATTTATTTTCCACTTAATGCAGACTTTACTTGTGACGCTGTGTACTTGTCTGTATTAATATTAATGTGTATTACTTTTAGACACAAACTACATTTTCAAAAATAGTTATTTTATGAAGGTACCTTATACAGGGTCAAAAACAAATAAACTTTGCATCACATGTGACCAAATTTTAATAGCCCTATTTGGATTTTGTAGAAAAACACACATTGAATATGGCGCTGCCTTAAAGAAAATGTGTCTGGAATAAAGCATTGTTAAAACTAAGAAGTTTTATGTAGGTTGCGTTGTCTTATTTCGCAACAGTGGTGCAATTTACAAAATATTGGCAAAATATCTAAATTACCTTATGCATATGGGCTAAAAATTGTTTTTAGAAAAACTTTTTCTGATAACTTTTTTCGATATTTTGAGAAATAACCTCACTTTTGAATTTTTTTTGGAAAAAAATTTAAATTTGACAGATAATGCGAATCACGTGACTATTATTTTTTTGGTTAATTTTCAGCTTGATCGAAGCAGAAATTGATGCCAAACTCAAATTTAGAATAAATCTATTAATAAAAAAAAATCCCATATGATGCGGACTTCACTGGTCACACTGTATATGTTAACAACGGATTGAATTATTTAGAAGTCAGAACTGTATATTTTTAATTCTTAAATATCGCCATTTGATAATAGAAAACAGGTGCAATATTTGCCCTAAGAAAATGATGAATTTATATTTCTTTATCAGCAATTCATTTGCGTTATTTTCAATATATACAAGTCCGCAGACTTTCGAGTCGTAAGTGCCCTCATTAGTACAGATCAATAATGCTGTTTCATGGAATCTGTAGACCATTTAATTATGTCGTCTTAAGAAGTGATTCAATTGTCAACCATGTTTCGTAAATATAATGGGGTTGCTCATTAGTGCGTCAAAGTTCAATATAGGCGTTATCAAATAGTACTGAAGAAATTTATTTTATAAAAAATGACACAGTAACAAAAAACACACATTTTGAAAGTAATTTGAATTATACAGGGTGATGCGTTAAAATGGCACACATTCGAATTTTTTTTTTAATTGAAACAGCCTGTATATCTTTTGTTTTTCCTTATCTGCTTTAATTTGTGTTTTCATCGATATCTGGGGTTTTGGTTTTGGATGACGTATTGTTGAGTTATTAACGAAAATTATAAAAAAAATGGTCGCGACAATGTTTACCATAATAATTCTTTGCGGTGGTATTACGATTATCTAAGACAAAATTATTCAGTTAGTATGCAGCCAAGGGATGTGTTGAACCTACAAAATAATCAAACATTCATTTTATTATACAGGGTGTTTGTTACGATGCAATCAATTTGGCTATCGTCAAAGAGCGTTTACTGATTTTTTTCAAATGGAACACCCCGTATATTATCAAATTTTTGAAATAATGCGCTAATTGCGCTGAATTCTTTTTAATAATGTTCTATACCCAAACCCAATGATTTCGGAGTTATTTTTAATTTTTCATTACAAACCGCTAAATTATTTGTATATATAATTTTCATTAATAACTCAGCAATGCCTCATCCAAAACCAAAACCCCAGATATCGATGAAAACACAAATTAAAGTAGATAAGAAAAAATAAAAGATATACAGGGGGTTTCATTTAAAAAAAAATCGAATGTGTGCCATTTTAACGCATCACCCTGTATAATTCAAATTATTTTCAAAGTGTGTGTTTTTTGTTACTGTGCCACTTTGTATAAAATAAATTTCTTCAGTACTATTTAATAACGCCTATATTGGACTTTGATGCAACCTTGTTTATAAATATAAGGCCAACTAGTAGTTAGATTTATCTAACTACTAGTTTAAACTGCGTAATGTAAAGTCTCAGCTTATGATTTCAATAAATGTCGCGAAGCGCAAAATATATCGAATCTGCGTCATTCTCCTTGATATTGTATTCCCCGTGTTTTCTACTATCGGCCAAAATGTTAACTGTACCTCGTTAATGTATTATTATTATCGACGTACGTGTCGATACACGTGAATATGTCCAGATTCACATACGCTAAATATAAGTCGTATGATTCGATACATAATTCATAAGCTTAGATCGTTTAATTATGGAAGGACTTATAATTAATCCCGGCTATATTTATAGTACTGCAATAATATAGTTTATATGCCTTAAGTAATTACTGCTTTTTCTTTGAACATTAGTTTTTATAATTCTTTATTTTGTTACATTAAAACTTTAAAGAGACCTTATTTTTTTTTATTAATAATTTTTCCTACAGTACAGTATATCCTGGACTTTCGATGAGTAACCACACTAACATTACGTAATTAATATTTCTCTAAAACCAACGACTGTTTACAATCACTCTCTGTGCGTCTGTGACAATTTAAACGCCAAAACTCATTTGTGACAATTTGCTGCCCAACACAATAACGATTCTTGACAATATTGATGAATATAATTGGCCGTGTTCTGAATTACAATGCTATCGTAGAAATAATTGAAATTACTTCCCGATATGAAATATGTTTTCTTTAAAGAAAATCTCTTTTTGGTTCGTGACATTTAAACATAATTTCTTTTAGAATCGAAAAGTATTTCCAAGATTCAAGTTACCCATTTAATACGAACATACAAAATCTCTGGTGCAAATATATTTAAAAAAAAATGTAGAATAAAAAATGTAGAATATTTCATCCCTGTTTTGTGCAAACTTTGTGGACGCTCTATATATATACGCGCAGCCATGACTAAAACAAATCATTATTTATTTTAATGAGTACATTCTCTGCTATTACTACCGTATAGCACTAACCTAATTACATCGGTGATGGTAGTAGAAAATTAATTAAAATAAATAATAACATACCAATAAATAAAGTACTTTGCATGTATGCCAATCATGATTTGTTTGTAAAGTACATATTATTTCGATTTTATGATTACCTGTTTAAACAGAGGCAGTACCGCCTATATTTTATCTATATGCACAAGTTTACTTTAATAAAACTTTTTAAACTAGATAAGTAAATTATGTTATATTATATGTTATATTAATGTATTGAAAAAATGAATTTCTTAGGTAAACCTAAACCTTTTGATGGGACTGCATAAGTAATACCGATTGCCTTATGCTTATTTGCTTACATTTTACTTTATACATGACTGATTTTACATTCTATATTGTCATAATATCAACAGCTCTTCTCGTAATTCTTTTAATTACATTATTGCATCGTTATTATTTTGATAATTACATTAATTGAACAGTTTATGGTAAACCTAAACCTTTTAATGGAACTGCATAAGTAATACCCATTGTCCTATGCTTATTGTTTACATTTTCATTCATACATATTTGATTTACATTCTGTATTTGTCAATGTATTTCTAAATAACAACCAGTTGTCATATTGTTATTACTTTAATTTTAATATATTTTTTTAATGTTATATTATACCTATATATTATACAACACCTACTGTTTCAGTAAATACTCAATCTTCTTCTGAAGATAAAAGTAACAAGAATATAATAAATATGATATAAATGCATTGCAAATATGAAAATAATAAACAATAAGATAATAATTATGTAATTAATTTGTTTGTATTTGTTGTGCACTTATTGTAATATTACAATATAAACAATGTTAGTCTCACTCTCACATAATCACGCCACATATGTTAAACATGGCGATTAAAAAAAAGCATTCTACATGATGATAAGCACATTGAAGCATAATAATATGATTTAATTGTAATAATTATATGGAATGAAACAAAACAATCAGAACATGTTTAAAAATATATTTTCATAAACGTCTGTTACATTTCCTTCATTAAAATCGTACATATATAATATCACGTGAACAACAATTTTAATGTTTATTAAAACACAAATACAATATCATATATAGTCAGTGTAAATTATATTTTAGAGAGACAATGTTCCTGTCTTAAAAGTAAGAATCTTAGAAAATTAATTTTTGTTCATGTTTGGTACGAGATGACTAGACGAAATTTGCACAAATAGTAAATGGTGATTATACAGGATGCATTGTATTATTGAAGTGGATAATGATAGAGAGACAGGCAAAGTGTGCAAGGTCACAAACCTCTATTAAATAGAAAACCGTGAGCCAAAGTAAGAGCTGAGTCAATCTCATGTAGTAGAGACCCATTATTCCTGTGCCTGTTCCTACTCAGAACTCTATTTATCCTTCTAGCGTCCTTGCATTTTCTTGCATAACCTGTGTAGTTATAATGCCATGCACGCGTGAAAGCATTTTTTAAAATTAAAAAATATATAACTGGAGGATTTTCCGACTTACGTAATAATAAAAAAAATCTGCAATACATAATCAGCATATTGTTCGTAAAATTTGATAAAACAAATCTGATAAGCTGATATTTACAATATATTGTAGCAAATGTAATCTTATCCAGATCCTTTAGCTTTAGCATACAATTCTCTATAAGCAGTAAATCAACACATATATAACTTATACACGTCAAATACGACTATTTAGAGATTTTAAATTATTTTTTATATAGCTTAACAATTGCATATAAATAAAAGCAACAAACAAACAAAAACGTGCACAAAAAAAACAACAATAAATACTCAACGTAGCAATGAACAAAGTCACATTTTCTATTTGTCATACAAGCACATAAAACATACGAATATGTATAACGCGGATTAGTATTGCACTAGAACTCCAAATTGTTTGTTAAAACATTCAATAAATCACACAACATCCACTGTAACTCCAAACGTTTCGTCCACAACTCACCATCTTCAGTGTCGTTATCGAGGGCATCTGCCGCTTGCCTGGTGATATCGACGAACTCCTTCAAGTGTTTGGGTAATTTCTTCGCTGCGCTGACGTTATCTCCATCCATCACCAAAACCGGTTCAAGATCTTCACCGTCGGATTTTTCTATGCTTGTGTAGTCACCACTGTCTTCTGAATTTAGACCATATTTTATTTTGCGTTGTTTCACTTTATTCATAAATTCGTCTTCGATCCCTTGAACGTGGATCACGTCCAATTTTTCCTTACTTTCCTGCGGCTGATTCTGATGCGAACTGATTTTTATAACTTTATTCTGTTGACGGTCCTGCCTTTCGGCAACCTGACGCATATACTCGTTATACATTTGCTGCCTGAAGTGTTCTGTCGCGGGAGTCGCTTTAGATATATGCTTGCTCTTTTCAATCTGAAGTTCGTCATTGTGTATAGCGATGTCCTCTTTTTTGGATATGTGGTATTTACTCGTATCAAATTCCTGCTTATTAGTTAATTCAGAAGCTAATTTACGTTTCTCCTCCTCCAGTTTTTCCATTTCTTGTTGAATCTCTTTCTCCTTCTGTATGAGGTATTGCATTTGCTGTATATAGAATTCCTGGGGTAGTGATTGCCTCCGTTTCTTGTCGCTTTCATGGCCTCTGATTATATTTCTTGCGGCAGTGTCATTCATTTGACCGAACAAATTTATATTCGAATCGCTTACGCTTTTATCTCTCGCTAACTGTAACCATTCTGAAAGATTTCTTGCATCCAATCGCGCTTTCTCTTGGCCCTTGTTTTCATCTAAAGAATTACTACGCGGAAGTGTTTTTTGTTTTTCCTCGTAATAAAGATAATTGTTGTGGTCTTCGCTTTTAACACTTGTTGATGCGACACTTTTACTTGCCGGACTACTTGATTCTCGGATTATTGCCAAAAGTCTATTACTCATCTCTCCTTCGGTACTCTGTGATTCATCCGCTTCTGTAATATTTTCGTGATAACCGCGCCTTTGCATGAACTTGTTGTGCAAATCTAGCAGTGTATTGGCTTCGTCCGGTACTTGTTTCGTAGTTTCCAAGAAAGTTTTCTGTGTGGGCGACAGGCACACGACTAACTGGGGATCGTCTTCCGTTGGCATGCCCACCCATTTTTCGCGTTTGTCTTTCGATTGCTCTGGCATTTTTTTATTTTGTTCTTTCACTGAAAGAAGGTCAAAAGAACTGTTAGTAGTTGAATTTTGAGAGTGTGTTAGTACTCTATTTTCTGTCAATGTCAAAGCGGGTGGATTATTATTATTATTATGATTACTGAGGTGTTTGACATGCGTTTGAGATGACAAATTGTTAGTTAATTCCTCTAAACTTTTAGACACATATGCCAATTCTTCGAGCATATCACGACCAAACGGCAACGACATTAATTTCTTTAAACACAATTCCTTGAGTGTATAAACATGAATACAAATCTGGTCATCCTCTTTATACATAGTTGTGCATAACGATGTCCCTCTACTGCTGCTTTCTTCACTACATTCCGAAGGAACTGAAGGACTGATGACGTTAATTCGTTGTATTGGTTTCGCCACATCCTCTTGGAATTCACACAGGCTCAAGCAATGAATTTTCTGTTGCAATTCCGTCGGTAAATATTTGAATCGGGTGTCGTTCAATAATTTTTGAAGACCACTGTATTTTCCATTAGATATTAAATACATTGAGTGTTCGATAAAATCGGATACGTCATCTGAATTGCATAAAATGCCATTTTTCGGCGAGACGTCGTCTGGTGTTGGCGGAGGTGTTAATTGAGATGAAGGTATTGATTTTAAAGCGTCATTTTCATCTCGAGGAGATGTAACATCATCTTCGATATCAGCATAATCAGCAGATTCATCAACATCACTACTTGTCTCACTACCAGAACTGTCTAAATAAACAATTTCAACACCAGAACTGCTTTCCGCGGCGATGCTGGTTGTGCAAGTATCTGATATAACTGGAGTCTCTATGTTATCGGTTTCGGTTAAAACAGTTCTTTTAGTCATACGCGCATAATTTTCGTAATGGTGTTCTGTTTCACTGTTCACATTTTCACTTTTTAAACGCGCAGCCTTTCTTTCTCTTTGTTCCTTGTCACTGTGATCACTTTCTTCGTTGATCACGTCCAGGAAACGCGGATGCTGATAAACAGGTAGAAAGTACTGTGCTAATTCTTCACGTTTTTTTGCCCGTCTCGCTCTGATAGATTCGGCACTTTGCCTTTCTTGAGTCTTCTTTGCAGCTTCTTCCGGTGAACTGACCAAATCTAACCCTTCCAGAAAGAATCTTAGACTGGATTCGTCTTCGGGTGAAATTACTTTGGATGGTAATTTTTCCTCCAATTTCAATGATTCCGTAGTCATGGTGTGCACATTTTCTTTAACAGTCTCTTTGATAATCAAATCTTTAGTTTCTTCCCATTCTACGTCTTCGGAATCGGCTTCGACTACGATTGCGTTACACTGACCTTGAGATTTATCCTCCGTTTCGCTCGATTCAGATAATTCTTGTATTTTGATGGCGTCATCATCGTCCAGGCTTTTGCTTTTGGTCACGACACTTTTTTTTGTCTTTTTCACAACAGTTATCGGAGATTCAACTCGATACGTCGCCTCAGCAACGATATTTTCGGTCACTGTTTTAATTTCCGCTTTGAATTCGTCGGCGTTTTTGCATAATCTTTCAGAATTAGTTACAGGAGCACTTATATCAACATTAGCGGTGTTACTATCACTGCCGCCGTTCGGCTTTTTCGTTTTCTTTTTGCTGTTCGACCGTCGCCGCCTTTTAGACCTTGAATTTTCTGTCACGTTATCTGCCATTGTGCAGTGGTAATGGTTCTGTTGTTGTAGATCGTCGGCGCTGTTGTAGTCGCGGTCTATATTAGTTGTAGCGGTATCGTCTTCGAGAACGATGGCTCTCGTAAGAACACCTATTGTGTGAACAACACGACGGTTACAGGAAGCACAGGTGGTGACCGGCTCAAAAACAAAGGAAGTAGAAGCCGCGCAGTGATGTTATTTGAGCGTTTCTCCTTTGATGTTTATTTTATTAGTTGAATGGCGTTAGTAGTATTGCAAAACAGCACTCCGTATTAAACACACAGGGAAGAAACAGACTGAATGAAATAATGGCGAAAGGAAATAGGAAGAAGTAGTAGTTAGTTGATCGATTAATATTGACGTGCACGCGGTGTCCGAAAACGGACAAACACGCGCGCTTACTCAACGGGTTTTATAATGCTACTGATGCTATTATGTTTTACTAAAATGGATTTAGATAGACACAGGCATATATGTATATATGTGTACACGGCAGAGGGCAATCTAATCTGGCAATATGAGACTATCTTACTGCTGTTCCCCTCTCATTCATTACGTACGACAGCAATAATCTTGTGATGAACATTATCATCATTAGGTTGTTGTTATTTGTTATTAATGCACTATTATGATTATAGTCTACCTCGACAAGTATTTATATAACACGATAAGAGGCAATGTTCTACGCGAGATATACACAGTTATTTAAAATATGAAAATTAGTGATTTGTTGTTATTAATAGTAATTTTAAGAAGAAATGATCAATTGAAATGTAATTTTTATCTACATTTGAGAATACTTAATTCTTTTCCTTCAATCACTTTTGAATTACGTCATAATGTAAGTTTTTTTAAATTAAAAAATGTTAATTTTATGCTGCCATTCGATATTATAACAGTACTACTTAATAATTTTCTTTTTACATGAAGTATTTAAGAAACGTTTTTAATAGTAGGTATACTGACACCAGCTTGAAAGTTTACGACTCTTAATTTCTCTGAATCTCCTAGTGTGAAATAGCATTCCAAGAAAATTTAATACCCTTTATTTTTAAACTTCAAATTTTTTACTGTAGGTATATAGTATGTGATGAATAGTAAATTTTAATGTAACTAATGCGTACTAGTACCAATAACGAACTTATCATTTACACATATCTTTATTGAATAATAAAGTTATTTGGATACTGAAACAAAACAAGAATTTAGAATGAGGGCGGATCTGAATTATTTTAATATTTTGTCCATGTTCCACTGGCGTCGATGTAATCTGGAGTCAGTTCTTACCATGCCTCCTCAATACTTTCCCAAAGTCCATCTCGATTGGGGCTCTAACATTATTTCTGTACAAACGTTTTGTTATTTATCTCCAAACATTCTCAATAGGGTTAAGGTCAGGACTCTTTGATGGGGAACAACATTAATGTTGGTCGTAAGCCACTCAAGCACAACGTTGGAGATATGAATTGGAGAGTTGTCTTGCTGAAAAAGCTGCGCCAGGAGCCAAACAACTGATCCAAGCCCACACATGCACTAAAAATCTACTACTTCAGAACGTTGGCGTTATATACCGTTCTTCATAGCGCATATTTGCAGGTCTGTATGCACGTACCGGGCCGTCGTGGGATGACTTGAACATCAGGAAAGATAACGCGATACCAGAAATCGAATTTAATCTCTCCTGTTTATGATGTGGCTCTAACGCAAACTTTTTGGAAGCAGAATAATTTTTCAGCCCAAAATCTCGAATACGTTGCATGCTGTTGAAATGGAACCCGAAAAATCAGTTTGGTATGTCGCTTCCACCGCCGTTCCTAAGAGGTTTCTATGAATCCAATTTACCAATGAAGTGTTCCAACCTTGAAATTTTTTTCACTCCTCCACCACCTATGCTAGATCAATTCCTTGGTCAATCTTCTGCATTAATTTTAAAATGCAGGTTTTACTAACATGCAGATCATCTGCCACCGCTTGCACGCGCCAGCCGTTTTCCAGCAAAGCTGTTGCTCTTATTTTTTGAGTTTTACTCAGACGGTGCATGATATTTAATATATATGATATTTAGAAAAATAATCTAGATATTGTAATGATTTTATAACAACAATAACAAGTCAGTGTGACAACTGAGATTTAGAAGTAGGAATAGTGGATAAAGCCTACTTTACACCAGGTTATGAAAATTTTCAGCAATCGTTAACTTTCAACCGGGTGGTAGTGTACAGCTATGACATACAACATTATTTGTAATAGGTTATTTGTCAAAATCTTATCAGCACAAACAAATAAATTAGTAACTAGATTGAATTAAGTATTTGAATAGTCTTCCATTTATAATTTAACAATGAGCCAATCGACTCACAAAACCTCCAGAATAATTCTCTAAAAATTGACCGGAAATTTCTTGTATCGCTTTTAAAATTTGAATGCCATATATAGGGCTTTTCTAAACTAGGATGATTAGGTACCCCCAAACACACAAAATAAGGGTTGAAATCAGGCGAATCGGTTAGCCACGTAATGTTTCCTCACCTCCCAATCTATCTGTTTAGAAAAATGTTATCCAGACCATGAAACAAAATGACAAACATTTAAACCACATTGTGGCGAGGCAAAAACTCGATAAAAATATTGTATTTTATATGAAAAAAATAAATACAATACGCTTTGGAGAATGTTGCCATCTTATTACCAATTAGCGATTATTGTAATAAAACATATCAGACTTGTCTAGGCTTTTAGTATCTATTAGCAAGTTGCTCTAAGTTCATACTTTGCATATATGATCCCCAATTAACCATATAAGTTTCAGTTCCTATTTTTTTTTATTTCTGAGAAAATGGCATCTGTAAAGTTTAATTAGTCTTTTGGATTCGTATATAAAGTTTCTGCAATCTATTTCATGTGATGTGCAGAGTTTGAACCACTGTGCGTCATCTTGCAGAAACCAGATGTTGTTATTGGGGTGGCGTTCGTTGTTTTCAAGTGGCTAGAAGGTAACACAAGTATGAGTAATTGATTTTGCAATAACTGCAAATACAGGGCCGAAGTTAAATTGCTATAGATGAAAAAAAACGGGTAATATGATCCCCTTGAAAGCTAATCCAAACATTAACCCTTTGGAGATACTGCGTTTGGTGCTGCCAAAATCAAAAAGAATTTTCTAATGACAAGTATCTGCAGTTTTGTCTGTTTATTTCATGAGTAAGGGAAAAGCAGTTTCGCCAGGAAAAAGAATATTGTTTACGTACATAATTTTCATTATTTCACATTTGACATTTCTTCATGTGTTTGTTGTCTATTATAAAAATCGTCTTCGACAACTCGTATACAAGTTTTACCTTTTATAAGGTATATACTATACATTTTTGAAAAAGACGACCAATGAATGTGAAATATTGAAATTAGCCGCTAATTGATTGGTAATAAATGGGGATCTTCAGATACAGCAAATCAAATATTCATTTCTTTATTATTACTTTTTATTTTTCCTGCTCTAGGTCTACAACTCCTTGGCAAATATTTAACACTACCTGTTTGTTCCAAACGATTGAGGGTTTTACCACCATGGAATTTAGAAATTGAATTTCTATTTGGTTGAGTATTATTAAATAAATTACAAACGTCTTGTAAATTTCTGCATCTATCTCGATGAACCTATTATGCTGGGTTATTATTTCAATTCTTTACTTAAGCTGCCCATTGCTAATAATAATATTGCATATAATTTTACTTGCGTCACTGTCAAAATACAATTCAAACACTTTAATCTACTAATGATTTGTCTTACTCATAAGATTTTGTAGATAACCTTATTACAAATAATATTTATTAAATAAGTTATCTTTTTTTTGCAATAAAAAGTATAAAAACAGATTAAAAAATTATTTAAATACTATTTAAGAGAAGAAAATGTGGATGTTAGCAAAGAAGTAATATTTTCCAATTTAAAAACGTCATTTAATGACGTATTTCACAAGGAAAAGAAGAAAAAATATACAGTATTTTTAAATGTAGATGAAAATTACATAAAAAGCTGTTGTATTGACTGTTATTTTCTAAAAAATATATTAAGGGCAATAAATCACCTTCTCCATATTTTTAACCCTTATAATATCGGATTTTTGTTTGACACCTTACACGTCTGGGGTTCTCAGTGACCCCCATAGTATTATAAGGGTTAAATAACCTAGTATACACTACGAGTAAAGCATGGCGTAAACACCATAAAATGAAATATTGATTTGTAAGGGAATTCTAAAAACAGTTTATCTTTTATTTTAAGTTTTGAATATACAGTGTGGTTTATGCACACAGTATTGTTTGTAAATAGGAGTTTATATTTTTAGTTATGGTTTTAATATTCATACATTTAATAGTCGAAGTAATTGTATAACATTTTTGTCAGCCCTCTTAAGATAGTTCTTGAAAAAAGTAATTAATTCAAATATTGGTTTTAACAAAATAAAAAAAAAAATATTACCTAAAAATTAGATAGCCTATTTCTAAACTCCTGTAGTACTTTGTACATAGTTTCTGGTATTAATATCGTCAATTATTATTGCCACTGATCTGGGCTCTCTTTCTGCACTGCACTACAAATATCTTCATGAAAATAAATCCAGAGGTGTTAAATTGATAAGTCTGGCAACCATTCCACTGCACCTTTTCTACCAAACCACCGATTATAAAAAATGTAATTTAGGTATACTTGGACCAGTCTTTAGTAATCTGGCCGTTCGCCATCTTGTTGATATCATAATGTATTGTAACTGTAATTTCAATCATTATTCTTATAAATATTTTCTTAGTACTCTCTTTTAGTTTGATTTACAATTTTCCGCTTTTAATTTATATTTTCTATTTTTTTAGAAATATCGACGAAATTTCGAACGATTTTACTTAAAGAATTTTCTCTACATTGTGAATCTATATGGCGCAGTACTGGAATGAATAAGATGATTGCAGACGACAAAACTTTATTTTCAAGAAAGAAGCAATATTCTTTTAAGAGGAAGGCTTCTATGGTTGTCGTTGCTTATTTCTTGGTTCCTCAGTTATCGTTTTTATTTTTGCTATCGACGATTACTCCACTATTCCAAGGAACATCATCAAGCATGCTTTAGGCATCCCAGAAGCAGCAACAATGCTGAAGATGTCTGTTGGGATAGTGTGCCAAACGTCGACAGCAGAAGTAGCGATGAATACTTATCTCACACATGAACGGTATCATATGAACTAAGAGTATACTGTTTTCTTCTGCTTAAAAAGCATTACTACAATGAAAATCAAAATACTGATTTTTGGTGTGAAAGATCATTTTTCTCAAAAATGTCCTTAAGGAGGGTGTCAAAATATTAAAAGACTAACTTCGACAAGTAAATGCGATATCAAGATATACACTAAATGATATTTAATTTAAAAGAAATATTATTCATATGATTTACATAAATAAACCTGTATGTTCAAAAATATCAGAAGATAAGACTAATTTAAGATAAAAATTGAGGTGTTTTTGGAATTATCCTAAACATCAAATTTTAACATTTCGTCGAATTTATTCGTGACTTTCTAGTCGTAGTGTATGTAGTGTTGTGTAATTGAATTATGTACAGGGTGCAGTTTAATAAAGGTTGACCTAATTAACACGTACCTTTATAAACAAGGAAGTGAAACAGTTCGGTATATCGATTTTTCTCGTTTCTGGCGTATTAGTTTGACTGGGATTAGATTATGTGCGAGCTGGAAGAGAGACGAACTTGGAAAAAAAGTAATTGGAGAGATTCCTTTTACGAACATTACCTTCCGTGTAAATTTTATTAATCGTGCGATAAACATTCGGTACATCAACCGCAATAGTTAATGAAATAAAACACTTTTGATTTAGTATCGACAATTTATGATACGGAAAAGTCAAGCGATATCGCTGACTACCCTACTGATAAAGAAATGTTATTTTCTTCTGTTTTTTATAATTAAAATTTCTTGCTTTATATATTAATATAATCATTATCCGTCCGATTTTTCATTGCAAATACATATTTCGTGTATATTTATACTCAATAATTCAAAATATTCATCCTTTAAAAGTTATTTTGACATTTAAAATTGATATTTTAAAATGTAATTTTGATTCAAATGTCAAGAACATCACATTTGAATACATTCCTGCAAAAACTTATATTTCTAATGTGTATATATTAGAATGTAAATCTATTTCATATTAAACTAACATAACCTTTACTTACCAATTTCTCTATTATTAATGAATTATTTTATTTTCAACATAAACCGATGCCATTTTCAACAAAAAAATATAATTTAAGTTGCAGGTTTCCACGCTTGTCTATAACATCTTACTAGATTCTGGTTTAGAACTGTCTTGTAACCTCTAATTTTGCTGGCGACGTTTCGTCCACTATCTTAAGGAAAATCTTCAGAGCTGTTGATTCTGTGGCAATTCCCGAAACGGACTGTATCCATCGCAACAAAATTAACAGCCCTAAAAATGTCCCTTAGGATAGTAGAGGAAATATCGGCAGTAAAACTAGGCACGCCGACAAGATTTTAATGCAAAAGCGAAGGAGATAAGATACAATTTATTGATTTCGTTGGTACTGGTAATGAACTAGATGTTTTCATTTACGTAAGCGTCAATATATTACAGCAAACAAGTGCATATATTTATTTCTATATGATTATAAAGAATGCCTCTTATTTGACGATATGTAAATTTCCTCATTACTTTATAAAATTTGAACGTGGTAAGACAATCATCCTACGGGAAAACGCACTTTACATTTGTAATGTTGTTCTTCTGGGATCTTTTTCGTCAAAGAACGAGTTTGGTAACAGATATAATGTTTTAATTAACCTCCATAAAGACTACATATTGAAGAATTCGGCCTTTCGAGCTTAACTACTTCTAACTCCATGCAATAAAATTGCACAGTTAGTGTAATATAATCAAAAGCTGGACTGAAGTGAGGAATGTTGTAATAGAATCGTTTTCAGCAAAAAATCTTAATTTTGTTCATGGGGTTATGATATTCGTAAAAAAGCCAGAATATGTCTCGTGACAACAAAATAATTGTAGCATTCCGTCCAGTGATATACAGCAGTTACTCAAGTTGTAATGAGACAAAAGTTATCCAATGGAAATAGATGTTTTCTATCAGTTATTCTAGTTCTGGAAGAAATGCTTATAGGTTATATAACCCAAAATAGATAAATCCAATTTTCGATAGAAATACGAGGGTGGTTCTTTTTGCTCCACCCTGACCCACTCATATTAAGAAATTGGTAAATATCTTACTTTTATTTTTCAACATAGTCTCCATTAAGGTTAACATATTTTGTCCATCGACGTCATAGCATTTCTAAAGCTTCTCGAAAGAAAGATTGTTCAGCCATTGCAAACCACTGATTCAGCCCACATATGACATCATTGACGGACATCATTTACCACGCAAGTGCACATTAAGTTTTGGAAACAGTCGGTGATTGCTGGGGCCAAATCTGGCGAATATGGCAGATGCTTAACCAATTGAGCTATGGTAGCTGTTGAAATGGTAGATCTGTGACTGGGTGCGTTACACTGATGCAAGAGAACACTTTTTTGTAAATTTTCCCTACGGTTTTCGTTTATCAAATCACGTAATTTGGGAATAAATTAGCACAATAAGCACCTGGAATTGTGCCCCCTTTTTCAGGAAATCTACTAAAATTGCGCCTTCAGCATCCCAAAATACGCATGGCATGACCTTCCCTGCGAAGGTTGCATCTTGAATTTTTTCGGCGGTGGTGAACCTCGATGTGTCCACTACTTACTCTTAGTATTGGTCTCATAATGATGGATCCAGAACTCATCCACTATCACTAATCTTCCAAGAAAATGTTCTTTGTCGTGTCTATACCGCGTTAAAAGACGACTGCAAATGTCTTTTCGAGATTTCTTTTGTGCATCTGTTAACATTCGCGATAGCCACCTTGCAAACAATTTTTTCATGGTCAATTCGGCAGTTATTATATTATATCAGATGGTATGAGAAACCAATATTTTCGACTATTTGTCTAAGTCACACGTCGATCTAGCAGCATTAGATCATTGATCTTTTTAACAGTGGCAGTTGTGGGCGCTCCACTTGCATGTTCGTCTGTACACGATTTTTTACCACATACTCACGACACCAGCTTTTAACTATGTCATATGATACTGCAAATGCTTTTTATCCTCCTGCTATAACGAATACTTAATAGACAACAAATTAAAGTAGGATGAGCAACAAAGTATCGAATGCTAAATTGCTTAATTATATTTAACTATAGGAATACTTTTTCTATGTTTTAATTATTTTCAATCATAATTGATTATAATACTTTTCTTTAAGCCAAACATATTCGTATATTATCCATTTACAGTTTGACATCTGAAGGTAGAAGAGCTGACAAAGACGTAGATCTCTTGAAAATAAGCATTTCGTAATTATTGTCGATAATACACAAAGTAATAAATAATACGAAAAATAAACTAAATGTGTTTAAATGTGTTTTATTTCATCTACTATTAATTATTGCTTTTTAGGGATAAAACTGTATGTGCAAAAAGTTAAGGAGTTAATTTGTTTGCAAACAGGGAAACTATAAAAAGTATAACTTCGAGCTGTTGTAACTTCAGCCACAAGAAACTTTAATCTAACTATTTCCCACAACAAAGTTCATCACTAAAGTGTTTGTTTACTTCATGTATTACTTGCAAAGTTAAAACAAAATATCTTGAAGATGAGCAGCTCAAATTTTTTGTCGATAATACCATGTTATAAATAATAAGAAAAATAAAGTAAATGTGTTTTTTCTATTTCGTAAGTTCCCTTTACAGCTTCCGTTTTGTTTTTGGAAAGACCTACTTTTATCTAATTTAATTTTTTTTGAAGTTGATATCAAAAAATATGGAATGAACCATATTTAAATGTCAAATATAAATATTTTAATGTAACGAACACATTGTAGAAAGAATAAAAGGAAATACTACATATTTAGTTACATTAATTAACAGGAAAGGTAACATTTCTAATACAATATTGAAATTTACTTCTAAATGCCGCCGATATTCAAATATTTAAAATTCTCTAATTAAAAATCAGTGTAACCAAATTCAAAAAAATTAAATTTCTGAAATGTTCAAACAGAACATCTCTCTTATTTTAAGGCTTTTTGAACTCTTTTAATATAATAAATTGTGAACTTTAGTACGCTATGAAATAATATTTTCGTAATATAATCTGGGAAAGTTATTTCTGTAGTAAAAGACAATCACATCACTCCACACATGGAATCAGACAACCGAATTTCTGGACACATCAAAAGCAGCCTGATATTCACGTTATTATAGCCTCTAACTGTCACCAAGCGACTTGTTTTTGCTTTGCACATAAAAGGATAAACGCTCGGAAAGGGAAGCTCGTAAGTTCGTATCTAACTATGGCACAAGAGCCACAGAAATAGTAGACGGAATGCTTTGATCCGTGATATTACTAGGAAGAATGCATCAATTATAAAAGCGGATTTTGTAAAAACTATTTTGTGAAGTAGAAATTAATTTCTTGGGCGATATAATTTTAATTTTATAATATTCTGAAATAACGTCCATGGATTTAAACTGCACCCTGCTTTATAATTATTCATAGTTAATAAAGTTTAGAACTAATTTCACATAATATTAACATTATAATTTAATTCCATCACATTTCTATATGTTATTATTTAAATAAATAAAGTTTGTTGCAAGTTTATCAATGAATATTGCATCTGATTTATTTCTGAGATGTCTAAAAAAATTCAATGATCATGTCTCTGTATTTGTAATATTTTCAAAATGCTGCAAATATATAAGAATTGCAACACAAAGCAATATAAAAGATAAGTGAGTTTCTAATAGGTTATACAAAAGGACAAACGTATAAGATAATTAATTAACCTTCGAATTTAGCAGTTTGTGTTGTTATTCACAATTTAAAATCTTTTTTTTCCCTTGTGGCGATCTCATACATTTAACAGTTTAAGATCAGTTATTATGCGTATATAAAGTGCTCCACGGAATTGTTACTTCACTTCCGCGCCATTAAAGGAAATAACTCTTGATTTAAGTATCCAACAGCTTATGAGGACACGCGAGATACCGCTGTACTGAATCTGTCAAATTGGAAATTAGAAAATGTTAATTAATGTAAGTTCAAAGGCCCACTACAAGTGTTTAGCTGCTCGTACTTTAAGAATTGAACCTTGGAACTGTTTAAAAATAATATGTATTGTTCGTGCTGATTGTATATGACACGGAAATATAGGATTTTTGTTAAAATATAAGGTGTTTTGAAATAATATGCGAGTCTATAAAGAAGGCGACTTGTTTGAGCGAGTCGTATCAGTATTCATTATAACTACCATTCTAGAAGTTCGAAAACTATAACAACCAAGAAATAGCCGCTACAACACTACTTATGGTGTTGACAGATTGGCAGATAAGCAGTTGAAGTAGAGCATTCCAAAGATCGACTGAGCTATTTATTATTTTACCATCGTCATGAAATGGATTATTTACAATAATAAAATTACAGTTTGTAAATTAAATGATGCTTCCTCGGCGGGTTATGATAATATTTCATCTCGTATAATTAAATACTGCTATTCGCTAATTATCGAGCCGCTCATATACTCATTTGATTTGTCTCGTAATCATGGAATCTTTCCATCAACTTTAAAAGAGGCACTGATATAACTACTTTATAAGAAGGAAGACTACAATGATTTTGCAAATTACATACCAAAAATGTTTGAAGTAGTTGTTAGTACTAAATTAACTGATTAATTTCAATTTTCTGATGATGAGCATGGCTTTTTAATGTCTTATAAAAGCCATTACCAATGTAGACTCAAATTTGCCATGTTTAGCAACGCGCATTGACTTCTTTCGACTGTATAAATCACATAATCCTCCTTTATAAATTCCACCGCTATGGTATTCATGGCATGGTAAACAGTACTCATCTTCAGACGTTTCCCGATAAGCTAATAACTTGGTGCAATAACTAGAGAATAAAAATCAACAGCGAAAAATCTCAGGCCATCGCTTTTAGAAGAAAAACGAAACCTAGTAGGACAACTCTATATCAATCATGAGCCAATCCCCTGGTCACCTCACATCAAATATCTTGGAGTCACCTCCGATATCAGACAATTTTACAACATCCACATGAATAATACAGCCAAAAAAAGCCAAATCTGCAAGAGGAAGACTGTAGCCCATTCTATGCAGATTCAGTTCCCTATCCCCTTATCCCAAAGCCAGAATCTACAAACAAATCATCCACCCAACCATGACATACGCAGTCCCCATATGGATAAAAGCCGCCTCATCTTATATTTGCAACCTCCAAACCATTTAGAACGTTGCCCTATGAATGATTTATCGCGTTCCATGGTACATGAGAAATGTCCAACTACACTCCAAAGCAGAGATCACCACACTCGAAATCCACATCAAAGAAATGGCTAGAGAATTTTATAGTAAGATGGAAACCACAGATATCCCAGCATCTCACCAACCTTAAGCTACGATCCAATGACAATTTAGAGACAGAAGCGCCCCAGGCTAGCATTTTCTTGAGACGCCGAAAGCAGCTGCATTTAGCTCACAACTAACAATCAGATAAACCTCATCCAGAATAATTGCAAAAAGCTTCGGCTTAACACAAACCCCCAAAAGAAGAAGATGATAAACAGATGGTTTTGAGTCTTATCTAGTTGTAGTTATCTAGTCTAGTTCAAGAAATATTTTGGGGGTCGTGTTGAATGAGTCTTTGGCTTGGTCCACCCATATTAATGCTTGGTGCAGTGATCTGAGCAGGGCTGGCTATGCGATATATAATCTGCGAAAATCGTGCAGTATGGAAGTCTTGAAAGCATACTACTACTCGAATATATTTTTCATGATTCGGTACGGTATAATTCATTGGGGCCATAGCAGATATGCCGAAAGGGTATTCTTGATGCAAAAAAGGGCTGTAAGGTGTATGAATAATCTGAAGATGCAAGACTGTTATGGACCTGCCATTAGGAGAGAAATAATTCTAACTTTCTTTGATATATATATATATATAATAGAAGTAGTGACATTTGTACATGAAAACAGGCCATCTTTCACCTCCAGTACAGACCACACCACAACTACAGTACACAATAAAATAATTATTTGTTGTCATTTCAGTATACAACAATTTTTCAAAGAAATATACTTTATAAGGGTTGTAATTATACAATAAACCTCCATCCGAGATAGCGCGTGAAGTTTAAAAAATGTTTAAACTCAAAGTTAAGGAATTAATATTAACCTTAAATTGCTTCTCCTGTGAGGACTTTCTGAACATGTAATGGTTTGTGGTCTATATTTTTATAGTTTTCATTTTAACGTTTTCACACAAGTATGTTTTTCTTTGTTTCTGAAATAAATAAATTATTATTATTACTATTATTATTATTAGAAGATAATAATTGGTAATTTATGGATGGAAGGTTCAAGTCTAAGAGAGCCAGACATTGTAGTGAACCTACGAACGTGAACTAGAACAATATTAATAGGTTTGAGTCATCGACCGACAATAAAAATCTGTTTGCACGGAAATCAACACCTCTCTCGCTCCTTATAGTTAGTTGTTGGGGATATAATTTAACAATTATTCCTTTCTAACGGAGTAAAGGTAAAGTAATTAGCCATTGAATACATTACATATAAAGGTACCAACAGTATCGTAAACGCTTAGCAAGTAATAGGTACGCTGCGCCACAATAACAAAATATCATCATGTCAGTTTCATTAATATTGTATTTGTAAGATTGAATCTGATCGGGCAAGCTTTGCATTAAATGTAGAACTGTTCAAAAAATTACTCATCACAGTTAAAAATCCTACTTTTTCATTGCTTAATTCAAAATAAGAAATACCTATCACAAAGAAAAATAAATGTAGATACTTTTGTTGTTGCTTTTCTATTTATACGATTAAATAACACACTGGCTTTTTAAAGTTCTGCTTTAATATTTATGGAATTAGTTCTAAAATTTAAAAACCCATACTGAATATTTATACATTTATAATTACTAGACTAAAAAAAAAACTGCATCGAATCCAAAGTCTATTTTGGACGGTGTCAAAATAAAAAGTCATCAATTACAAAAAAGGAACAAAAAATTTAGCAAATAATTTGGTGCAGTAAAAAACACTCACCTTGTGTTTCTGTTAGTGTTGAGGGCGTTGAGGCGGCAGAACTGTAATTCGATGAAATCGTTGACCTATCGGAAAAGTAATCTTTGATGTTTGACGACTTGGAATCACCTGGAAAGAGCAAATTCATACATTGAAACACAAAGCTTACTACTATTTCTCATTTAGGTCAAATTCATTAATACGAATGTTTTAAGTAATCAAATGCAATGTAACGTGACTTCTCTGAGTTCATATTTACGATTTCATGAACGTAATGTGCATACACTACCATTTAAGTAAATATCCTTAATTAGCTTCAGACGAATAAGTGGATAAGAAATTAAGAAATGAGAAAGCGTTATATGTACTGATAATAAAATTAATTTTAGTTAGTATTTGGATGAATATGAAAGTGCGAGAATAATAAGGTTAATTAAAATGATTGGAGTGTAATTACATTTACTTCTGGTTACCTACACAAAATTAATATATTGTTTTAATAGTATTAAAAAATAATACAGAAAGGACTCTTTTTGTTCATCGTTGTTCGATATCTCATTTTATAAATGCGTTGAATGAAACCGTGGGAAATTGGAAAAATAAATCAATTGAATGGAAAATATGAACGCTTGTAGGTAGGTAGAGCAACTCCAAATGTCAATACATTTAAAAGCTTTATATATACCATATTTACGGACACGGAGTCTGTTATAAAGAAAATCAATAATGAAAGTGGATGGTGTTTCGACAACAAATGTTTTATAAATCAATTTTTTCTCAGATTTCTGTTACTTCAATTACTTAAATTCAGTAATAATTTTTGTTTAATAAATAACATGTATATGGAGACTATATGAAGATTATATGTTATACATTATGGTAGTAGCCCTTATCTTCTAGCTATTGATTTCTTTCGACAGCATTTACATAATTTAAACCTAATTGCATGGAAATAAGCGGTATTGCATTTCAAATTTGTCATTTGTATGGTATATACTCTGTCCATATAGTGCGTGCAGTTTTAGTAGCTTGTAAACTATTTAAAGTGGAGAAAATATGCTTGATCTAAAATTATTTGTGTTTATTATCACTACAATGCAAACTATTTAGTTTTCTCGAAATAACACCAAATTTTTAACTCTACGCAATATATGTATTATTGCATTTTCCTCGTTTTTTATAATTCAATTTATAAGATAATATATACAGATTGTCGTAGTTAAAAGTTAATATGCATCTTCAAATACACACACATAAACATGTACCTATGTATGTATGTATACAACAGTTCAAGAATGTGGCTCTTGGTTTACCCACACCACCTCCCCGAGAGCGCGAACACCATGCGCACATGGCATTCGTTTCGTATCTTTAGAGCAGGAACATACATTGTGTCTGAGCAAACTCGCAAATATTAAAATAAAATGCCTTTAGCTGTCGAGGAAAAAATACAGATTGTGTTATGGTATGTGAAGCATAATTCGTACAACGACGTGCAAAATTTATTTGTATAGTTCATTATAATATTTAGTTTCGTTTTAAATGTGAGAATTTTATTTTAGTTACAATTTTTATAGTTTCGTTTCAGTTCACTGTTAATACATTATACATCAATTACCAAAATAGCGGAGCAATTCCTTAAAGCAAACGTCTGCATACCAGCTTTCAACGTTTTGCACTGAAGCCTCGGTCTCGGTATCCGGTGTCCGCCCGATATGAACTCATGTGTATTCCCCTATTATCGTACCCCTCCATTTCATGTTTGCATGCACGTGTGTGCGTGTCTGTGTTTCCCTATATCTACTTTTATTTCAGTCAAACGGTATATATATATATATGATAAATAATTCTAAATTTTTCTTGACCTTATTCACATATTCATGTGCATATATATATAATTAAATTTCTTGGACGATTTAGAGGTCAATACTAATTTCAAATTAATTTAAAATTAGTTTAATTGTTAATTAGGTAATTTTTAATATCTTTAAAAATTACCCAGCGGTCCAGGAATCGAACCCGAAATCTCCTGATTACTAGTCAGGTGTGTTATCCACTACACTACCACGGGCTTCGGTCTCGACTCCTTTAAATTGTACTGATATACATATACATATACATATAGCAAGTAACAGATGGAAAGTATTGCTGGTATACCAGCGTATATAAGCACCGAAACGTCCATGTGCTGTATATGATAAATAATTCTAAATTTTTCTTGACCTTATTCACATATTCATGTGCATATATATATAATTAAATTTCTTGGACGATTCGTATATCAGTACAATTTAAAGGAGTCGAGACCGAAGCCCGTGGTAGTGTAGTGGATAACACACCTGACTAGTAATCAGGAGATTTCGGGTTCGATTCCTGGACCGCTGGGTAATTTTTAAAGATATTAAAAATTACCTAATTAACAATTAAACTAATTTTAAATTAATTTGAAATTAGTATTGACCTCTAAATCGTCCAAGAAATTTAATTATATATATATATATATATATATATATATATATGTTGTCACTGGATTCCGGGTTTTCTTCCGCGTTTCCACTGCTTGGTCTTTGGAAAGACCGATGCTGGTTTCTTGACGACGTTTCGGCAAAACCACACTTGCCATCTTCAGGTCTGCGATAACTGTCTGCTTCTTGTTATTCGTAAACTGACGTTTTTGGGATTCGGATGGTGGTTATATACTCCGTTAGCGTTTCGGTTGGTTTCCCTTGGACGAGTGTGTGCATGGTTCCGTGTCGTTGGGCTCGTGTTTGGGGTGTGTCGGCTGGTTTGCGATGTAGATATATTAGTTTGGTGTTCTTTGTTGGTATCTGTTCTTGTTAGTGCTGGTTTCCATGCTGTTGGTAACCTCTGGGTATCATCTCGTGAATTCAGATTGTTCGGATGTTTTTCAATTTCGATGGCTTCCCTGATGATTCTGGTTTTAGTATGTTCGATGTTCGCTAATAAATTGGTGTTACTGAAGTCTATCGTGTGGGATGTTTCTTTTACATGTTGAGCCAGGGATGAAGTTTTCTCGTCTTTTCTTACGGAATTTCTGTGTTCGTCTCTTCTTGCGTTTACCCTTCTGTTCGTTTGTCCAATGTAAGTTTTTTCACAGTTGAGGCACGGAATTTCATAAACTCCTTGGTTTTCTAAAGGTATTTTTGTTTTAGGGTTTCGAAGGACTGTACTGATTTTTCTGTCTGCTTTGAATATTGTGTCTTCGTAGGATTTTGGATATTCTATCGGTGGTGCCTTTAACATAGGGTAAGTAGGTTTTGGCAGTTGGTGTTTCTTTTTCCTCTTGTGGTGTTGTTGGTTTCGGCTTGGATGCTCTTTTGATAGCAGATTCACTGAAACCATTCTGCTGGAGTGCCTTGTGGAGTTTGTCCATTTCTTGGGTGATGTTATCTTCGTCTGCTAATCTCTGCGATCTTGTCACTAGGGTTTTCACTACTGATCGTAACTGAGCTGGGTGGTGGTGATACTGAGCGTTCAGATATCTGTCTGTATGGGTGGATTTTCGGTATACCGTGTGACTTAAGTTCCCATTTTCTTTCTTCTTGACCAAAACGTCGAGGAATGGTAATTCATTGTTCGATTCGCTATGCAATTTACGTCGTTATTATTTGTGTGGTGTGGTGTTATTTAATGTCTGTATTTGATAAATCAATGCCTTTCGATGATAGCACGTGGATAATAGCGATGGTTCTATGCTCAATTGTTCACATTTAATTTTTTTCGCATTACATTTTGTTAGTCATTGAAACTTTGTAGATGACAGCTTACTGTCAAATTGTCATTTTATAGTGTCTCTACACCAAGATAAATATTCACTTTAAATACATTTCTTAAGTCATTCCCGAGTGGGAATGCTCTCGATCTTCTTCAGCATCCTTAGTGCACTTCTCCATTAAATTTTTATTTGCAAAAATGTTGCTGATGTTTTTTTGCAAACTGAACAAAACGTAGACCCTCCGACCACTTTTTTTTGTATCGTAATCATCCAACTAAGCAAACAAATTATGTATACCTTCGTTGGCTCTTTCCAAGAAGCCTGGTGCCTCTTTATATATTTTCACATCAAACGAAGTTCTGGTATTACTCGATTACTAAATTCTCTGCCATTATATGAATATAATATAGCCGGAGTTCCAAATGTCAAATAAATTGAAGAAAATATTACGCAACTTTTTCGGCAGTCTTTGCTTTTAAAGTCCTTAACTGCACAATTTTTTTTAGATAGTCTTGATAAACTATTATAAATTAAAGTCGCCGTCCTTATGAGATTGCAAATCTATGAGATCTACCTGGCATCTTGAGTTTAATTCAAAGCTAATCATAGGGTTTAGGAAAATACCTTCTTTAGGAAAACTTTCCTTAATCTGATATTGTTTGCATAAATTTAGAAGAGAAATGCTTATATTTCTTCAGTTACTAATTGAATAACAATTTATAATATGTGTACGGACTGTTGCAGTGATTCTAGTAGCTTCCTTTATCACGTAGCATAAGGAACAGTAAAAGACTGCAGTACTTCAGCATTGTTGAGGAAATATTATTACACCCACATGCATTAGTTGTTATCCCATTAATGATTAAATGAATTTCCTAAACTGATGCCAATCCAAATTCCAACTTCTGAATTATATTACGTTGACTTATAATAAGTAATTTGATCATTAGCTGACTGAACTAAAGGCGTAAAGTAATCACTTATTTTGTGAACATCAGCTAAATGACCAGGGAGCATGTTCTCCGAGAGGAATTTAACATTAAGAGACTGAAGCATAGAACATAATCTTTTCGCATTTGCAGCATTCAATTATATCTTTTTTTTCAAATCTAACCATACTAGGAAGTTCTTTATACTTGTTCCAGTAATGAATAGACGTAGTATTTTTGCAATGAAAAAGATGCCTGTCTCTCATCTTCATAGACATTTTTAAATTTTTAGTCAGCCAATGAGCTTTTGGCTTAGTTACCCCTAACCTGCACCAAAGAAGTATGAAAATTACACAAAGTATCAATAAATTCATTAAAGATATCAAGTTTGTGATTTATGTAATCTTCCCTGATCAAGCTAGTTCGAGATTATGCAAATCATTTGAAAAGAATGTGTAATAGAAGTTTATAAAATTTTTGCATAGAATTAATTTAGGATATGGTTTGACAAGTTTAATTAATAATTCACTAAAAGACAATGTGTGATCTATAATGGAATCAGCCGAAATACTTAGTACTAGTCGATGTTACAAATCAAAATTATAGAGAGAGAACTGGAATCTAGAAGTGTACGGACTGTTGCAGTGATTCTAGTAGCTTCCTTTATCACATCAGCAAAACCGTAAGATTAAAAAAAAACCCGCCAAGGGTTATTTAGATCAAATTGATCTACATACGACTTCCTGATCATAGTATATCTTTCGGTTCATATGCTGTATAGCTCACCAAAACTTCATAGGTAGCTTTCTACTTTCGACTTTACGTACGCATTTTTTTTAAATTTTGGTGGATATGAAATGCTCCATAATTTCTAAAATTTTCAATTCTTTTGATTACAAAATAAAATACACGAACGAAATAAATGCTCCTAAGCGACAGCAGGCACAAATTAAAAATTAAACCGTGCCAATTATGACATCTAAAAGTTATGCCATATGATATTTCCTTTGCAAAACAAATAAGTTTAATAAATTTCTTTTTATCTGTCAATAACTTTTTACTTTCGTCAGAAATACATAGTTAATGATACTTTAAAAAATATATCTCCCTTTTATTTACATTAACGACGTTGTACAAATAATTGCAATCCCTATAATAATAAACAAAATGGATGATGATGTAAGAGTTAAATATTTATGTTTTGTGACCGACGAGTTTAGGAAGGCTAAAACATCGACACACAAATGTACTACATAAACGTGGTATATGCATAAATACATAGCTTTTTTCTTTCATGTTCGCATGTAAATAATGTTGGAAGATTTACAATATCTGGATTTCATTCATTACTTTAACGTGTGCTTTATACGTACGTAGTACATGTGTTTGTTATCATTTTTGTTTTCTTTATTATGCCGGGCCGTAAAATAAGAAACCCCGGCGTTTAGAATAAACAATAGAGTGTGATATTTTCCGTAGTTGTTAAAATTTGTGGTTTTAAACACTTGTAGTTATTTCAAAGTTTTTGGCAAGGGATCTCTTACGGATTATACAGATTATAGAATCACACGAAAAAAAAATCCTATTTTGAAAAATAAATTATATGATCGAAATTTTGTATAGCCAGAAAATCTACAATTTTCTTTATAATAATAATATATTCAGCTTTTATGATAACACCATTACAAAGAAATGGTAATACATACAAATAAATCATCTAATATATAAAATTCTCGTGTCACAGTGTTTGTCACAAAACGCCTCTGAAACGGCTTGATTGATTCTAATGAAATTTTGTGTGTATATTCAGCAGGTCTGAGAATAGGACGTAAACTATTTTTCATACCCCTAAGTGATAAGGGTGGTCCACCCCCAAAATTTTTTGTTTGTTTTTTGGACAAAATTTTGTATTTTTTTTTATGATTCGGCATTAAAAAATACATACAACCCTAAATTTTCACCTTTCCACCATCAACCCCTATTTTTTAATAGCGATATTAGTACTTTAATAATTTCTTACTCTCGGCGGTCGATAATAATTGATCAGTTACCAATCGATCAGTTATTTCCACCAGGCGTCAACCGGTGTCACTTCTCTCACCCCGTAAACAGCACAGAGTAGGGATGAGAACGAAGCCGGTCTTCTCTCTTTCTCACACAATAAGCTTTCTCTCACTCACTAAAGTTTAGGGCCTAAACCGTTGTTGGCCATTATTGTTGATTGTGCGTCGATCGTAGCAGTGACGCTTATACTTATCATTTTACTTTCTCAGTGCAACTCTCATATTAAGTATATTCTCATCAAGGCTAAACGATGTCTGTTTGTGGCTTAGATTTCAGCACACCGTGTTTTTCACACGGACAATTATACGTGGCATGTTCTCGCGTGGGTAAACCATTCAGTTTGTTTGTGTTGGCTAAAGATGGACTCACAAAAAATATCGTACACTCCATTGCACTAAGAGACTGATAATTTTTTTTTTTAATTGTCATTATTTGTGATAGAGATGTAATTAGAAATTTATTAGTTAAGATAATAAAAGTACAATGAATTCAAAACATGAATGTTTGGTGTTTTGTTATTTTTATAGGCCGTCATCGTTCGCAGTCATATACCACATCCCCACACACTTACAATAAGTTACTTATTTTTTATTAGACTACCAAAATATTCACTAGAAATAATTTATAGGGCAAAACAACGTTTGCCGGGTCAGCTAGTATAAATATAAATATCAACCAGCATATGAATGCATTGGTCAGAAACTTTGTATAAATCAAATAAAATATAATCAGTGACATTAGAACTGTTACACCTAGAAGGAATAATTTGTTCAACTTTATTTTTTGGCAATGTGATAATTTTACATCATAAATGAAACGATAACATTTGCAAAGGATTTTATTAACATGTAATACGAAAAAAAATAAACTGTTGGGCGATCCCGTAGCTGAGTATACTGTTGCACACATCTAGGCATCGACAAAATGAGTTGGTCGATATCTGCTTGTGGCACCTCGTTCCAAGCAACTTGAAATTGGTGAATTAACTGTGCCAGAGTCTGTGGAGGATGGTGCAAAATGGACAGTCTCCTCCTCATGATATACCACACATGTTCGATGGGGTTTAAATCCGGTGAACGGGGTGGCCACGGTAAAACTTTAACGCCGGCTTACTGGTAAAAGTCCATAGTTCGACGAGCAATATGGGGACGTGCGTTGTCTTGCTGAAAAAGGACGTGTGGGTGGCCATCTAGATAAGGTAGTAAGTAGTTTGTAGGACGTTATCAACAAAACTCGCAGCTATCATACTGCCTCGAATAAAGAGAAGTGGTGATCGACTACCATAGGCAATATCCCCCCAAACCATTACTCCACGCCGACGTCTTACCCTTCTACGGCCATCGTGCAAACCTAGACAGAATCGCGATTCGTCCCTGAAGACGGCACTATGCCATTCTGCCTCTTAGTGCTACCGTTCTCTGCATCAGTTCAAACGTTGATAATGATAATCCTGGACACTATAACATTCCATGCTGATTGGCATACTTCTGATTTTCTTTTTAAAGAGCTTGATGTTGCTTGCAGGCCGTTTCTTTAGTTCTTCTGATAACCTTTTGCCTTTTCAAAGCTGCAAATTCTCAGTATACACGGAAATAGCCTCACGACGATAACTTATGTTTGGTTTCCACCCTGTAGTTTTAAGGTGGTTCAGTGAATCGAATATTTTGGGGTAAATAGGCAAGAATACTGGGACTCCTTTCTTTCTGAAGTCCTTGTTTAATTCATTTTGATGCGTTTTCTCCAAAAACAAAATGACTTCGCCTCGAAATTCAAATAATCTAGCTTACATTTTTCTTTGATAGCCAGCGCACTTCGGTATGGCATAACAGCGTTTTATGTTCTGTTCCAAAATCTTCTCAAAAAAGCCGTAACAAGTTATGTATTCAAGGCATTTTTTTAATACAACTGACAACTATGATGGATACATATACCTGTAATATAGTTTGTAACCTTGTTTTAGGCTTTGCCTATTGGATAATATGGATGATTTCTTTGAATTCGTTTGGAAAGTCTTAGCTACCAATGCTTGACGATATATGACAGCGAATAACGACTACACTTAGATTTTTTCTCTGACAAATCGCGCCCCACATTTTGAAAACATAAGCAACTATATCTGAATATCAAATGTTCAAAACCCATATGTCCAATGCGAAATTTCAAACCACACAAAATAAGTACCGTTTATCAAAAGCAAATAACCCAAGCCAACCAGCTACAGCAAATAACAACATCTCAGATGACATGAAAACTCAAACCAATGACGAATACACTTATAATACAAATGGACACCCTGACAACCCTCATCACTGCATTGGTTAATAAAATCTGATAATAACGATACAAATTCTGAAACCTGCTCAGTTAAATGTCAATGACCTCAAGAATTAATCTGTTCACATTATATAAAATTGTTCATTTTTATATAATGTGAACAGGGAAAAATCAACAGCTCCGCAAACAATTATCCTTCAAATACGATAACAAAAGAGAGCAATATGGTAATTACTTTAGTTTATAAAGACAACAATTCGTAGCTGAAGGAGATTATACAGTCCAACATAAAGTTTATAATGGAATAATAAAAAACTCATGTGTGCTGTAAACTCATATAACCTAATAACCAGTGAAACTAGGAAACTTAGGTACTGACCGACCAGACTGAATAAAAGACAGGATGCCATCGCTTACGTCGTAACAACAAACCCCACACATAAAAAAAGAAACATTAATCTGAGTTATCATTTGATTATGCCCCTACTACACTATTTGCCGAAATAAAGGATAAATAAAGACTACCACCCCTATTTATTAATAGTCACTAAAGGCACTAAAAACGGAAATGAAGATTGAAGTTGCTGTAACTAAACTAACTGCCCCCATTAAGATTGCAAAGTGGGGTGCAACTCTTAAAATATCGATGAAAGGAGGCAAAAGTCAAAATTCTGTAATAGAAGAAAAAATGAGGCGTGGCCACCATACGACTTTCTTATACGTGTGTGCGTTTCAAATTATACAAACGTTGTTTTAAATTAAGATTCAAATACTTTTATCTCCTGAAAAAATAAAGAAAATCCTACTGTACTACTTCAATTCTCTTAATAAATCTCTATAGAATGCATGCTTGGCGAAATATTCGAAAGAAAGTGCTACTCGCTAAGAGTAAAAGAGTTACTTCCGGTCCGAATTTTGAAATTTCTTTTATAAAAAAAATATTTCAAATATAGCTCTAAATATATTTGTGCTCTTGATTAACGTATATAGAATACATAATTTACGAGATATTTGCAAAACTCGCTATTCGATAAGAGTAAAAGACCTACTTCCGGTAGGAATTTCAAAAAACTTTCATAAAAAAATTTTTTCTCAAATTTAATTCTGAGATCGGCAGTTGTTCAAAGTCCACAAATGCATTAATTAACTTTAATTGATAACTTGTTAATTACAATTAAGACCTAATCAGTCAATGGAAGTCTGCGCAAAAAGCCCATGAAGAGGGTGTAATTGATATCGCACAACTTGTATAAGCACCTAATCATATATACGTATAAAAATATTTCACCTTAGAGAAATCTAAAACACCACTTAATGAAATGAACCCCCCAAAAAAGCAGCAGATTTTAACTTGATAACCGAAAGAATCTTGCGAAATCGTACCCATAAAAATATTAACTATTTTACACATCGTCAATGCCATACTGAGTATAAGTATTTACCTCTCGATGTTCAACCCTCACAATAGAAATTAACAGAAATTATTACGATACAAAACCCGACAAAAAATCCAACAATCTTACCTTATATAGGTCTATTAGTTTCTTTGCGAAACTAGTGCTTAAGGGACTAGAGCTAATCCTTACGAAAAACAAATCATACGTCATCAATTTGGGTTTTGTAGAAAACACGGAACCATCGAGCAAGTGCACAGAGCACAAAATTGACCAATTAAGCAACAGCATTGAAACGAAAAACTATTGTTAAACCGCTTTTATAGATATTAGTCAAGCTCTTGACAAAGTATGACACCGTCGGCCTACTACATATATATAAGTTAAAGAAAGTTCTACCCCATTGCTTCTGCGAAGTACTTAAATTCTATCTCACAAACATGATATTCCTTTAAGACATAAATGAGAACATACAAATCAATATCCTATAGAAGATGGAGTATTTCAAGAAAACATTGTATATCCAGTATTATACCTAAGTAGTATTCAATTCAGATCTGACAACAACAAATTTAAGTTGCAGACAAGTCTTAAAGAAATGCAGTCATGTCATCAAGTTGTCAATAAAAGGAAACGATAGTTAATCTATACATGTGATTTTCCCGCTGGAAAAAAAACATGTACACAGGTTTCTTTAAAAAAGCTTATATTTATAACTAAAAAATGCTTTCATGTAATATAGTGCAACGACGTTAGTAAAGGAAAGATATTAATATTTGTTTATCTATAACGCAGTTAACGCAGTTTCAAAAAAATAATTTATTAATAAAATGTTTTTTTTCGTCCAAGAAACGTTTACTACTTTATTATACAGTGATGACACGCGGGTTGGAACAAAAAAGGTGACACGAATTTATTTGGACGGTATCTTTAATTATTGCGCCCAGTTCTTTTCTCAATTGTTCACTATTCATGGGTATTACAATTACCATTAATATTTTCGTTGTTGCCTGATAAACAAACAGAGACATATTTAAAATTATTTAATTTAATTACGGATAGCTTTACAAATAATCATGTAAAAGTAGACATTT
Source organism: Amphimallon solstitiale (assembly GCA_963170755.1). NCBI lineage: Eukaryota > Metazoa > Arthropoda > Insecta > Coleoptera > Scarabaeidae > Amphimallon > Amphimallon solstitiale. The sequence goes on along the minus strand of OY720681.1, from coordinate 106,484,541 downwards.
TGGAGGTCGTAATTGATTTTGAAAAAGGTATCCACAAGGCTGTTCAACAAACTTGGCCGTTAGCAAAGATAATTGGTTGCCGATTTCATCTTTCACAATCTTGGTATCGCAAAATCCAAGAATACAGCTTGCCTTCTTCATATTAAGATAAAAGCTCTGAAATCGGAAATTGGTTACGAATGACATTCGCCCTTACTTTTTTAAAACCTGAAGAAGTTAGCGATTGTTTTATATTTGATTTTCTATCTATTGCACCGGATTTGGAAAATATTCAAAAATATTCTGATTATTTAATAGACAATTATGTATCAGAGAACTCTTTATTTCCTCCACATCTTTGGACTGAAGGATCAGCGGAACTCACTCGCACTATCAATGCTTGTGAATCGTTTCATAAACATTTTAGCGATTCCTTCTACAAAGCTCATCCAAATTTTTTTGTATTTATTGAAAAGCATAAAGAATTCCAAACAGAAACTTACGTTAAATTACAGAGTGTGCATTTAACTGCTAAAATTCATAACGCGAATGTAAAAAATCGCAAAAGATTCATTGCAAAAATGATCAAGTCTTATAAAAAAAAGAGATAAGCAGAATACACTTTATTAAATGTATTTCTTTCCATTGTGTGTTACAGATTAAACATTTTTTGTTTTATTTAAGTATAATTTTAATATTTAAGTAATTGTAGATTTAAGTTTTATGTTACATCTTATAATTTATGTATTATATACTTTTGTTTAGTTTGTATTCTACATTTCTTCAATAAATTTAAAATTTTAATTAACCATTTTTGTTTTATTATTTATCGACCGGGACCCACTTTACACATTATTATTTATCGACCAGGACCAATTTACACATATATTTCAGGTACCTAAATGTTGCGGAAGGCAATTTAACTATTATTAATAGTTCCTCATTATCTCGGGAGGCAATTTACATTTACCCCTGTTTGAACCACATCGAATCTGCCGTAATATTTGGGTTCTCTTTATTCGGGTTAAGTGCACTTACACTGGGTACTATGAAATTTTGTAGTGGGTTTAAATATTTTTCAGAACTAAGTGTTCCCTCAATAAAAAAATGAGGTGTGGCCACCACACGACTTTCTTATACGTATGAAAGTGTTATTTCCGGTCCGAATTTTGAAATTTCATTTATACAAAAAATATTCCAAATCCAACTCTAAATACTTTTGTACTCTTCATAAATGTATATAGAATGCATAATTTGCGACATATTTACAAAAAATCGTTATTCGGTAAGAGTAAAAGTGACACTTCCGGTCCGAATTTTGAATTTTTTTTTATACAAAAGATATTGAAAATTAAGTTTTAAATACTTATGAATTCTTTATATATTAGTCTAAACTTAGTAGTTGACGAAATATTGGCAAAATTCGATTTTTTCACTGAAGTAAACTGCTACTTCCGGTCTACCGATTTTACTGAAAAACTAATAAGATCTCAAGAGGTAAATTATACACGTAAATACAAAATTTGGAATTGATATCTCCAGCGGTTTGACCGCTATCGTGGTCACACACAGACAGACAGACAGACAGACAGACAGACACACAGAAATTTTTTTAAAAACCACTTTTTTGGTATCAGGGGACCTCAAAACGTGGACATCTGCAAAAAACTCGAGGTCGAAAATTTTCATCATCGCAATACTTCCTTATACTGCGTATAAGAAAGTAAAAGGAACCCACAATTGCGGTACCGATAATTCCGGCCCAAACGTTTATTTTCTGGGGAATTGTTTTTGACTCCCCATTCTCCAATGTGGGTTTTCTGACGCCTAATATCGAAAATTTTGCCTGTTCACCGAACCACCGAAAAAACTATATTACTTAAAAATTGTGGGTTGCCATTGCATCTATGCATCATTGTTTCGCAAAATTCTAATCTACGGTCGAGATCGTCTTCAACAAGTTCCTGAACTAAATACACTTTGTATGGGTGCCATTTGTTCTTGAGTAGATATTTTAAAATAGAAGATTTAATTACTGACAGTTCTGCAGCTACTTGTTGACTTGATTTGTGAGGATTTTCTTGTAAATCGAGCAAAAGATTCAATTGTGTGTTTTCTGGAACTGTAACAGTGTTCGTATTGTAATTGTCTCTTACGTAGCCAAAGACTCTAATTTTTCTTTCTATGTTACTAACTACTGATCGTGTAATAGGACTCTCCGGGTACTTATCATTAAAAAATTCACAAACTTCAGTTTGTGCTCGAGTCCTGTCGTCATATCCTACCATCATCGAAATTTCTATACGTTGTTTCTCAGTTAAACGGGGCATTCTGTCAAACTTTGCAATTGCACTTGACAAGTACTTATTTTAAGTGACAATGTCATACAGTTTCCATGTGACTAAACGGTGACAAGTCAACAATCAAAAAAAGAAACCAAATAAACACAAATTTTATGTTTTGCTAGATTTACAAAAAAAAAATAATTATAAGACAAGTCGATAATAGTTACTGGTCAACAGTTTGAACATTTAATTTGACTTGTTTTTCTGTTTTTTTAATAAATCGGTCCTTTTCAGACAACAGAGTGAAATAAATTTTGTAAGATACGGTCTCAATTATTATATGTTCAATTGTAAATTTCTCGATAACTGTTCAGTTTCGATATAGGACATGGTACATGAAACATACTTAGAATTCGATACAGAATTAACAAATTAAGTAAATAACATGTTTCCATATGCAAAAAAGAAATATGTTCGTAACTTATTTTTGGACCACCTTTGTACATCAATTTACCATCAGAAAAACCGCAGCTAAAAATAAAAATCGACCTATCCCAGTGTTTTTCCATAAAACCAAACCAAACATTTTAAATGAATTTGTCCCAAACCGGGCGTCCCCACTGTATAATTGCTGTGTTTGAAGCTTTGGAATATTTTATTCTGACTTTGATTTTTTTTTAATTTGAGACAATTGCAGCACGACAAAGACAATTTCAAATAATTACTTTTAAATATGAAAATTAAGCGTAATTATGTACAAACGCTCGTACGAAAACGTTTCAGTTCAACAATTAACTGTTGAACAAACATCCTTTAACATAGACCATCATTATTGCATTACACACTAATGTACGCTAATGATAAAATTGCTTTTCTAAACTTTAAAGACATTATTAGACAGTTTTTAAATTGAAAGCTTTACATTTGCATTTCAAACACAAATCGTATCGTAGAAAATGATCAGATACGAAAGCAGATTTGTTTGTATTTTTGTAATGTTTGTTTAATTTATATGACAGGAGTAGGTACTTCTATTATTTACTTCCCGATGCGTTATCTGTGTAATAGCGTTTACCTTGTGGTTGTTTGTGTCTGTACATACCTACATGATATATTATATCAGTTTTGTTTTTAAAATAAAATTAAATTTAATACTTTTCTACTATACACAGTGACCCAGAAAATTATTTAAATTGTAAATTATAAAGTGTGTTAACACATCTAATTCCATTTTTACTTTCTTATACGTAGTATAAGGAAGTATTGTGATGAAAATTTTCGACCTCGATATTTTGCAGATGTCCACGTTTTGAAGTCACCTGATACCGAAAAAGTGGTTTAAAAAAGTCTCTCTGTGTGTGACCACGATACCTGTCAACCGCTATAGCTATCAATACCAAAATTTGTATTAACGAGTAAAATCTCCCTATTGAGATCTGATAAGACTTTCAGTAAAATCGGCAGACCGGAAGTATTGAATTTGAGAAGAATTTTATTATGAAAATTATATTATAATATTCATCACCTGATGAAGCCCTAGTAGGGTGAAACAATTGTAGTGAAGTGAATAAATAAACTGTTTTGAACTCAATTTGAATTTATTTCAATTTTTTACTTGTAAAAATTAATAAGATAGTATAGGTCTAATATTTATAGTTTTTTTATTTATTACCACTTCTCTGAAAAATTCAATGCTTTTAAAGAATTATGTTTATCGAAAACTATGTATTAGATACCTACACTTTTTGGTAGTTTTGTTTATAAGAGTCTAATAAAGCATTTTGCATTTTTTTTCAACTACTAATTACATATGCAAAAAACTGTATTAAAATTAGATGACTTTGTTTAAAAGTAGTTTTTTCAAATAGAACAGCCTGCCGCTTCTTTTTCGAATTGCTAACTAAATTTTACACCAAAAATATATAAGACGTTATTACTTTAAAAGTGATCATTGCTGAGCTATTGTCATTTTTTGACATAATTTTGCCAACTTTATCTCTTTTATTTGAATACGCCATTTTTGTACTGTCAAAGTTAACATCATCCTGTTGACGGAAGAGGATAGTAAAAATAAAAAAGCTTAAACAAGTGGTAGCCTATTTCATTGATCTTAAACAATTGCCAAAATGTTTCTCGAGTTAAGAGAATTAAATAAAATTGTAAAAAAAAATTCCAGCAAAGAAACATAGAAATATGGCATGAAACTTTAAAGAACTTTGGAATGAATATTGATAAAGGAAAAACGGAAGTATTGACAGTCTCCAAAGAAGAAGAAGAAAGAAATATAACAATAGATGGTTATCCAATAAAAGTGACAGAAAACATAAAATATCTTGGAACCATAATCAGCCACAAAGGATATACAGGCTGAGTCATTAGTAGCGGCTTCTTGGATTGCTCTTTTGTGTTTTAAATAAAAAAAAACAATTAATGGAAGATTCATGGTTGCTTGGGGCGCATATTCTAAAAATACACTAAGCTCTGACACACTTCCGGTTTCAACGAAAATGAATGAGATTTAATTTTTTTAAATGACTCACTCTATATATTTTTGGATTTTCTGGTACTGATTTAAATTCTATATTTAACTGTTTTTTGTTTTTTTTTTAAATTGAGCCAATAGTTTTTAAGTTATTAATTTTTCTTAAAAATATTTGACAAAAACACGTGTTCAGAAATAACAACATTTTTTAATTGTTTTTAAAAGTAAAAACATTAACTTTGGTGATACTTATAGCCAAGAAAATTCTGCATCATTTGGTATAAGTTGCACTCGACAATATATCAAAAAATTTTGTTTTTTCAAAGCCTACTTCCTAAAATTTTTACATACCAAAAACTTATTTTTTTTAAATGGAACACCCAGTATTTTATTGTGGAATTTTGTTCCCTCTCTTATTCTTATTTTTTTTAAATGGAACACCCAGTATTTTATTGTGGCATTTTATTCTCTCCTTTATTCTCTTTCGTTTTTGTTAAAAATGTCCTATACCTATCTTCTGTAATTTCTGAGATAATCACTATAGTAGCAATTAGCGGTCAAATAAAAAACTACGAGCGCTGTTCTATGAACCCAAATATTCGTCCAACAAAGGCTGGAATGCGGCCGACTGCCTGAGTCAACTGTTAAAGAAAGTAGGTACACATTTATGTCAAACTTATAAAAGCATCACTATTAGTTATCAAATGAATTATTCTTATAAAGAATTAATAGACATGATTGGCCTTTTGGGTGAATCTGAAAGAAACTCTCTGCTAGCATCCAGACTTTATCCACACCAACCTCTGGTAGAAATCAACCGAAGCTAGAAACCTTCGAACGTATGACGGAACGGTTTGAGTGAACAGAAAGTATTGAAAATGAAAAAAAGAGCGGAAAAAGTAACAGCTGGTGAGGATAAGACGTTTATGGTACTTGCGAGTGTAGTTAAACACCCCCATACTAGTACTACGAAAATTAGTCGTCAGTTAGATGTAAGTCAAATTTGAGAATCTAGAATAATTAGGAAATATGTAATTCATCCGTAGCATATTCATTCACAGGATTAGATGAAAGAAATTTTCAGAATAGCTTACATTTTTGTTAATGGGCAGCAGATAAATTATCCTGGTTTCCTCAATTTTTGTTGTTTACCGACGAAGCCACCTTCTATTAAAGTGAATACGTTCGTCGTCACAATTTTCGTTATTATAACACATAAAAACCCATCACTTTATAATCCCTGCAAACTTTCAAAATCGTTGGTCGTTAAATGTGTAGAGAGGAATAGTGGGTAGTTGCATAATTGAACCTTATTTCTTTGAAGAAAATGGAGAGGAATATGTTTGCTTTCTACGGACGGATTTTAAAAATTTTTTGAAAACATTTTCATATATGTCAGTAAACATAACCTTTATTTTATTTCGTTGTTTACCAAAAGTGTAAAAAATGACATTGCTGGAATTAAAAAATTGAAATGAGATGCTCTTCATTCTGTAAAATTATTACTTTTGGGATAGTTGAATTTAACATTTACTTTGTTTGACAGTTGACTAAGGAAGTCGGGCCCCATTCCTGCCTTCCATTGGTTGAACAAATATGTTGGTGCTTAGAACAACAGCGCTTGTAGTTCTTTAATTGACCGCTAATTGCTCCTATAGTGATTATCTCAGAAATTACAAAAGATAGGTATAGGACATTGCTAACAAAAATTAAAGAGAATAAGTAAAGGAACAAAATGCCTCAATAAAGTACTGAGTGTTACTTTAAAAAGTTTTTGGTATGTGAAAATTTCAGGAAGTAGGCTTTGAAAAAACAATTTTTTTTGAGGTATTGGCGTGTGCAACTTATACCAAATGATGCAGAATTTTCTTGGCTACAAGCATCACCAAAGTTAATGTTTTTACTTCTAAAAACAATGTGAAAATTATTGGCTCAATTTTGAAAAGGGTAAAACAGTTGAACAGACAATTTAAAGCAGTACTAGAAAATCTAAAAATATATAGGGTGAGTCATTAGAAAAAGATAAGTTCCGTGCATGTCCGGTGAAACCGGAAGTGTGTCAGTCCTTAAATTATTTTTTGCAATATGCACCACAATCAATCATGAATCTTCCACTAATTGTTTTTTCTTTTGTTTAAAACACAAAAGAGCAATCGAAGAAGCAGCTAGTAACGACTCACCCTGTACAGCGGCATATGTGAATAACAGAATTAAACTTGAAAACCGTTTATATCATGCACTGAAGTACACATTCGTAAGTAAGACAGAAGTCAAGATACGAAGACACAGATTTACAAGACAATATTTCTTTCGAGATTATGCTACGGCAGCGAGTCAGTTGACTAAGTGACTGAAATCAAGAATAATAGCAGCTAAAATGGGGATTTTAATGAGAATAGATGGTGTTACCAGACTGTATGGAATTAGAAATAAGAAGATACTGGAAACACTAGGTGTGATATCAGCAATAGAAAAATTCAGTAAAAACAACTTAGTTGGTTTGGACAGCTAACACGAATGAGCAACACGAACCCTGTAAAAGAAATATAGAAGGCCGGCTGGAACAAGAGGAGAAACAGAGGTAGACCAAGAAGAGTATGGAATCAGGAGATACCGCAGCTGGTGGTGGAACGGAGAAATATCTGGAACGATGCTCGAAAAACATCCAAGGATAGGACAAGATGGAGAAAATTCCGCAAAGCAGAACGCCTTGAAGTAGTGAGAAAGTGTAATATTTAATACTAAATAGAGCAGTTGGCTTAGAATTTTACATCAGTAAACGGTCTTTGAAAACAACTACAAAACTAAATAATTATTTATACTGTTGCTCACAAGTAATTTAGAAACCTGCAATTACACTTATGTATATTCATTTATTGTTATTTCTAAATGATCGAAATTCAGAAGTTATATACATACTACAGTCACAGCCTAAATATTTTTGTTGTTCTCCCAGAAGTGAACAAGTAAATTAAAACTGAATATCCCCACCTTCAAATTTTAATCAGTAGATACGTTATTCATAAAGGAATTATAATATAAAGAATTAGCTACATTATAAGCACGTACTATAGAGAAACTTTCCCAATTAGATATGTTTTTCTCGTAATTATTTCATAAGGCTTTTTTTTTATCAACCATCATTCATGTATATCAACGATGTTGTGGTCTAACTGTAAAAACCGATATGCTACCATTACCATAAATAATTACAGGAAAGTATGGAATGGAATCTATTAAAGAGATTAGAGAAAGATGACGCACATTTTTTTCAATTGTTATAACGAATGAATTCTAATAGGAATTTTAGATACTTTATGTACATACATCATGGTAAAACATGTACATATGCCGGTTATGTACTTTTCTTTTTCTTTTCAGTAGAGTAGGTATTGTATAATATACAAAATGTCGAGAAAATACAGAGTTATCATAAATGAATAGCAATGAAACCACTTAAATTAAATAGTCAAGCAACATCGCATAATATACAACAGTAATCAATGAATCTTACTTGAAAACGAAATTAGTGTGATAGTAAATGGACAATACCAAGAATAATTGATGGACAGAAATAAATTGTCAAGAAAATATGACTTTATGTTTTAAACTTTTCAAAAAATATCAGATCAAAGTTGAATATCATAATTTCATTGATCGAGTTATTAGGTACCAACGATTCACAGAAAAAAAAGTTAAATAAGTTCAACAAAACGATTGCGTAAGAACAATGGATACTATTCTATACTTCTCTCAAAATTCTACTCTTATTGTCGAACGCAATTATAAATTAACACAAAGCATTATTTTTAAATTAAATATATTAGCCCAACAGAATCATAAAATTTCATCTACAGGACAATAATAATAAGAGTCACCCAAAATAAAGAGAAAGCAATAATAATTCAATTTTAGAATTGTAAAACAGCATTTTAGTATTTGCTATTTTTGCCTATTGTTATGAATTTTATTGGTCTTTGTGACAATTCTGAAATTAAATTATTATTAAATTATACAGTAATACTTGAACGAAATTTGAAATTTAAATTGCAATTCCAATAGAAACAAAGACCGTATTTCAGTTTGGGATTTATACCCAAATTAACTTTTGCCCTAGAAGAAAATTCATTTTAAATTTAAATTTGTAATAGAAGAATAAAAGTATAATATACATGGATTTGCTTCAATATGTTATGTTTGTATTTAAGATCTCGAAAGTATGATTCATTGCTTTTCGCAGTCTTCTATTCTCATGAGCGAGCGTTAAAAATAATATTATTTTACTAATTAAACAATTTTGTATCTTTTATATAGGAGTAAATGCCGCATTAGAACTAGTGTCTACACCAAACATCTACTCCAGAGAGTCACAGTGTTTTTGATGATAATTAGTTGCAAAAATGAGCACAGATTTCTTATTTGTATGGGCGGCTTAAATTGTTAATACAAAAATTGTTTCAAATTAAGGTTTAAATGCTTTTATCCTCTTAGTAAATCTGTACTGAATTCACGATTTGCTAAATATTTGCAAAAAAAGTGCTTTTCGATAAAAGTAACAAGTGTCGATCCAAAGATTCAATATTTTCTTCTATAAAAGTTGTTTGTTTAAGTTCTAAATATCTTCATGCTCTTAACAACTATGTGTTAAATGTACAATTTACAAAAACATTCGCAAAAAGCTGTTTTCGATAAGAGAAAAAGAAGTACTACCGGTAGCAATATTAAAAAATCATTTTGTTTAAAAGTTGTCCTCAAATTTATTTTGAAGTATTTTTATATACTTTCGAAATTTATATAAAACCACTAGTTAACGATATACTTTTAAAATTTAGTATACTATTACTTCCGGTCCACCGATTTTACTCAAAATAGTTATAAGGAAATTTCAAAACGTGGACATGTGGATAACTATCCAGATCGAAAATGCCACAGTACTTCCTGATACTACTTATAAGAAAGACTAAAATATAATTTCTTTTTCAAGAATGTAATATGAACAGAAGAACATGAAGTAATATTACATCCTATATAATAATAATATTATATCCTTTATTACATGGGCCAAAGAACTGATTTTCTCAATTAATATAGTTTTTTGAAACACATCCAAATATGCAATAGAAAATGATTTTCGTTAATAAATTGCACAATTAAAATTACTACCAAAGATATTTACACTTTAGTTATATAGGAGATGCACACAAATATTATTATTTCAAATGCTGCACTTTGATTTTTCGTCCCTCAATGACATCGATTGCACCTTATCTTTGAGTCAGTATTCAATTTATAAATAATTTAATTATAGAAATGTTATTAGTTTTAATAATTTCCGCAAACCAAACGTTCTTGAAGGGTATCAACTACTCAAGAACTCTATAGTTCAGATCAAATGAATAGTTAATAAAGTAAGCATTAAGTCTGATCAATCGGAAATAAAGTTTTTGTACACTTCTTGTAAAACTGTATTCCTGCAAATATAAAATTTAAAATTAATTTTAATGTGCAATTTATTTTTGTTTTCCGTATTTCAGAAGTAATATTTTTGCGAAAATGGTCCATCATATATAAAACAAGCGCGGAAAATATCTAATAAAAAGTATATAAAATAATTTAATATAACAAAAAAAAATGTTTTATACCTTCTTTGAATAGATAATTCCAATTGGCCAAATTCAAAACACTAGTCCGTGCAGTAAAAAAATATAAAAACCGCGTAAATCCGACCGATTAAAGCAGTGAATATTAGCACTGATCAATAAACTATAAAATCTGTAAATAGGGAAAACAGAAGAACCGGACCGTTTTACCGTGGAATGTTTATGGAACTGAACAATTTTTCTCATATACGGATCGAATAGTGTACTTATTGTGTTCTATATTGTATTGTGTTAGAATGGCAACGCGTATAACATACGAGAGATGGGTTAATCACATGGTCCCACTATTTTCTCTTCTTCTTCCGGACACATCGAACATGACGAACAAAATCGAGCTAACAGGAGGAAGGGAGTGTCGTTTTGCTGTACCTTTTCGACCATGACACCCACTCCTTTAATTGTGGCAATAATGCATAGTACAAGCATATGTAATTTCAGTCGTAGAACATTGGTAAATACGGTATAATAACTAACTGTCCGTCAAAGGATTGAAATAGTAACCAAATTGGATGTGTAAAGGAATCGGTTGCCGTTCGATAATATGCGTTTTACTATTTCGTGTGTCACATAATTGGTATTAATTGGGTGCTTGGGATTATCTGTTGGTCGACCTACATAAATAACAGAGTCAACCGCGTGATGACATCACGAAAGCTGTTGTGCGGCAGTAATAATACGATGAAGTATGTGTTTGGTTTTGATTGGAATTAGTCGAAATTTATGCATATGTGGTATTATTTATAATATCGACAGGAAATTACATATATAGATCATACGTCGTAATTAGATTATTACTTAACTGATGGATGTTTTTCTAGAATTTACGTGTTAATATTTATATACCAAAAGTGTAAATCTATTGTTAAAAGTGACTAGTTTTAATAATATGTAGATTTGTATTAATGTCATTTGTATAAATAAACGGGACTTCACCGCAATAATAATTTGATATACTCAATGAAAAGTGTTTTAAAGGGATTTTCGATAACTTTACAGCAATATTGATATATACATATATGCAGAGGCGGATTTCCTAAAAAGAGCACGCGTCTTAAATAATAAAATTTATTAATAATCTAACAATATTTCCTAAATTAAATTGACGAAGAACGTTCGTTTTGAGGGTGGCGACCCTAGCGATCATTATATGTACTAACTATTCCGCAGATCATGCTGCAAAAATCACAAACTACAATACATTATAAATGAACTTAATATCTGTTTTATGCATTCGCATCTCCAAAGATTCAAATTTAAATTCTTCAAGAAGGACATCAAAACATGTTCCCTGAACGGGGTACAAACCACGCCCCCTGAAGTACAGATATTTCAAGAAACGCCTCTGAACCCTTTCGAGCGCTTCAAAATAAGTTTTGTATATTGGTGACCAAACGAATGACGCATATTCGAGGCGAGAGCGAAGGAAAAATAAAGGGTAGTAATGGCCTCTAGGGATGCAAACTGCCTGCATTTCTAATAACAAACCCTAATGTTTTCAATGCCGATGAAATTGTGCAATTGATGTGGTCAGAAAACCTTAAGTTAGAGTCCAAAAATTCCGCCCAAATCCCAAACCACTGTACAACGATCAATAGGGATCCCGTCAAAGGCGTACTTGAAACAGAGAGGTTCTTGCTTCCGACTGATAGTCAATACATTGCATTTAGAAATATTCAGGGGCAAATTATTCACAGTACACCACGCTTCCAAAACATCCACCTGCCTCTGTAGAACCTAGTAATCCGTAATGGTGCTTATTTTCTGGAAGAGCTTGACATCATCTGCAAATAAAAGTTTATGGCAGCCCAATTCAGAACAGATGTCATTGATAAATATTGCAAATAATATGGGACCTAGATTTCTACCCTGTGGAACTCCTGAGATGGCAGTAAAGTAAGATGATTTGTGACCAGTATAACTGACATACTGAAGCCTATTCATCAGTTTAGTGTTAAATAATGACTTCAATTGAGGTGAAAAACTAATAGCATCTATTTTACGTAGCAATATGGCGTGATTGATACGATCAAAAGCCTTTGAGAAGTTGGTATAGATGATGTCAACTTGTTTTATTGTTGTAAACGTTTGTTGACTAGTCACTAAGAAAACAACAGAAACAGAATCGATTTGAATTTTCTGATCATATTTATTGTCAATATTAATTTATTTTTTTAAATTATAATTACTGGATTTCAGAAAAAGTAGTATAAAATACTCGTCAAGAAAGTGTCTTTATCTGACTCAACGGTTCAAATTTTGCCCCATCAGGAAAAGTACAACATTCTTGACTTTTATGTAACTAACTATTGAAACTTAATAATTCCTATACCAATAAGTTTTAATTTTCATAATTAAGACAACCTGTATTGTACCTTGTTCTTCTAGAGGGCTTATACTATTACTGATAGTTAACGGAAAGAAAATTATTTTCTAACCGCTATTGACACTGAAATTTTAACAGTAACAGTAACAAATGTGTACGTCGTTGCCAATGCTAGAAACTGCCATTGTTCAATAAGTCCAAACAGTGGTGGTCGAATTCAATAATGCGAACTTTGATAAGCAGTTTCCGATAATTAGTTCTCAACAATTAGGTATTTGTTGTTATTAAAGTTTAACATTATGAAATTAACAAAAATAATATAAAACTCACATCCTGGTGAAATAGCCACATGGCCGCCGAAAATATTCCCTTCCCGTTCTCCCGCCGCTCCCTAGCTTGCCGTGCATTCTTTCCAAAAAATCGAGACTTTTTTAAAACGCCGCGGGACGCGGGACAAATTGTTAAAAATCGGGATTGTCCCGCCAAAATCGGGACGTCTGGCCACCTTACACAAGTATAAACATAATCTTGAAAGCCATCAAATTCGCGCGTTTAACAATGACAACCAGTTTGAAAGCAGTCACTTTATACTGGCACCATATTAAAAGGATCATGTACTGTTATAAGCACAGCTAAAATATTACTTATGGACTTGCATTTACTGAGCTATTCGTCTTTTTTGTTGTTATATAATACAATAATTTAAAGGGGAATACCATTTTCAGTATGGTTTTACATTCTTTCCTAAGCTAATCAGCTACTTAATACCGACATTACATCTAATTGTGCTATTTTCGTAAATCAGAAAATTATACATTGCCCCAAATTAATTTCGTTTGAACACATACGAAACACGAAACAGTTACAGTTATAATCGAATCGCAAAAATCTCTTTCTTCAAAATATAAAGAACGCCATTCCAACATTGTATACATTCCCTTTTATCAGTACTTACTTCTTATACTCGTATGTGATGGGAATTGATAAAATTGAAAAAGAGTGGCCTTGACACAGTATCAGAAAAAAAAATGGCAATCAATAACAGAATGTAATGCAATAACATTAGGGTGTATGTATGTTGTGCGTATATGACATGACTCCGTGTTCTCGAATTTCATCGAAAAGGAAATGTACCAATAATATCTGCCGGATGTGCGATGAGTGTTGCCGCAAACACTATTAGTTTCATAAATATACAGATTGTTTGAATTTCGATAAAGGTGGGTTTCTACGCAGGTGAGACCTGTTATATACGACAACATATTTATGGGCGATACATTTGTTTAATAAGATTGAAACTGCGCCAAATGAAACCTTTGTCAAACGAAGTTTGTTTTGAACTTTAAAATGTTGTATAATGAATTATGTTATTTTTGTGTTTATGTGTTTCGTTTGTATTTCTCCTGGCATTTGTTTGATTATTAGATGGGAGAAAGTATTTATATTTAAGGAGATTTCTTAAACTATACAGGGTATATCACGACGAGATTTCGTTAGAACAATATAGAAAACTAATAAGAGTTGAGTTTTGAAATTTTGCAAATATTAGTAAAGTAGCAAGTAAGCAAGTACTGTTACCTCCACATTTTCACTATCAACAACAGGTTTTCTTTTGGTTGTTTTCGGCAAGAATGATCCGAAGGAAATGCAATTTTTTAAAAGATTGCTTAGGATACTTTTGGTAAGTCTTGACCGATTTGGATATTTCTCTGCATAAACACAACATATCCTGTCAATTACTCTATTACATTCACCATATGTTATTATTAGATTTAAAAAATCTTCGTTATTAAATCCAGATCGCGTCATTATTATTATTATTCAAGTATTCAGAAACGGAAGACAAAGAAAACGCTGAATAGCACTAGTAAATACCTTACTGATGCCAGGTAATATGATTGCAACTTGTTTTTATTTATTCACATGAATTTCCATAGCCTAACTTATTATACAAAATAAAACTCAAGGAATTCACACATTTTCCAAAATAACTCTGAAACTAAGACGTTTAGTTATACTTCCCTATAACTAAATGTCATATATACATACTGCCCCTAATTTTGAACGTGCAATCCAATGAAGTTGAAAAAAATGTAGGTTGCTGTTTAAAAATAACAAGATATTGATATTTACTGGATGAAATGTTTAACATGGTTTTCTGATCCCCCTGTATTATTTTGAAAAGTTTATAATACCGCATTTGAAGCAGTATACTTTCCAAAATGATTACCTAAAATTTTAAATATGTGCATGCATTCAATTATTGGGAATGTTATTATGAGTAATAGTCTGCAGCTGTCAATTTTTTTACAAAAATTGAAATACTTCAAAAATGGCTAACTTTAGAGGCAAAGTTTATCAGACAAACTATCCTTAAAATTAAGTTGTAAATACGAATCAATCATAAAAAATGGGGTATTCAATTTAAAATAAGGAAGTTGATATCCATTTCCGGTGTAACCCGAAGAAGCAAGAATTCAAAACTATTTTAAATCGAGAGAGCTTAGCGAGAAACTAATATTTGCGTAATTTCAAAATTCAACTCTTATTAGTTTTCTATATTGTTCTAACGAAATCTCGTCGTGATATACTCTGTATACGAGTATGTAGTTTGTTAGGAAAATAACTTGCGTTCAGTCGCATACATAATTGCATTTAAATGAAGGAGATGTGGGTAATAACTAACAACCGATTTTCTTATTCGTATGTAATTTTTTATACAAGAGTTTTTCCAAATTAAGTTCGAAATACGTTTCTCTTCTTAATAAATCTGTATAGAATGCATAACTTGCAAAATATTTCAAAAACAATTGCTCTTCAATAAAAATAAACGTATTACTTCCGGTCCTAATTTTGAATCTTTTTTTATACAAAAATTGTTCCAAATCCACCCCAAAATATTTTTGCACTTATAATAAATCTGCATAGCTTGCAAGATATTTGCAAAAAAAAACCGCTTCAGATAAGAATAAAAGTATTACTTACAGGTCCAAATTTTGAAAGCCTTTTTATGGTGAAGTTATTCTAAATTAACTTCTAAATATGTTCGTAATTTAAATAGTTAATAGTTTTCATAAAGTTGTTCTAAAAGTCACTCCTGAATACTATTTTTTAGAAATTTGCGTAAACTTAGTAGTTAGCCAGGTATTTCACAAGTTTCATTTAGTCACTGAAATAAACTAATAACTCCGGTTCATCAGTTTGATTAAAAATGTAGTAGGACTCTGTAGGAAGCTAATACTGTTAAATATGAGGACTGGTATTGATAACACTAATCGTTCGGCCGCTATCTTAGTTAAACATACAGACACACGCGCACGTGAACGCCAACACAGAGAGGGGTGGGTGAGAGTGGGAGAGTAAGGGCAGATGAGGGAGGGATGTAGTGTGTATGTATTATCAGGGAACTATGTATAAGAAAGTAAAAATCGGGCTATGTTAGGGCATACCAATTGCTTGCCTGCAAGTTGCGTGTGATAAAACGACGACACAGAGAGTTTCTATGAGTTAGTACGAGAAAAAGCAATATACAAACTGTTCTTTTGGTTGAGTGCAATGGGGAATTCTAGTACATTTTCACCGAGGCTAGACTGACTCGCGTTTAATCAGTGCAACAAGGATAGCAGCTGTACTTGCGCATTTCATTTGACGGTCGCTATCTAGTCGACTAGCACATTTTTAAATCGCGTTTCGTCCATCTAATTTAGAATAATTACGCGCCAATATTATTGAATTTTCGAATCATGTTACCCCGGAAATGTTTAGAAATGTCCGTCGAAATTTTTATAATCGGCTGGGTTACTGCTCAGCTCAAGAGGGATGCCTATTTAAGCATTTAATAAATAATTAAGTACTTGAAGAAATTAATTTTTCTTTAATAATTCCATTCTTACCTTCCAATTAAATTCATTGTTTTTGAGTTTATACTTACTGAAACATTTTGTTTAAACACTCAGAGCTTGTCAGAGATAAAATTTAAAACATATTTCGAATCGCCACAAATTTACGTAGTCCACATAATTTGAAAGAGAATATGTGACTATTAATTGAATTTTAAAAGTTCGTTTATAAAACATTTCTTCAAATTGATTTCACAATACTTTAACATTCTTTCCCGAATTCAAAATAATTATTATATGTAAATTCTTACTTCCGGTTTACCGATTTGGCTCAAAGCTTACCTCTTGTGCAATCGTGTTTTCCGACAAACATACAGGCACAAAGGTAGATTGATTTCAATGTTAAAATTTTTAAACTTTTATCTAATAATTGCCCAAATCTTTCCTAGTACTCGAGATCGAGTGCAATCATGATTGCAATACTTTCTTATACTTCATACGTAGTAGAAGAAAGCAAAAAAAAATAATGATTGTGAGTCAAACATGGGAAACAGCTGGACGGGTTCATAGTGACGCAAAAGTCGAAGGTCTTTCGTTAATTTTTCCAGGTGTTTCCAGAAATTACAATTATGTAATCTATACAATAAGAATGCATAACATTATTCACTCACAGCTGTACTCGTATTTATATATTTAAAATTCATCATTAAAATTCTACAGTAGTAGCAAAACACAATTATGTAGAAGTCACCCAAGTTTCTGCATTATTCATGACTAAATTGTCATAAAGTATGCGACAAATCATTGATTTTGTTCCATTTTAAAAATTCTGTACTTACATACTGTGAAATACGAAAGATAAGTGCGCTATCTAAATTTGACCTTTTTTTGATATGAATCTTAGTATAACATAATACTCTACTTGGAGCATCTTCCACATTCTCATATTCATTGGAACATGAGTACCACATGAATCACATGAGGTTCAGTTATTCTTATTTTTCTTATGTGATAAGAAAAAGAACAAAACATAACGGGTTTAATAAATTTAAAAATGGAACTATGCTAAAAATTAAAGATATAATTATACCTCCAAAAGACATAGAAGACGTCACTGGTGATGGGATAACAAGCAGTATTTTATTGGGTGTTAGCCAATAAAATACTTGATACAGTAAATTCTTTAACGCAATCAAAAGCATTTCTTAAATACTGGAAAATATTATCTATACTATGATATAGATAAGATGCTCTATGGGATTTATGTCCGGGGTTTTAGGTGGCCACTCAATAACACCTCTCGAAGATAAAGACACCAAATGCCATAGATCTTTCCTTTAATAATGTAACCCACAAATCCAGCACTATACCTGTCCCTACACGGTGACAACGATTCGAAAATTTCTTCTGAATACGCTCAATAGCACCAATCTGAACACTGTAGAATAGATATCGAACCACGGAAGCTTATTTTATGTAATATCTAAAATATGATTCGAGAAACTAAGTTTATCACCAAAGTTCACACCCAGATTCTTCATGACAGATGCCTAGGATATACGAGTACCGCTAATCACGTAGTTTGAATCGATCCTATTACATCTACGAGTGTAAGATGCGTAACAACACTTACTAATATTCAGTTGCAGTTTATTAGTAATAAACCATTCGTGAATTATATTCAAGTTTGACTGCAGGTGCTAAACATAACATTATCTTGTGACTGATCTTGAGAAAAAAATCATTTAAAAATATATTAACTAAAAGTAGTCTAAGGTGTGATCCCTGAGGCACACCAGATGCAGCGGCATAAAACTTGACTTAAAGCCATTGTAGTATACTAATTCAATCT
Organism: Amphimallon solstitiale; assembly: GCA_963170755.1. Taxonomy (NCBI): domain Eukaryota; kingdom Metazoa; phylum Arthropoda; class Insecta; order Coleoptera; family Scarabaeidae; genus Amphimallon; species Amphimallon solstitiale. The sequence goes on along the minus strand of OY720681.1, from coordinate 106,466,121 downwards.
GTTTGATAAATATGAGTCGAATAACTTTATTAGAAAAGAGCTGAATCCAAAGCAACTCTGTTTCACCAAAAGAAGCTTGTTGTTGATACTGTCAAACACATATGAGAAATATGTAAATAACATCTAGTTGCTCTCCATCATCAATAATTAAAAAAATCACATGTGAAATTTGGGCGAGATTTGTAACTCTAAATCTCCCTGGCATAAAACTATGTTGGCTCGGCGAGGAATCCTTAAAACCTTCAACACAATCGGGTGTACAGCAGTTCGCAAATACTAATAATATGACCGACTATATGCCAGTTGAAACAAAATAGATGATATTTATAAACAGCATTACTCTTATACGAAATTTTAAATTACTTTAAAATTAGATTTTCTCAGTGCTAAATATCCTAATTATAATTTTTTACTTTTAGCACTGATAATTATTTAATTACCCAGACACCCGCTGTGGCGTGGAGGTAGCGCAACCGACTAGCAATCGGGAGGAACTGGGTTCGAATATCAGCCCCGGGAAAATTTTTAAAATTTAAAATTTATTAGTGCTAAAAGTAGAAAATTATATTTAGCATTACTTTTGTACTTCATGCTTAACATTCTGGCAGAAGTATATAGAATGTTTTCTTTTGTATAATTAATTTAACTAAGTTTCATGCTTAACCGGATTAGAAGCGGCGAATATGCGAGTAATAAATAAATGTAAATTAACCCCTTTTAATAGAAAATAGTAACTAGAAAATATATGAATATTAATAAATTAAAGCCTAATAAATTACATTTTAATATATAAACTAACCTAACCTGCCAGAGTAATAATTAAAAATTGCTTCTTTAATTTTGAAACCTATTGTATTCCATTCTATTGTTTAACCTAGTTTCACGGTTTCGAATGATTATCAAATATGATCATTAGGTCAACGCACAACTTACTAATTATAGTCGAATCGTAAAATTAAAATTCAATATCAAGTTATCCGTTTAATCAACGTAGATCACAAAGTATTCGATAATTATGAAGTGGAAAGTCGTTGACACTAATTAACTGCTTTATTACGAATTTTCCCCGACCGAGTAATAGGAAAAGATGTCGAGCCTCGCACGAAACTTCGGTAATTGTCGTTTGATTCAATTATAATCGTGATGATGTTAATTAATTTATGTTTTAATTAACTTTTCGATTCCAGCATTGCTCGGGCTCACGCAGTCACGACGAAAATGAAATTATCAATTTGGAAATCTGATCGGACATTATACGTTTAATGACGCAATTATTTATTATGGGATTTTCCTTTTTGGTTAAGACCTCTTCTCGGACAAACTTTTGAATAGCATTAGGTGGGTATTTAGAGGAGCAAAATACTTTTTTGTGGTTATATAACATAATATAAAATTTTACGCATTCAAATGGGTGTGGGGAATTATATTTTAAGCATTCATGCGGGAAGTAAAGGAGGTACTTACTGTAACTTGATTAATTTAATGATATTTTAAAATCATAAATCCCTAATCCTAGTAATACGTTGGCCAATTCGTTGTTTTGCTATGCAAATAATAAAAGACAATGTAAAAAAAAATCCTTATATTTCAAAGGTATGTAATTATATGTTAGAACAGCAACAAAATAAATATTGTATAAATTACAATTATTAATTATTTTCAGAAATTGAAACGAAACAGTTATTAAAAATTTTGATAGTATACAATTTTCACAGCCACAAAATACTCCAGGGATTAACTGCTTTGTTTCAATTGATCTCGATTGTGAGAGTAAGGTACATTGATAGTATTATTACATAAATCTTGTTGTATTTCAGATGTCGAACACGTTGCAGGAGGAATCGACTTCTCTGACTGGGTCACTTTTTTAGCCAATTGAATTCTGCTATGCAGAGAATTTTCGACATATCCTTTTGAAACCATAGATAATTTCCATCAACCATTGTGTTTTAGTTCAAAGCAAGTCACCTCTTTGATTTGGCAACAATGTCGCTGAACTCCTTCGACAAAAGTGAACTGTAAAGTTATTTGCACTATCAAACTGAAGGTACTCAGCAATTCGCATTGGAATTGTACCAATTGTATTAAGACCAACAAGTGAAGAAACACACTTGTCATTGCGATATATTAAAAAGGATCGTTGCTTGTTTTCTGGTCTTAAATTTGTCTATTGCCGCATTAATGTTCTGGCTTAATGATTGAAAATGTACGGCTGTTATCTGTTTTTATTTGTGAAATTGTTACAGTAATTACATTATTTTTAAATTATATGTCTTGCAATGGCATTTTGCAAAGATCTACACGTCTACACGCTCCAGAAATACCTATTATTACAGCCTATACATACATATAGTACTGTATAAATTTTAAATGTACAAAAATGAATTCCCTTCATTAGGAACAAAGAATCTGGTGCTTCAACAATACATTTAGTAATGTGTTCTTCGCTTAATACTGCTGATTTTTCAGGCTGAAGGTGTTTCGTTGCCTGTTTTAAGTATGCTATGACTTTGCATATTTAGATATATCCGTATTATCATATATTATTAACGATGATTTTAGCATAGAATAAGTAGAACCATAATGATTTATTTGATTGTAAACTTTGAAAATAAACTATTAAACAGTCTTCTGAGTAATTTTTTTTATATTTTTCGATCTAGCCCAACTTACTCCTTCATATGGTTTTGTACCTGTCTTTTGATTTTATTTGGTAATAAATTACCCATTGCAATATTGGCAGCTTAACGAATTTTGGGGATTGTACATTGTACTTCATCATCAGAATGCATGTTTTAGAGGAGGATGTTATTTACGAACAGTAAATAATTATTTCTACTTCTTTTAAAAGTTGATATTTTTAGTGTCATTTCTAAATTTTTGCGTTTGTACAGCCTTATAAATATGTATAAGCTTAGGACAATAATGCACTAAAACTCAAATTACTACTAATTTTATATTAAGACGTTTTAATTTTGCCATCAAAACACAAAGAATTTTTTAAATTCAAAATTATTTGGATTATAAAAACAATTTATAATTACATTTAACTACATCGTGATGTAGCAAATTTTCAAAAACAAATTTGCGCCTACCGTCGCATCTGTATATTTAGAATATTTCTTTTTAGTGTGAAAAAACTCTCTCGACATCATACGACACTATTGGTATAAATTCATATTTTACAATGTCACTAGCACTTAAATGTTTCTTCCTTCATTAAAGGCTATTTCATTTCGCAACACTTCGCTGATATTCTTTAGTTGTCCCCCGTTTTTTGACATCATTGCGTTTAATTTATTGATAAAATAGTTTTTATTGAGTTTTGCTAAACGTTTAACTATATTTTTACTTTCTTATACGATAGCGGTCAAACCGATATAGATATCAATTCGAAATTTTGTATTTACGTGTATAATCTCCCTCTTGAGATCTGATTAGTTTTTTAGTAAAATCGGTAGACCGAAAGTAGTAGTTTACTTCAGTGAAAAAATTGATTTTTGCCAATATTTTGTCAATTACTAAGTTTAATCAAATTTATAAAGAATTCAAATATACTCAAAATTAAATTTGAGAAGAATTTTCTTAAAAAAGGTTTTCGAAATTCCTACCGGAAATAGGTCTTTTACTCTTATCGAAAATCAGTTTTTTGCGAATATTTCTCAAGCTATGCTTTTCAAAAACAGGTACGCTACGAGTATAAAACTATTTAGAACTTAATTTTCAATACATTTTGTATAAAAAAATTCAAAATTCGGACCGAAAGTAACACTTTTATTCTTATCGAATAAAGATTTTTTGCAAATATGTCGTAAATTATGCATTTTATATATAATTGTCAAGAGTACAAAAGTATTTATAGCTGGATTTGCAATGTATTTTGTATACATGAAATTTCAAAATTCGGACCGGAAGTATTACTTTTACTCTTAGCGAGTAGCACTTTTTTTCGAATATCTTGCAAAGTATGCATTCTATAGAAATTTATTAAGAGAATAGAAGTACTTAAAATTTGTCTTATTTAAAATATAGTTTAATATGTTAGAAATGAATAAACGATGCCTATGTAATAAAAAAAAATTGTTAATTTTAATAAATTTTCCGATTACATTATAAATTTCTTCAAAACAACAAATTTTTGTTGGTTGGGCCAACTTCACTGAGACAGGGCTCGTATATATACATATCAGCAGACCTTTATTGTTTTATTTTAATATTATACATGTTTACTTGTTTAAAGAAACATGTATTTGCTAGAAAACGTAGTGTACGTATAATCGTTAAATATTTGCATTCTGTGGCTATGTATAATCTTAAATGAGTGGTTCAAAGTTTCTAATTCTTTGTAAATGCTTATTCAGTTTGCGAAAGTATTTTAAACTGGTTTATAATGGATTGGAAACTATCAACAGCATATATTGATGAATTATTCCCTACTGCAATTTTGCATTAAGAGGGGCGTTTACTAACAAATAGAACCTTATGCAACTTATATTACTCGCGGGACGGGTAGACGCAAGTAGGTGTTAGTAGGTGGAGGTAGACGATATTCGGTTCTGTCACAGCGCATCGGTTTTATTCATAGATTCTGTCATAGATAAAGGAATACAATAGATGGAAAACATAATGTATAAAGAATGAGTACTTACGGAACTGTTGATGTTGTTGATGTTTTATAATAAGCCCATTTTCGCTTGCCCATAACTGTTATATTATTATACACTCGAATATTATAGGTATATATGACATTTAAATGTGAGTGACAGTTTGTAATTAAACTGTCACTCGCATTTAAGTCTGCAATAGCCGATCGATTCCGATAGATTTTCGTCTACGCTAGGACCGATAGAGATACTGTAAAGTGGGGATAGACGACGCGATTAGCTTGGAAAAACCTCGTGTAAAATGTGTGTGACAATGTTTACTGTTTAATGTTTTTTATCTTTAAAAATAATTACATAAATTTGATTTTTTCTTTATTTCGTACATCAAATGTGCAGCTGGCGCGTAGAGGTCGTTTTTTCTTCCTTTTGTGTACCAGCCTTAGTTAGTAGACATTAATCAAATTCATGCATTTTTTTGGTTATTTCTAAAATACATAACTTTCTTAAGAAAATAAATTAGTTCAAAAACTGACCTTGACATTATAAATTTATGCCTTTTGCATCACTAACCCAAATTTGAGATTCTGAAATTACAAAATAAGTTAAAAAAACGCGAAACGGCAATGCCTTAATTTTCAACAGGTAAACGCTCCTCTTAAATACACGACTGGAAAACGCTGTAGACTTCTATATCGCTATACTATATTAACATAATTAATTTATTATTAAGTTTTCACATAACTATTTAAGACCGTGCTATGTTTGAGCTAGTTTATTTTAATCAAAAAAAAACCTGTATGTGTATTTAGCTCAACCGTTTCAGGATACTCGGTATATTTGGAATTGCAAAAACGATAAGTGAATACTAAATCGGTGTAATTTTATTTTTCATATTCGTAACTGACATCGCCAGTAAATAATTAGGACAGGTATCCATCAGAATTAATTACATCTATTAAAGTAAACCTTCATTCATCATTTTGCATTATTTAATGTGCGTACTGTATCTGCCTTGATTTTATAGTATTTCCTATTCGGACGTTTCAAATTTCAATGGTCCTTTGTCCAATAAAATCGGTGTATCTCCACGTTCCATTATTACGTAACAACGCATGCAATATTATCCTACTCTCTTTTGTGACTAGAAATCGAAATAAAAGAAAGGCTATGCACGTTGTTGCCCCGGACGGACGGACGGTACGACGAACTTGGTTCCCATGGAAAATCGTTTTCGGCGTATACATGGAAATTCAATTAAATTTAATGAATATGTGCTAAATCATGTTGAAATATTACGTTGCGCGGAGTGGACGCGAACTGTCCTCTAATTAACGACTATTGAATTTCTCGTAAATTCCTTTTCTAAATCCTTTGCTTTCGTCATAAATAATAAAATCGCAGTTTGCTATCAATGAATAGAAATTAGAAATTTTGTAGTTAATATAAAGTTCTAGGCTCAATGTGTTAGAAAATAAGAGCGAATAGTCTATTCAATCTAATGAATGAAGAAGTGGCGCTAAAAGCAGAGCATAATTTACAAATTATAAATTTCGAATTTTGAAAACAAGTCCAAGATATGAACTGCTTATCATATGGGTTTTATTTGTATAAATTATTCGAAAGCAACTGCCATTTGTGTAGATCTTTGATTTATTAAAGACTACAACCAACTTCACTACATGGCAGATAATACCAACCTATTTATAGACAATAATTCTGATGTCAATATTTTCTATGATTCCCTTTATTCTATTTTCCAGAAACACGTTCCCACCCAGCTATAGCAACCGTTCCTGTATTTATCTCAAATGGTTTTCTCCCGAGATTCTTTCCAATCTTAAATTAAAGCAAAAATATTTTGAGCAATGTAAGCGCACAAATCAGTTGATTCATCGTCATTGTTCAAGCAACTAAGAGCATTTGCCTATCTTGCGAAAATCGAAAACCAAATTTTAACTGATCCAAAACAGTTTTGGACGTTCAGTAGAGAGGGTAAGAAAAGATACTCATCAATATGGAGGATCCCCAAACCATTATTAACGCTTTTGCTGACTACTTCAAAACCGTGAACGGCACTCCCCTCTAGATCTATGGTTAATGAAATTATCCCCAATAACTCCCTAGGCGTACACTTCAATCAGGTGTCCGAAGAAGAGGTGCTGAACAGCATTAGAAGACTGAGGGCTGATTAATAAATTCAATGTGATAATGTACTTGATTATTTTAATAATTCGAGCAAATTCCCTGATGCGCTGATATTGTATTGCATTTATAGTATTTTTTGTTTTTTCCGATTCTTCCCCCAACGCGGCGCGGAAGGTTGGGGGAAGGGGCGGCAAAAACAAAAAATCTATCAATGAACGGAAAAAGCAGGAGGGAGGAAGGAAGGTGGTAAAAAAAGCAATGTAAATCAATGAAGTAATACTAGTGTGTTTGGCCAAAATCAACTGGCCCCTTAAGCTGCATTTTACCCGTTACTTCACATTATGAACGATGTCTATATATCAATCACAAATATTTCGTCGTATTTATTTACACCCCCTTCACACTATATAACAATATATTTAGATATTAAATTAAAAATGGTCTATTGTCTATAAAAAGAAAATTAAGAGAACTGATTAACTAACTTTGTACATTTTAAAGTTTATGCGGCAAATAATATTTAATTTTAGAAAATAAATGCAAAAAAAATTACTTAACAATAATAATACAATGCAATCAGATTCACCTGTTTAGTACACCCCTTTTTAAAAAAATATTTTCAAGAAATAATTGTTGTTCAATAAGAAAACTTATGTAATTTGAAAGAACCGCATGTGCAAGCACTTCAAAATAGATCGTGAACTTTTTATGGCATTAGAAATACAGGCCACTTCACACTTTATTCATGCTTGTTTGATTACTCATAAGTACTCATAACTTTCTTCTTGTTGTTTATTGCTTCAAGATTCTCTCTTAATATTCGATATATTGAGCGTGTAGTTGATCTTCCCCTTATGTATGTACTTTTCGTATCAGATAGTACATTATATTTGCGTATAAAATTTAACATTCGTTCTAATATAGATTTCTCAAATACTTTTGCTATTACTGATATTAAAGCAATTGGTCAATAATTTGATATACCTGATTATCTGATTTCTTCTTCTTCTTTTTTCAGTTGTTTTGGAAATGTGTAACACAAACTAAAATGATGGTTATTGGCAAATCAACAAATCAAAGAGCATTTAAAAATTGAGCCATTCCAGTTGAATATCACGTTACCAAGAATGTGTGGATGACGTCAGCTTTATTCGTCAAATGGTTTCGGCAGTCTTTTGTCGAACAAGTGAGAACATTTCAGAAAGACAATAATATGAGTGGCAAAGCACTTTCATTAAATGATAATGCCCCGAGTCATGCAACAGAGATGCTAATGATCAGGAATAATAGAAACATCATAACTATAGAGCAGACGCGTTATATTCAGTTGCACGTCATCGATGACGTTTACATCTTGTCATAACTGTATTTGAGAAACTAAAAAAAATACTTTGTTAAATTATACTTGAGGGCATTTATTTCATTAGCTTAAATTCAAAATTTATAAACTGATCGTAATATACGCATTCATGGCAAAAAAAACATATAATTTCCGTTTCAATATTAAATTTCTTTGTTACATATTTTTAATAGACTAATAGTTCAATTCGGTGTTTGCATATAAATCATATCTGTCAAAAAGGCGTGTGTTGTGTATATTTTTCCTGTCAAATTTTTCATGTTTATTTTTGCTTTGATATAAATTGTTTAAAAAAAGTTCTTCTTAGAAGTGTACGTCTTGTTTATTATTTATTTGCGTCCTTTGAATATAATGCTGAAAGGTTTCTGTAAACAGTCGAAGCATTTTACAAACTTTTCTATAATTTTAAATTTTATTATGGATAGTAACATTTAAGGTTTTTCGACAATCTAAATCAATATAATAAATAAGTTGAGAAAGACTGAAGCATTTCAATTACTAAATATATTACGTTATAGTTATTGTATTGTGAATAATTTTTTTCTTTGGTTATATCAAATGTCACCGACAGAAATAAAACTAAATCCGGCAACATATACAAGACGAGTCGTCATGATCTAGTATGATGTGCAATTGAATGTAACTCGTTTCCTCTATACGTTCCTGCCTCCTAATTGCACTCCCCTCATCCAAGCGATGGATCAAAATGCCATTCGACTGACTAAAATGTATTACCCGAAGCGCCTCTTGGTCCATGTTCTGTGTTTTGAAGCAAGCGACATTTCTAAAACTCTAAAAAATATGAATTTGAAGGATGCCGTATTTCTGCTAGCTAGTTCTAGGGACAAAGTGACTCCTGACGCAATTTAGAAATGCTGGCACAAAATATTTTTTTATGCAGTCAATGATGCATCAGGCTCTGATTGGGATTCTGAAGATCTGGTTCCATTGTCTCTACTTAATCAAAGACGTGAGTGAGTCAGTGATGAACATAGTGAAATTGTCGAAATTAACAATATGCTGCAGAAAGTTACCACTGAGAATAACGAACTGACGGAATCAGAGATATGTGAATGGATAGATGACGACGAAGAGCATTTACCGTAGCATAGTGATGAGAGCGACCCGGAAGAGGAAGTTGTAAGGACTGATCCAAAAAGTGAAACATTATAAGGTAATCCATTGTGTCAGTACATACATACAGTGGGCTGCGGAGAATGGTGCTGAATTAAATACCTTGTCCATACTACGAATGATACAAGAACGCAGTATTAAACAAACAAAACATACTGAATTTTTTCAATATTAATTTTATAAATTTTGGTTTTTGCATGTCCTTACTTGTATACGATATAACGTATTTTAGTTTGTATTTAGAATTATGGGTATTCGTTTTTCCTAAGATTTTCTATATATTTGTATATGCGTTTATGAATCCCTACAATTGTATTTTGGATGTTATTTTTCAAGTTTTAAAAAAGGTGTCAATAATCCGGATGTTTCACTACTTCGGATGCCTCGGTTTTAATTGTCCGAATTAGCGAAGTTCTACTGTATATGATATTGCTTCATTCATTTATATTAAATGTAATTATTTTTCCACGTTTAATAGATCACTTTGACTTCGATTAACTGTCAAGGCGTTAGTCAATTTTTTTAACTATTTATTCTTGTTTATTGTTATACAAACCTTAAATAAACATTTATAATATTGCATTTATGTGAAAAATATACCTAAAATAGATTAGAAATTGTAGTAGAAGGGTTCGTGTGTTTAATTTTACTAACACATAAGTATATAGTTATATGTTAATTAATAAAAAAAATCTTAAATTTGAACAAGAAGATGCTACATCTTTGAATACCAGGAAAGGACTGGAAGAAGAAAACCATTTAGCCAAAAAAGATCATTTACACACTTATTCCACACTATACAGTGCTTTTTTTTAACGCGGAGCATAAGGATTTGCGTGCTAACAGTTTTACCCCATTTTAACTTTTGTTGCGGTATAAATAATAAATTCATTAATAAATGTAATTATACACATTGTGGGATAATTTATTGAATTGATGAACATAAAATAATTTAAAATGTTCAAAATGTTTGATTTCGGCAGCTGAACAATAAGCCTAACCGATAATATTGTCACACTGTCATGGAGTTGCTAGCGTTTGTCATTCTTCCCTTCAATAAACGAATATGCCGTAGTAGTCATAAATTTGGAAGTAATGGAATAATAATATCTTTGTAATATTAGTGTGTTTAAATTTACTTATTTATTTTATTGCGGATTAGTATATTATGCAATGAGCATTTAATGATAGCTTTTAAGACACGAGAATGAAAATTACAATACGAGCCGAAGGCGAGGGTCTTAATACCCATTAAATTCGAGTTGCATACACTATTTTTTCTACGACCACATAATAAAACATTATTTTTTTAACATTCCATTTCATAAATTGCGCGTAAAATTTTCCGTACGCTTTTGCGAATTTAGCTGGTAATAAATTGTTCGTGGCTACTAAGGCTTGTTCCATAATTTCTGCTGGAGTCAAATTTTACATTTCACTGTCATTATCCCTCATTTTTACCGTTTATATTTTCAAAAAAGCACAAATTTTAACTACTTACTTGTAAATTGCAGAGAACTATCACATTTAATTAATTTTTATATCTGTCAGATATGCAGTCGCCATAGTGAATATTGTTTGAATATTGGAATGTCGCATTCCTATTGGATATAAACTTGTATCTTAATGAAAAATCTGTATTCCTATTGGATATAAACTTGTATCATAATGAAAACCTGTATCGTAATGGACATAATTAAAGTACAAGTTCCGCATATCTAATAATACAATTAAAGTATGGAAGTAGAAAAAAATATTATGGTAAGAAACTGTACCTGGATAATAAAAACGACTTCTCACAACACCGTCACATTTTCTTTTACTGAACTTCAAATACCTTAAACTACTGAAGGATTTCAAAGCTCCCGCAAGGCAACGTTTCTTTTTCTTTTCCTCTTCGGAAACGCCGAGCTGTCGGGGCATCGTACCCTGTTTTACCAAACAAACCAACCACGGTACTTTCATCGTGATTAACGAGAACCGACGGGTCTTTACGGGGCGCGCGAACGTAACGCGAGAATCGATAATCTCTGAACGCACGAACGGTAAGGCAGAAGAATCTCGGAGACGCGAATGTTCAGAAGAAAACTGTGTGTGCAGGCGGGTAGGTTAGAATGACACGCGCCGTTTCTTTGGGATTAGTGCTTTCTAATGAGCTTGTTACGGCCACTCGGCGGAACTAATTCATGCGATACGCTTTTAGGTTTGACGTTCTTAGAAGATGTCGCAGTGGCATTGAAAATTTAGTCAAATACATTAACAAAAACAATGCTGTGTTGTTTGAAAACGTACTATAAAACAAACGGTTTTATGGGTGTCTTCTCTTTAACATAGCGGATTAAATAAAATACTTGACTTGCTTCATTTATTTGAATAGGCATTCTCAAAGACGAACTGCTACATCAATTAATAAAATCCTTTATAATTTATGCTTGTTGAGATAATTAACTTAATGGTTCCTTTGTATAGGAAACATTTAGTAGGTTTCAAACATACGATGTCGCAGGAAATTTACTGAAGTAAAATGTATAGATATAAATGGGAGTATACAACAATATAAACTATTATTTACTTATTTCTTTTATTCCAGGTACATATAAGTACAAGAAAAACTAATTATCATGTATTCACACCATTACAAATAGAATATGTCTTTGTTTAAAAGTAAAAAATGAGGTGTGGCCACCGCACGACTTTCTTATACGTATGAAAGTGTTACTTCCGGTCTAAATTTTGAAATTTCATTTATACAAAAAATATTCCAAATCCAACTTTAAATACTTTTATACTCTTCATAAATATATATAGAATGCATAATTTACGACATACTTGCAAAAAATCGTTATTCGGTAAGAGTAAAAGTGTTAGTTCCGGTCCGAATTTTTATTCTTATTTTATACAAAAGGTATTGAAAATTAAGTTCTAAATACTTTTATACTCGTAACGTACCTGTCTAAAAAGCATGACTAGCAAAATATTTGCAAAAAGCCGATTTTCGATAAGAGTAAAAAAACTACTTCCGGTAGAAATTTCGAAAATTTTTTTAAATAAAATTCTTCTCAAATTTAATTTTAAGTACATATGAATTCTTTATAAATTTGTCTAAACTTAGTAGTTGACGAAATATTGGCAAAATTCGATTTTTTCATTGAAGTAAAGTACTACTTCCGATCTGCCGATTTTGCTGAAAATCTAATCATTTCTCAAGAGCGAGATTATACTACTAAATGCAAAATTTGGAATAGATAGCTATAGCGGTTTGACAGCTATCGTGGTCACAGACAGAACACAGACACACAGACACACAGACATTTTTTAAAAACCACTTTTTTGGTATCAGGGGATTTCAAAACTTGGACACCTGCAAAAATCTCAGGGTCGAAAATTTTCATCATCACAATACTTCCTTATACTACGTATAAGAAAGTAAAAATAAGTAAAGAAGAAATTAAATTTTAAATAACTGATATACAATAAATTGGAATAGACGCTACGTAACTATTCTATTCTTTACTCCATGTTTGAGGACCGAATTAAAATGGTTTAACCTCAGCTGATCAAAAAATTTCAACTTTTGGTTTAGCTATAAAATTATGTATATTTATTTTGGTAGAAAACATAGACCTATTTATTTAAATTATGGTCAAGTTAGCTCTAATTTCGTTTGGATTTTGATTTTTCTGTTTCTTTAATGTATATTTCAGATTCAAGCAATTAGAAATATGACTGAATATTACATTATCTCTCTTGAAAAACGTCCAACAGTAACCTATAAACACTGCAGGATTCCATTGCTCTGGTACAATTTTCCCATTGCCAAAATGTCTAGTGCCTTAGTGGAAGCGTTCGCCTCGCTCATTGCTAACATCGCCCATATTTCTTAGACAAAAGTCGAAGTGAAAATGTCGAATGTGTACTTCATGTTGCATCGAGCATCGCCATATGCTTGTATCATGTACCATGGCCATCCACGCAACTTTTGTCCAAGTTTTTAAATTGGTCTCCAATTTTCTATCATTTACTATTTCTCGGATCTGAGGTCCAAAAAAAATACTTTCATTTAGTCTTCTTTGTTACTTTTGGGAACTTTTGTTTTTTGGAGGTATTTGAAACATTTAATTTGACGGGCAGATGGGATATTATGAGCGTTTCTATTTCTACTAAAGGCTAATGTACATTGTCCTTTCCTTTCGAGAAATAGGTTTGGTACTATATCTGCTCTAGGAAAATTTCCAGGTTTTTGTAAGTCTCGACAAACATTTTCTCCATAACTCGAGCTAAGCCAGTACTAGCTTTTTGATTAATTTGCACTTTCTATATGCTGTGATAATTGAATTTACTCACTTAGTGTGAAAACCTTGTTGGCTAGTCATTAATAAAACATTTTTGGGGGATATAATTATAGTGCAACAGTAATTACCAATTTTGAAAAAATATCCGAGTCTATCATAGAAAATTTATATGATGCGCTCGGACAATGCATTGCTGCTGAAGAAGGCATTTTTGAGGCTATGCGATAACATTTTATTTTTTAGTATTGTTTAGAGTATATTTTTCATTTTCATTAAAATTCCGTTCTTAGTAAATTTATAGAATAATTTACTAAGAATTAGTGTTTAATTAGAATTGTGCTTTTATTTTCCTACTGCGTTGTATACGTAATATAATAAAACTCCCAGAAGTATTTTGAATTCTTATTTGGTAAATATGTATTTACGAAGCGTGTGATGTATGCTTAGATAAATACATGTTCATCCATCGACTGATGGTATCCGACTGAAATGCTAATCGTACTTTACGACCTGCGCGTTGTTGCCGGTATGCATATTATACATATTGCCGTGGTATCTTGCATATTAATAAGATAATAGTAATAGCATTAAGACTTAATTTAAGTGTATAAAATATAAAAGAAACAATAATAATAAGGTTATTGTGTTTAAAAGAATTTTAATATGAGTGTACTGGGTTGCATACACTTTTATGCAGACATAAAAATTGAATTTATATTTACAATTTAAATAAGTACTAAAATAAAAGACGAGATAGAATTTAAGATGTACATATATTTCTTTTATAGAAAAGAGAAACAAGATGTATGGTTTGTGTATAAACAGAATTCGATATGCACGAGAGAAAGATAATTGAATAATTATGTAAACTTGAGAACGTGCATAAGGTAATAAAATTTATTAAATAAATCATACAAAAAGAATAAATATTTACCTTAACTTATGACTAGATAAGTAAATAAAAAAGGATATAAATAAAAATATTCTGAGATATCAGCAGTAGTGTTTTTTTTATAAACGACAGCTGGTAATAATAGAATACATTCAGGAATTTGTATATGTAATATCATGTTTCATAAACAGTAGAGAGGTTCTTGTACGGTTTTCGATAACCTACAAAATAAAAAGAAAATATAATGTAAACTTGGTTTGTAGTTTATTACAGATAGACATATCACCGTTGGAGAAGTCTTGGATAGAAGGAGGTGACGAAGGGGCAAACCAAGTGCACCATGGTGGTGCAAGTAATCTTATTAAAAGGATACCTGTTGTTTGCAATGTTTTTCTAATATTGCCGAGAGCTGGAAAAAGAACAAAAATAAGAATTGTACTAGCCAATGGAAAGAGGAAATATGTGAAAAATAGTAAAGAAGGTAATAAATTTATAGACAAATATAAAGAAGAGTTATATTAATACAAGTATACCTACGTTGGAGAAACGCTGTGCAATTTATAGGAAGTTTTTAAGTTGTAAACAGACAATTCTTGGGGTGTTGACCTTTTGCGCTGAGGAACTGTCAAAAAGACAACAAGTGCGCGTGTGTGTGTGTGTTCAAATCATTACGGCAACTTGAAAGCCAGGAGCACTGAAGATGCAGGGTGACAACTTAAATGGTAGCTTCTGAAGATGGCGTTGAAAACGGTCACGTGTCTTTCCCGGAAATATAAATTGAAGACAAGAATCGACACGATTCATTCATTGACTTTCATTCATTGACATTAATTCATGATATTAATTAATTGATACACAGTTTAGCTGATTATATAAATCGTAGGGTTAGATACACCACGATTCATATTGATTTCTTTTGTATTAGCGTGTTAATTTTATTTTCATTCAAGTTTCACTTATTTTATTTTCTTTGTTTAATTGTTTTTGTGTAATTTTTAAAAAACAATAGACATGCAAATGACCGAATTTGAAAAGTTTTTCAATGATTCAAAGTAAGTTAGAGGCAAAGACTTATCAATGTGGCTATACGAGTATTGAAATATATCGTGCGAACGTATATTCAGTATAACGTTATGCAACAGGGATAATAAATATTTTCCTGAGATAGTAATAAGCATTCTTTAGTTTCAAGTTTTAAAGAGATAAAATAATTAATGGTGTTGAGTGTTAAGAGGATATAGCGTGCAAATGTATATTTTCTGGCACAGTATTTGGCATCATTAATAGTTACAATAAAATTTTGATTATGAATTAATGATTTAAGATTAGATTATAAATAAGGAAAGTGTTTCTGGGTAGCGGACTCTGAGATGCTAGCTATAACGCGTGCGAATGGTTATAGATAGTAATCAGATTCAAACTTTTCTCCAAACATTGACCATAAAATAAACAATATACAAAAGTTAATTGGATTTATTTGTTGATAAACAGGAAAATATTTTTAGAGTTCTATTTAATTAAGTATAAGAAAATATATTCGTATCATAAAGAAATGTTACAACCTAGAACAAGGTACAAACGTTTTCTTATAATTATGTTTCTTTTAAAAATAAATATAGTGAATACAGTATAGCGATGCTATATTTATTTTTATGTAATAAATATTAAATAAATTCGACAATTATGTTTTATATGATTTCTGGTTTTTCATTTTAAATAAACTATTACCTTATCCCTATCTTAAATAAAAACAAGAGATTAGACGAAAGGGAAGAAATTCAGATACACTGAAGAATTCACGAATACTTATAAAGTACGTGCTGTTAAGATATATAAAATACACATAAGGATAATAAAAATTATCATCATCTTAATTATTTATGTTGCTGAAACAGCACACAACATAATTTATTTGGCAAGGCCTAATGTATGGCAATACTACAATTATCATATTCAAATAGTTATGTTGCCACAGCAATATGTCCTATCCCCAATATGATTTTACACATGCTGTATAGGAAGATTTCACTTTGGAGTTGCAGTATTTAGAGCTCGAGTTAGAACAATTTTTGTAATAAAAAAAAATTAATATTAGTATCAAAATTAACATTTTTACTCTTATAGAAATAAAAAATTAATAAAAGTACCTACTTTGAGCTGGATTTAGAATAATTTGTGTATACCAAAATTTTTAAAATTCAGACCAGAAGTAATACTTTCACTCAAGAGGTTTATTTTATTAAGAAAATACAAAATTTAAAACTTAATTTGGAACACTTTTTTATACACAATTCGAAATGCACATACGTATAATAAAATCCTGTTGTGCCAACTTATCATCTTTTATAATGGATTCCTGACTGAGGAACACTGTGTTGAATTATTAATTCCAGTTTTTAAAGATTTTATAGAAATCATACCTTTAATCGTTTATTGCGTATTGATTTCCAACAAAATAGGTTTTCTCCGCATAACTATTTTGAAAATACAAATTTTCTGGGAAAGATTTTTAATAATAGATGAATAGAAACTTGTTAATTTTAGTTTCTTGGCCTGCACGATACCCTCATTTAACCCCTTTAGATTTTTTCTATTATGTTTTGTAAAAGACAGTGCTTATAAGCACCGGTATATGGAAATATGATGGAGATGCAGACCTAACAGAACTGAAACGCGACAAGAAGCGTTATCAGGAGAGGTCAAACATGTCTTGAGCAAAACCTAAATACGTTGGAACATTTATTATCATAGGTGAGTATATGAACATAACTTATTATTTTCTGTTCTTTTGAAGGATGTGTAATATACATTAAATTTGTTGCTGCTTTGATGTTTATTATTATTACTGTCATTGCATATTTATTTATTATTGTAACAATTATTAAATAGCTTAAATGGATATGAAATAAAAATATTATAATACTTTTAATATGTGTATATTCAAGAAATGTATTCTATCGACTAACAAACAGAATAACACTCTTATCAATCCACTATAAATAAATCCCCTCGAATGCTCTGAATAGTGTTCCGAAACTCCCTAATTCCCCACACAAAAAAAAGTTCATAGGTTTGTATTAGGTATATATTAAATTAATTTACATTTCAACATTTTAAAGTGCAAAGTATAATAAATAACATATATAGATATATTAAACAGTATGGTAATTTCAGATAAATAAAATACTGCTGAATTAGCAGTTGACAAGAATTTGATATATTAAATGTTGTTAAACATTGCTTAAAATGCTAAAACTTCCTAAACTGAATATTTTTATTTAGGAATTATTTTGTTTTTAAGTCACATTTATTACCTAATTTTTTTAACAGTGACCGCCCAGTGGTCGAAATTTGACCTTTTTATTTAATTAATTTAATGTATTTGAAACACATATTATACATAAATTTCATCTTTCTGCTATCTCTCCCCATATGACCTTTAATTTTGCCAAGTCTAACTCTCCGCGCGCGAAATATGTTTAAAAAAGGGTAGTACAAAGTTTTTTCTTCGCGTATTAATATATAGATATTTAACAATGAATGTTTTATTTTATTTTATTTAATATATTAGTAATACATAGGTGCTCGTAAAAGTTCCTTAGAGACAGTCTTTACTCTCTGCGACTGTTAGACCACAGACTAATAAGTGTTTCACATTGACGCATTTTGGATTTCGAAGAGTTTTTTCTTCTTCACGTATTAATATATAGATGGTTTATTTTATTTAATTTAATGTATTTGTATTACATATTATACATAAATTTTATCATTCTGCATTCCTTTTCCATATGAACTTTAACTGTCCAAATCTCATATTCCCCCGTGAGCGCAATTTGCTTAAAAAGGGGTACAAAGTTTTTCCTTACGTATTAATATATAGATTAAATTTATTACCAACGTAATGCAATTGCTTAGAATAGAAATATTATATCAACATTTAATGACAATAATTAGTGTATGTGAAACATAATACGAATATTATATATACATTAATCTGAATTTGTAAATAGGCTATGCCATAAGTTTGAAATTTATTACTAATATATATTCTTGTAGTCATAGTTATAATAATTTTGATAAATAAATCACTCGTGTGTTGTTTTCCTCTCGCTTCAAAATTCCCCTAAATTTAGTGGGAATTCGGTCACATATGATAACGCACACTTCAGATAAAGAAACTAAAACAAATATAATAGCACCACAACTTGTGGCGTAAATGTTCTTTTTAGTGCCAAAATAAATGTTGCGCCTAATATGCGCCATCTATATCTGAAGAAAAAACACCGGCGCATTAATTTGTTACAAAGTTATAAACAAAAATAGTTATTTAGTATCAACTTCTTACCAGACCAAAATTTCCGGCGCAAACTTTCAATTTAGTGCAAATCGTTGGCGCACAACATGCGCCGTCGATATCTGAAGAAAAAACACCGAAACACTTAATTGTTATAAAGAAATTTTGGTCTGGTAGCAATTAAGTGTTTCGGTGTTTTTTCTTCAGATATCGACAGCGCATGTGGTGCTAACTTCACGCACCTACATATTTGTATTTGTTTATAACTTTATAACAATTAAGTGTTTCGATGTTTTTCCTTCAGATATCGACGGCGCATATTAGGCGCAAACTTTTGGCACTAAAAAGAACATTTGCGCCGCAAGTTGTGGTGCCAACTTCACGCACCTTAGAAATGCTTTGGACAGGCTGTATACATTCTTATTATAATTATTTATTAATTAGATAATGCGGTAATATTATGTACGTACAATGATAAATTAATAGTGTTAATGCTTTTTATTTATCAATTTGGCCGATATAAAAATGCAATTTCATGTTGTCTTATATTAAAATTATATTGCCATTAATTTATATTTAAAGAGATGCTGATTGCCACAGAAAACGTTGATGGTGTTTATAAACATCGATAGCTAAAATTCGTGGAAACATAATAATAAACACATTCCGAGTAATTAAAATAATTATATCATTCTGTAAATATATATTGTTATTCATGTTATGTCTTCTTATCAAACGCAAAAATTTCGCAAGAAAAATTAAATATATACATACAAAAACCCACACAGTGAAATAAACTTGACTCACCGTTAATTTTAATGCCGTACCCGTCGTTGTTTTCTTTGGCAGCGCTGCGCCTGCTACCGTTGTCGATGTTGTTGGTTTCGATTTCCGTTTGGCTTTGGCTTTTCGCAGTTTTACTACTGACGATGTACGTGGTACTGGTTACGTTCGATCCTGAAATACTTCCGAAAATTAACAACAATTCAGGCCGAACATTCTGGCAAAACTACAAAACAATGAACAATAAATACACGACCGAAGTTGCACTACAGGAACTGAAACCGAACGCATTGGGAAACTGTTAAAAGATCTATCATCTATCTATGTATTTATACTACGACATCGTTTCGTTCATCTTTGTACATACATTTCTTGCGTATATTCAAGAATACGTATGTTAATGTACGACATTTCTGATGCGTATTATAATCTGTAATGCAAATATTAAAGTGTTGTATTAATTTACAATGAATATTTAATGTCTTGTAATGATAAATAGGAGAAGAAGTAGGGACAAATTCCAAACATTCTGTTGATTTCATTAGATTTCCTTTAACTTGTCAATAATTTGTTAAGACTGACTTCTGTCGTAAAAAACTAGGTTAATAGAATATTATGAGAGGAAGTGCATAAACAGAACGGACTTTGATGGTAAATTCCAGTGCATTTGTTAAATTTAAAGGTCACAATTATAAGTTCAATTTAGAGATATACAATATGAAGTAAACATCATAGGTCCATATATTTTAATTTTGCAAGCTCCTGATGAAGAAATCTATTATTTTCGAAGCTCAAAAATTAAAAAAGAGGATTTTTGTTTAATAATTAATTGATTGGAGTTTAATTAACATTGAATTTCCACCTGTCAATAATAATAGAGATACATCGTATGCTAAAGGTTTAATTTATATCAAAAATATACTGTTTCACATATTTATTTATATAATAATAATAATAATATATTGATTGTCATTATAGTTATAATTACAATTCATAGTAGGTATAAAATACAACAAATAAACCTACAACTAAGGTGACAAATTAAAAATTATTAAGTTATAGGTAGCTTATCCACTACACAGATCAAAATATTGATCAATAGAATAAACACTTTAGACATTGAAAACTTTTAAACCCAAAACTTGGGGAAAATTTCCAGATATATTCATGAATACTTAGATATATGAAAGTTTAATGGATGTCAATTGTGCTCCATTTGTGCTCAATTGTGTGTGCCTTTATTTGTTTCATTTGTGCTCTTCTGTTTTCAAAGATTTTTAAAAAAATCACAGGGGGGGGGGCTAATTTGACGATGCCCCCCCTCACCCAAAAATTTTAAATCCTTTTTATAACTTGGTGCCTTCGCAAAGCTCTCTAATTGTGCTCAGTTGTGCCGTATAGCGTTTTTCCGCCAACCACTCACTTTCGAAGTTATACCTAAACAATTCAGAAATTGACGAAAGTCTACTATGGCCCCACATTTGTTGTAATTTGTCAATTGTGCTTCATTTGTGATCAATTTTTAAAAAAATCGAAGGCAGGGAGGCTAACTTGATGACTGGCCCCTCCAAAAATTTTGAATTATTTTGAAAACTCGGTGCCTTCGCAAAGCACTCCAGTTGTGCTCAATTTTGCCGTATAGCGTTTTCCCACCAACGACTCTCTTTCGAAATTATACTTAAAAAAAATCCGAAATTGCACCCCACCTTTGTCATAATCTATATATAAAATGTTTATCAAATGTGGATAAGGAAATTAGAAAAAATAACAGTAGTAGAAAGATGTGGATAATTTATGGAGCACATACTTCTTCAGAATAATACTTATGAAAAAAGTTCTTGAGTTATTACACCTTTACACCCGTAGTAAGCGATGAGGCCACCTAAGTCATATTTAATGTTATCAATAGCAATGGTCTTTGGTACACTATGTAAATACAGGTTCGGTATTATCGGCAGCATAATGTTATTTCGGATAGTTACATAGTTACTTCTATCAATGTGTACTGTGTACTGTTTGTTGTATTCAATTTTTGTTGTAGTCGCACGTACACGTTCAGTTTTTACGCAGATGTTGCGTCTGTCACTTATATCAAAGTATTTTGTTAATGCCGTCTGCAATTCCAGATGTGACGCACTATTTTTTTAAGTATAACTTCGAAAGTGGGTGGTTGGCGAAAAAATGCTATACGGCACAATTGAGCACGATTGGAGTGCTTTGCGAAGGCACCGAGTTTAAGAAAGAATTTCAAATTTGGGGGGGGGGGGGCAGTTGTTAAATTAGCACCCCATCGATTTTTTTTTTAATCTCTGAAAGCAGAAGAACACAACTGAAACTAATAACGGCACAATTGAGCACAACTGACACACATTTTATACTATGTACATTATTACAAACGCGGGGCGACAGTAGACTTTCGTCATTTTCTGAATTTATTTTTAGGTATAACTTCGAAAGTGAGTGGTTAGGGGGAAATGGCATACGGAACAATTGAGCACAATTGGCGTGCTTGGCGAAAGCACCGAGTTTTGGACAGAAATTCAACTTTTTGGGGTGGACAGTAGATCTTCGTCAATTTCGGATCTTTTTTTAGGTATAACTTCGAAAGTGAGTGGTTGGCGGAAAAACTCTATACGGCACCATTGGGCACAATTGGAGTGCTTTGCGAAGGCATCGAGTTTTAAAAAGAATTTCAATTTTTTTTTGGTGGGGGAGGGCAATCGTAAATTTAGCCCCCCTTCGATTTTTTCATTTTATACTATACAAATTGTAACTCGGGGAGCCAACTTGGCAGAGCTTATAATATCCCGACAATAAAAATCCGATGATAGTGGTCTCATCCATATTCATACCTAAAAACTTTATTTCACTAACACGTTCTATTTCTGTATCTTGCGCAAATAAATGTAAATCCAACTGAGCTTTATTTTGTGTTATAAGTATGAAAACCCGTAAATTTCGTCCTGTCGTCATTTAGATATAACTTATTATTAGCAAACCAAGCAGTCATGTTTTGTAAAAGAATATTTGACTGTCGTTCAGTTTCAGAAATATTCGAAGTCGACACGACAACGCTGGTATCATCAGCATACTAAGTTATTTTGAAATTTTCCAGAAAATCTGCAACCGCCTTAATAAAAGTCAGAAAATGAACCGGGCCTAAAACACTGGCCTAAGGCACTACCCTCTCAACTGGCAAAGTAGAAGATTTTGTATTTCTAACACAACTATCAACCTTATGTCTTATTTTTACTAATTGAAATCTATCACGCTAATAAGACTTAAACACCTTGAATTCCGTACCACTCCAGTTAACAAGCAAAATGTCATGATCAACACAGTAAAAAACACGGCCTAAATAGCAAAAAATTTGAATTTAATGTTTTGCTGTATCCAAAGTCTTAATAATGTTTATATAGAGCATGAATTCGTGTTAAAGTTCAATGTTAACACGATAACCATGTTGTTTAGTTGTTTCCATAATGCAGTATTGTGAAAACAGCTGGTAGGTAAGATTCAAACAAATAAATATCAGAAATCCTCAAGCCCTAGGAAATATAATTAAACAAATCAAAAGCCAAATTGTAATTTTCGAAAATATCTCCTTATCATCGGAATTTTCCGAGGAAGATTCCGATGATAAGCATTCCAACCTTAAAAACAAAGCTCGCGCCAGGAAATGTTTACAAGTCCAGTCAGGAAAGGACAGAGAATTGACTAAATTTTTAAGCCTGTCAGTCAGGAATTTAAAAGACGGTCCTCTCCAAACCTGTGATGAAATGAACAAAGAATATCTCCGCTTATTCAAGTTGGCCGAAAAATATTTTTGTGTGGTGGCAAGTTCGGTCCCTAGTGAGCGGCTATTTTCTAAAGCAGAAGGCACCGCTACTAAATGTAGGAACCGTCGCACGGGAAACGGGCTGTCTAAATTATTATTTTTAAGCTCGTTGTCAGAAGAATTAAATTTGTTTTGATTTTTAATCTGTAAAATAAAAAAAATATCTATCCTAAGTAACATCTTCAGGGCTATAGCTTTTTTGGTCTAGCCCATTTCAGTTAACGCTCGCTTAAGTTTTATTTCAATTAACAACAGAAGAGGCTACAATCCTAAAGATAGACATTCGGAGTGTGAACGAAACCTAAAAAAGAAAGCACTACATGATTTCCACGTAGCAGCCAAGAAATGATACATCGCGACAACCGTGAAAGCTTACGACCTTGAGGAATAATACCTGTTATATATCAATTACTACAGCTGCAAGAAAATATATGTCTCTTTAAATATTCATTATTTGAAAATAACTCAATAGCTAAAAAATATTAACAAAGATGTTATCGCTAATACTAAACCCGAAAGTAAATCCGAAGATGAAACAT
The DNA here is from genome assembly GCA_963170755.1 of Amphimallon solstitiale. Taxonomy (NCBI): domain Eukaryota; kingdom Metazoa; phylum Arthropoda; class Insecta; order Coleoptera; family Scarabaeidae; genus Amphimallon; species Amphimallon solstitiale. Next base: position 106,442,240 of record OY720681.1, on the reverse strand, counting down.
ACAATATAAATGGGAATGATTGTCAGTGCATACATAGGTCAAACAAAACAGACATAAGGGAGACGACAAAAGAAAGGCAAATATTTGGCGCGACTGGTAAACAAGTCGTAAAGCAATAAATCATCCATTTATATATGTACTGCGAAGAGACAGAATGTCTCTTGTATGTTCTACAAACATCGAGAAGAACACTAGCGTTTATCTGGTGTGTTCCAGATGTTTCGTACGTGTATATAAAGGCAGTTGAACAGATGGATGAGTAATTCCGGAATAAGAAAGTCCTTAAGTAGTCGTCGCGCGGAACAGACCAAAGTAAAAATAAATATAAGAAATAAATAAATAGTTCCTTGCGTGGTACGGTGTTATATAAATAGAAGTGATATAAATACGTTAGTGTTACATAAATATTAGTAATAGAAATAAATACCTGTGTTAATTTAAATCGTAGTAGTTTAAGTGTGATACATTAGTTTTACATTTTTATATTGTAATTAATTTTACGTTTGTGAATATACAGACTGTTTTAAATAAATAAATTGCACGAGTTGTTTATTGCGAACCCGAAAACGTTACAGTATTTTTTAAAACGAATATTCTATGAACACTGCATTAACAAAAATTAAAATTTAAATTTAAAAATATTTTTTAAATATTAGTTAAACATATAGAAATCATTTTTCTTATTAATATTGAAAAACATGTAGTATTAAGCGTAACACTAAGGGAAGCTGATACTATTTTCAGAAGTGTATTTTTTATAGAACTTGTTTTTGTTTTTCATAACTTTCTGCGTAATATTTATATTTAGTGACACACCAAAGTAACATCTGTAAAGCAATAACAGTATATCAGAATATGACCTTGAGAACGTTTCAGAGGACTTTACCTTTATCACTGTCAGTCATCTAGTTTCAGGAATTATACGGTTCTATACAATATGTACCTAGTGGAAATTCAGGGTTACAATATTCTGCCGAACATGAAATGCTTCAAAAGTAAAAAAAGGTATTAGATGAGCATTTAATCGTATTATACATTATACATTTATGACAAAACACCTTGTCACAAAAGTAACTTCATAAGTGATTATCCATTCATAATTAAATTGTGTAGTATAATCACTAGGGATCGGAAGTCAGGTTTACATGACGTCAATTCCAAGGACGTATTGAAGACACTGTGAATCCCGATTTAATATTTTTCACATGTATACCATTAACTGTTCCAGGTGTTAATAATTGCATGTCACCTTAAATACATTTACATATTGAAAGTACATACAGTTTTTTAGTGCCTGCACATTTATCCCCGTTTCGGAAGAACCCACTTGTTTACCAGTAAATAAGTCAACAATTCGGTGTACCTTGCGAATTCCTGGAATGTTATCCGAATGACTGTTCCAAATAACAGTCATTCGGCTCAATTAGGTGTACTATAGTTTTAAAGTCGCCAAGTAGCACATGTGGTAGTTCTTCACGAAATAAATGTTTGCGTACAGGTGTGCCTTCACATAAACATTCTTGACACAAGATATTAATTTATCTGCATTCGGGTAGCATTTTCTGTCTTCCTCTGATACTCGATGAAGAGCATGTGCGAGGCATGTTATAAGCGTCATACTACTTTGATTTTGTCGTAAGAGCCTACGAGCCGCCTTTTCATATATGCAGCTGCATCAAATAATAACGCTTTTCTATATTTTGATCGTGCTTTTCATCCCATAACGATTTCAAACCCGAGCCTCTATTTACCGTTAAAACAATTTTATAAAAAAAAAGAGTAAACTTACGATGATTCACCGCGTTCCATGGAATGCTGCATGCGACTAGCACTTCTAGTAGATGCGAATTAATGCTGCTTTCTGCCGTTCATAAGCAGTTGCAGAGCAGGCAATACGTGTTTTATGTGTATCCGACGACACATGTTTTACTACGCCGGTTTTCACTTGCGACGACAGTAATCCAATGCAAATTTTGCTATGGAGTTGAATACCGTCAAATACTAGAGCGACCTAGATTTCTTAACCTGCTTTAAACAGTATCTGAACGAAACATATTTACGCGATAGATCACATGTAACTAATAAGAGTAAGCAATAGACCTGCCCGCTACATGCAGCGCGATTTGACTAAAATTCTTCCGACGCAAAAGCCCGCTTGCCCTACAACATCGCCAACATTCGACGCGATAGGTGCAACTATTTTTATACAGTGGTGTCCGATTATAATGAACCCGGTTATATTGAACTCTCGTTTATAATGAACCATTTCAGAAGACACGAAAAGATTGCTATTTTAATTCAATGGAATTTCTTATCGAGAATTCTCGCCGACCTGTCGCGACACAGTCTACATCGTTTGCTAAATCAACTGAGCATAGTAGTACATTTACCGGCATTATGGCAACAAGCGGTATTAAGCAAAAGCGTAAAGCTTTTACATTACAAACTAAGTTTGAAATTATTAAAAAATTACAAGATGGGGCTTTGCAAAGTGATGTATGTAAAGAAATGAATTTAAATAAGCCGACAGTGTGTATGATATGGAAAGATAAAGAAAAAATATTGAAGAGTTATGAATGCCACACTTCTTCTACTAAAAAACTTAGAAAATCAGCTCATGAGGAAGTAGATAGAGGACTCTTGAAATGGTTTTCTCAGTAAAGGGGACAGAATGCAACAATAACTGGTGCTTTATTACAAACGAAGGTGGAAGATTTAGGAAGCATAGTGGAAAACAAAGATTTCAAGTGCAGCCGTAGTTGGATTGAAAGATTCAAAAAACGCCATAACATCAACAGCAGAAAAATTGTAGGCGAAGCAGCGGCAGTTAATATGGAATTGGTAGATGACTGGTTGAAAAATAAATGGCCCAATATACGCCAAAATTACGAAGACCATAATATTTTCAATGCAGATGAATCTGGTCTATTTTATAAACTAACACCTAACCGTACATTAAGATTCAAAGGCGAGAGATGCGTTGGGGGAAAATTATCTAAAGAAAGAATAACCGTTTTGGTTGCAGCAAATTTTACAGGCTCCGAAAAAAGGAGATTGTTGATTATTGGAAAATCCCAGAATCCACGCTGTTTTAGAAACAATCGACTGCCTGTAAAATTCTATGCTAATCAAAGAGCATGGATGACATCCGATACTTTTACTAAAGAATTACGCGACTGGGACGATGAATTAAGGGGAAAAAATCGTAAAATTATATTACTGACAATTGTCCAGCGCACCCTGACATTAAAAACTTAAATTTCATTACATTGGTATTTATGCCACCTAACACTAGCTCCAAATGACAGCCTATGGACCAGGGTGTAATTCACAGTCTGAAAAGTAATTATCGACGGATTCTGCTTGCGAAAATTATGATTATGGATGACAATAATGAAAACGACAAACGGATCAGCCTTCTCGATGCTGTAAACTTCATTCACATGGCGTGGCAAAATGTGTCACAGAAAACAATAGAAAATTGTTTTCGCCATGCAGGATTTCTGATACAAAATGACGAATTTTATGACGATGATGATGACCTCCCGTTAAGTGAGTGGCTCAAAAAAACAACTGAAGTTGAGATTTCTCAAGATGATGCTGGTGTTGTGCCTTTAACTGAAGAAGTAGACATTAACTTTGAAGAATACGTATGTGTTGATTCCAATGTTTTATGTAGACAAGTTTTGTCCGATAGTTGTATTATTGATTCTATTAGTACCGATGTGGTCGAGGATGACTGCGAGGATGAAGATAGTGCTAATGATGATGTATCATCACCTCAAATGCCAGTTTCAAAAATTGTGGAAGCCATCAGTGTTACACGTCATTTTTTGCAATCGCATGGTGCTCCGGAAAAAATTTTGAACAGTTTCGCCGCAGTTGAACTATATGTAAGTAACACTTATTTGAATGCATCATACAAACAGTCTAAAATTAGTGCCTATTTCAACCAGATGTAATACAGAATATGTACATAGAATGTGTACCTATATGTAAGTACAGCATGTTTCTGTTTAGTAATGTATCTGATCACATTTCTTGTTTATTTTTTCTCAATAAACTAGATATATCTTTTTTCACTATGTATGAACTTTGTTTTTGTTTTCTAACTTCTTGTTGGACATAATGAACTTCGGTTATAATGAACCATTTAAGGTGGCCAGAAGGGGTTCATTATAACCGGACACCTCTGTATATAGTTTGCACGCAATCTACCTGCGGATGAATATACTAAACAAGCTGGTCGACTATAAGTGGGAGAATACGCCCCCCCCCCCGTATTCCAGCCTCTGTTCCTAAGGCCCGGTGCACACTTGCTGCAAAAGTTATAGTAACGCTGCGTCATTTTCAATCGCATAAGAAGAAATGCATAGCAACTCATGTGGGAATTCACACGTGAAGCTGATACCTATCTGACGCCGAGATAGTTATCGATGTTGCCGCAGGGACCTGTGGGACGCGCGTCACATTTCTATACCGCGATAGCTGGTAGTACACATTTGTTTATGGTTGAGTGCACATTAGCAGCAGCGTCATACCTCCTATCGAGCTTGTGAAGTCTACACCATGTCTGATGAAAATGTGGATGTCGAACTTTTCATTGATGAAGTAAAAACCGGTCGGTGTTTAGGGAAGTCTTTTATGTACCTCAATGTTACTGCCAACATCTCCAAGGGTGATATAGGAGATCTCATATAGGTTTACTTTCCTTGTAGTGCGTCGCTGATACGACCGGCCAATTCGTCAAAGGATCGAAGTGACATTCGAAAATAATTAAAAAAATTGTCATCATCTTCCCTGAGCAAAAACAACTTTCTTTTTCAATTTTTGGGCGCGTATACGATTCATTTCAGTTGGTGCCAAATGAGAGGCTGTCGTTGAGGTCTATCTCCGTGAAAGTGTGCATTGGAATGGTGATAAGACGCAGATTGAAATGACGCAGCGTCCCGATAACTTTTGCAGCAAGTGTGCACCGAGCCTAACATAGAGCTACGTTAAAGTCGACACCGCAGAAATCGTTACTACGTTAGTCCGTGAAAATTTCAACTGTTACTGTTTATAACAAATTATTTAACCAAGAATAAAGGCATTTACTGTACTGCTTGAGAGAAGCTGGAAATAATATTAAACAATAAAAAGCACTACCTAGATAATTTATAAGTAGAGACTTGTTGAAGCATCAGATAATCGCACTAAATAATTTTAGTAACGGATTTCATCACAGCTTCCCAAATTGAGTAAATAAAAGAAATGATCGTCAATTCTAAAAACTTAAAAATAATAATTTTTTTCTTAAAATATCATAGATAAGAAATGTAGCTGATATACAAAACGAAAACGTAACAATAGCAAAACACTTATTATATTAAGATAAAAAGCAAATAATTCCGTAGAATTATAAAATAGAAAAGGAAACAAACTAGAATTCTGAAAGTAAACAATAAATTTGTATGAAACTAAACAAAATGTTTCAGTAAGTATAAACGCAAAAACAATGAATTTAATTGGAAGTTAAGAATGGAATTATTAAAGAAAAATGAATTTCTACAAGCGCTTAATTATTTATTAAATGCTCAAATAAGCCTCCCTCTTGAGCTGAGCAGTAACCCAGATGATTATAAAAATTTAACGGACATTTGTTAACATTTCCGGGGTAACATGATTCGAAAATTCACTAATTTTGGCGCGTAATTGTTCTAAATTAGATGGACGAAACGCGATTTAAAAGTGTGCTAGTTGACTAGACATCGACCGTTAACAAAATTCAAATGAAATGCGCAAGTACAGCTGCTATCCTTTTTGCACAGATTAAACGCGAGTCAGTCTAGCCTCTGTTAGAATTCCCCACTACACAGTTTGTATACAGGTGGAAAAATTCGTATAGTATGTACAACATAATAACATTACAAACATAATGTTCAGTTTGCTACATATTATTGTATTACTGCTATTACTGTGCGAAATATCGAATTATATTATTTATTTAAATCCAGTCCTGATATGTATACCTGACTTTCGATCCCCAATAATCACATATGATGACTAAAAGCAATAAAAACTGAATAGACCTGAAATTCTTTGACAATATTTGATAATATGTGGAATACTTTAAAATGAATTAAATTCCCACAGATATGTAGAATAAGTAAAATTATGAATGAGGAGAGACTGAAAAGTTTGCTACAAAGAATAAAGAATATCTATTGCCATTAAAACTCAAAGAAGGAGGAAACTACTATATATTTATTCATTAGATGTTTAGAAGAATCTAATATATTTAGTGTGTCTCTTTCAATAAGTGTAATTTTAAGAATTTGCTATTTTATTTTAGTTTTATGCAAAAATTGGTATTCTTTTCTGTGAAATTTTATTGGGCAAAGATTCTATATACTGTATGATTTACATAATATCCAATATTGTATACAAATAAAATTTACTCATTTATCTCATGATGATAATTATAATTACTTGATTTATCAGTAAACTTCAAAGTGTTTATTTTATACTATAATTATTCACATCATGTTCCCAATAGAGAGAATTACTATATAAAGCTAAACCTTGATGTTGTTAGTCCTACCCTACCTACGAACGCATATAATCAATCGTGTTGGAGCGTGGGCTGTTTAAGAACATAAATGAAGTAAATAAGTATGCAATTCTATAATCTATCAGCACATCAACGCGTTACGTAATGGAAAATCTGGATAGACGTATTTTATTCACGACAAGAATGGATCAGAATTCATCTCAGTGACGGTTCGTGAATCAGAAATAACTAATTATGACAAATTATATGTATTTTTATCATCATGCATTACTATGTAAAAATAATTTTTTTGGAAAAAGATATCTCTCTTGGGTTTAACTTGAACCCACGTCCTTCCGATTACTAGTCGGATGTATTACCAACTACACTACTAGGAAAGCTGTGTGGTCAAATCGTGTAAGCCTAGATAATAAGGTGCGTTTTCTAATACACAGAGAAATGTGTACCGAAAAATGTTCAGTGTCACAGTCCATTAAGCGGAGCTACTCGTTACGCATTTTGTAGTGGCTGGAAATTTGTATTTTGTTGATGCATTTAAAGATGTGATAATATCCTAATGCCAATTTCGAAAAGTATGAAAATGCATTCAATAGTAATTTTGAATACTGAAACATCAGACAATTTTGAAAGTGTGTTTTTTTTTACTGTGAATATGTTTATCGTCACAATTTTCGTTATTATAACATAACACACAAAAACCCTTACTTTATCACAACTGCAAACTTTCAAAATCGTTGGTCATTAAATGTGTGGGGACGGATTTTCAAAACTTTGAAGACATCTTCAAATATGTCAGTAAACATAACCTTTATTATATTTCGTTGTTAACCAACAGTGTAAAAAATGAAATACTGCAACTGGACATTGCCGGAATTAAAAAATTAAAATGCGATGCTCTTCATTCTGTAAAATTATTACTTTTGAGATAGTTAGATTTAACATTTACTTTGTTTGGCAGTTGACTAAGGAAGTCGGGCTCCATTCCTACCTTCCATTGGTTGAACGAATATTTTGGTGCATAGAACAACAGCGCTAGTAGTTTTTTAATTGACCGCTAATTGCTCCTATAGTGATTATCTCAGAAATTACAAAAGATAGGTATAGAATATTGTGAACAAAAATGAAAGAGAATAAAAAAAGGATCAAAATGCCACAATAAAATACTGGGTGTTCTATTTAAAAAAAATAAGTTTTTGGTATGTGAAAATTTCAGGAAGTAAGCTTTGAAAAAACAAAGTTTTTTGAGGTATTGTCGAGTGCAACTTATACCAAGTGATGTACAATTTTCTTGGCTACAAGCACCATCAAAGTTAATGTTTTTACTTTTAAAAACAATGTGAAAATGATTTTTTTCTGAACACGTGTTTTGGTCAAATATTTTCAAAAAAAAATAAATAACTCAAAAACTAGTGGCTCAATTTTGAAAAAGAAAAATAGTGAAAATCCAAAAATATATAGAGTAAGTCATATAAAAAAATTAAATTTCATGCATTTTCGTTGAAACCAGAAGTGCGTCAGAGCACATCTCATGGTATTTAGGCCGTTATGGAAAAAATTTACAATTTACAATGTCTTTATCAGAATACTGAAATTATAAATATAAATTACAAATGATACTCGAAAACTAATACAATATAAAATTATTTACGTTAAAAATAGGTATAACAACTAAAAAAACATTGTCAACATTTTAAACACAATTTTAATTTTGATAACACTAAAATTCTAAATATTGAAATTAACAATAAATCTCGAATAATATTAGAACTCATCCAAATTAAGAAAAATGAATCAGTTTGTGTGAATGACCGAAGTGAAATTAATGCTCTTTCAAAAATTTATTTTTCATTACTTACATAAACAAATATTTTCCCTTCTATATTTTCAAAAATCAATTCGTTTAATATTTATTTGATATACTTGCATTGTAAATTATTGTAATGATATTAATATTTATTATTTGAGTATGTCAATAATTTTAAATTGTTAATCTAGAAATCCATATACTGACATTTATAATTATATTTTGATATATGTCAATTCTTTTGCGAACATTTTAAAAGAAGTATTTTATTTATACAATTTTACTTACAATCGATCACTTCTTCGTCACTTTCATTAAGAATTTCATAAAAAGGTATAGTTCTAATAAATGACACTTTTAAATTTAGTGTAGAATTACTTGATGAAAAGCAATTGTCAGTATATCCCTCTTATCTCATTACACTTCAACAAAGTAAAGTAAAAGAAATAACATCAAGGAAAACCATACAATATAAAGTTATTTAAAGTAGTTAATAAGATCTGCATTATAGCAGCAAATGTGGGAGATCGTCTGATTTCATTTGGCAAGAGATTAAATAATTTACAACCCACAAACGCCAGGATTTTCTGAAAGAATGACATTTTATGTACTGAAGGTAAAATATGATTACAGAGTTTTATAGTTATGTGGCAAACTAAAATCGAAACTGCTGCTTTTTTTTATATACATAACACAGAACCTCAAAAACGTACACATCATAAAATGTAAGAATCTTATTATTAGGTCAGCGGTTCTAAAACCTGCAATGTAAACATTGCCCTTAAATGTCACAGAAGTCTTGTTCTAAAAGCATTTTAATCGATTCTTCTCGTAAAGAACAGCTTACGTCCCTCTGATGGAGAAGAATGTAGTCAACGCAAGGTATTACCGATTGCGATTTTTTACCAATCTGTTCGCATCAGTGCTATAAATATACAGTAAATTCATTTCTTGATGAATAATCGGGCGTCCGAATTAAATCGTGATAAATAAAATTGAAAGTGTTCAATGAATAGGCTCTGCAGGTATTTCACCTCATAGAAAGCTGCTATTGATGATGCATTTGTGTGTAATCATAATATAATAGCATTACTTACGTTTAATCGTTTCGGTGTGTGTTTCCTGTTGCACGGTTTTGCTGTTGTTGTTGTTGATATTATTGTATTGGCGTTTCTTCGGTGAGCCCCCGCTGCAATCCCTGGAACAAAACAGGAACACCACAATCACCAATTTATAATAAATTCATCGTCATGTAATATTTATCATTATTTTGTCACCGAGTAATTTATATAATACCAATAATGGTGTACATACATTTATTTACCATTACTCTATTGTTTAAGTCTGCAGATAATTATGAATTCTCAATCGTGCATTACACGAGTATTTCAGTAAAAACATAATTACGATGGTTTGATATTATTAATTTTTATTGCATATCGCAAGTCCATTGATGTATAAAAACAATGGTTATGTTTTAAATTGCCGGCGAATATTGTGTAACAGCGAAAGAGCGAACACCGTGTCACATTGTTTTGTCAATCAGAAAACACGGATTTATGGTCCGTAAGCTTTGGGGACACTTTAAACGTGACGTCACATAGGGTGAGGCTACGAAAATGTATGATTTACTCGTATATACGTGTAATAAACAAAATGGATTTTAACTTAATTACCACCAATAGTAATTAAATTATATTTATGTATAAATAAAAAATAAATTTTATTATTATATGATTTTGCGTCTAAACTACTTAATAAAAAATTTTGATATTTATAGAATACAGTCAATATATTCTAAAATAAATTCTTTAACCACTCCAGAACCGCAAACATTTCTATTATTGTTGGGTAGATTATTAAAGAATAGGGCAAAAGAATAGTCTGAAGATTTTTCATATGTGTTGGAAGTGCAATGTTTCAACTGATCTTGCGTTGTGATAAGGGATCGTAATTTTGAATATTTTTTTTACATGCATTGCAACTTCATATAAGTAAATACACGGATCTCATAACTTCAAAACATGTTTTTGCAAGTGTTGGTTCTAAATCATATACTAATCGTGTTACCCTCTTTTGAGCAATAAAAACACGTTTCCATCCAGCTAAACCACCCCAGATCAAAATATTATAAGATAGTGTGAATTGAACAACGGCATAGTTCATATTTAATACGTCAATATTTAGGTTTTAGCACTACATAGTGTGATTCGTTTAATAGTCGATATGCCGGTCAAAAGGAAAAACACTATTACAAAAACAGTATAGATTTGGGGACTATATCATCTAGATATGTGTTTACTCTGAGAAAAGTATACGCATACGGTACACTTAATCTCCTTTGGATAGTATTACCAGAAAGAGGTATTGATGCTAATCTTGTAGCTTGCTTTTCACCAATCAAATTTTCACCATCTCAACATCTGCTGGTAAAATTAAATCTTCAGCAATTATATGTGGCGTACTGGCGCTTACAGATATGCAACTGAATAATTCGCTAATAGTTATAGTTATTGATGACGTGACTTTTCTTTCAAAGAAATCTACAAGTGTTGTCCTTTTTACTGGACTTTTGGTATTTAAATGTCAAAGTAGCTTTGATAAGATCCTACATTATTTTGATCAGATTTCTCTACAAACTACATATTGCGGTTTATTGAACATAACGTTAAACTCATATTTAAGATATTGATTGACTTAAGTGAAAAATGTGATTCGAAATTGGACACAGCAATAATGATGATATCAAAAAATTCGCTCAACCTCCAATTATATCATTCATTTAAGTCCAGCCCTGCAATGTACTTCCGACTGTTGATCTCTATCATTATTCGTAATGTGAAATTGAAGATCGATTTTTCTTTCATTTCTTTGGTCTTCCTCTGTTTTTCTTGTGTTTTCCAAGCTATTCTTTTCGGTATTCGATCCTCTGCCATCCTTTTAATATGACCTAGCCACTGCAATCTTCTCTTGCTTTGATATGCATGTCTATTATTGGTTTCGCATATATCCCACGATGTCTCTGCTTGTTGTTCTCTTATACCCATCAATTATTTTCTTTCCTCCTAGAATTCTTCTTAATATTTTTCATTCCCATCTCATCAGACCGTCTTGTGTATTTTTATTCAGTATCCAGGTTTAGCGGCCATGTGTTACAGTTGTTCGCAGTACTCTTTCATAGAGCTGAATTATTGCTTTTTTGGATTGGTGGTAGCAGATGGTTTAGAGTTCCCGCGCTTTTAGTTGCTCATATTATTCTTATATCTATTCCTGTGCCCTCACATTTACAGGTAATTCTGGTAGCCAAACATACAAGCTCGTTGACCTCTTCAAATTTCATTTCGGACTTACTAGTGGTAGTGTTGAATCGAGATTCTGCTGCTATCCTTATATTGTTCTTTTTTTGGATTACTTGTAAACCAATTTTGAGCGCACCTCTTACTATTTTCTTTGTTATTTCTTGTAGTTCTTTCATCCGAAATACAGTGATTGGCTGCTTTTATACGTCATGTCCTCTACCCTATTCAATTTCGCATCTGTACTTTTTCTGGGATCATATTAAACAGAAAAGTAAAGAGAGGGTTTCCCTGTCTCAGCCCTGTTCAGATATTGAAGCCTTCCGTTGTTTTGGCATTTTATTCTTACATTACTTGCTGTTTTTGTCAGTGTCATTTTCAGTAGCCTTGTTAACTTCCAGGACTCTTTGAACTCTACCATAGTTTCTATTAGCTTACCTATTCTTATTGAAGTCGATAAACAGTACCACTACTAGAATGTTGTATTCGTAGCAAGTCGTTAACATCTCCTTCAACTTAAATATTAAATCAGTCATTCTTCTGCCATTTCTGAAACATGTTTGATATTATTATAGCGGTGATTCAGCTATCAGTTCTCTTATAGGCTAAGTCTAATAAGGCCTCTGTAGTTATTCCATTCCATCTCATCACATTTACATAGAATGAGGATTATGGTAGTACTTTCCCATTTTTCTGGCATTCGTTCTTCTTGCAATATTCTCGGTATTATTCAACATGTTACAGCAATAGTCCCTCCACCTTGGATTCACCTTTGTCTCATATCAAGTTTTTATTAATAAATACCTTATGGCCAATATTTCTTTTCGCCTTCTTAATTTTCCAAATTTAGAATTGTTTTTCCCTTGTAGTAGCCTTTAGTTAAATTTTTCTAATTTTCTGGTCGTCACATTTTTTTGGCTGACGTTTATTAATTGGTATGGCCTTAACAATGGCCCTTGGGATTATCGATTTCATGGTTTCCCAATCCTCTTCTATATCTTGAAACACTTCTTAATCAAATTCTCTATAACTCATCATTGTACATCTCTTTAATGCCTGGGTTTCATTTTTTCGAACTCAAACTGTTTTTCCTGTTCTTGCCTTTTCCACTGTGTTTTTAGACATCTGTTTTCATTAGAAAAAGATCCGCGTTTATTATATTTTCTTCTCTGCATGATTTGATATTTGATATTATTTTCTGGTATTGCTTCTCTATAATGAAATGATCTATTTGGTTCGAATAGGCCATCTGGTAAGACCCACATTCCCTTATATATGCACTTTCTTTCAAAATGTACCTCCAGAATCATGACAGCAGGAGTTCCTCAAGGATCAGCTCTCTCCCCTCATCTATATGCCATTTTCACTTCTGACATCCCCAAGACTTCAAACACACTCCTCGCCACATATGCCGATGACACTGCCATCTTATCTTATTCTGTAAACGCCAACATAGCCCTCAGAAATCTTCAAGGCGCCGTTAATAAAATAACTGCTTGGTGCCACAACTGGCGAATAGCCATCAATGGCGAAAAATCACAGGCCATAGTCTTCCGACGGAAAATCGAACCAATAACTGGTAATCTATACATAAACCACGAGCAAGTCCCATGGACTCCACACGTCAAATACCTCGGTGTTACACTTGACCGCAGACTTAGTTATTCAAACCACTTACGAAATGTCTGCAAAAAGACCAGAATAGCCAGAGGAAGACTATGGCCTCTCCTGGGAGCAGCCAGCACATTAGCCAGCAAGATGAAACTCCGCATATACACACAAATATTAAGACCGATGATGTTGTACGCCGCCCAAATCTGGCTGAACGCCGCCCCGACAAACATCCAAGCAATTCAGCGTATTCAGAACACCTCACTGAGAATGGTACTGAAGGCGTGGTTTCTTCGAAACAACCAGATCCATAGAGAAACAAACACACCAACAATTGAAACTCATATCAGAAAACTCACGTCAGATTTCTACAAAGGATGGATGAAAACACAAACATCTCCCTCACCCCGGAGATGAAATACGATCCACAGAATTACCTCCCGCACAAACGGCCCCGGCTCGCTCTCATACAATAAATCCTCTAAAGAGTACATAACCAATTCTTCGAAGTAAAGATGAAGCCGAAACAGATTATTAGTAAAAGGCCTAAGGCCTAACTAGAAAACACATTAAGAAGAAGAAGAAGAAGTTTTCAAAATGTGTGCCTATTATTTTCATATTCTTCTCTTCTGCGAATTATTTTACCTTTTTATAGTGTTCAGTAGTATTTATGTTTGCTTTAGCCTCCTGTAATATGTTTGTAAATATCTTCTCTGCCTATTTTCGCGTTAGCATCTCCTAAGAGAGAGAAGAAGATATATCTGGTAGGAAAAAGAACAAATCAAGGATGTCAGCAATTGAAAACATGTAAGGCAGACAAACACACACACATACTTAATGTCTTGTGATTGAAATATGCGGAATTAACTAGTTAAGTTTACAAAGTCACTTAACAAATTTTGGTTGTATTGTCGCGAAGGCACAAGGCGAACGGCTTGTACCTTCATCACATATTAGAATTCCAATAATCTGACAAATATGTACTATATTAAAGGTAATAATCATGATTCGTTGACTGATTTTCATGTAATTAACATCTGTAATTCATTATTCCTATAAAATTTGATACGTAATTATTTGGGCCAACACACACGTATCCGAATAATTTCTGAATGTCATTTATAAAGTCGCGAACATGTAATTACTTCATTTCGGATTAAACGCGTAATTTTAACAAGGAATTTTAACGATCTGTCAATGTTAAATTCTTCATTCAATTAGATATCGAACTGTGTATGGATGTGTGTGTGTATGTTATGTGCTCGCCTGATGTACGACTTGATTGAGTTTTAATGGAAAGGGAATAAAATTACATGGGTGCGGAACTAATGTTGGCCGTGGATGTGCAATATATATTGGATATGATCTAACGTAACTTATACAGCGTAACTGTTTTATGGCAGAAATAAAAAAAGACACGCGAAACGTTTTATTATTCCGAATTTATTTTTATAAATTCACGTAAATAAGACACAAATGTTACTTCCTAGCATGCTACTGCATTGACGCAGAATATTTTCGATATTTCTTTTGAATTTTCAGTTATAGGCATTTTAGATGATTACTTTTATCTTGCGTGTTTGTATACAGTACCAATATTTAGTATTTTTCTACGAACACGAATACTATCTGCGTTGAGTCGATAATCACCAAAATATCAAACGCTTCCAACAATTGATAATTATTCGTTCTAAACTCATTCATTTTCAATCTATCAATCCTCACGGATCAAGAATTGAAAAACATTTAAAGAAAAGTTTGAAATTTAAATTTAAATTAAAGTCCATCTGGATAAAATTTTTATTAAAAAAGGAATATCGTGGATATATAAAATAAAACAAGAAATGAAGAATATTGGGTATATTCCGCTGTAGAGCAACCGCAGGCATGTGTTTCTAACTCAATAGGACTTCAAAATGGAGCTTCAAATGGCGGTCTGCCACCATCTACAACGTTATCTCACCTTATTCCTGAGCTACATCCTACTGATGACGACCAATGTGTCAGAAACACGTGTCTACGTTTGCTCTACATCGGAATTTACCAAGTATTCTCTATTTCTTGTTTTTTTTATGTATCCGCGATATCCCTCTTTTGATTATCTTTCCTGGGTTCGGATGGCACGCATGTTGACAATATCTTTTTCGTGGCGATGCTGGTTGTTGTCCTCAAAACCGATGATCATCTAACTGAAGCTACAAACGGCGGTCTCTCACCGGATGGCCTTTTGTTTATGCTTACATATCCAATGTTTTCCCACATTATTCCTTGGCTACCCAGCACAGTGGTTCGGGACCGACAAAAGTCGATTTTGAGAAAAAGTGAATTTACTATGTATTTATGCAGTAAATATTCAATTAAATAATCAAATGTTCATAGATTTTCGGCTAGCGTTTGACTGCTGCCTAAACAGAGAGGTCATACTGGAGGATACAGAAGGGATGGAAATACCCAAAAAACTCATGAGACTCGTGAAAACGACATTGACACACTCACAAGCAGCGATTATGACGCAAGAAGGAACATCACACTATCTTGAAATAAACAAAGGAATTAGGCAGGGGGATGCACTTTCAACCACCCTATTTAATATTGCCTTAGACGGAATAATTAAACAAACAGAGGTAGAAGGGAATAGTAGAAATAAATTGGTACAAATTATAGCATATGCGGATGACCTGGTCATAATATGTAGAGACGAAAGAAGCCTGGAAGAGACATTCGGAAGACTCGTAGAAGCGGCGGCGGACAGAGGTCTACATATCAACGAAAAGAAAACAAAGTATATGGTAAGCAACCGAACGGCGTACGCCGCGCCGGAAGGAAGAGCAAACAGATGGGGAGCTACAAATTCGAGAAAGTAGACACTATCAAATACCTCGGAACAATAATCAATATAGACAATAATAGAACTGCCGAAACAACTCACAGAATACAATCAGGTAATAAAGCGTATTACGGGTACAAGAAACTACTAAAAAACAGAAACATCGGATTCGATACAAAAATGAAAATCTACAGGGCATCAATAAGACCAATAGCGACGTACGCGGCAGAAACGATGGTACTAACGAAAAGAGACGAGGAAAACTTCAGAATATTCGAAAGGAAAGTAATAAGAACAATGTATGGCACAAAGAGAGAAGAAGAAGGAATGCGAATACTGATGAACCATGAAATCGACCGACTATAGTGAAAGGAAAAGATATAGTTAGATTTATAAAGGCCCAAAGAATAAGATGGTATGGACACATCAACAGGGCAGGCACAGGAGCAACAGTGCGCAGCATTGCCCAGTGGACACCAGCGGGCAAGAGAACGAGAGGAAGACCAAGAATCAGATGGGAACAACAAGTGAAAGAGGACTTGAACAAAATGGGAACAAACTGGAGAATGAAAACAAAGAACAGAAAAGAATGGAGGCTAATAGTAGAAAAGGCAACATCACACAAAAACTTATAGAGGGAATAGGTGGAAATGTGGAGTGATCCCCCACAAGAAAAGGATCGGAGGCCCAGAAGGGCGGCTACTACTCCGCAGGAGTGTACATCCTATTATACAGGGTGTCCAGAAACTCTCCTGACAAACGAAGACCGGGGATTCCTCAGATAATTTTAAGACAATTTAACCCAATTCACCCTAGTCCGAAAATGCTTCCTAAGGGAGCTAGATCTCTTTGAAGATGGCGCCTTGTAATTAGTTTTTTTTTAATATCTCCCGAACGCTTCTATTTAGAAAAACAAAAATTGGTATGCTTATTTATCCTCCAGAGATGAATCGATTCCATCAATTGCGAATTTCTAGTACCGGTCATAGGCGTCCGTTTTGGGTAGGTTAAAGGTTATTTTAACGCATAACTTTTTTGTCTTTAACTTTTAAGCATTTGTGACACTAGATTATTAAATTTTCAGGTATTCTAGTACTAAAAGGTACTCTTACTTTAAGTCGGTAGGATACACCGTTTTCTAGAAAAATCGATTTGAAAATTTTTCGTTTTTTCGTCATTAAAATTCAATTTATTATTATTTTTTTTGGAGATATTAAAAAAAAATAATTACAAGGCGCCATCTTCAAAGAGCTCTAGCTCCCTTAGGAAGCATTTTCGGACTAGGGTGAATTGGGTTAAATTGTCTTAAAATTATCTGAGGAATCTCCGGTCTTCGTTTGCCAGGAGAGTTTCTGGACACCCTGTATATATATAATCAAATTTTATAAAAATATAATATTTTTAATGAAAACAATTATAGTACGCTTTGAAGAATGTTGCATTGTATCACTACTTTTCGATTACCCCCATAAAACGCATATAAAATTTGTATAGGCTTTTAGTATCCTTCAGCAATTAGCAAAAGTTCATATTTTGCCTATATGGTCCATATAATATCTGTTATTAACCCTACAAATTTCAGCTGCTCCTTTTTGCTCGTTTCTGAGAAAATGAAAAAGTTCGTAATATTCGTCTTTTGCATGGGTATATGAACTTACTGCAATTTATTTTACGCGACCCGCAGAACATTTTTGCCGCAAACATGTTCTTTTGAACTATTGTGGTACTGATGACGACAAATGAGACACACGTGCCTACAGTTGCTCGACAGCGAAATTTACCCAATATTCTCCATTTATTGTTTTATAATTTTTGTCCATCCTTTGCATAAAATACGAGTAGTATTATTCTTCACTAGTGTATATGGCTATACTGTCAATTTATACATTTTTCTTTTTAATATTTTTTTTTTGTGGGTAGGATGCATTCTGCAAATTGTAAAATCAGTGCATTTTGTTTTACTAATTTATTTTTACTGGCAAAACAAAAGTTAAAATAGCTATAAAAACTAATAGGGTAAGGTCGCCAAAATCGTACCGGTCCGTAAATCGTACTTTTCGTTTATTTATATGTTGGAAAAGATTATACCGCAATCTGTTCCTGTTTTCTTGTACCTTTTACGTCTTGTAATATGCATTCACAAAACGGCATTAATCAGACGACGTTTAGTGTTCATTACATGCCGTTCAAAAAAGTGTACCTAATCCATGTAAATTTGTATATGTGTGTCTAAGGATATATTCATGTTGTGAGTACAACTTTCGACTCTTTTAAGGGCAAATAAGATTAAATGAAGTATATAGGTTAAAACAATAAGAAGAAACAATAAGATTTGTTTAGTTTATAGGTTAGAATTGTAATTTATTCGTAATATGACAGAGTTTCACAAATCGTACCGAGTTGAGTGCTGTATATCGTACTGGTACGATTTGGAGGTTTACTAATTGTATTTATTGATTATGGTTATTTCAGCTAAAGATGACAAGAAGGCAATATGGAAAATGGTCTGAAGCTGACATGAAAAAAGCTCTAGAAGAATATACAAGTGGAAAAAATAAGTTCAATAAATGTTGCATAAAGTATAACATTCCTAAACCTACATTGAAAAGACACGTAGACGGGAAAGTGAAAAGGAGTGAATTTAAAAGACCGGAACAGGCACAAGCAGAGGACAACCCAAAAAAATTGAAGAAATCGAAGGAGAAAAGAAGAGTTAATGGTCGATTACCTGCTATTCCAGTTCTACTTGAAAATGATCTAGTAAAACATATTTTGTTATTTGAAGAGTGTCTTTTCGGACTTACCATAACAGATGTTAGGAAACTTGCGAATGATCTAATGGAGGTTAATTCACATATATTAAAAAATCCTTTTTTTGGGAATAAAAATAAAATGGCTGGTAAGAACTGGGACTACCGTTTTAAATAATAATTCTTTTTTTTCGATAGCCCGTTGTAAAGGTTTTAAAAGAGAAAATGTGTACGAATTTTTTGATTTATTGGAAGATGTTGTTGATAAATACAAAATAGAAGCTCGACATATTTATAACGTTGATGAATCTGGCTTCTCCACCGTACAAAAAAAATCTCCAAAAGTTATAGCTCAACGTGGAAACATCAAGTTGGATTCATAGCAAGTGGAGAAAGGGGCGTAAATACAACAATCGTGTGCTGCTGCAATGCAACTGGTAACTTTGTTCCTCCGATGACTATTTTCAAAAGAGTTCGTATGCATCCAGCTTTAAAAAATGGCGCTTTTCCCAATAGTCTTACAGAAGTTAGTGAAACTGGATATATAAATTCAGAACTGTTTCTTAAATGGCTTAAACATTTTATTGAATTTGTGAAACCCACAGAAAACCAAAAGGTACTACTTCTTCTAGATGGGCACACCACACATTCAAAAAATCTGGCAGCCATTAATTTAGCAAGACAAAATAATGTCCTAATGCCCAACTTCCAGGCCATACAACACATAGGTTGCAGCCCTTAGATGTGGGAGTTTTTAAATCAATGGACTCCAGTTACAGCAAAATTATGACAAAGTGGCTTCGTTCTAATCCTGGAGAAAAGGTTACCCAATTTGATGTTACCCAGCTGTTAACTGAGGCATATGTCCAGGCTGCAACAACATGCAATGTAATGGGTAGGTGTCGGGCTACTGGAGTATGGCCAATTGATAGAAATATTTTTAAGGGTTCAGACTTTGTGGCAAGTGAGAATTTACGAGGTGAAATAATCGTGGACGATGTTGAAAACTCTGAGGGTACCAACGGTGAAACTGAAGTAAACATTCCAAAAAATTCTGATAATGTGCAGGATATTCCCAACAATGAAATGCAGGCAAGTATTCTTAGAAATCATCAAGATAATAACCATATACTACCAACAACTAAAGTACAAGTAGAACCAGAAAAAGAAAAAGCAGCTTTTATCACTTTAGACATAGTGAACCCTCTTCCTAAATCAGCAAAAAAACACGTTAAACGTCTTACAAAAGGACCACAGAAGGCTACTGTAATAACATCTAGCCCATACAAGCATGAACTAGAAGAGAAAATTAATATAAAAGAAAACAAAGAGAATAAAACTAAAACTAGCACTAATAAAAAGCAACAAAATACAAAGAAAAAGTTGATAAAGAAAAATGTTTTTAGTGGAGAGAATTTAGAAAAATGCGATGGAAAAACTGAATTGCCAAAATCTAAGAGAGCAAAAACGTCAGACAAAAATGTTGTCATTGAAGTTAATGAAGAAGACTGGTACTGCTTTTTATGTTCTGAATCGGTTGTCGAGGAGATGATACAGTGCTCTCTATGTAAAAAATGGGCTCATGAAAAATGCACAAGAGGGTCTTCTAGTACATACATATGTGATATCTGTATGTGATGTTTTTCCTTTGTTTATAGGCAATATTTTAAATTTTTTATGTAACGTTGTTTTTCACTGGAATTAAACGGTTTCAATAAACTAACATTTTATTCCCAACCTGTACTCAAAACAAGAAAACATAAGTGAGCATAGGTAATATAATGAATGGTACGATTTAAAACACCCTAGGTACGATTTAGGAACCCAGGTTTCCAAATCGTACCATTTGTAGGGTTCCAAAAAAACTGCCATAAAACATAGTTTTGCCTATGTATTTCATTCTTACTATTTTTTTCAGTTATAAAACACCACCTGTCAAATAAAGCAAAAATATCAATCACTACAGAACACCATATTTGCAGAAAATGAACAAAATGTACTAAGTGGTACGATTTCGGCGACCTTACCCTATCTGTCATTTAATCATTGTCAACTTCAAAATCCAGATTATCCTTTATTTTGGCTGCACGACTACTGAACATTTTGAAGAACTTTGTTGAAATAATAGGAGAATAATTTAATTCTTATTGAATTGTGCTACACTGTCATGATACTACTTAAATTAAAGTTATGTTCACAGACATATTACACAAAGCTGCCAACCCGCATCAACCAGTTTGCATAAAACTAGTAAATGGGTTGTCCGGTCATGGTTTTGTGTATTTGCTGATAGGTTTTGCAGATCAAAGAAAGCTGTGTATAAAATCTTGTGGTATGTTTAACTCAATTTTATTCAGATTGTGGATTGGTAACTTTTAGTAGAACGATGCCCAATTGGTATCTTGTGCTTGCTTACGATCAATATGTTTCTTGTAAACCTTCCAGTAACTTATTCAATGTATTATCGCCAATACTACAACTTAGAAATAGAAAGAAAATTTGTTCTTTCGAGTAGTTGACTGGTCTGTCGATAAATATATTAAAAAATTACCTGTCCGAGCGACCTTCTTAAAAACAACATAGAACGCTTTTATGAATTTTGTTCCAAACTCATCAATACACTGTATATACTTTTCAAAAATAAGAAGTGAAGAAGTACCGAGTCATTTTAAAAGAATCGCATGTGTCTGTGTTTTGTGTATTTTGATCTCAAAAGAAGCCCGAGCTGCTTCTCTAAAACATTTTACACTAAGGACAAACCACATATCATAACTGGTTATATATCAGCGTTTCTATTCAATGTTGAACCTTGCATGCCAGCAATAGTTTCAGAAGATACAAATGTATTATACAGATTATGATTATGAAAAAAGAACAAATCGTAAACGTATTGAAAATGGAATGGTGTGAACTAATTCTTATGTATTTCTATGTAGGTACAATTTTTATATATGCATATGTGATAAAGTCACTGTGTTGGCGAATCAATTGTTATATTATTGTGTATTCTGTTATATAGAAATAAATTGAAATAGTATATTATGCAATGAGCATTTTATGATAGCTATTAAGACACGAGTAAGAAAATTACAATACGAGCCGAAGGCGAGTATTGTAATGAATACGAGTGTCTTAATAGCCATTAAATGCGAGTTGCATACACTATTCTTTCTGCGACCAGTAAATAAAACATTATTTTTTGAACATTCCATTTCATAAATTAAGCGTAAAATTTTCCGTGCATCTTTGCGAATTTAGCTGGTAATAAATTGTTCGTAGCTACTAAGGCTATGGAACAAGCCTTAGTAGCCATTTCTGGTAGAGTCAAGTTTTACATTTCACTGTCATTATCCCTCATTTTTACCGTTTACATTTTCAAAAAAAGCACAAATTTTAACTACTTACTTGTAAATTGCAGAGAACTGTCACATTTAATTAATTTTTATATCTGTCAGATATACAGTCGTCATATTGAATATTGTTTGAATATTGGAATGTCGGATTCCTATTGGATATAAACTTGTATCGTAATGAAAAATCTGTATTCCTATTGGATATATACTTGTATCATGTTACGAGTGTTTTACACTATTTTCTCTGTTTCGGATTGTATTTACATTATTCATATATAGTTATTTCTAGAAACATTGTTAAAAATATACATTAAGGGAAATTTTGATAACGTTGACGTTTGTAAGAATTATTTGAATTGAAAAGATTGCTTAAATTAGAAAAAAACTCATATTTTCTGTGGACGGAATGTCAGACGAAGCGCTTCAATCTGAGCCACCAGAATTGTGGGACGTGGCTTCCAACGCCATAAATAATTTACTCCCAGGTAAATCGAAAAGCAATTATGAAAAATAATATGAAAAATTTATGGCACCAACCTACTTCCACTAAAATAGAAAGTTACGAAAAATCGTTTAAGAATGGAGTCCATTCTAACACGAAAATGGGTGCTAGAATAACGTTGTTCTAATACCGAAACAGAGAAAGATCTTTATATCAGTGGTGTTATTACTGATTGCAAAGAAGTTTTAGTCAGTAAAGTCTTATTTCTTTCAATTATTGCCTATATTCATTTCTGGTGTTTTTTTTTGCTACGACTTTTGCAGCTTATATTTCTTGACAGGAAAAATTTTGCAACAGCATTTGACGCCATTTTAATTTATTGACACATGTCGCTTCCTAAAGCGATTAGACTATACTAAGAGAGGTATCTACACGGCCAAAGTGACTATTTCAAATCCTGGTTGTTATTGGTAAACGCAGAAATTTTAGGGATTATGAGGTTATGTTTATACTTGTGTCACTCTGTGATGACTTCTAAGAACAAAAAGAGCATTCTATATTTGAAAAGCTACTTCGTTATATATTTTGAATTTGGGAATTACCTGAAAATGTGGGAGTATATTTATAAAATCTAGACACAAGCACAATCACCCTATAAAACTAATCTACCTGTTCCATTAACAAAAGTCAATTTACAATAACCGTACAATATCGTGATCGTGGTTATGGTTTATGATTGGTATTTACGGTACATACTCTAAGGAAACGTAATAATAATCTCAAAGAATTATTTGTAATTTACTTCTCTAATGAGATTTATTTATTTATTGCTTGTTTAACTAAAAATATTTTATATGCCGTCAATGAGAATCATAATTTTATTGCAGATTATTTAAGTTACGTTTATATAATATGGAAGTCTTCATATTTCTTAGAAATAGTTTTTAGTTCTTTTACTAATGACTCCCATTTATTTATTGTTTATATGCACAAAAAATTAACTAAAAATAGTGTATAGGTAATAATAATTATATTCCCGTTTAAATGTAATGATAAACACATTGTTGGGGCACATTCTAATACAAATAGGTACCTACTATCTAAAACTTTAATAAAATAAAAATAATGTGAGAAACAATTGTTTGCCTGGGGTGTCAGTACCTAACAAGTAACTAGAAATGAAAATTTATTACGATAACTGATCTTCCCTATATTGTGATTTACTTTGCAATTTAAAAATTCTAAGAACGAAATCTAATTTTGTCGAGATATTTTAAAAAGCGAGAAAGAAACTGTCATAAATGATGCTATAGACGTCCTTTTTAATCCACGAGACTACGCGCCAAGAACGCAAAGAGTGTGTTTTCCACCGCACTCCGTTCATTTTGATATACTCACTCATTTAATCCCAGTTTCAGAGTGTTTCCGGCACCTTTTAATAAAGCGTGGGCTTCTGCGTTAGTTTTATCCCGCGTGCCTTCTCCATTAATTGACGTTATTATATCTCCCTCCCTGATACCTTTCGTGGCGGCTTTGCTCCCCGGATTAACCTGCAAAAAAACGAGCACGTGAGTAACGTTGGTTGCCTACATATAGTATCCTTTATGAATAAAAAAGTTAAGCAAATATTTAGAAATGTTTTCAATGCCTAGTACATAAAATTAGATAGCAATATAAACTAATATATCACAGGCAGGAATTTTGTTGCTTTAATTTCTTTTTAAGTTCTTGCTGTTGAGTGAGTTATACATTATAAATATCTGTGTAAATATATCCAAGACAAAGTATGTATATATAAAATTAAAATTCGAAATTAAGACTTGAAAACTGAAAAAAATAAAGAAAGACGAATAGTATGAATTATGAGCATAAAGAGTGACAGACAACTAGAATCATGATTAAGAACAAATACTTACAAAAAGTTCTTTAGACCTACAATAAAAAAAAAGGATACTACGTATTGGGAAAATTTGAAATCTACTGAAATTATATTGTGATTAAAGGCCCGCAACAACAACAATATTAAACATTACTTAATCCTGTTTTACATTTGTATTCGAAAATATATTTTAATCCAATGCATTTTATACACTTTCTCTTTACCTTTCTTGGTTATCGTTATATCCTTTAATTTAATCAAAATTAGAAGAGAATATAAACAGGTTATCTAATACTACATTATACAGGTCAAATTCAGATCAAGTACGAAATAATTAGTCACATTGACATTTAGAACTCTCATAAGTGCTTTACACAAATTTCATCCTAAAAACACAAATTAGTTTTTGGCAAGAAGTGGTCCTTTATAGGGCTATTCTGAACATGGCAGACGTAATGTCTGCCGAAACGTCGACTGTTCAGAATTCAAACGATGGAAATAGCACGAATAAGATATCAAATTATGCTCCATTGTTAAAAAAAATTACACAAATTTATGGTATTAAAAAATCTATATACAGGGTGAGTCAACTACGCGGGTAAGGCCGATTGTGCCTTTACGAGTAAAGATATTTCGAAGCGGTTTTTTTCTTGTGGTAGCTGTTCATTAGGGGCACATTTTAAAAATATTTTGTATTATACAGAGTGTTCCATAATTTGGTGTCTAAACATAGTTATAGTTTTTTAAATGGAACACCCTATATATTATTGCGTTTTTGAATTCCCCGTATAATTTTTAGTCAAAAAGTTATAAGATAGTATAGGCCTAAAGTGTAAAGTTTTTGACTTATTCCTATTTTTCTGAAAAATTCAATGTTTGTATAAAATTATATTTCTCGAAAACGACGTATTAGATGGACAAATTTTTTTGCAATATTGTTTAAAATAAGAGGTCCTAATAGAAGCATGTTTTATTTTTTTACAGTTACTAAATTAAATACTTAAAAACTGGATTAAAATTAGATGACACGTTTTTGTATAAAAGTCATTTTTCTTGATGGAACACCCTATATATCAGTTTATTTTTGAATTGTGACTATTACAGAGTTATTATCGTTTTTTGATATGCTTTTGTTAGTTTTTGCAAAAAAGTCATTTTTTTCAAATGGAACACCCTGTATATTATTTCATTTTTGATTTTCGTATTAAATTTCACATCAAAAACATGTAAGACGTTAATACTTAAAAAGTGACTATTACTGAGCTATTGTCTCTTTTTGATACAATTTTGTCAGTACTATTACTATATTAATTAAAACCTCAAAACTGACAAAATTATATCAAAAAGAGACAATAGCTCAGTAATAGTCACTTTTATAGTATTAACGTCTTACATGTTGTGAAATTTAATAAGAAATTCAAAAATGAAATAATATACAGAGTGTTCCATTTGAAAAAATTGACTTTTTTGCAAAAACTAACAAAAGCATATCAAAAAACGACAATAACTCTGTAATAGTCACTTTTAAAGTATTAACATTTTATATGCTTCTGACATAAATTTAATAAACAATTCAAAAATGAACTGATATATAGGGCGTTGCATTTAAAAAAATTGACTTTTATACAAAAACGTGTCATCTAATTTTAATCCAGTTTCCTGCACATGCAGTTAGTAACTGTAAAAAAATAAAACATGCTTCTATTAGGACCTCTTATTGTAAACAATACTGCAAAAAATTTTGTCCACCTAATACGTCGTTTTCAAGAAATATAATTTTATACAAACATTGAATTTTTCAGAAAAATGGGAATAAGTCAAAAACTTTACACTTTAGGCCTATACTATCTTATAACTTTTTGACTAAAAATTATACGGGGAATTCAAAAATGCAATAACATATAGGCTGTTCTATTTAAAAAACTATAACTATGGTTAGCCACCAAGTTATGGAACACTCTGTATAATACAAAATATTTTTAAAATGAACAGCTATCACATGAAAAACCGCTTCGAAATATCTTTACTCATAAAGGCATAATCGGCCTTACCCGTTTAGATGACTCAGCCTGTATATACATACAGGATTGGGTTTTTACGATCTAGTATGGGGATCCCGGAAACTACAAGAGATACAGATTCGGTTAAATAAAGAAAAATTGCAGTTTTAATAGTTCTATTTAACTAGCGTTTTGTTTTTTTGGAAAAAGTGTATGGCTTACCGTACTAGATATTTTGAAAAACTGACTTTTTTGTTATTTCGTTCAGTACCTGTGGCTCTGTTATTATTGATTTTAGAAGAAATGTGTAAAGGAAAAAGTTTATTAGTACACGCTAAATAATACATATTTATTTATTTTAGCTATATTTCTTGAGTTATGACACAAACTTGCGTTTTTTTCTTATGCAAACCATAGCAGGCCATGAATTTATATAAAAAAAAGGATCTTTTAATTTTATTATTTAATTTCATTTAAAACATAATTTTCGATATCTTTTGTAAGGAAAAATTTCAAAATTCCGACCGGAAGTAATACATACTTTTACTCTTATCGAATAGCGACTTTTTGCAAATGTGTCGTAAATTATGCATTCTGTAGAGATTTATTGAAAGAATGGAAGTGCTTAGAATAGGATTTTGAATAAAAAAATTCTTAAAATTGAATTTGAAGCGCTCATACATATAAGAAAGTCGTGTGGTGGCCACACCTCATTGTTTCATTTTAATTGATGAACTGTCACAACTAGTACGCTATGGAAATATTTGATAGATGCACACAACCAAATTGAATAAGTAAACTATAGAGAGACAAACCAGCCGCCATATTTGTTACGAATTGAATTAGAAGGCGCCATGACAGCAATAGGCAAGTTTTGGAGAAGGGGTAAATAAAATTAGGTGCAACCTAAAGCGGTATTAAAAACTAATAAATACTTTGTTTATTAAAAGTGAAAATAATAATTTATTGTAAAAATAAAACAAAAACATATAAAATTACATTCTTGTCCTCTGACTAAAATCAATTTTGTATACATTTGTCTGCTTTGCAGCCCTCGTAATTTGGTGGATTCCTGGCGACACTCGTTGTGAAAACGAATTGTGAAATACTGTTTCAATAATAATTTCACTAACTGGGAATAGTGACTCTCCTCTGGAGGATGTGTAGCAATAAATAAATGTGTATTTGTAAATAAAGTTGTGGGTAGTACCCTCATTGTTTGACTTTTTTTTACTAAATTTCATAATTATTATTATTTCTTATTTAAAAAATGAGGTGTGGGCACTACACGACTTTCTTATACATATGCGCCTTTCAAATTATGCAAAGTTATTCTAAATTAAGCTTTAAATACTTTTGCCTTCTTAAAAAAATACGCCTGTGAATGAATGTGTTAGTTCAGGTCCGAATTTTCAAAATTTGGAAAAAATCGCTATTCGATAAGAATAAGAGTGTTACTTCCAGTCCGAATTTTGAATTTTTTTTTATACAATAGTTATTGAAAAGCAAGTTCTAAATACTGTTATACTCTTAACGTACCTGTCTAAAAAGCATGACTTGCGAAATATTCGCAAAAAACTGATTTTCCATAAGAGTAAACGACCTATTTCCGGTAGGAATTTCGAAAAACTTTTTTAACAAAATTCTTCTCAAATTTAATTTTAAGTACATATTAATTCTCTATAAATTTGTTTAAAATTAGTAGTTGACGAAATATTGGCCAAAGTCCATTCCGGTCTGTCTCGAGGTTGAAAATGTTTATCATCACAATACTTCCTTATACGTACTACGTATAAGATAGTAAAAAATGAGGTGTGGCCACCACACGACTTTCTAATACGTATGAAAGTGTTACTTCCGAATTTTTAAATTTCATTTATACAAAAAATATTCCAAATCCAACTCTAAATACTTTTGTGCTCTTCATATATATATATATAGAATGCATAACTTACGACATATTTGCAAAAAATCGCTATTCGATAAGAGTAAAAGTGGTACTTCCGGTCTGAATTTCAAAATTTTTTTTATATAAAAGATATCGAAAATTATAAAGCATGACTTGCGAGATATTCGCAAAAAACTGATTTTCGATAAGAGTAAAAGACCTACTTCCGGTTGGAATTTCGAAAAACTTTTTTAAGACATTTTGTTTCAAACTTAATTCTAAGTACATATGAATTCTTTATAAATTTGTTTAAACTTAGTAATTGACGAAATATTTGCAAATTTCGATTTTTTCACTGAAGTAAACTACTACTTCCGGTCTGCCGATTTTGCTCAAAATCTAATCAGTTCTCAAGAGGGAGATTATATTCGTAAATATAAAATTTGGAATTGATACCTATAGCGGTTTGACCGCTATCGTGGTCACACACACACACACACACACACACACACACACACACACACACACACACACACACACACACACACACACACACACACACACACACACACACACACACACACACACACACACACACACACACACACACACACACACACACACACACACACACACACACACACACACACACACACACACAGCCAGACAGACATTTTTTAAAAACCACTTTTTCGGTATCAGGGGACATCAAAACGTGGACATCTGCAAAAATCTCGAGGTCGAAAATTTTCATCACAATACTTTCTTATACTACGAATAAGAAAGTAAAATGAAATATTTTTTTCTTTTGGCTACCTATTTGTGCAGTTAAAAGCTAAGCACGAAGTCGGCATTTTTCCAAATACTTTGTTAAATTTAATATATAATTTTAATGTACAAAAACAAATGAAATCAGTTATACTTCTATAACGTGTTTAAACGGAATTCATTGTATTTTGCCTATTTCTGTCATGGCCGCCGTTAGTTCTATATGTAACACATTGGAAGCGCCTTATCCTATACAACAGCCTCTCTATAGTTTACTTTATATCTCGTTGGATGCACATCACGCGTATTAAAATCTGTATCTGTTACAGTTTCAGAGATCCCCATACTAAACATCGGAAGAAACTCAGCCTGTATAGGTATGTCTTTCTGCCTTCTTCTTCCCCTTCCTCTTGTTTATTTGGCATATAATATATAATTCTAAACTTTATAAATATATGTCTAATTCAAAAACAGTGGCTTAAATTATAAAAAACCTATGCAAACCAACTAGAGAGTTTAATTTTAATATGCATATTAGTATATGAAAAGTGAAATGTTTGAATACATATTATTATGTCACACTATTTAGATATTCATATTGATTACAGACTGATTTTCTGGATAATCTTTCTCTTGATTGATGATTTGCTAGTACGTAAGTGCGTAGACTTAGGTTTGCAAATTTTCTTAAGCAAGTAATATTGTATACCTCTACTTTTTTAGATCAAGCAAATCATTTTGTAGGTTTTATAACATATCCGTCAGAAATAAGGCGTGTAAAATTTATTCCGCTGCCGTTAGAGAAACATTACACAACTTTTCACAACTTTAAACGTATCGGTTTTGCTAAGTTATTCTAATTTAACAAGTTAATTATAATACAAAGTTAATGTTAAATATTCGCAATTTCCAACACCATTTTATAAGATAATACAATGCGCAATGACTAAATTTAACACACAATAACCTCATAAATGAACTCCAAAAGAGAAATAAGGCCTGCGTATGTACGACATACCTGTGTGCTGCAGAAATTCATCACTTTACTGGGCTTCACGTCTAAATTAAAGGAGGTAAAGCGTCAACAGCTTCATTAATTTTTGCAACTGCAGCTTTTACATGTACTAACGGATACATAAAATATAAATACGCAAGTGTTTATTGTTGAAGTTAAAACATTGTAATTACTGTTGCTCTCGCTGTTTAGTAGTGTTCTAATTTAGTAAGCTGTTGTCATTATTTCAAAATGAATTTTTATATTTTTCTGATACTTACATAATGTTTGAAAATGTAAGTATCTATGTAATATGCGATGCCCTTCATTTTAACTTTTTATTTTTTTACGTACATATACATCAGTATAAACTTTGATAGACTATACGAGGAGGTGTTGAAATATTTCGTAATTAGTTTTTTAATACCTATGTCAGCACAAGTTCGGCACCAAATCAGAACTCTAAATTATATTTTTCTGTGCAACGAAACAACTATGCAACTATGTGCTTTATCACGTTTTATATCTTCATGGACAGCAACGTATAATTTTGAAGGAAAGTGTTTAACTCTGCTACACAGACGTTTAAGAAAATTTTGCAATTATGTTGCAATGAGCTGCTGTAATTGTTTTAATAATAAATGCTAACTCTAACCTATGAATATCAACGGACTGACTAAACTATTGAAGAAGAGGTGCATTAAGTTTATTAGTTCTTACTGGACGACTCTAGATAATGGTTCAGTGGCTTGCAGGATATTGTGGTGCAGCGAAATGCAATGGATCTAATAAAGTAGGTGCGCAAATGATATGGATTTCATAATTAAAAAATGAGGTATGGTTACCACACGACTTTCTTATATATCTGTATACAAAAGTTGTTACAAATTAAGTTTTAAATTCAGTACCTTCTTAATAACATAAATATCTGTGTAAAAGTAAATTTTGAATTTATTCTTATACAAAAAAACGAGGCGTGGCCACCACACGACTTTCTTATACGTATGAGCGTTTCAAATTAAAGAATTTTTTTATACAAAAATTATGCAAAATCTACTTTAGGGACATTTTTTAAAAACCACTTTGTTGCTATCAGGAGACTTCAAAACGTGGACATCTGCAAAAATCTCGTGGTCGAAAATTTTATCATCACAATACTTTCTTATACTACGTATAAGAAAGTAATTATTTCAAATGCAGTTGTAAATACTTTTTTATTCATAACAAATCTGTATAGAATCAAGTAGTTGCGAGATATTTGCAAAAAATTGCTATTTGATAAGACTAGCATTACATCCGGTCCAAATTTTAAAACTTCTTTTATACCAAAATCTATCTGTAAATACTTTTGCACTTATATGAAATCTTTATATAATCAATAATTGGCGAGATATTCGCAACAGCGCTATTCGATAAGAGTAAAACTGTTACTTCCGGTACGAATTCTGAGAAATTTTTTCCAATTCGGGCTTTAAATACTTTTGTATTCCAAATAAATCTGAATAAAACGCATAATTTTTGTGATATTTAATTGGTGTACCGAAGTATTTACTAGTATCGGTCTACCGATTTTACTGAAAATCTAATTAAATGTCAAAAGGACGATTATACTCGTAAATAAGTATGACATTGATAGCTGTAGCTATTTGACCTCTATTGTGGTCACACAGACACACAGACTTGTTTGCACCACTTTTTCGGTATTACGAAACAACGCGAACATCAGCAAAAATCTCCAGGTTGAAAATTTTCGTGATCAAGGTACATCATGTTATCTGATCCTGACGATGTTCCAAATTTTTTACAGAAATAAACAAAGAGCGGAAATTTTCACCATAACAAATAATAATTCTGAAATTCTAATCAAAATGTATTAATAGGTGTATTAGCGATAATACAAATATTCAATTCATATAAAGCAATTAATTTCTTATACATATTTATTACTAAAGTTGTAAGTAAACTACTTCCTCGCCGACTTTTGAAATTTTTTTACAAAAATTGTTTCAAATCTAGCTGAAATGCTTTCGAACTTAGTAAATCTGTATCAAGTGCATAATTTGTATGCTGCAAAACACTGCTATTGAATAAGAGTAGTAGTGTTACTTCCGGTCCGATTAATAAAATTTCCGTTATGCAAAAATTGTTGCAAATCGAGTTTTAAATACCTTTATATTTAATCAATTTGTACAGAATGCATAATTTTCTAGATATTTGTAAAAAATGTCTATTCGATAAGAGTAAAAGTGCTACTTCCTGTTCGAATAACGAAATTGCTTTTATACAAAAATTCCTTCAATCGAACGAACTAAATAATTTTATACTAATAAATCTGTAGAGAATGTATAATTTAAAAACTGATAAACTGATAAAAATGAACTGCTACTTCCAGTTCAAATTTTGAATTTTTTTATGTAAAAATTAATTCAATATCAGTCAATATACCAGTCTAGAAAGTATAACTTGCCAGATATTAGAAAAAAAAGTATTTTTCGATAAACGCAAAATACCTACATTCGGTAGAAGTTCCGAAAAACTTTTTTTATGAACAATTTTTCAAATTCATCTTGTTCATGTTCTTGTTCTTTACAAATTCATAAAATTACTAATTGGCGAGATATTGGTAATATTTAATTTTTTCACTAAAGTAAACTACGACACGTGGTCTACCGATTTTTCTGAAAATACAAATCAGATCTTAAAAGGATAATTATGCTCTCAAATACCATGCTTGGTATTGATAACTTAGCAGTTTGGCTATTATGGTGTACATCTGCAAAAATATCGTTGTGGTAATATGTATAAGTAAGTAAAGAGTGTGTTTCTATAGCAATAACAAAGTTTTTATGATTATCTCAAAAAATACATTGACAGCCAATACTTTTTACAACATATACCTTAAATAAAGTCTTCCTAAACACCCTAATATTTGCTTTTTAATAACACCTTTTAACCTCAATCCAGTATGTCTCTTTGACAACTTTTCAAAACCTTTTTTTTTAGATATGTCCATATCATAATAGCTCTCGGCTTTCCATAAAAAAAAAACTGCTACTCTGTATATTACTAAAATAGTTTTTCTTTTCGTCATTCACTGCTTAAATTAGTATAAATATCCATATTTTAACTTGTCAGTTAAATTTATACTTTTCCTATTAACTATTTGGGGGAAAAATAAATCTAATATATTTAGAAGCTATCGTGAAACTACAAAACAGTTCACAGGTTGGTCAATCAAGTAAACCATGATATGGATAGAAATAGATACTGCTCAGCTATCTTTTTAAACTTTACATTTGATAAAATCTGAGGCAAGACGTTGGAAACGCTTCAAACCCAATAAGTTGCTATCTTGATTAAGTTAGTGAATATAGTTTAGTTGTCATGTTTTCATGTTTGTCTAGTTGATAAATAAGGAGAAATTCATTAGAATTGCTTCCCTCCATGACCATTGTAATTATTAGGATAAATTTTATGTAAATAGAGGATAGATAAAAAGACATCTTTCCTCTACACTTTTTGTTTTGAGATGTCTGTTATAAGTATTGTCTTCTTAATTAACTACTTTAAGAGTTCTTTTTGTATTTCAGGTATGTCTTTCATCTTAGCAACCACTAACTTCTTTTCCACTTATTATCTCGCTCTCCACATGTACGTCCAAATGTGTTCTTACTTTTAGTGAATTTAAGTCTACTTCTTTATTTCAAGACGTTTAAGTTTCACCATCCATGTTTAAAAATGCTTCACTCCCATGATTAGCTTTTCTTGCCAAAAATGAGTTTTATGATAAATTCTATTCATCCAATTTCATTTTAGTTACCTTTTGCAACCAGGTAAAAAATAAAGACATATCTACAACACTTATTCAAAAAATCACAACAGTATTCACATTTACCAAACAAATGAAATAATGCCAAAATACTTAATTGCGAATAGACTAGACGTAATGTCAAATATGACTACTGTCAAAATCCAACTATTTGTTTAAGATTTACATTTTTATTTTTCTGCAAACACGTTTGAGAGGTTCGTATCAAAATCTTTTTTTATTTATTGTTTTATATACTATGATGTTGCGGATTTGCAGTACTATCAAGATCAAAAACAAGAAAGTAAATATCGTTCGCAGAAGCAATTTCATCTCCTTTCTATTCATATTTCACTTTTCCCGGTAAAGTTTAATGCACCAGAAACACATTTTATGCTAGACTGGGATCCAGTCATACACTTCAACTGAAGATATCTGTGCGAGTGATATATAAATAAAAATTTTAAAACGTAGGCTACTCGATATAACACATACGTTTTCTAAATTTTTTTGAAGAATTAATTAGATGCATAATCACCTCTACATAGTTTGAAGTAATTTAAGCTTATGCGTTGAAATATTAGACAGCAAAAAAAAAATGCTAATTGAAAAAAATAAAAAATTGTTAAATTAGTATTGAGAGTTACTCTTTAAAAAAGAACGGAAAGGGATAAAAAGACACAGAAATCTAGAGAAAAGTTATTATAATGGTAGTGACTAGTAATGAGACAACAAAAGTATACCGTCATATTATCTATTCACATTTTTTTAAATTTAAGTACCTAATTCCTTTATACAGGGTGAGTCATATCCGCGGGTAAGGCCGATTGTGCCTTTATGAGTAAAGATATTTCGAAGTGGTTTCTTCTTGTGATAGCCTCTCATTAGGAGCATATTTTAAAAATATTTTGAATTATACGAGTGTTCCATGATTTGGTGGATAACCATAGTTATAGTTTTTTAGTCAAAAAGTTACAAGATAGTATAGGCCTAAAATCCAAAGTTTTTTACTTATTCCCATTTTTCTGAAAAATTCAATGTTTGTATAAAGTTATATTTCTCGAAAACGACGCATTAGATGGACAAAATTTTTTGCAGTATTGTTTACAATAAGAGGTCCTAATAGAAGCATGTTTTATCTATTTACAGTTACTAACCGCATGCGCAGAAAATTGGATTAAAATTACATGACATGTTTTTGTGTAATTGTATATCAGTTCATTTTTGAATTTCTTATTAAATTTCACATCAAAAACATGTAAGACGTTAATACTTTAAAAGTGACTATTACTGAGCTATTGTCGCTTTTTGATATAATTTTGTCGGTTTTATGGTTATAATTAATATAGTATAGTACTGACAAAATTATATCAAAAAGCGACAATAGCTCTGTACAGTGGCGGCTGGCGCATAAGCGCTGCAGTGCTGCAGAGCTCCCAAAAAATTGGGCGGGCAACCTGTATTGTTATAACTAGTTTTCTTTTACATAATTTTTCCGACATTTCTGATGTTTATAAAAGCGTAACATATTGTTGTGAAAATTCTCCCCCTGTATATCAAAAAATTTGCATATTTTTCTACATCATCCTGTAGAGGACATCAAACCCTACAATTTGACATCTGAATCATCAAAATCCGATCAGTAGAAGCCGAGCTATTCGCTTCGGAAATTCCAACATAAAATGAAAGCAAAACTGATATACTAATAATATTCAATAGGCGACCAGTGGAATAACCAATCTAATTCGCGCGATCGCTCACTTGTTCCTTATCTGGTCCACACGAACGTGCGCTCAGAGCCCTTACAAACACCCGCGCGCACCCCGCTACCACCGCGGCTGTCTAAAACTAATGCCTGATTTTACCAGGCAAATTCGCTGCATTGAGTGCAGCGAGAACGGCCATATGATTCGGTTTATTTAATTTTTTCGCGACTTTTGTTACGGTGCGGCGTGTTTAACATAAAAACAAATATTAGAGTGCGCGTGCTTCTGTTTTTGTGTATTGTTGACAATTTATATAAACTCTGTGTATTATGGAGGTGGTCTTTAATTTAATTAATGTGAAGAGATTCTTTAAATATTCATACGAAGAAAAGTTTGAATTAAAAGCAAGAGGCAGGCCATTAGTAGATATCACTATTGAAAAAACTGGTGTAAGTAGAGGGAAAAATTATACACGTAAGTTTAGTAGCGATATTTATTCAAAAAACAAATGGATTTGTGGATGCAACAAAAAAAATGCTTTATATTGTTTTCCCTGTTTACTTTTTGGTGGTGATAAAGCTTGGACTGAAATAGGGGTCACGGATCTAGAGCACTTGAGTTTGAAAATAAAAAGACATGAGAATTCTAAAAGCCATCTTCATAATTGTATGGAATTTGCGTTACTAGGGTCAACTAATATTATGGCTCAACTAGATTCTGCTTATTGGGTAAATATACAGAGACAATGAAAATGTGTCAAAGAATCGGTATATTTTATCAAAAATTATTAATTGTATAAAATTTTGTGGAGCTTTTGAATTGGCCCTTCGGGGACATGATGAGAGCGATACTTCCGAGAATCCGGGGATATTTCGTGGACTTATTAATTTTTCGGCTGAATTAGATGCAACTCTAAGTGAGCACCTAAAAAATTGTTCGGTATTTAAAGGCACTTCCAAAGAAATACAGAATGATCTGTTACAGTGCATACTTGAAGTCTGTCAAGAACAAATAATTGAGGAAATTTATAATTCTCCGTTTTTGGCGATCATGGCGGACGAAACAACGGATGTTGCTGCAAAAACTCAAATGGTAGTTATTTTTAGATATGTTCGTGATGGTGAGCCAATTGAACGTTTTTGGAACTACATCATTCCTGAAAAATGTGATGCAGAAACACTAAGCAAAACAATTTTAAGTGTTATAGATGCTTTAATTCAAAATTCACCTAACAAACTGATTGCACAGAGTTACGATGGAGCAGCGGTGATGAGCGGACAACACGCAGGCGTTCAAGCATTGATTAAAAAAAAGTACCCTTTTGCGCACTATGTACATTGCTATGCCCATCAATTAAATTTAATTATGTCTAAAGCTGCTTCTGCAAATTCGCAAGTACGTGTATTTTTTGGAAATCTACAAGACATTCCCGGCTTTTTTAATAATTCACCCCAACGAGTAGAAGTGTTAAACAAGATTGTAAACAGAAGGATCCCCCACGGCGCTACAACCCGTTGGAATTTTAATATCAGGACCATTAATGTTGTGTACGAAAATAGGGCCTCTCTCATTGAGTGTATGGAAGAAATAGAAGAACAATTCTCCAACAACACAGTTTGTAGTGCAGCCGCCTCTATTCGCCGTACATTAAATGATCCGATCTTCAATTTTTGGCTGACTTTTTACCATCATGTAATGCCCCATGTAGATATCCTGTTTAATCAATTGCAGCAAAGAAAAATTGAACCCACTCTAGTAAAAGACGGTATCGAAAATTTTGAACGCGGTATAGGCCAAGTTCGAAATGATATTGACAACATCATAAGTGAAGCATCAGATTTAATAAGCGATGAGCCACCACCAGAAAAACGCAAACGTCCAAATAACAGCAGATTTAATCATCGAATTTCGGCTTTAGAGGTGTGTGATGTTATTCTAAATTGTGCAAAAGATCGATTTCATTTTAAAGAGCATCTAGTAGTGGCATCACTTTTTTTTTCGGAATGCTTTGGAGAGTATTGCAGTAAATTTCCTGAGGACAAACTCACTTCCGCATGCTCCTATTATCCCACCCTTGATAAAGAAAGATTACGAACTGAATTGTCTGTTATTTACTCAAGAACTGATTGTAGATCTTTAAAAGGCGCACTACCTCTTCTAAAATTTTTAATAAAAAACAATCTGGGAGATACGTTGAAAGAGACTAGAAAATTATTAGAAATTGTAATAACAACTCCCATGACAACATCAGAGGTCGAACGATGCTTTTCAACACTAAATCGAATTAAGACGTTTCTCAGAAATTCAATGACCGAAGATCGTTTAACATCTCTTTCCATGCTATCTATCGAAAAAAAGTTTATCTCCGAAATAGACAATTTTAATGACAAAGTGATAACAAAATTTGCAAATCGAAAAGAACGTAGAATAGATTTAATTTATAAGAAATAATTTGTTAGTAAAGTAGTGCTTAGTGACTCTTATTTTTTTCTGTGACAATTGACAATCGTTCCAGAAATCCATTACTTCAGTGCGGAAGGCGAAGAAAGCACGATAAGATCGATGCGAGACAACCTCTTACTGCCCGTGCAAGGTAATTTTTTTTGTAAAACTTGCAGAACACCTTAAAATTTTTAGCACGAGCCGCCACTGGCTCTGTAACAGTCAATTTTAAAGTATTAACGTCTTACATGTTTCAGACATGAAATTTAATAAACAATTCAAAAATTAACTGATATATAAGGTGTTCCATTTCAAAAAAATGAAGTTTATACAAAAACGTGTCATGTAATTTTAATCCAGTTTTCTACACATGCAGTTAGTAACAGTAAAAAAATAAAATATGCTTCTATTATCTATTAGGACAAAAAATTGTGTCCATCCAATACGTTGTTTTCGAGAAATATAATTTTATACAAACATTGAATTTTTCAGAAAAATGGGAATAAGTCTTTAACTTTAGATTTTAGGTCAATACTATCTTATTACTTTTTTACTAAAAATTATACGGGGAATACAAAAATGCAATGATATATATATAGGGTGTTCTATTTAAAGAACTATAACTATGGTTAGCCACCAACTTATGAAACACTCTGTATGATATTTTTAAAATGTGCTCCTAATGAGCAGCTAACACAAGAAAAAACCGCTTCGAAATATCTTTACTCATAAAGGCATAATCGGCCTTACCCGCGGAGATGACTCACCCTGTATAACAGCTGCATTGCAAATTAACTGTAAACACCTACGGATATTTTTTAATTAATGTAAATATGTGAATAGGATATCAAATGCTTGTGTACAATATGTATTTATGTATGAATTTGTAATAAAAGGAGTTAATGAGTTTTAGAAAAGTGATTATAATTAATATATTATTTTCATTGCATATCAATTAATATATTTGTACGGTATTTTAAAAAATATAGGCAACCTTGTTATTACAGGAATTTCAAGTTTAATAGATAGTGACTGCATATTTTGAAATAATTTTACTCTCTTATATATAGAGAATAAGTCCTAGGAAATAGTACATTAAAATAAGTGTTCATATTATAATTATTAAGTTTAGAAAACATGCCGCTTGCGAAGAGCTTTTAAAAAATTAAGTACCCAACATGCTTTTTGAACGTATATGTCATACTACTGCGTCTATTTCAGATTAAATAGACATGCTCTGTATCAAAACTACACATTTTAGGAATATTAAAGTCAGCGTTATTATAATTATCCTGTCATTTTATGTTTAGAATTTATATTGATTTAATTAACTAATTATTTCTAATAATTACATGATGTCTCTTTTAACCTTTCTGTAATTTTTACTTTATGTTTTTGCTTCTATCTAATGTTTTTATTTGATAGTGGCAAAAATGGGATGACTTCTTAGTGTACTTGTCTCCAACTTCAAGAAAATAAAATTATAGTGCTATAAAATAATATATTGTATAATCAAAACCATTAACCTAATAATACTAACGAATGGAGCTCTGCACTGTAAATTATATACGAGCCCTAACAGCTTAATTTTCGGACAAATTAAACCGAAAAAGTGGTTTTTAAAAAAGTCTCTCTCTCTCTCTCTTCCTCTCTCCCCCTCTCTATCCCCCCCCCTCTCTCTCTCTCTCTCTCTCTCTCTCTCAGTGTGTGTGTGTATGTGTGTGTTTCTGCGTGTGACCACGATAGCGGTCAAACCGCTGTAGATATCAATACGAAATTTTGTATTAACGTGTATAAGCTCTCCCTTGAGATCTGATCACCTTTTCAGTAAAATCGGTGAACCGGAAGTAGTAGTTACTTCGGTGAAAAAATTGAATTTTGCCAATATTTCGTCAATTACTAAGTTTAAACAAATTCATATATAGAATTCAAATGTACCCAAAATTGAATTTCAGAAGAATTTTATTAAAAAAGTTTTTCGATATTCCTACCGGAAATAGGTCTTTTACTCTTATCGAAAATCATTTTTTGCGAATATTTCGCAAGTGATGCTTTTTAGACAGGTACGTTACGAGTATAAAAGTATTTAGAACTTAATTTTCAATACGTTTTGTATAAAAAAAAAAATTTCAAAATTCGGACCGAAAGTAACACTTTTATTCTAATCGAATAACGATTTTTTGCAAATATGTCGTAAATTATGCATTTTATATATATTTGTCTAGAGTACAAAAGTATTTACAGCTGGATTTGCTATCTTTTATGTATACATCAAATTTCAAAATTCGGACCGGAAGAAACACCTTTACTCTTAGCGAGTAGCACTTTCTTTCGAATATTTCGCCAAGTATGAATTCTATAGAGATTTATTAATAGAATAGAAGTAGTACAGTTTGCATATTTTTTCAGAAGATAAAAGTATTTAAATCCTAATTTAGAATAACTTTTGTAAAATTTGAAACGCACACACGTATAAGAGAGTCGTGTGGTGGCCACACCTCACTTTTTTATATGTAAGGATTACTGAAATAGTAATCATGTAGTAATCGTAATCCTTATCGCCCAGCTCTGCTGTCAAGTCAGTTTTCCCCGATTCTTAATGATGTATTCATTATTTCTTTAATTGTACATTAAGATATAACGGTTAATTTTTGAAAATTGTAGGATAAGATTTTAATCCTTAGAACTTTAGTTTAAGTTGAACTCCTAATGATGCCGTAAGGTAAGGAGTTATACGTAGTATAAGGAAGTACTGTGATGACAAAAATTTTCGACCTTGAGATTTTTACAGATGTCCCCTGATATTAAAAAAGTGGTTTTTAAAAAATGTCTGTGTGTCTCTGTGTGTCTCACCACGATAGCGGTCAAACGACTATAGATATCAATTTCAAATTTTATATTTAGTAGTAGTATTGAAGAGTATAATCTCCCTCTTGAGATCTGATTAGTTTTTCAGTAAAATCGGTAGGCCGGAAGTAGTAGTTTACTTCAGCGAAAAAATCGAATTTTGTTAATATATCGTTAATTACTAAGGTTAAACAAAAAATTGTATTAAAAAAGTTATTCTAAATTTCTACCGGAAGTAGGTCTTTTACTCTTATCGAAAATCAGTTTTTTGCGAATATCTCGTAAGTCATGCTTTCTTGGCAGGTGCACTACGAGTATAATAGTTATTTACGAACCAAGTGCGGGAAGACGGTTTTCCCGCATGAGCGCACATTGTAAGCACGAGCGACCGCAGGAAGCGAGTGCTTTTAATTGCGCGAATGCGTGGAAGATGTCTTCACGCAAGTGGTTTGTACAATATTTTTTGTACGAGCATTAAATTAAGTCTTAGTTTTAATACATCAAAATTCAGAGCAAACATAAATGCAACAGGCAATGATTATTGTTTACTATAACATTCAAATATATTCCCTTGATATTGTATGTATATATATATATACATACATACCTATTCAGATCTTGACGACTTAATTTTATACTTGCCTACATAGATTAATAGTACTATTTAAAAAGGAATTAATGCATATATATGCATTTGGAATATGACAGTTCTATTGTTACTAGAAACAATTGCAAACGCAACTAAATATGGTGTCAATTCAACAAGTATAGAAGTAATTGTTTCAGTTGACATTTATATTTTTGCAGCAATTTGCCAGTTTCTTTTTCAAGTGCACAATTTTCTACAAAATCTATGTCTGATAATTCATGTACTCCTCCCGAAATTCGGGAAGCTGCAAATGCGGCGGTACAAAATTTGCTGCCAATAAAATCAAAACGACGATATGAAGTTGTCTATAAAAAATTTGTACAATGGTGCAAAGACAAAAATATTAGAAATTATACTGAAAATTGTTTATTGGCATATTTTCAAGGCTTTTCTAGCAAAAAGTCATTGTGGCCAACCTATTCAATGTTGAAGTCCTGTTTAATTATTTACAACAATATCAATATATCAAAATTCGAAAAACTAATCGCCTTTCTCAAAAGAGAAACAGAACACCAGTCTTCGAAGAAATCAAAAATTCTCGAGATTGAACACATTGAAAGATTTATTGCAGAAGCTCCGGATTCCTCATATCTTTTAATGAAGGTTTTATTATACATAATTACTTCAAGTTTATTTATGTATTATTAAATATTACATTTCAATTTAGGTGGTATTAATAATGGGTATTGCTGGAGCATGTCGCCGGGAAGAATTATGTAAAATGTCCATTGATGATATCGAGTTCAAAGCAGATGTGATATGTGTAACTGTACCAGAAACAAAGAATAATATATGCCGTCGCTTTGCAGTGATCAATCCTGCATGGATTAAATTGGTTCTAAAATATAAAGAATTAAGAAACACAGTAAATACTAGGTTTTTTTTAACATACCGTAATAAAAAATGTGTTAATACTCCAGTGGGTCTAAACACAATTGGAAAAATTCCTTCAAAAATTGCTGAATACCTTCGCTTAGACAGTCCTGGTCAGTATACAGGTCACTGCTTCCGCAGAAGTTCCGCTACTCTTCTTGCGAACAATGGGGGGGACTTGTTGACCCTTAAAAGACATGGGGGTTGGCGTTCTTCAACAGTGGCCGAGGGTTATGTAGAAAACTCCCTGCATAGCAGGAAAATGATTGCAGATAAAATAATGAAACCAGGACCACTTTCTACTACTACAAGTTATAACATAATGCAACCAGGACCATCATCTGTGACTGCAACTTATACACCTGAATCTGTAAATGTTGCACAAACTTTATCAGTTGCAAACCAAGCCACTCCAGGAACTTCGATTTCTAATTGTCAAAATTTTACTGTAAATGTTAACAATAATATCTGTAATAGTTGTAGATCTTCCCAAAATAAAAATATTGTTGATTAATGTGATTAGTATCACACCTAACCTAAAATAGATTACCTAATTAATTTCAGAATTTCGTGTACGTATCTATTACTCACCTTTCCATAAAATTAAATTATTATATTCTTACATATGGCAAACATGAGGTATTTATTCTGATATTTATAAATTTATAGTACATTATTGGGTTCTTTGATTTAATTACAATTTATTAGAATAGCCAATATGAATATCTTCAGATAGATGGCGCCACAATTTTTTTCGATGAATTTTTAATTATTACTCCTATTTCCCCAACTTTTAGTGAAGAATAGTGGAGGGAAGTAGCATTTTATAGACTAAATGTTATTACTATCAAGTTAGATTTTTTTTTAAATGTCCCAAAGTGCCAGTGTTTTTTTCAATTTTTACAGTCGCCTCAACCGGGAAAACGTACTTCCCAGTCGAGCTACACGTGCGCCAATTATGACTTTACAGGCGGCGAGTACAAAAAAGTATTTAAAACATAATTTCCAATTCCTTTTGTGTAGAAAAAAAAAAAAAATTCGAACCGGAACTAACAATTTTACTTTTATATATGTTTTAATTTTTGCAAGTATGTCTTGAATTGTGCATGCTATATATATTAATCAAGAGTACAAAAGGATTTAGAGCTGGATTTGCAATGTTTTTGACATACATAAAATTTCAGAAATCAGACCGGAAGCAACACTTTTACTCTTAGCGAGTTGCACTTTTTTTCGTATATCTTGGGAAATAGGATTTACTATGAGAAGAGAAGTACTTAGAATAGGATTTCGCATAATTTTTTTATAAAAAAATTCTTAAAATTCTATAATTTGAAACGCTCATATGTATAAGAAAGTCGTGTGGTGGTCACACCTAATTTTTTAATAGTATAATAATTAATTTTAGAAACACCTATGATCCAGACTTATTTTTCAATAAATAAAAATGATTAAAATATTAACAAATCTAACAATTCAGTATAAATATAAACAT
This sequence comes from Amphimallon solstitiale, assembly GCA_963170755.1. Lineage (NCBI taxonomy): Eukaryota > Metazoa > Arthropoda > Insecta > Coleoptera > Scarabaeidae > Amphimallon > Amphimallon solstitiale. Next base: position 106,398,255 of record OY720681.1, on the reverse strand, counting down.
GTTACTAACCCTGTATTCCCTCCTTTTTCCATAAGGCGAACAGAACTTCAACATTGCGGAGGAAATAAACAATCCGGCGAATAACTAACTAATAAACACAAGAACTAGATTTCTGTACGCGTTCGATAACACTGCGATACTGTTTTCCGTAGGTCACTGCAGTATCAATTGTCTTGCAGTACATTAAGTAATTCTATTGAAAAGGTGAACTCTGAGAATATACATACAATTTCCTCTAGAATACAAATGGATCCACCTCGTGCAGGAGCGAAGGAAAAGGTTCTCTCTGTCTTCCCTCCGTGAGTGTGTAAGTTAACTTGTAACACACCCCATCGGAGGAATGCTAATAGGATGGTTCATTAGTATTCCGCGGGTAAAAGGAAGAGTGCCTATAAAAGGTATTTAATAATTCTTCTCAACTACTCAATGACGTTCGGTGATTTAACAATGGGACGATTATGAAAAATCTCGTGAGATGCCATTAAGTTTTTCGAAATGTTACGTTTTGCAAAATATGTAACACGTGATCCCATTAAATTTAATTCTGTAATTCAATTATGATAAAAATGCTGTGATAGTTCAAGAAAGTAAATAGGTGGGAATTTAATCGAATATTAAGTTTAATTAAAAAGAAATATAACTCAAAAAGGTTGAAAATGGTTTGCGTCAAGTTAGTAGATACTATCGATAACATTTGCAAACTTTAGAACAAAATATATTCAAATGTAATTTACATACAGGGTCAGGCAAATGTGTGTTTCTGTCAACATTATGGGTTCTATTAAAAAACTAGCTGTCCATCAATCTCTTCGAGCTTGAATCGCTTTTCGCGTCCGCTTACAGTTTTATTATAGTTCGCTGTAAAACGCAAAAAAAAATCATTTTTGATTTTCTAAACTTTTGGCACACCTTGTATAGACGTATATTTTTGTCCACGAAGTACTGTCACGGTGACAGGTGGAACGACAATTTAAAGCATCTTAACGTCAGTCTGACTTTTCGTTGTTGGAGTTTGAAATTTAGATGCTATTTAGCGTAATACTAAGACTTGACACTAAAAGATTCATAGTTTTATTAGTTTTACACAATGAAAGGACTAAATCATTATTGAAAATGTAATATCAGATTTATTTTAATTTTGCATAATTTAACCTGCCAATTATCATGGCCCGCAAACATACTTTTGACATACCTTTTGTTATAATGCAAATTTGTGAACAATGCATGCCCATTACACAGAAGAATCAAGTTTTAAATAAAATGTTGGTATAGAATAAGTATGACTTATTACTTTTATTTATAATAGTGAATTTATAACTGGCTTCCATATTAATAATTAGTTTCATTTGTCTGCTCTGAAATTGTTCCTGTCAAAGTGAGTTTGCAGTGGCATTGAGTCGTCGCCTGTAGATCGTGCTCTGGCTATGTCGGTTGCTGAGACGATCCTATTATAATTTAAATATTTAGTAGTGACGCTGGTAGTTGAACTAAAAACAATAACCAAAAATAATACTGACCGACGTTGGAATATCTGTGTAAACATTTTGCTTACACACACTGTAAAAAGAATATAATTTGTAATTGTTGGATCATTTTGTGATTTTTATTAAGTATTTAAGGAAAAATAACACAAAAAGGTAGTTCATGATTACAACCAATCCATCGAAATAAGAGCCACCAGCCTGGGACGCGATCATCATCAACCATCATCAGAATGTTTGACTAACAATTTGTTTTAATGGTGTATTTTCAAACATATCGCATTAAATGATTCAACGCTGCCCATACTTCAAACTTTCTACTGACAATCAAACTATTTAGTAGAAGAAATTGTTGAATTAGACTGGAATATTTACTTTAGTAAATTGAATAGTTACAAAACAATTGTCATTACATTGGAATTTGATACGTCTGTCACCTAGTAATAATAATATAAATCATATTTTAAGGTAATTGTCTAATACCGTGCCGTCAAATACTTTTCGCATTAGAGTAGGCTGTTTTTGAAGTTTTTAATCAATGTTGGTGTACATGCTAATTTTTTGAAAACTTCAAATTCTGACAGTTGTCATACTTAAATTCAAATTATAGACGCCTATTATTATTTATATGACATAACCAAACTATTAAAATTATGCACTGTCACCAACCATTAAAAAAAAGCATGGCCGTCTCTAATGCGGAAAGTAGGTATTTGAAGGCACGGTATATAGGCAAAACTAAAATGGATCTGATAGCACTTTTCTCATTAATATTTTAGTCATTTCGCTGTATAAAATTTGTAATTTCATATCTTTTTGTGTCAAGGTCTACAATAAATATCGATGAAGCTTAAAAACATGAACCATGAAATATCAGACAGATGTCAGGGTGTTTAACCTTTTTTTTTTGAAATAATTCAAATAAATCATGAAAGCAGTTCAGATTTCATCACGAACTGAAATCGATTGATCGTTTTGACGTTTTATAACCTGCAATTAAATTTTTGTGAAATTGCCAACATTAATCAAAAGTCAGATGGACTTTTTCTGACAATTCTGACGTTTCCTGTAACATTTAAGCCACCTAACGTGAATGTTGAGCTGACCAACATTTCGCGTATGCTCTAGTTAAATATATCGGTGTTAAAATAATAATAGATGAGTAAAGATGGCTACACCCTTTAACTGTTACTTAATTTTAGTTTAATAATATACTATGTTCACCAATTTTGATCAGCATGATGTATTCGTTTCTTTGAATTACAATTAACGTAGGGCTTCCGGGACAATAGTCAATAGAAATAAATTTATATGACGTTGGTTGCAAATAATCAAGCTCATCAGTGCTCCATAATGTTTGTCATAAAATGTCGATATAAGTCATCAAGTGCTGATTATTCAATTTACTCTTTCCACCTTTTTTTTATTTAGGACACATTAATTTAATAGAATACTTGCTCTTTTTGTTATTCCATGAAACTCTTCGAGTTTGAATTGCTTCTTTGGAACGTGACTACTGCCAGTCGCAGAGGCACTTGAATTTTAACGGTTATAAATTTTCTTTTAATTAGTTTATGAATGAAGATGCAAATTAAATGAAATATCTAGAAATTAATTATACATTATTGTGGCATCTATAATTATAGACAAATGGATTTATTAACTAAAAAATTTCCCATAAAATGTTTAACATTTCTATAGAATTTACTGAAAGCTGATTACTTGGAACATTTCGTTGACATTCAAGTTTGATATAATGCGTGTGCACCTAGTCTAAGTTGAATGTAAGTAGGCCGAACAGGTAAACCTAAGATGGTTGTATGATCAAGATTTGTTGTATCATATATAAATTTCTTTGTTTTTTAAATTTGGTAGTACTCTAACTTTATTTGTCTCAAGTTTTATGATAAACGTTGCCCATACGTTAAATTATCTTGCAAAATGTCATGGTGGTGACAGTTCGATCTATTGCGAGAATGAATTGTCAAATTGAATGTCACTGTAGACATACCGTGCCTTCAATTAATTTTTTTTGGAATAACCTACGATTTCAATATTAATTTGAAAACACTGTGGAACTTTTCAATAAATTGACTTAACTATGACAGTAGGTAGTCAAAATGAAAAACATTACTATAGCACAGTATTCCCAAATTAATATTGATATCATAAGCTACTCTAAATTTAAATTAAAGACGCTGTATGTATATTTGTATGTAGAAAGATGACAGAGATGTGTCCAAGACATTAAAGATACGATAAATGACCGATACAATAGTAATAATAATAATAATTGATGATAATTGATGAGCAAGTGCTCTTTTAAGATTTTGATTTGAGTGGTTTTCCATCTGGTTATAGAAACTGAGCGCTCTTTCCTTGATGTAGTCAATAATGGTTGGGGTATTTGTTTCATTTATTATTTGATTATTTCTCATATACCATGGAGCATTTAGTATCATTCTAAGACTGGTGTTTTTTGATGTTGGTCTTGCACATATGCACCCATGCATATGTGAATATTGGACCTAATACTTGTTTGTAAAGTAGAATTTTGTTGTTCGTGTTCAGCTGGCTTTTTCTGCCTATAAGAGGCCATAGTTGACATCTTGTTTGTTTGGTTTTGGTTATCGTTTTTGCTATGTGTGTGTTATAATTGAGCTTTATATCCAGGTATATTCCCAGGTATTTAATTTCTCTACTCCATGGTATAGTGTTGTTGTTGATGGTTATTTCGTTGCCTGTTGTTTTCAGATTCCTTTGAAAGATTATTGCTTGGGATTTGTCTTCGTTTATTGTTGTCCTCCATTGTTTGAACCATTTTATCGTGTTGTCTAGGTGCGTTTGGAGTTCCTGTACCGCGTTCGTCGGACATCTTGATGTTGAGAGCAGTGCCGAATCATCTGCAAAGGTGGCCGTATTTAAGTATCTTGTAGGATTTGATACTGGTATGTCTGCTGTAAATATTGTATATAGGTGAGGTGACAGGCATGAGCCCTGAGGGACTCCCGCTGTTGGATGTTTTATTGAGGAAAGTGTGTTCTGGATGCTAACTTGAAAGCAGCGTCCTTAGAGAAAACTGTTCGTGATTTTTATGACGTGTGTTGGGTAATTGTGTATTATCATTTTATATATGAGTCCCTGCCTCCAGACTTTATCAAATGCCTTTGCTATGTCGAGAAATACAGCTGCTGTCACTTGATTTTTGTTGAATCCGTCTTGGATAATCTCAGTGACTCTTGAAAGTTGTGTTATCGTTGAATGTTCTTCTCTAAAAACCCATGTTGATCTTCTGGTATTATGTCTTGATTGTCAGAGTGGTACTTTATCTTCTGTAGGATTATTTTTTCTATCACTTTGCTAATGGATGGTAACAGGCTTATGGGCCTGTAGCTGCTTGGTATTGTTTTTGGTTTTCCTGGTTTAGGTATAACTATTACTTTGGCATGTTTCCATATCTTTGGGAATGTTTGAAGTCTGATAACGGAGTTTGCTATTGCTAGAATTGACATTATTGCTTTTGGGGGGAGGTTTTGTAGTGATCTGTTGGTGATGTTGTCTATACCAGGAGCTTTTTTGGGATTTAATGCTTTAAGGATTGCTTTTAGGTTCTCGGCTGTGACTGGGTCGTTGCTAAGGGAGTGGGGTTCACGTATTTCTCTGCTTACTACTTTGTGAATCTGCACTACGTGTTGCATATCTACTTCATCCAAGTTCGGAGTGAATTGCTCTTCTAGTGATTCCGCTAGAGCTTCTGCTTTTTCTTCTGCTGTGACTTGTGTGGGGTTATTGAATTGAAGTGGTGGGATTTGTATTTGTTCTCTTTTGATTGCCTTGATTATTTTCCATGTCTTAGAGAGGTCTGTACCTATTTCTTCGAGTGTTCTTTGCCATTCTACATTTTTCAGTTCCAGTAATTCCTTATGTACTTGATGTTGAAGGTTGTTTAGTATAGTTTTGTCTTCTCCTAGCTCTGTTCTTTTCCTTTATTAGTTCTTTAATATGATGTGGTAGACTACCTGATTTATATATCCTTTCTATTTTGATGGTATTAGTTTTAACAGCGTTTGTTATTTTATCTTGTAGTGATTTTATGTTCTGTTCTAATTCTGCAGTGTTTTGTATTTTAGGAACTGCAGTGATGGTTTGTTCTAGTTCTGTTTTGTAGCCGGCCCAGTCTGTCTTGAAGGTGTGATATGTTCTTTCGGTTATGTCTTCGTTCCAAGTTATTATAATTGGATTGTGATCAGAGCTCATGACACTTTCAGTTTCTATCTTTATGGTTTTGTTAATGTTTTTACTGATTGCTAAGTCTAATTGTCTAATTGTGTGCATCTAGGCCAAGGTGAACGTCGACAGACATAAAACAAAAAAAACCAAGACGGTTCGGCATTTAAATGTTGTTTCATGTTATTCGTTCTATAAAATTGGTAGTACCATGCCTTGTGTCAAGTTTACGATAAAAATAGTGTATACTTCAAATTTTTTGACAGACTGTCATCGTGACACTTATACGACAATGAAAAGTTGATGTTTAACCAAATTGTCGTTCCACCTGTCATCGTGACAATACTTCGTTGTAGTGTATTCGTTCACACATAAACTTGTGAGATCGAAATGTCAGACGGACAGTGCTTAACAACATTGTCTTTCCAATTGTCAAATGAAATTAACAACATAACATGATGAACTTTAACAAAACATGTTTTAAACTTACAGGTCATTGAGAGAATTAATTAATTTTCATATTACGCTTTAATAGTATATATATGTACTTTGTAAAACCCAATCAAAAATCTTGCTGGCTCCTAATACCATTTAACCGAAAATGTACTTCTGATTAGTTTGTGCCAACCCGCATAGTCGCATACTTTAAATGTTTGCTTTTATAACTGAATTGATAAACGAAATTACATAAATGCTTATGGGAATTTTACATATTTGATGTATTTATGTTATTTCGAAGTGTTTCGGACACATCTGACAAATAAAGAAAACTCAGATGATTCTTTATTTAGGCTTGCATCGGTACTTCTTTCGCGAGAAGTGACGACAATTCGATGACATATATAATTTGTATTTAATATATTTTAATAAAATATAGAAAGATCGTTATATTTGTCACTGTACTTACGTGCGATAATACACTTTAAGTTTATTTTATCATATCCGTCGGCATTGTTCATATATTCATAAATAGAAAAGAAATAGTAACAATTGATAATAATAACACGAATACGTATCTGAAAGGTACCACATTTCCTTCATAATCCCTTTATTTGTCGGCCTTCTGACATTTAAACTTGACAACCGATCGATAAACGTGAATAGATAGTCATTATATGTGTGTATCGCACGACTGGTGCTTTCCGCCAATTTTGACGTTTCCCGGCAAATGCCATATCGCGAACTCAAACTGATTTGACGGTTTTGATAATTTATAACCTGAAATTGAATTTTTCGTGCGTTTAACTTAACCTTATCCGAAGTTTGATGTGTCACGGTCATCTGTATCGATCCACCGCCATTTTAAAATCGAACCTAGTCCATATTTTTTATTTTACACGTAGGCCTTATGGCAAAATACTATGATTCATACTCTTTTTCTGCACGTTCTAAAATTTTCAAAAACTCCTTTCGGGCCCTCGTTCTCTCTTCGGAGACGTGAAAAATGGCCTAAGGCACGTGGGACCGTGGTCCCCGTCGCGTGACACTTTCGTTCCCACCGTAGATGCGCCAGGTTCTCAGAAAACTGTCTCCCCAATTCGTCAATTTTGGGGTATAGCTTTGCCGTTTTAATCGTTCGTGTTAAAAAGAGCGAGACAATTGGCTTTTAGTATATATAATAACCTTTATAAAAGTGTTTGTAGTATTTTTATTCTACTCTATGACATGCATTGATTATCTACAACTTGCCTCGAGATATGGCGTCATTGGTATTTTTTTTAATGGATCACCCTGTATATTTTAACACTTTTGGATAGACACATTTTTGGGAATTACATGATATGGCTTGGGTGTTTAACTTGAAATATTAAAAAATAAAACGTTGTCTAAGAACATCTTTTTGTCAGATACAACTGATAAGAAATATTCGTTTTTTTATGTTGCCATGCAAACCTTTTTAGCAAAAATAAAAGTGTTGGAATTACTCAGTATTATTGACAGTCATACTCAACACTGATAGGTTTCCATTAAAAAAAAATAGACGTTCATTATGGGCGAACTAATAGTACGTGAAAGAATTATTTTGTTAATGATGGTTGGTTTTGAAGACATGCAGATATATCTAGAAGATGCATGCAATATATTTGATACCACATTCCCTGAAAGAAATATTTCAAAATCAACAGTGCCAAGGGTGTTGTGAAAGTTTAATGTAACGGGAAGTGTTAAAAATTTGTCAAAAATCAGCCGGCGTAGAACTGCTACAAATTATGATACTTCATTGAATGTTCTTATTAATCTTCAGGAAAAACCAAAAATATCACTACCAAAACTCTCCTTATATCACAAGATATAAGGAGAGTTACACGTAAAGAGGATATTGTCGAAAAATAAGTTTCAACCGTATAAAGTACATTTAATACATGAATTAAATGAAGATGATCCCGACAGAAGAATGCAGGTTTGTGAAGAAATGATGAATATGATTGATCGTAATGGTAATGTCAATAATATTTTATTCTCCGACGAAGCGATATTTTTCCTACATGGACATGTAAATCGACGTAACTGTCACTACTGGAGTGATCGGAATCCTTATTGGATGGAAGAAAAGTACATAACACAATATCCTCTAAAATTAAATGTATGGGCACGTATAATCGAAGGACACATAATCGAAGCTTTCATTTTTCGGGAAAATTTGAACACTCTTCGTTATTTATAATTTTTGTGCGAGGAAATTGTTCCAGCATTAATTCATTTATTTCAAAACCCCATAAAAATGCCATCTGGTATCAGCAAGATGGAGCCCCGCCGCATTACAGAATTGACGTGCTTGCATACCTAAATTAAGTATTTTCACAGCATTGGATAGGTCGAAGAGGATATATTGAATGGCCTCCGCGATCGCCCGATTTAAGTCCTCCAAGTTGGCTAGGACATTTCGAACAAGGTATCGTATCATACCTTGTTTGTAATATACAGTGTGTCAATAAAGTAAGGAACACCCTAAATATCAGCTTTAAAACATATCTCTAGCAAAAACGCTCAGACACGTATTTTTTTATTTTTGAAGGCGCATTTTCTTAGATTAAATTGAAGTATACAGGGTTATCAAAAAAGAAGATATGATGTTATCATGTGTTTTTTTAAATGGAATACCCTGTATATTTTTAAGAAAATCAAAAGAGCTTCTCATTAAGATTTCAACGATATATGAATTGTTGGGGGATATCTTTAATATTTACTTGTAGAAATTGAAAAAACACTTTTGGTGGAACAACGTCATAAAATAATTACAATAGAGTTTAACTTGTTTATTTTTAAATCTAAAACAAAAATTTACTTAAGTAAATGTTCAAATTGCTGCCCGTTCACAATCTGACAGTAGCCTAGGCGAGAAATAAACTCATTCTGAATATTGCTGATTACATCTGGCGTGATTCTTCGGATCTTTTGGCGTATGCGTTCTTTTAAATCATTAATATTTTGAGGTCTATTTACATAAACTTTGCTTTTTAGGTAACCCCACAGGAAGAAATCTAGTGGTGTCAGGGGAGCGAGCTGGCCACTCAACAACCCCACGTCTGCCAATCCATCAGTTATTAAAAATCAAATTTAGGTATTCACCTAGAGGTCGAGAATAATGAGGAGGTGCCCCATCTTGTTGGAACCAGATTTCATTACTAGGACTGTCAGGGGTATTTGGATCAGGATAAAGTTCCACAAGCGCAGGAAGAAGCTCTAACTGTAAAAAATCCAAATAGATATCCCCATTTCAATTTCCATCAAAAAAGAAAGGTCCTAAAATCCTATTTTTTAGTATTCCAGCCCAGACGTTCACCTTCTGAGGGTGTTGACTTCGAGCTTCCTGCATCCAGTGAGGATTATGTTCTGTCCAGTATCTACAATTTTGTCGGTTAACTGTTCCGTTTAAAGAAAAAGTTGCCTCATCTGAAAATAAAATGTTTCTAGCAAACATTTCATCACGTTTACAAAGTATTTGCAAGTTTTCTGAAAACTCCAAACAGCGATCAAAATCATCTTCCGACAATTCATGGACAAGATGCACTTTATAAGGATGATATTTCTGCTTATGCCAAATTTTTCTAACAGTCTCATGGCTGCAATTAAAGTTTAAAGCTGCTTGACGAGTAGCACAATTCGGATTATCTTGCACTGTCAAAAGAACATTTAACTTAGTTTCATCATCCACTTTTGGTCGCCCAGTTTTAGGTAGATCCCTAACATTTCCGTACTCCTCATACTTTAGAAGTATTTTACTTACAGTTGAGCAAGTTATTGGTTGCCGATTAGGATGCGCTGCATTAAATAGTTCGCAAACTTCCACTGTACTCCTTCTTCGGTCACCATAACCAATCATCATAAGAATCTCAATCCGGTCTCTCTCACTTAGACCCATTTTTATCAAAAGAAATGGCAATTATAAAACAAGCAAGGCCAAACAAACTAACGGTGGTTAGTCACTGTCTAATTAGATAAGACGTCACCTTTTATACTGACAATTCTGTCATGACAACGTTGAAAGATTAAAATTACCAAAAATTATCATGTAGTTCCACCAAAAGTGTTTTTTCAATTTCTACTAGTAAATATTAAAGATATCCCCAGCATCTCATATATCGTTGAAATCTTCATGAGAAGCTCTTTTGATTTTCTTAAAAATATACAGGGTATTCCATTTAAAAAAACACATGATAACGTCATATCTTCTTTTTTGATAACCCTGTATACTTCAATTTAATCTAAGAAAATGCGCCTTCAAAAATAAAAAAATACGTGTCTGAGCGTTTTTGCTAGAGATATGTTTTGCTGATATTTAGGGTATTCCTTACTTTATTGACACACTGTATATATATTAAAATTTATTGCAATAATTTCCTAAAGAAAATGTACCGTTGAACAAGAACCTCCTGCCGGTCTAGAGCTATATTCTGCCAGGAGATATATATAATAATAATATGTAATGCTTGCTTTGAAAAAATTTTTTGACAAACCAATTACTTTTCAGTAATTTTTATATGGTCATATTTAGTATGAATTTGTGCTACACAAATTATAATTCTGTGTATACAGTTACAATAAAATAATGCATATATTTATTATTTCATTAACCGAATAATTTTGCGAGCGTATATGCCAGCGGCCAGCTTCAAGACGGGCGGATCTGGCTTTGCCCATCGACTACCCACTTATTCCACTCGCTCTATCACGTACGCTTATCTGTCGTTCTCTGTTTATCTGCCAAATTCAACGTCAAAATAATCGGAACGTTGTTCTTTTCTTAATCAGCTCTAGTCGGGCGCGCCCTACCTGGAACCGCGCGTGTAGTTATATATGTGTTGGGATAATTGAAAGAGGTACACTTGCGCCAATGAATAGGTGCCCCAATGAAATTTAAATTTTTTTTGTGTCGATTGATTTTTATAAATTAAATTTTTGCCTGTAAAACTTTTCAAGCTCCAAAAAATAGGGGTGGGCAGTGCCCACCTTGCCCACCCCGAGGAGCCGCCACTTGACTAAACCTCAGTTGTTCGAAGAGTTGGAAGATCGAATTAGGATGGCCTTACAAGAGATATCACAAGACGTAATTCAGAAGTTATTAAGGTCCTTCCCTAATAGACTAGGATACAGTCAGCCTGCTGAAGGTCATCAATTTGAACATTTATTATGAGTTGTCTTGTTTTCAATATTTTCTGGTTGCTAACCTGCTCAAATGTGTTATAAGATATAAACTGTATATCATTGTAATTGATGAAAATGTATCTATCCAAAAATGCTAAAATATACAGGGTGATCCATTAAAAAACATACCCATGACGCCATATCTGGAAACAAGTGGAAGTTGTCGAAAATCAAAGTATGTCATAGATTAGAATAAAAATACTACAAACACTTTTATAAAAGTTATTTCTAGAACCCATAAGTGTGCTAGAAATCTGGTATTTCCACACATTTGCCTGACCATGTATAATAACTTGAATTGACTTGGTCTTTACTTGATGCATACATTTTCAACGCGACATATTTCATTCAATGTTATATGTCAGCCTGAAGGAGATACTGTATAGTGAAATAACTGTCGTGTTTGTTGTAATTAAATATAATATAAATCTAAAACGGTTGTTTCTTTTATTTCAATTTGATGATATTTTTGGTTAGTATGAGTATAATAGTACTTATTTCTTAAAAATGTTATAGGTAACACATTTTAAATGCATCGAAATGTCAAAACAAATGATAACGATTCTTTACTAATTGGGCACATAATAATTCTCTTAAAAAATGCAATAAAATGATGTTTCACTTTAAAAAAGTACAATAAATTATAGAACTTATGATTATCTACAATTTTCGTATTAAAAAGGTTTTCTCTAGCTATCTACATTATTAGATACAAATAATGAACTTTGCCGCTTTGTTGTAATTAAATATAATGTAAATCTAAAACAGTTGTTTCTTTTAATTCAATTTGTTGATATTTTTGGTTAGTATAAGTATAATAGTTCTTATTTCTTAAAAATGTTATAGGTAACACATGTTAAATGAATTAAAATGTCAAAACAAATGATAACGATTCTTTAATAATTGGGCACATAACAATTCTCTTAAAAAAATGCATTAAAATGATGTCTCACTTAAAAAAAAAGTATAATAAATTATAGAACTTATGATTATCTACAATTTTCATATTAAAAAGTTTTTCTCTAGTTATCTACCTTATTAGATACAAATAATGAACTTTGCCGCTTCGGTGGGACATGCCGTATATAAATTGTCAAAATGTGTAAATCATCGGATGATGAATGTAAAATTAAAACACATCTAGGTGCAATTCAATTTTTTTATATTTATAACCGAAAATGTTGATAAGCCCGAGCTTAATAATCAATTTTATATTCACACTAATACGGAAACAAAATTAAATAGTTGTTGTTTTACGAAAAGTTCAAGCCGTTGCGAAACTCAAACAGGTAGATTATGGTACGAAAAGACAGTACTGTCAATAGTTTTTAAATAATATAAATAATAATGACATTTTCGACAAATGCTTATTTTCGGTTGAGGCTTGGTTTCATCTTTCAGAATATTTAAACAAGCGAGTATTTGGTCCGTAGAAAACCCTCACGAATTTGTGAAAACTATGCTACATCCACAAAAAGTAGGCGTTTCGTTAGCAGTTTCAAGAAGACGAATTATTGGGCCTATATTTTTTATGAAACCATAACAGCTGAAAGATATCGAAATGAATTATTACAGCATTTTGTTAACGAACTCCATGATTTTACGGAAGAATATTTCCAGCGCACAAATCTCGAGAAACAATAGCTCTTTTGCAACAATATTTTGATACAAGAATTAATAACTTTCCACCAAGATTACCGGATCTGACAATGTTAGACTACTTTATTTTTTCATACTTGAAAAATAGTTACCAATTTAAAGACCGGACATTATCCATTCGAAGAGCTTCGTAATGCTATTGTGAATTCTGGTGCTAACATAACCAAAGAAATTCTAATAAAATAAATGGCTTTGAAAGCATGAAGCATAGAGTTTAACTTTGTCTTCAATATAATGGTCAACATTTCCAACATCTGCCATAGTATTATTTTCTTTTAATTTTCAAAAACTAAATTACTAATTATGACACACATTTACATGACATAACCAAACTATCAAAATTATGCGTTTGTGTCTGATTACGTCACTAACCAGTAAAAAAAAGCATCGCCGTCTCTAATGAGAGAAGTATTTGAAGGCAAAGTACACGTTAGTAATACTATTTCATCATATTGTCCATATTACAGTTGTATGTATAGTTTATTTCGAATTATAAGAATATAACTTTGAACGGCTCTAAATTGTAATTTAATGACTATTTAACTATATATATAAAAGTATATATTCAAATTAACAACTGTTGGTACTTATATTATTATTAAATTTTATTTCATCTAAATTGCAGTAATTACAATTTACTTAAATTGTGTCGTTCAAAGTTATATTCTTATAATTTGAAATAAACTATAAGCATGATAATACACAGAGAAGATAATTCTTTAGACAATACAAATATTTTTTTTAATGGAAATAAACATTTGTTCAAAAAAAAAATACGAAAATAACAAGCAATTTTTCTGAATGTAGCATAACATTTTTTTGATTTATTTAGTTGATTATAACAAATGTAATAAAATATCTTTTCATCTCAAAGAAAATTCACTCCTGTACCAGAAAAAAAAAATTTCATTCCATGAAATCAAAAAGTTTGTTCAAAAATCGAATCTGTTCATATGAAAGACTACTTGTTGGAAAATGATGTTGTCATCTCCTTCTTATGTTGGAATAAATTTCGTTTCTTCTCAGCAGAATTTAGATATACTGTCCACATTCTAATAAGGGAACTGCTTTAAATCAAATGGCAGTAATAGTGTAACAAATCCCTTAAGTAAAAATGCTACTATTTGAAACTAATCTGTTATTTGTTTAAATTAAAATAACGAGGTATTTCGAAATTACAATTCTTCTGTTTGATACAAACGGATTATTTCTTTAAATCAAACCGATAAAATCCAAAAATCTTTTTTTGAATTAAAACGTATATTTTTTTGCCAAAAAAAAACATATTTAAATAACGATTTCTTTTGTTCAAGACATATTCTTTTGATTCAAAAAATCTTTTTCTCTGTGTATTCTGATTTTATAATGTAGATTTTGTAAATTAAATATTTTGACACAACTCTGGCGGTAGAACAAATTAATGAAAGCGTTTCCAAGTTGCCAATTTAATTACATAAACATTCCTATATTCCAATGCTTATATCAATTACAGACACCTGTTATGAGGAAGAAAACTATCATAAAAACGGTTACAATATCAATAATATAAATTTTAAAAGACATACGTAATTAGCTACACTTGTTTTCTTATAGAAATATAATTAATAGACATTGGATTTTAAGCAGGATATACTAATCTTAAGTTTATTTCCTTTATTGATGTGTTAACTACGTAAAATTCACCAATTCATATTTGTTCCAGACGTTAGATTTTTAAATGTATGTAAATTTAAAAGGTCATTTTGTCAATTTGCGTACTTGGTCATTTTCATTAAAAAGATCTAATTAAGATTCCAGACGCCGTACGAGGTTTGCATCGAAATGTGTCTCACATATCCGACTTTTGCCAAATATAGGAGCGAAATTTTAGACGTGAATCACAAGGTTAAACGTTGGCGTCAAAATGCCATAAACAAAAGGTCTCATTAATATCAAAATATGCATTGTATATAAAAACGATACTATTTTAGTAAATCTAAATGAGATTTTATAGTAATTAGAAAGTTGTTTCCTAAAATCGTTAATATGTTAATTCAAAATTCCTTTGATAAAAGATTTAGATACATAAGTAAAGAAAATCCGCTTCTAGACTGAATTAACTAATAGTATCATGCCAGTCTTGCTTGTTGTGTAGTGTTATTAGCAGACATTTTAGAGAGAGAGAGTAATATGGCGTTAACTTAAAATAAAAAGAAGTATTTGATGAAAAGAAATTGTAATTCATTTATTTATTGTTTCAGATGAATATAACAGTTATTAATACTACTCATTATATTTAATAAAAAAAACAATAATACATTTTAAAATATAATATTGATAGACTCTCGATATTTAGAAGAGTGAAAGTATAGCTCTAATAAATTACAAAAAAAAAAAAACTATTAACACTAGTAGTTGAGCCTAAAAAACCATTGTATTTACCTGAAGAAAATTTGCTATATTTATAGAGCTACTCCCTTTCATGGTATTTTTAATATTATGTTCTGATAAGATTAAATAGAATTTTCGACAAATGACTGGCCTACGGAGAAATAACTGATGGTGACTTAATCGAAATTATTTTTCAGTAAATACACGATATGAGTATATAATGTTATAAGTCGAAAGACAAGATATACGCTCGTAATATGTAATGGAAACTCTTGTCCAAGCAGTAGTAGATATATGGTTAAATTTGATTTGAAGACAAAATATCTGTATAGTGGGTATTCGTCAGTCTATGTGCAAAAGGCATAATTTTTCATCACTCTTTATGTTTGGGATGAAGTAAGTATTAGATTTATTGCTTGTGGAATATTTTTTACTAGGGTGACCTGAAATGTTTCCGGAATCGGCAAGAGATGGCACACGAATGTTGAAGTGGATTCATTGGTCCCTTTTTATAGTAACTGTCAAAATTTCAGACGTCTACTGTCAATAGTTGTTATTTAAGGGTCCTCGATAGTGAATCGGAAATGTAATATTGGTTGCATAGCACATAATTTAATAAGCCAAGGATGTCCGATTACCTATTACACATAGGGAATATATAATAAATATTTGAAATAATAACTCAATATCTAAGCCAATAAAAATTCATTTATGATCATTTGTAACCGTGGGAATGATTTTTACCAGAATAGCATTCGCTGTAATGTGGGTTGCCTAATTTTAATTTATTTTATATATATTTAAAACAAAGTAAAGAATAGTTGAACGAAAAATAAGTGCAGAGCGGGGTAGCTTTTTATTCATTTTTTAACGTGAACGAAAGCAAACAAATCTACTGCAAAGGATTTTTGAGAAAGCTTGTTTTAAATATTTTGACATATTAATTAATTTTCTTTAATCAGATTATTTTTTTTCTAAGTTTCTGATTATTCAGCGGTTACGTTATAATGTATCGGATAAATTACTAATTTTTCTCTTGATTTTTTTTAAGAAATTGAGAAATGTTTAATTACCAAAATTAGATATTTATTGGTTGTCTAACTATTTTTATATTATTCAGTTGCTTATTCCATGAAAATGGGGATGCTAATTGTACGAGGAGTATTCGAAAAGTAGGAGCGGTAATAAAAAAATAATATTCGTTAGAAAAACCTTATATTGACGATTTTAGTTTCTTACAAAGGTACTTCATTATGCCTCATAATACTTCTCAACATTTCTTGAAACATTGCACTTTTTTCAACCCCTCTGCATAGAAGTTCTCCACCTGGGCATTAAACCAGATAATAACGGCGATCTGCTATTAACCAAGTCATTGCTTCAAAGAAGAGGTAGTAGTCGCTAAATGCGAAGTAGAAACAGTAGAGTGAATGGTCGAAAAGGTCCCAAAAAAATCCTGAGATTATCCTTGGCACAGGCAATCGTGTGAGCCGTCGGTTTTGGAAACATTTCAGTTTGGTCAACGTTGCACATAATACACATCCGCCGTAATTATTTACCCACATTCAATTAAATCAACCAGAAGAACGCAATTGTTGTCCTAGAGAACGAGTTAAAAATTGATGACTATCATTTTTCGAGTCGAATAAGGAGACTGCTTGATTTTTTTCGGTTTTGGCGAATTTAAATTGCACCACTACATTGACTGTTGTTTTAATTCTGCGTTGGTGTATAATATTCAAGTCAGATCGCACATGGTAATGTGGGAAAACAAATGTTCATCTTGCCAAAAGCAATCCAAATATGTTCGTCTGATTATTAGCTCTTTATACTTGTCGGTAAGCATTTTTGGTATCCACCTGGCACACAATTTGCAATATCTGAGCCTTCTAGGGACAATTGTGTACAACGGTGTGTCCAACTAAAGAAATTTATTTGTCAGTACACTAATCGCCAATCAGAACACAATTTTCAGTTGACTTGTTGCTGGATTTCATCAATCAGGATGCTGGATCTGCCACTTCACCCCTCATCATTCACTCTTGTTCTGCCTCTTTTAAAGTACCGACACCATTTCGTTGAATCTATAGTTCACTCATTCCTGTGGCACATACACAACCCCTTATAAGTTTCAGCCGCTGTAGATTTTTTGTACTTAAAAATCGAATTACAGTAGACAGTTTTTTTTGAGCTACTACTGTTTGTTTTACCGATACTCAAACGACTACTAAATCAAAACAATGACTTTAGTGGTTTCGTAAACAATCAATAGATGGCGCTACATTCGTGCAGTTTTGGGCTGACCTGTGTAATGTTATATTTGTCATTACTTATGTTAAACATAGATAATAATTCTTTTAATTCGAAATTATACTACCACTAACATTTGTTAACTGTGAAACTGAACTATTAAAACAATTCTTAGACAATTTCATTTCTATGCTAGATAATCGTTCATCTATGGTCTTAATTTTATCTGACGTTTGTGGAAATTCATTTTTTTGACTTTAATTATACCCACCAAATTTTCTATCGTAGTCCTTATATTGTCTACTGCTAGTGACACTGACATATCATTTGTATCAATAGTATTAGTATTCTTATTTGTATCAGACCTATCTTGCATAATTTTTTACTACTTCTTAAATTTCTTAAGGTTCAAAATAAAAAATGCCCCACGTTGGGCGCCAATTTTTTCCTTTTATTTCTTAAAGGATATAAAAGACAATATGTATACATAAAGTTTAAATTAATATAATATGAATTTGACTTTCATGTTCCTGATTATTTTAAAGTGATATTTATAACATTATTCAATTTTGCCCAATTTATAAAATCGAAATAATTTTTAGTTGTATCTATTTAATACAATATTTTAATTCGTCGTTTAACTTTGATGTTGACTTTTCTCTCTGAGCAATAATAATAATAATCTGCCCGTTTCCAACGCGATTGAAAAAATCACATGCGTGCTAGTTTTCACAGTAGGCTTTTCTAATTACAACTCCAATGTGCAATGTATTATATAATTTTTTAATTCTCCTTTATAACCAAACACATTCCACGCTTGTTTAATGAGCATGTGTAAAATTGACATCTTAAATAAACTTTAATAATCATGAATATGTTTTACTATTGTTAGTTCTTTATATGTATATAACAAAGAAACGAACTTAGACACAATAAAAATAGCTACTATCACCAAAGAAAATCACACATAAGAACTGTGACCAAAAATAGGAATTATTACCCATGTTTAACATAAGTAATGACATATATAACATTACACCTGTCAACATTTAAATATAAAACATACTTTTTGAATGCGCCTTGTATATCCATGTCCTTAACAAACAGCCGTCATCATAGGCATATTTATTTACATCTATGTTAGGAAGAAATATTATTTATACCTATATTCTTATTGCTTTGTAACTATAATATTTCTGGAATTCAGTTTTTATTTATATCTTAATTTTCTGCTTATATTTCGGTAGATATTTTTTCACGCAAATTAATCGCTAAACATTATAGATCAATATGGCGCAAAATACGCAATTTGAACTTACCGTGGTATTCTACAGAATATTTTCAAATGAGAATTATCATAAAATATTAATTAAAGCAGCTTCAAGTTTAAAAATTAAAACATAAATCCTTCAGTCAATATAAATAATGAATAATAAAAAATATATTTTCTTGTCTAACAGTAGATAGATAGCTAGATACGAAATAAATCACTGCAGATAATAAAAGATGAAAGGGTAGGAAAAGGTTGCTCCCGGGAGACTCTTGAGCTGCTGTATAAATCAAAATAAATGTTTATTACCCTAATCATTTCTATACCGGTCGATTTAAAAGTTGTTTTATGTAAGTGTATATGTACTCATAAATAAAATTGAGGCGTGTATAATATACTACAAGACAATTGCCTTTCAAACCAGGACGAAAAAAAAAGCACTTTGCACAAACACACAAACAGAACCAACCCCGAACAGTTAGAGCAACTAACTTGTGTCACATGCTTTGTACTTTACATCTGCGGCTTCGAGTATCAGTGAAACCTAATCGAGTACCAGACATCGTAATGTGATACATTTACGCCCTGTCAAGTGCACGAATGTTTGTTATTTCACATTGAATTCTATTTTTGTCGTAAAATACAATGCATGTACAACAATCTTTTAGGTGTTTAGATGAATTTTATGGGCTCTACGCTGGGGTGGTATAATAATCAAAATTTTATGTGTATTTCTTCTTTTTCTTCGGTGTTTTTCCAGTGAGTGGGCGATTCTTTATTTTATTACGGTAGTTTATTAGTTTATTTTGTGTATTTGCAGTGTGACGAGATGGGTCTCGTAATTTGAGAAAATCATTGTTTCAAGCTGTTACCCTAATAAAATGTCAGTGGAAGTGTGAAAAGACGTAAGCAAGTAAACAAACAAGCAAACACTTGAAGTGTTTATCTAACTCTTCGAAGATTTGTAACTACATAAATAAAAGACGTTGAGTTTACCAACTTGCCGGGGGAGATGAATAGGGTGTGACTCTTATCAAGCTTATTTAATCTCTGTAGTTTAAATAGAACAAATGTATCTAATTTCGTATATATTTTGCTTGCTAAATTTTATTTTTCCCCCTTTCTATGATTTTCTCTGGACTAATGTATAAATAAAGCACTGTAATGATGATCATTTTTTTATTTTTATTTTTAATACCACAAATGCACCACGTTCGGGCACTAATAATGTTATAATGTCCTGTTGTCATCTATTTATATTATTATAAATGCCACACGTTGGGCCAACCAATAATGTTATAATGGGGATGTATTAATACATAGATAATACAAGACCCTAAGTTGCTAAGTCAATAAATGTTAAAAAACATCTAGTTTAGATAATACTATCTCAATACTTACTTACTTGCCCCGAACTAGCTCAATAATATATAATAACACATATGTTTTTCTTTCAATAATTACAACCATGAGAACTATTTATTTTATTATCTTATATATAAATTTCCACTAAAAATCTTTCAATTTCCTTATTTCAATTAATTTCTTTATCAATCTTATCTTTAGTATATTTCTGATTACTCTGTATATTACGAATTCAAAAATTATCCACTTTCAATATTTTAATATTCTCAGGTTGGCATAAAATGACAAATAAATATATTAAACCAATTAATACCTCAATTATTACTTTTAATATCTCATTTCGGATCGTGTACAGGTTCGCCTCCACTTGAATAGCACTAACACAAGTTTGTAAACCTTATTTTACAAACATAAATATGGTAAGTAAACAATTAGCTATTACTTACTATTGATATTAAATATTTAACTGTTTTTCTTTTTCAGGTTATGTATCAAATCTATTGCCAAGTTACCTATAATCATATGATATGTTATTATACTAAGAAAATCAAAAATACCATTTATAGATCATCAAATTTAATAAAAAATGATAGATGAGATTATAGAGGTACAATTTATATCCATCAATAATAAATGTCTGAATTACAACTATCTAAACAAGCTCAAATGACGTTATGGAATGATATGAAATTTTATAACCTTTTTTAGATAAATTTCTAAGGCAAATATTTTAATATTTTAATAAAATGTAATGATACACTTGCATATAGACCATTAATTAATTATATGTACTCAATACTAATTTATTAGTACCATATTACTGGTATATTAGTATAATCTATAAGTAATGTGTAATATTTCTTCTGTATGTCAAGGTCAAACGAAGTTTAACATATCTTTCAATATGAGATGTAAATTATATATTCATAAGATTATCAAATCTGGTTCAAATTAAAATTTAATAAACTTTAATAATCAATATAAGTTTCTATTTCCAATTCCAATTAATTATAGTAATCCTTTTTAAATAAGGAATTCCATGTACTGGCTGGTTTTTGTGTTCTTAGCAGTCCCCCCTTGATGATATTTATGGAACCTTGACAACTTCCTCGGAACAATATCAGCAACAATTAATAAACTCAGGATCGTAACTGTTATTTCTCAATGGAATATGGTTCTGTAAACAGGAACTTCTGGAACTTCTTGCACTTACTGGACTCTCAGGACTTCAAGACGATGGAATCTCGATTAGTATTTTACGTCAAGGACACTAAATCTGCAACTGGAACTTTTCAACGCTGGATTCTTGATTAGTATTTTACTTCACGAGCACTGGATCTGCAACTGGAACTTCTGGACTCTTAAATCTTGAATATAATTTCTGCTGCTCTCCGGATTCTGGATTGATATACCTCCTTTAGGAACGTTTAGATATAAAATTGGGCTTTCAACGAAATCTTCAATTAGTATTTCTTTTACTTCACTGTGGTAAGTATTCTTGATTTATTAATTTATCTAAGTATATAATTATTTAATTTACACCTTTTTAACTTAATTTAGAATAATATCAGTATCAATATTTGAGAATATATCTAATTCTCTACAAATACAACCACTTCTTTTAAGAAGAAAAAATTATTCTCCTCTATTTATTTATAATCTCCTTGACGATCTTATGATTTTTAAATTAAACCAAGCAACATATTACACAATACCTTATCTAACCAACATACAATTTAAATCTGTTAGATTACTTTTTATACTTTCTTAACTTAATAAATTCCATTATTTTAATTCTTTCCATATTTTAATTAAGATTTCATATGCTTTTATTATTCTAAAAACTAATTTGTATCAATTTTCTGACTAAATGTCAAAATTAAATGTCATTTCCGGTTTTATGAAATTTAAAATGTGCTTTTCAATCAATTTTAACTATTCATTTCTTAATATTCAATTCTTAATATTTTTCTTCTCATAAACGTCACTAAACGAGTTTTTTCAAACTTATAATACAAATTATAGTACAATAATTAACATTTACATCTCTTCTTTATAGATTATGGTAAATTTAAATGGAAAATGAAACTTGTCAACGTTATTATATACAGGACGTTCACCTAATCAACGGACTATACACAATAAATATCATTACTAGATTTATCAATAAATTATCACTTCAAATGCATAAAATCATTCCATATCATCACTTTTAAATTTTTCAATTCTTTAATATATTTTCAAGGAAATAAATTTTGATATACTATTATTAGAGTCTATAATTGAACTTTAATAATATATGTCTTTGAAGACCTTCATAACGAGACATAGGACACACGCCTATGTGTCTGTCTGGGTGTGACCACGATAGATATAAAAGGGACAAAGCTGACAATTAAGGGAAACGCCTATGAACTTCTAAAAAGCTACTTGGAAGAAAGAAAACAACTAGTCTCTTGGGGTGAGGCGAAGTCTGACATAATACCTAATGTTCATGTAGGCCCCAGGGATCTATTCTGGGACCAGTCCTTTTCATCATCTACGTGAATGGTCTTCCCATGAACGTGAGCTGCGACAGGGCTTCCTATATGCGGATAATGCCTCGTTCCTCACTAAGAAACAGCGCACGACGGCCCCACACCTTACGGGTGAGCGAAACATGTCAGAAGCAAATGAGTCGTTCAAGGCGAATAGACTAAGGATGAACAATGGAAAAACATTATTTTTCAATCCCATGTAGTACTACAAAAGAAGAGTAATTAAAGAAATTTTTGCAAATTAATTTAAAACATTTTTAAGCTATTATCGTAGCACATGGCGTGTATATTAATGTATCTGTTTTCATTCGATTAATAATTTTAAAACAAACAACCACTGTACTATATTTTATTTCAAAATCAATACAATACAATTATTTTCAGGCTATAAATGACTCGGGCGTTATTTGCAAACGCGTTTCATCTTTGTTAGCGTGTACGAGGTTTCGACTTTGCACTGTTTCCATCTGTTCAACCAATGAGAGAACGATCACGTGTTGATCACGCACTTTTGTTTGTCTATTTGTTCGTGGTACAGAGTATAGTCAATTGTTAAGTATAAGCACATTGCACAAGAATACAGAAGTATTCAGAAGTGAACAATTTCATAAAAATATTTAAAATTTCTACCGATTTTTTTTTGCCAAAACAATATTTTGCGAATAGTCCACAAATTACGCATTTAACACAGATTTACTAAGAATGTGAAAAGCATTTGTAGAAGAAATTTTCATTTTTGAAAAGGAACTTTAAAGAATTTCAATGAGAAAAGAAAAAGAAAAGTTTGTACCACATGAGAAAAAGAGCATTATTTCTTTAGGTAACATATTATCTGAAGAAAATGTGTTTTTTAAGTAGATACCCTTAATAGCACTTTCTTTGCGTTACCTGTTATTAGTTCAAGAAGTCAGTCACACATATAAGCTGTAGTATATAATTTCAGAAACCCGGTAATCACGTACCTATTAATGTTGGAAGTATAATTTGGTTTGTATGTTGAGCTAATTATTATATTCTTATATCTTCGTTTATTTATGAAACCGTTAACATTTTGTATATTGAGTTATTGTCTAATGTTGAAAACAAATAAAATGAAAACGTTTTATGATTAACTATGAAATGTTCAAGATTCACAATTCCAAAGAATTATGGAAAGTAAATGGAGTTGTAGCTACATATATAATAAATAAAATAAAGATGAATAAGAAACCCGATCTGAAATTAGACATACCGCTCTGATCAAACAAAGAAGAATCTTACATAAAACATACTCCCAATATTCATTACATAAGTAAGACCTAAATCTCATGATTTTAACGAGATATATCTAAATTGCCCTGTATTTTAATTACGGCAAAACATTTATTAATTTGTGAATAACTAACAGGAATATGCTACCTATAAGAAAAACTTAATTAAAATCTTCACATTATAAATTCTTTCAAAATAGAAAAAAAAATATGACTTTTTGTGTAGCTTTGCATTTTATCATATATAACAAGAATAAAAGAAAAACGTTGTTTTCATGCGAAAATTTAATATTAAAATTTGCATTCAATTTTATTGAATCCTCTTCCAAATGTTTGTGGTATTGCATGCATTTTCTCCTCCTAGGTGTAATAACATCTGATTTTTTCAGTATTATGCCACCTTTTTAAATATTCTAAAGTTGTTGATTACAAAATCCTTCAAAATAAAACAGGTATCCTTCCATAGGTTGTAGTGTTTGCAAAAAAAAATTAATTGACCTTCTTTGGAAGAACCTACTCTTACTTCGTTTTACGGCCACTTATCTAGCCATATCTGTAAAATTGTAACTGAAGTGGTAGTATTATGACGTTTTCTTTTTCTACTAAATGCTGATGTCGTACATTGTGTTTTCTTGCTATAAGTTCTATCGTAGTGGCCACTTCTGCTTAATGTAATGACACAGCTGTGTCAAAAGCATAAAAAGAACAGTATTTTGTGTAACACAAATAGCACACCTAAAATAATGGCAGTAAACTCTAAAATTCGCACAAATATTCAAGGAATAGACATGATTCTTCCTTACAAAATTTTTTGGCCTTCGTAAGCTTCCTTCATAGAAACAGCATGTGCTATTGAAATTCAAGGGTACAGGTGTATGTAAAAATACTGATTTTAATCTAATCTTTGACGATTCTTTGACTAATCTCCAAGAACTGGAATTATGATGGCCCTTAGGCTTTACATATTTATATTTTTATTTATTATATTTACCTATATAATTGCAATAAGCCAAAATGTCGGCCCTACTATAGAAACTTCAACCTACATTATCTCCGTATTTGTATATGCTGTTTAGTTACTAAGTTAGAGGATAAACTTGCTTGGCAAGTCTTACAAACGAATCCTTACCAGAGAATTATTCATCATTACGATTCTGGATCGAAACATCGGTGATATATATCGCCAGCTATTCCTGTGTAGGTTTCGCGTCACCCGAAGCAGTTCTATGCAACTTCTTCTGGAGGGAAAATAATGACAATGATGGATATTTTTTGTTAATTTCAGAGAATCTTGTCTTTGCATGTAGTCATAAAAAAGAAGTGGTAATAGGAGATCATAATGTAGAATCTATCAACGCGCAAAATTCCCAAAATAACTCACTGATTGACGATTTACCAGCGCCCAAGTGGTTGCAAAACCTGCTGTTGATGATTGTGGTTTCTCAGAGACTGAACATCCGCCATATATTTCAGATTTGATCCCCTATAAGTATTTTAACTAAACTCCAAAAATACATCTGTGAAGAAACCAAAATATTATTTTTGCAACAGGTTAATGATTTTTTATAAACGGTGTATTTGGAAGAGAGAGAACTGTATTAAAAATACTTTTTGTTGCTCATCTAGTCTTTAGTTATATAGTTTTGTAATATTATTTTATTTTGCTTTACTAAGAAAACCGTAACTATAAGAAAAAGCATTATCCCTTAAGGCATTCGCAGATAGGTATATCATGAGCTTCATATGTTATATTGTGTTTAATCTTTTTCTAATATAAGGAAACGCTTTGCCGCCTTTACACAATCAGTAATCAATCATGGGTTTAATGGAATTTCCGTTCCTTCCAAAGTCGATCTTGTTGTGTTCCCAGTCATTAAATACTAATTTCCATTCAACGATCTATCATTATATAAACTGTACTACATACATAATTCAAAGTCGGTTTATATTTGAAAAGAAGGAAGGTCAGCCGTGCAACTGCGCGAGATATGCATATTCTATCTTCGCATTTATATGTATGCCCAATAAATACATTACATATAATATATATATACACAAATACTGACGTATATATATGTATATGTAAATGCAATTGCTTACCTGGACTATCTATCTATTTGACCGAATCACTGAATCCAATATCTAATTAAGTGAAATCTTGTAAACATATGTTTTCTCGAGACTAACAGTCGTGATATCGCGTGAAAGTTATGTAATTGCTGTAATTGATATTTTGCGTAGAAGAATTTCATATTAACCTCTAATGTATGTTATTGTATTATTTGATTTTATAAATAATATTTATTGAAGAAAATGAATTTAAAATTCCTTTATATACATTTTAATTTTATTTCGTTCTATTTCATTATTTTAAAATTATTAATATTAATTATTATAAAGGTAATGTTTAAAGTGTTATTTTAATGTTTATTTGACTAAAAAATTAGAAAACATTCTGTTTGGGTTTATTATTCCATTATTAGATGGCGTTACTAAAGGATCAATATTTTGAGGTTAGCAGAATGAATTTCAACAATGTAAGTCGAAGTTATGTGATGGTTTTATATCGCGCAGCGATATCGAAATCCATTTGGTCTTGTAGTTAATCTAATAATGCTACATACCATCTACAATAATAAAAAATGAGGTGTGGCCACCACACGACTTTCTTATACGTATGAGCGTTTCAAATTATAGAATTTTAAGAATTTTTTTATTTAAAAATTATTCAAAATCTTATTCTAAGTACTTCTATTCTCTTAATAAATCTCTATAGAATGCATACTTTGCAAGATATTATCAAAAAAGTCCTACTCGCTAAGAGTAAAAGTGCTGCTTCCGGTCCGAATTTTGAAATTTCATATATACAAAAAATATTGCAAATCCAGTTCTAAATACTTTTGTACTCTTGATAAATATATATAGAATGCATAACTTACGACATATTTGCAAAAATTCGCTATTCGATAAGAGTAAAAGTGGTACTTCCGGTCAGAATTTTGAAATTTTTTTTATACAAAAGATATTGAAAATTATGTTTTAAATACTTTTATACTCGTAACATACTTGTCTAAATAGCATGACTTGCGAAATATTCGAAAAAAAACTGATTTTCGATAAGAGTAAAAGACTTACTTCCGGTAGGAATTTCGAAAAACTTTTTAAATAAAATTATTCTCAATTTTAATTTTAAGTACATATGAAATCTTTATAAATTTGTTTAAACTTAGTAGTTGACGAAATATTGGCAACATTCGATTTTTTCACTGAAGTAAACTGCTACTTCCGGTCCACCGATTTTACTGAAAAACTAATCAGATTTCAAGAGGGAGATTATACACGTACATACAAAATTTGGAATTGGTATCTCCAGCGGTTTGTCCGCTATCGTGGTCACACACAGACAGACAGACAGACACACAGACATTTTTTAAAAACCACTTTTTTGGTATCAGGGGACCTTAAAACGTGGACATCTGCAAAAATCTCGAGGTCGAAAATTTTCATCATCACAATACTTCCTTATAGGTACTACGTATAAGAAAGTAAAAGGATTTTTAAATATAAATGCTTCCAAACATAAATAAATATTTTTCTTCTAGTAATATAGCAATATTTTTGGAAAAGTAGACTTGTAAGGTGTAATACGCGGCCTGACTAAAAAATTAGAAAACATTCTGTTTGGGTTTATTATTCCATTACTAGATGGTGTTACTAAAGGATCAATATTTTGAGGTTAGCAGAATGAATTTCAACAATGTAAGTCGAAGTTATGTGATGGTTTTATATCGCGCAGCGATATCGAAATCCAGTTGGTCTTGTAGTTAATCTAATAATGATACATACCACCTACAATAATAAAAAAAAGAATTTTTAAATATAAATGCTTCCAAATATAAATAAATATTTTTGTTCTAGTAATATAGCAATATTTTTGGAAAAGTAGACTTGTAAGGCATAATACGCGGCTTGATAATAGTTAGTACAACAAATAGAATTGCACCTGTAATGTAATGTGCATGATATAAAATTTTATTTTATTTTAGTAAAATATCAAAGTATGTACATTTATAATAATAATAATAATAATAATAATAAAGTGTTTTTATTACAACAGGAAACAAGATCTACTAGTATATAATCAACATAAATAGATCTACAAGTATATAATCAACATATTGAAAATTAAAATTAAAGTTCAAGTTAATAGTTAACAGTTGCAATCGCAAGGCGAAGTTCAGTTAATGCTGCTTTGCAAATTAACCTTGGATATTGAACCAGAAAAGATTGTAATTTGATATCGAGTGCCTAAGGCAAAAAATGCCATAACTCACCACGCACCACTTCAAAAATGGCTAGACAAGAAAACGAATATACCAATCTGAAATTCTAACGGTTTTCAAAAACACAAAAAAAAATCAGAATATTATGCTTTAAACTCAAAAAATTTACCAAACCTATCAATTTCCCAAAATTACTGAACCTGCTCACTAGCAAGCGGGAAGATGTGCCAGAAAAAACATCAGTAGGTTCCCCGATATATTTACAATTGGATATAAAAATGATCTTATAATGCGGTTTTATGCGGTGGTGGAGAAATCCTACGTCAACACTCGAATGAAGGTAATTTTTCACTAGCTATTATTATATTTTTACCAAATCCTGGGAGAGCTATATTCAATTTATTCAAGTGGCTACATATATTTACTAAGTAGGCTAGTCTCAGAATTGCATCCTTACTCTCAAAATCTTTTACTAAATCACAGTTCTGACTAGTCAGTAACTGAATAATTTCTTCACACAATTCAAAAACCCTGTTAAGCATGCGGCCCTTAGAGAGTCATTGTATTTCGGTGTGATATGAGCAGCACTGATTTCTTCGCAAAAGGCACGAAAAATACGATGATTAAGCGCTCGTCTACGGATATATTTTACTACATTTATTGCAGTAATTAGGTGTTGTTTTAAACTTTCTGGCAAAGCTTTCGATTCCACGCAAGTGCATGACTATCCAACATGCAATGCGTTATTGTAACTTGCGGTAATTCTCTTTTCATGTGTGAAAAAAATCCGGAATTTTTGCCTAACATTGCTGGATCAGTGCATATTGAGTCAATAACATTAAGTGGTAATTGATGTTTTAAAAAAAATCTTTGATGTGATTGAAAACATCAATTCCTCTCGAAGTCAGCTCTAGTGACTAACAAAATAGATATTCTTCTATCATTTCTTTTTCTTTTACATATCGCACAAATACCAATAACTGGATGCAATTATCAACAGCAGTTGACTCATCCAGTTGTATGCTTACTTTTAGTGGACGACTTTTATGTCTTCTATTGTTTTCAGTAAAATATCTTTACTGAGATCTTGAATTCACGAACGAATTATATTGTTCGATAAAGAACCTGCTGGATTTTTTATGTTCTTCAGAATCTAACACAGTTTTAGCTATTATTAACGCACAAGGTTTTATCAATTCCTCAGCGATCGTGTTAGGTTTTTTTTCTTTGCACATAGATATGCCACTTGATAGGACGCTTCTAACAAGGGCTTTTGAATTGCTGGCCAGCATAACTTTAGGATAGTACAACTGGTATCAAATCCAGCCTTTTTTGATTTCAAGCTGTTCATGCTATGCGCATCTTCACCACCATGCAGACTGTACGTGTCGGCGATCGCATGCATAGCAACGAAACATTACACTCAATGTTTTTTTTATTTTATTCTTAGTTTTGGCATATTTGTATTTTTTTGCGAAAAAACCCTAACCCTAATTTTTGCATGAGCTACAATACCCCAATAACGCGCTGCTCTAATAACGTGATCCCGACTTTCGCGTTATTGAGGGGATTACTCTAGTTTACAAATATTTTATTATCAAACATTTAATAAATAATATTTAATAATTTATATTGTTAGGGGCTTCTCCCGCACTCCCAAAATACCTCCCCGCACCCCCAATAAACATTTGCAGCATAAATGTATATCCTATACATACATTTTCTTTTAATATGATCAAATCCGCAGTGCGCCTAGGAAACTAAAACTAACAAATGAGGAAATTAACATAATTAACGGATGATATAAGAAGCAAAATTACCTCCTAGTTTCTTTCGGTAACACGATAATGTTGTTGTGTCGCAATTATCTTATCATGTGTTTAATATTATCTCTACAATCGGCTTCTTGATTTATGCGAGAAAATAAAGACCCATTGGAAAATTGCTGTACACTTCCTCTATTTAGCAAGATTATCGCTGTGGGTCGTGATCTAACGTCTTCAAATTACACGCTGCGTTTTGGATTAATGTCACGTTTATCATGTTGCAATCGTTCATATGACCGAATGGTCTGACAAAAATTTAAGTACTCTCGGCAATAGACAAATAAAAACTGCCAACAACATGAAGTACGTTGTTAGTGCGGTAGTTGCGCGTTCGCGTTATTTTTTATTGCCCATATTACTTCTTTCGATGGTGGTGTTGGCGTTTGCAGGAATAACTTTCAGTTTACTTGCAATTACTAACTTTGTACACGCGAATGTGCAATTTACTGCAGTACTTAGGAATAAAATCTGCCTTCTTTGTGTTCTTAATTGCGAAAAGATCAAATAATGATTAGGTTAATATAGTGTTATGGAAGCAGTACAATTCAATTTTTCATAAAATTATTCACACGTAATTTTCAAGAGTTAGAAATAATAATACCTATGTAATAAATAGTTGGAATATTATCAATTATAAAAGCTTTTTGTATTCTATAGAGTTCGAATTATTCCACATACCTTGGAATTTGTGAAGTCACATTATCTGTAATCTTAAGATGATAATTAATTGATGATGGAGATAACTGTTGAAGCTCCATACTAATAGTAACTGAAATGAAATTTCACAATGAGCTCAAATACGTTTAATAACTTTAAAAATTCACATCGGTGGTTTCGCTCTACAAGAGCTTCATCAGGTGATGAAAATTATAATATCCATATATAATAATATAATCTTAAGACTTCTTGAATACCACAATTGTCCCATAGTTAAGCGTTGTACAGTGGTTGAATGAATATTGATATAGTAAAATCTCCTTTATTTACCTTTTCTATTATTGCGCGCAAGCTGCTCACTTTTATTAGTGTGATATCATATTTAGTAGATCATATGAACAAAGTACTGTTTGTTTTAGGATACTCAATCGTCATTTGTCTGCTTCTAAATATTTCTAGATGCTGATTTTTCTCGTTTGTCTATATCATTTTGGTGTAATTTTTCCCTTGGGCATATAAAATTCGTTGCAATAAATGATTAATTTTCAGTGAAATTGCTAGATCAATTTTTAATATAATTTTGTCAGTTTTGTGGTTTTAATTAATATAGTATAGTACTGACAAAATTATATCAAAAAAAGACAATAGCTCAGTAATAGTCACTTTTAAAGTATTAACGTCCTACGTGTTTTTGATGTGAAATTTACTAAGAAATTCAAAAATGAAATAATATACAGGATGTTCCATTTGAAAAAATTTACTTTTTTGCAAAAACTAACAAAAGCATTTCAAAAAAACGACAATGACTCTGTATTCACTTTTAAAGTATTAACGTTTTACATGTTTCTGACATGAAACTTAATAAACAATTCAAAAATGAACTGATATATAGGGTGTTCCATTTAAAAAAATTGACTTTTATACAAAAACGTGTCATCTAATTTTAATCCAGTTTCCTGCATATGCAGTTAGTAACTGTAAAAAAATAAAACATGCTTCTATTAGGACCTCTTATTGTAAACAATACTGCAAAAAATGTTGTCCATCTAATACGTCGTTTTCGAGAAATATAGTTTTATACAAACATTGAATTTTTCAGAAAAATGGGAATAAGTCAAAAACTTTACACTTTAGGCCTATACTATCTTATAACTTTTTGGCTAAAAATTATACGGGGAATTCAAAAATGCAATAATATATGGGGTGTTACATTTAAAAAACTATAACTATGGTTAGCCACCAAGTTATCGAACACTCTGTATAATACAAAATATTTTTAAAATGTGCTCCTAATGAACAGCTATCACATGAAAAAAACCGCTTCTAAATATCTTTACTTATAAAGGCATAATCGGCCTTACCCGCTTAGATGACTCACCCTGTATATATATAATAGATTTATACATATTTAATTAATTATATACATACTTAATTAAGTTTATTTTTTATAAATCTATTACGCCTAGTTCTGCGTTATATTCAATGCGCAGAAACTGTTGTTTTTTCAATTTTTAATCTTAAATTTTCTTTTATATTGGCTTATTATTCTTTTACTTTCTTATACGTAGTATAAGGAAGTATTGTGATGATGAAAATTTTCGACCACGAGATTTTTGCAGATGTCCACGTTTTGAGGTCCCCTGATACCAAAAAAGTGGTTTTTAAAAAATGTCTGTGTGTGTGTGTGTGTGTGTGTGTGTGTGTGTGTGTGTGTGTGTGTGTGTGTCTGTGTGTGACCACGATAGCGGTCAAACCGCTGTAGATATCAATTCCAAATTTTGTATTTACTGATATAATCTCCCTCTTGAGAACTGATTAGATTTTGAGCAAAATCGGCTGACCGGAAGTAGTAGTTTACTTCAGTGAAAAAATCGAATTTTGCAAATATTTCGTCAATTACTAAGTTTAAACAAATTTATAAAGAATTCAAATGTACTCAAAATTAAATTTGAGAAAAATTGTTTTAATAAAGTTTTTCGAAATTTCTACCGGAAGTAGGTCTTTTACTCTTATCGAAAATCAGTTTTTTGCGAATATCTCGCAAATCATGCTTTCAAGGCAGGTACATTACGAGTATAAAAGTATTTAGAACATACTTTTAAATATCTTTTGTATAAAAAAAATTTCAAAATTCAGACCGGAAGTACCACTTTTACTCTTATCGAATAGCGATTTTTTGCAAATATGTCGTAAATTATGCATTCTATATATATTTATGAAGAGTACAAAAGTATTTAGAGTTGGATTTGGAATATTTTTTGTATAAATGAAATTTCAAAATTCGGACCGGAAGTAACACTTTCATACGTATAAGAAAGTCGTGTGGTGGCCACACCTCATTTTTTGATTAGAAAAACATGCAAATAAGAGCCACTACAAGATACATATTTACGATCCAAATTTTAAAAAATTCAAAAATTGTTTAAATTTGACTTGCAAATGCTTCTATACTCGTTGTAATTTACATTGAAACTGTTTCTCGATGAAAGTAAAATTGATACTTTTTTATATAAAATATTCGTTGGTTAAATTAACCTTTGACCAGATACTTCCAATATATGACTTTACGCTCGCTTGCCGAAACGAAAAACTAGATTTTATAGTCAGGGCAGCTTACAAAGTGGATGTCTCCAAAACTTCCCAAAAATGTTCGTTCGATATTTCAAAGATAAAAACGTCATAGTAAAATTATGAGTATTTATTTATGAGTGACGTAACGCCAAATCTTATTTGAAATGTCAGTTATTTGCCTTCGTGGTTGAAATAACTCGTGGAAATACTTAAATGAAGTGTCTCTCGAAGAAAAAACTGACTTTTTGGATTATTTTTGTAAATTGAACAGTTTGCTATAGAATCTACACAGACTGCTTTTGGTGGTCCAGCTTAATATTCATTATTTTTATACAATAGTTACTGGAATCGCATACAAAATCGTCAAATTTTTGTATATCTCAGAATATAATAGATGTTACTCTTTGGTTAACAGTAAGGTTTTTAAAATGTCTCTATGTCTAAGTATCAGTAGTGACATTTCGTATTAGTCTATTTCCATATGTATGAAATGGTTTGACTGCTTTTATAATTCGTTCTTGGAAATTGTTTCCACCAACATGAAAATTCTGAGAAAAGATACTCTTATGAAATTTGATTTGTTTTATTATCATCATTGGCTAAAGAAAGATTCTTCTTTTTTGAAGGATTTTATCATTACGACAGAAATTATGTGCTTGATAATGGAATAAGTTGTCTAAAAATATGGATGATAGTACCACACTGATGGAAAGAAATATTAAATTTCTTGAAAGCTGTGTAACTTATTTTATGAAAATAATGGAGTTTTCCGTTATATATATTGTTTTAGCAAATTCCATTACTTACAATTTTTCTAGATAATATTAGCTAATATAAAACGTAGCAGTTATAGATAGTCTAGAGCGCGGACATGACCGAGTTAAACTACGAGGGAGTTACCATGGAGCAAAGAAATAATGTAAACACACATTTACTGAATAGCACTAATTCGTATGGTGAACTGCAACATCTGTTTACGCTCGAGAAGAGCCCGAGAATGAAAACAAAAAATGGCTATAAAATAAGAAATTTATGAGTAAAATTCTTTCTACATCAGCGTAGATAGCCTGAGGGGTCTTATAATTTACTAATTTTATTATATTTACCTTATATTTCGCAAGAGAAATAATGTAAATATGTATATACTTACAGTTATTTAGTTTCAATGACAACGCGTACATTTTTAGTTATCATTTATTTAGATCTAGAACGTTGTTTATGTTACTTTTTCTAATATGAAAATGAATTGTCAGTGATTCCGAAATTATTACAAAGTCTGTAAAATATCTTTACAGTATGCCAATATATCGCACGTTCGTCACTTTGCTTTGCTAAAACATACACATAAATAGTTTTTATGCAGAGAATTTCGATAGTTTACAAAATTTCGTTACATGTTTAAATGACGATGCTCGAAGTATTTCTGAGTACAAGGAACTAACACAAATCCCAAATTAAAAAAATCAGTTGTTATTCCTACAGGAACACTTTGGAAATTTGCCTAAACTAATCACATATTTTGAAAATCGAATCTCAAATTAAAAAATGGATTAACCACATTAGATGTGGCTACTAATAATTTCAAAAGTATTCCAAGTGACTTCGGATGTGGCCTTCGGCAAAAGTTAGACGCAGTTTTTAATATAAATCCAGATTTAATAACATTGCGGCAATTGTGTATGCTAAAAACGCTGAAATAAAAGAATATTTCCAGTACGCACATATAACCAGTTGCGATGTAGAAAGTACGTTTTATATCTACAAGGATGTACTTAGATCAAAGAGTCTTACAGAAGAGAAAATGAACAAATAATAAGGTATTTGTATTTTATAGAGCACCAGCCACTTGTTATCCAATTACATAAATAAAATTAAAACCTCTTTAAAAATACAACATCTCAATAGTGCGCCCAAGGGCGGTGAGTCATGACTCGCTCGTGTCCGCGCCCTTAAGATAACTATTCAGTATGCCAGTTGCTTGAACTCTATTACCTAAAAATTGACATATCGATACAACAATTTCTCTCGAACAAAATTATATTTTATTATATCTTTTTGTGTAAATAGTTATTTTTATGGTATAATTTTAAATCAAAATATTTCGGTGCAACAGTGTTTGTGTTTTATTAAAATTACAAAATCTTAGGTCTATCGAACAGAAGCATTTGAGAAGACTAGTGTAGAGTTGTCATACAGTCTATTAAATAAATAAATCACATTGGTACACTCAAACCGAACAGGAGGAGTCTGGTTCTTGGAGATCATTTTTTTTGCACAATGTAGCGATTGACGAAGAAGATAATGGGCATGCAACTATAGGTTTGCACACATTCTTGTCTAATGGAAATTATAGACAGTTTCATAATTATGCAATGATTTTGATGATTATCAAGCACAAGTTATGAAAGATGTTACTGATATTCATATTCTTATGGTGATGTTTTTCATTTTATAACTTATGCGTCCTGCTTCGAACAACCTAAGTAAATCAGCATGACATTTCTTATTGATCTATGTCACATGTCTATGTGATAGATTTTTCTGTTTCGCTCATAATCTCACGTTGACTTGTTATTCTATCTTCAATTTACACAAATCTATGATTTTTGCAGAACTCAGTTATGAAGATGTGGTCCTTCTAGTTATTCATGGTTCTCCATGTTGCAATTTTTTGACGTGTTTCAAAATATATTACAATCCAATTTTAAGCTATCTCATCACCAGATATTGGCGCTTTTTGATCGAAATAGTATAAATTTGAAATAGTCATCAAACACTATTGTAACGAAATAATTCCACAAAAAAGGAAAGTAAATATCGGCGCGGTGACGTTAAAAACCCGCTGTAAACAAGTCGTAAATCATACACGCAGTACGAAGTAGACATGCAAAAAAGGACTGGATCTTCTCTAGTATATCTCCGACTCATCGAGAAGAAAGAGAGAATTTTCTCGTATATTACTAGACTTTTTGTATGCAGATATAAAAGCCGCTGAGTTGTTTATTTCGTCCCCGAAAATGCAACACTATCATAGCTTATACGGTGAGTGAGCTGAAAATCTAAAACCACCGGATTTTAGTTATAGCTTTTGTTAAAATAAATCCTAACTTCTATCAAAACGTGCTCTGTTGTAAAATCTCTTGCTGAACACCACACACAGCTAATTCGTATTTACAGCCCTTACAAATTGATTTCATCTTAAAATCAATATTCCATATTACACATTCAAACATACAAGAATATACATATTTCATAATGGGGGAGTAGACAGCTTTAAGCTTGTAATGAAAATTTGGAGCGGCTCCGTGTTCATTTTATAGGTCACAAAAGCATTAATGTCAAGTCATTTCGACGAACCGTCCTGGCCTATTTTCCGCTGAACGGGAATTTTGCCAGTGCCGCTTACAATTAGATCATCGCTGCGGTGCAGCACGAACAATATTATCGCACTGTCATAAAATATTTACTATCGTGAAACTGAAAAAGAGGCATGAATAAAAACGCGCTTACACAAGCAAAAGCTTTCTACAAATTTATTATCAAAAGTCGACATCGTACTTCCGCATATGTATAAAAGCATTATTTATGATAACCGTTTGAACTTATCGCCACAGAATTGTTTTTGTTGTCATTAGTTGTTCATTGTAGTAGGAAAAGCGCAGTAATTTATAAGCAAAATTGTTTTATAATGGAAATCGTTTGTATGTTTAAAGGTATTATGAGAAATATCTATTACTTTCTTATACGTAGTATAAGGAAGTATTGTGATGATGAAAATTTTCGACCTCGAGATTTTTGCAGATGTCCACGTTTTAAGGTCCGCTGATACCAAAAATGTGGTTTTCAAAAAATGTCTGTGGCTGTGTCTGTGTGTGTGTGGCCACGATAGTGGTCTAACCGCTGTAGCTATCAATTCCAAATTTTGTATTTGCGAATGTAATCCCCTTTTTGAAATCTGATTAGTTTTTCAGTAAAATCGGTAGACCGGAAGTAGTTCGGTGAAAAACTCAAATTTTGCACATCTAGGTTTAAACAAATTTATAAAGGATTCGTATGTACTTAAAATTAAAATTGAGAACAATTTTATTTAAAGCGTTTTTCCAAATTCCTACCGGAAGTAGGTATTTTACTCTTATCAAAAATCAGTTTTTCGCGAATATTTCGCAAGTCATGCTTTTTAGACAGGTAGTCACGGGTATAAAAGTATTTAGAACTTAATTTTCAACACCTTTTCTATACAAGATTTTTCAAAATTCGAACCGGAAGTACCACTTTTACTCTTACTGAATAGCGATTTTTTTTCAAATATGTCGTAAATTATGCATTCTATATATATTTATGAAGAGTACAAAATTATTTAGAGCTGGATTTGCAATATTTTGTGTATACATGAAATTTCAAAATTCGTACCGGAAGTAACACTTTTACTCTTAGGGAGCAGCACTTTTTTTTCGAATATCTTGCAAAGTATGCATTCTAAAGAGATTTATTAAGAAAATAGAAGTACTTAGAATAGGATTTTGAATAATTTTTGTATAAAAAAATTTTGTTTAAAAAGAAAGTCGTGTGGTGGCCACACCTCATTTTTTGTTATTAGAAGGAATGTATCGGTAAATGTAATTCCATTTACTCTCATTATGGTTTCCGATATTGGATATTAATGCCGACAGATAAAGACACATCGTTATTACTGTGCGATATAAGGCCGTCACATAACGAGATTTTTCTGATTCCGCTAACCTCAAAATATCGATCCTTAAGGAACGCCATCTATCCAAAGCATTATAAACTACTTGGTAATTGTTGAGCATTTTAAAAATCACGTGCTAAAAATATGGAATATGATTGGATGGATTATATCGAGCCTAGTGTTATTGACATTTAACTGATTTGACATCTACTTTGTCTATTTTTTTAAATTAAATTCTAATACTACACACATTCAGCCGTTTCATTTAATGTTTCCTATAATATATTTTGGAAGTTACGGCGGGTACCAATAGATTCTATTTATATCTAGGTGTTTCACAAAAAAAAAGTGATTGTTGTGGACATTTAGTTTTTTCCAAAATAGCCTGTGCTAAAAAAAATTACTTCGGAAAACGAAAATTGATTATCCGAAATGTAGTACATATAAGGAAAATTCTTGGTAAATAGCAATACTTTTTTGCATCTTAGGCCTGTATGAGACGATGCCAAATTTTATAGAAAATTTCCATGTAAATTATTACGAAAATTTTCTGCTTTAATTTAGCATACAATTTTGATATTATTGCATTACTCTTGTATGACACGTATGCATTATTACATATCAAATTTAGCACACGCACATGCGTAATACATGATGTAGTGACGTAATTTTAGTGTTATCGTAATTGAAAGGTTGGCTGCCCTTCGAGAAATTAGTTTTAAATTCTTTGATTCATTAGGATACACAGTTAACCTTTATAATCATCTTCTCCTTCGCCACTTTTTTGAGACTCCTTATATTTTCTATGTTTATTTAAGAAATTATTTCTTAGACCATTAAATTTAGCTTTAATATCTGATATGGACACTCCTGGTTTTATTTTTATCACTATATTTTTAATTGCCTCTATTGCTGTGGCACGAGCATGTTTGTTTTTACACCTTGCATCTTTAACTGCATATAAACAAGGATATTTTTTATATATCTCTATTAACACAGACACCTGTTCACGTGACTAGGACATCTTTTAATATATGCAATAAGACTTAAAAAACACTATGATCATTCACACACAACCTCGGAAACCGCAAATTTATTTTTAGGTTAGTTTGGTTTAGTTAACTTTGTCGTCAAGTGGTCGTCAATTGCAATTTTATCTCATTTTATTCTATTGCGCAGTTTTACACGCAGATTTCACACAGAAATTAGAACCAACTCTAAATAATTTAGCCGCTAAATTTCGCATGAAATATTGCAAGCACTTTTCTGTTTTACACGTTGCTAAATTTCAAAAACAAAATTTACATGAAAATTTTCTGTAAAATTTAGCATCGTCTCATACAGGCCTTAGATTAAATTTATATGTTAATATTTGTAGATATGTAGAGACATTTTTTAAATTCTACTGGAAAAATTGCCGGACTGAAGTGAAGCTGATTTGTTAAGCGTTATTTAGTCACTAATATTAACAATACGAGTCTGAATATGTGAACTCTAAGGTTTTCAGGTCTGATTTAGTACAATTTCAAAAAGGGTAGAAGTAGCTTTATTATGAATATTTCTCATATTTCAACATTGTACAATTTTGTTCTGATTATAATTGTAGCGGTTGCATAAATAGAGATGCTACAATAATTATTAAATTGCTTCAATTATTACCAACAATGCACCTTATTATCATCGTCAAGTTGAAAAATGTCAACAAGAAAGTGACTAGTGTTGAGGCAAATCTTGCTCTGTCTTGAAATGTTTGCATCGATTTGGTATACGCAGCACCAAAGAGTGTCACTGTAACTAACTAAATTAGCTAATTGTAAAAATGCCAAGGTGGAAAAAATACATCAAATATGTACCCAAATACAAAGAAAAAATGACTAGTTTATAACCAGTATTATTGGGAAATATTTTATATTCCTTTACATACGAGTACCTAAAAAGTGATTATCTTCAGATTATATAAGTTATATAAATAAAAAAGCTATCTATCTACAGAATTTTAACGTTATACTTTATTATTTATCTACATTATTTATTAATGTATTTATACATTTCTAAACAAAACTTATTTAGTCAACTTTTGTCGAACAATAAATGTGCGATTAATAAATGTGTGATTTTCAGTGAAATTGGTAAACCGTACTTAAGTGAAAAAGTCACTAATATCGAGTCAAGTACTAAGTTTAAAGAAATTTAAAAAGAATACAAACGCACTCAGAATAAATTTCAGAAAAATGTTGTAAAAAAGTTTTTCGAAAGCCTTTTATTCTTAGATCCTCAAAAGACGATTGTGTTCAATGTCGAAAGGTTGGAGGCCATTTTGTTTAAGGTAAGTCACATGCATTCCTGTCTTTAAATCTATATTTGAGCATTAAATTTCAAAAATATTAGCAAACTTTGAATAACCAAGAAAATGCAAATTGATAAAGATACCATTTTTACAGTGGTAGATACATTTGTTTAGGAATTTCACAATATTATGTTGTGTTCGATTACTGGCACTTAAAAATGAATGGCCCCCAGTGAATGAACAGGCGTTCATTTACTGGATTATTTGAGAATTATGTCAAAGCAAGCCAAAATCAGCCCTAAGCTATTGTACATATAGGACTATCTCTCAATTATATTATTTTTAATACAAATGTAACCAAACCAGTAAATGAACACCGTTCTTTTTTCCACTTCAGCATAGTTCAATCACTAGACAGGGTGTGTTCATTCACTGGAAAATTATATTTAGACACCTTTTGGTGTATAATAATTCATTGTTATTAATTAAATTGTTTCTTTTCTTAAAGATGTCTGAACGAAATCTCGCCAAAAAATATTGTCGATTTCGATACAAAGAGGAAGCTCTTGCTAAAGCTCTTCGGGACATAAAAGATGGCATTGAAACTTTAAACGGGGCTTCAAAAAAATATGGTATTCCTAAATCGACCCTACACAACAAAATAACTCAGAAGACGCCTAACATTAGGAAAATGGGTCCCCAGCCGGTTTTAAATGAATTAGAAGAAAATCGCATAGAACAGTGGATAACGGCTAAAGCGATGTTAGGATTTCCAATGCATCCATCTGAAATTAAAGATGCTGTTCAAAAAATTTTAACAGAAACCAGTCGTCCAAATCCATTTAAAGAAAACAGGCCTGGCGAAAAATGGCTAAAGTTATTTTTACAAAGACATCCAGATGTTGGAAAGCGTAATACGGAAATTATTTCCAAATCACGTGCAGCAGTAACCGAAAGTGCAATTAGAGGATGGTTTTCGGAAATGAAGACATATTTGATAGAACACGATCTTTTGGATATGATGGAAGATCCCTCTAGAATTTACAATGCCGACGAAACCGGGGTGAGAACTTGTGTGAAATCAGGGTTGGTATTGGGGCCGGTGTCAAAACAATTGAAAAATTTATATGAAGTCTCATCTGGAAACGAGAAAGAATCAATTACTGTTTTGTGCACCTATGGCGCATCAGGCGTTGCAGCTCCTCCTATGGTGATTTTCCCTTATAAGAGAATTCCGAAGGAGCTAGCTCTGTCAGTTCCAGGTGATTGGGCAACTGGACGCTCGGACTCTGGTTGGATGACCGGGGCAACTTTTTTTGAATATGTTGCGAACGTATTTTAC
Organism: Amphimallon solstitiale; assembly: GCA_963170755.1. Lineage (NCBI taxonomy): Eukaryota > Metazoa > Arthropoda > Insecta > Coleoptera > Scarabaeidae > Amphimallon > Amphimallon solstitiale. The sequence continues at coordinate 106,356,544 of OY720681.1, read as the reverse complement.
AATTGGCTTATAGAAAAACAAATCACATTGCCGGTCATTTTATTCATTGATGGACACAAGAGTCACTACAGCATTGAATTGTATGAGTTTTGTATCGAAAAAAACATTGTTTTATATTGTCTTTATCCCAATTCGACTCATATTTTGCAACCATGCGATGTCACTATATTCAAACCATTAAAATCGGAGTGGAAGAAAGCTTGTCAAGCTCACAAACAAAGATCTAGTGCAGCTATAACGCGCCACAATTTCTGCCCTTTGTTTAAAGAAGCTTATGATAAATCATCACAGGCCAGTTCCATTATAAATGGCTTTAAAGCTTGTGGACTCTACCCATTAAATCCAGACAATGTCGGTTATTCTAAATGCATATCGTCCAGAAGGAAAGAACTTTTCCCAAAACAAGAAGTAGAAACTGATGGCTTAACTTTCCAAGACTACAAGTCCTGTTTAAAAGTAATAAATCACTTCTTGGGTGCAGCAAAAATTGCCGAATATGAGAATCTTGAAAACGAAGCTACAACCGAAGATACTACTTATAAACTTTGGAAGTTTTGTGAAGATTCTACGATTGAAAACAGAATTATTCCTTTGGCAGAAAACAAACTAGAATCCGATTTTGACAACGGAAATCCAGAATTTTCTTTTGATTTGACAGAAACATTCTTGAATGACTTGCCCCTTGAAATAGATGGAGTTTTATATTCGCCATACGGAAACGACAAATCTCTTCAAATTGACGACAACAGTATGCATGTACTAGATGCGATCCAAAGTATTTTTCCTCACTGTGAAAAAAAAAATATTGATGATCTAACCAAGCAAAACCTTACTGATATTACGATAAAAAATCAAACTAGTCAACTAATGCGTGATGTAGATGTAGAAGAAAAGATATTTATGTGCCAAGTTATAATTGAAGCAATTCTAGACCACGTCTTTGAGGCTGTTGAAAAGAAGACCTTGGTTAACCCAAATGTGATTTATACCTCTGATACCAAATCGAGCGTACCTGAGAACACGGAAAGTGATAAAAAGATACAAATTCTTTCAGATATTATTATTAGAAAAAAGCGAAACACCGACAATGAAGTTTGGGCAAAACATTTACATTGGCCACATCAACCCGAAAAAGTTCAGAAACGGAAGACTAATAAACAAATGCCCTTCGCAATAACATCGTCGAAATGGTTGAAATTTTATGAACAACAAGAGAACGTGAAAAAAGAAAAAGAAGAAGCACTGAGGGTCAGAAAACTTGAAAGAGAACAGAAAAGAAATACCTCTGAAACTCCAAAAAAGACGGGGATTAAAAGAAAGCCAGATAGAAAAGAAGATGACCACAAAACGATAAAGAACAAAAAACTCAGAAAAGATGAGAAAACGAGTAACTCTCAACCAGAAAAAAAAGGAGTAAGTGAAAGAAAACAAACAAGAAAGGAAGTCGATGAAAACAGTAATAGTTCCGAAGATAACCTATTGGAAATAAAAGAGAAACAGACCACAAAAACTAAGAACAAATCTGAAAACGAACCTTCGATTAAGGAAGTAGGAGAAACTACAAATGTTCTGAAAGTGGGAGATTATGTAATAGTAGAATATGACAGTAAGCACTATCCAGGAATAATTAAGACAATTGACCAAAAGCAATATGAAATAAGCGTAATGGAGCAAACTTCCAATAAAAAATGGAAATGGCCAAAATGTGCAGACCAAATTTGGTACAAAAGGCACCAAATAGTGAAAAAAATTCCGGAACCTGAACCTTTAAATTCTCGACGCATTTATGACATCCAAATTTAGTCTTTTTGTTGATAACATAAGATTTTGTAAGAAATAAAATATTGTTCATTTACTGGTTGCCTTTTGTTTATTTATTAGATTTTAGTGTTCATTCACTAGATTTTGCAACTTTTTTGAATAAATAATTTTTACATAAGAATTAGAACAAAAAATCACTTTTTGGATGTGCTTAGCTTATTTGTAATATAATCGAGAATGTAACAACATTGGTTCTATTACAATAGATGTTAAAGTCGTGGTAAAATTCGCCACTCAAAGTGTAAGTAGTCCTTAATTGTTCATTCACTGGGCGATCTACCCTATTGGGTTTAGAAAAAGCTGTTTCACACAAAAGTTATGGCAAATTTTGTCTACTTTAAAACTGATATTAAAGTTATTTTCTCTATGATCAACTAAACAAGTTATACTAAAATAACTGCAAAAGGTCCGGCATTTTTGTAAACTTTTGGCTACAAAATATTCTTCCGAAGAGAGGGGAGGCGGAAAACTCATATTTTTCTTATACAGTGAGGTCAAAAAGGTTGGAATAAATTCATTTAAAATTCAACCTTTAATTTTTTTAAAAAACACTGGGACCCGTCAATTTTTATTTTTAGATGGGCATTTTTTAAACTAGTTTTTGTTTATACAGGGTGACTCAAAAAAAAGATTTCATTTGACACTTCAATTTTTTTTAATTGAAACACCCATTTTTTATTTTATTTTCGGATTCTACGTAAAATTTTGATCACATTTCATGTATTATAAACCTAAGTCTAAGTTAAGTTCTTTTCTAAAATAATCAATGTAATTTAAAAAAAAAATTATTTAATTCTAAATAATAAATGTCTCAATGATTCGTAATTAAATTGTGAAATATTAATTTAATAAATGTTGAAATTGGCCACCACCAACATCCTGGCAATATCCGAGGCGATCTTCGAATTCTTGCAAAACATTGTGCACTATTTGAGGTTCTATCAGTCTCATTTCTTGTCTTATTCGGGATTTAAGTTCGTCAATATTGTTCGGTCTGTTGATATACACTTTAGATTTTAGGTAGCCCCACAGATAATAGTCTAACGGGGTCAAATCAGGGGATCTGTCCGGCCATTCTATTGGGCCCCGTCGACCAATCCACCCTCCAGGAAAAACACTATCTAAATATTCACGCACCGGGCGAGTAAAATGGGCTGGTGCTCCATCCTGTTGATACTATAAGCTATCATTGGGAATGTCAAGATCTTCTGGATTTGGATACACTACAGCAAGCGCAGGTATCAAATCGAATCCTAGAAATTCTAGATATCTTTCTTCAGTCAAAGTGCCGTCAAAGAAGAAGGGACCCAAAATTCTGTTTCCAATAATCCCAGCCCAAACATTTACTTTTTGAGGGTATTGTGTGTGACACTCCATAATCCAATGCGGGTTTTCTGTAGCCCAATAACGGAAATTTTGCCTATTCACGGTTCCGTTTAGGCAAAACGTTGCTTCATCCGAGAACACAATTCTTCGTGAAAATTGAGGATCATCAATACATCTCTCCATCATTATTTCACAAAATTGCATTCTTCTATCTGGATCGTCCTCATTTAGTTCATGAACTAACTGAACTTTATAAGGATGCCATTTATTTTTATGTAAATAGTTTAATACAGATCCTTGACTAATTTTGTTCTCGTCAGCAATAGCGCGACTAACTTTATGGTTGTTCTCTTCAACGGATAATAGCACATTCAACTGCACATCTTCTGAGATAGTGGGCCGGCCTTTTACATAATTATCTCTCACATGCCCCAAATCCCTATATTTTTTTTCAATTTTACTAATAGTTGATTGAGATATAGGCGCTCTGTTTGGGTATTTATTGTTGAACAGTTCGGAAACTTCCAGTTGGGTACGCATCCTATCTCCATAGCCAATCATCATTAGTATTTCTATGCGCTCCCTTTCATTTACTCGTGCCATTTTACAGTTAAAAAAAAACTACTTTTATTAGAACTTTTATACAAATGTTTAAATACTTTTGACAGGGAATGAACTTCAACGTCAATGTTAAATAACCTAGGTAACAGATAAAAATTGTATTAATGTTTAAATCTTTACAGTTTCAGTAAATTTGATTATGTTTAACTAATAATATGTACAGTTTAAATGAAAAGAAATAAGCTGACTTAACTTAGACTTAGGTTATAATACATGAAATGTAATTGAAATTTTACGTATATTTCGAAAATAAAATAAAAAATGGGTGTTTCAATTAAAAAAAATTGAAGTGTCAAATTAATTTTTTTTTTGAGTCACCCTGTATAAACAAACATTAGTTTAAAAAATGCCCATCTAAAAATAAAAATTGACGGGTCCCAGTGTTTTTTAAAAAAATTAAAGGTTGAATTTTAAATGAATTTATTCGAACCTTTTTAAGATAACAACCTTCTACCTGCCTTTTTGCAACGTAAACCTACCCAGCGACTGGACTATAACAGAAAGGGACACTATTTTAATGTTATTTGCACAGAGTGAAAACCCAAACTTAGAATGTTACCGTATTATCTTACTAGACGAGATCTTATCTGCCGCAAAATAGCAATTTCTAGCTAGAACAATCCCTGTAATTTTCATTCTGTTTTATTACGCAGTTTATATCCAAATGTATGCCGACTGTACACAACTTGACTACTTCTACTACGTAATGTACATATGTACGTTTGCACTATTTAAACAACAACGAAGTGAATCCAATTAAGTTAGCCTACCCGCATATCCTAAGCAATGGGGAAAGGTCAGTATTTAAAGTAACGGAGGCGGTTACGCGTTAACTGGCAATTTATGCGCTTAAGAGAACGACGATGATGGTGCTAAACGAATGCGTGTCTAATTGCTTTCGACCGGGTGACCAGTATAAATTGCGTAATTACTGAAATATATCGACTTCAATGAAGAATGAATGATGAAACGTAAACATAGTGTTAGGATTGTATAGTGAGAGCATGCGTTGCTATATTTACTATTTCGCGTTTACAGCTTGAGGCGCCTATCTTTATTATTTTTCGTATATAAATTAATTGTTAAAGTAGGTTATAAGATTACGCAAAACAGTTGAAGACTATAATATGAATTAAAGAATAGACATAAGTTTATATTTCCATCTCGGGTTATATAACAAATCATCAGGTAAGCTTAAAGTACTGGGAAACCAACAAAGTTGTTTTAAACTACACACTCGTATGTCGTAAACAAGTTGGAGGTTTCGATAATCGTTTACAGATTTCACGAAAGGACCAGTTGTGCCACAATATAGACGATTTCCTCATTTTACGATTATTAAGCAGGTGTTTTAAATATTTCATATTTTCTTACACTACGTTATCTGAAACTATCTGATACCCAATTACTGAAAAAAAAAACCTTAGGTAATCCATAATTATTCAGTTGAATAATGAAGTAATTGAGAATTTCCTGAGTAATATTTAAGCACTGAGAGTGTTACTTAAAAAATATGGTTCTATAGCCATTCAGTTAAATCAATTCAAACACCTACTTTTGCGAAGGATGACTGTTAAAACATGTAGATTTCGAACTTACGTATTGATATAGGGATGTTGGCTAAGGTTTATTATTAATGGAAATATTATAATATCGTTAGTAGCTTGTCGGCGGCTTTACAACGCCCCACGTCCTGACATTCCTCCGTTGAACATCTACTTACGCTATATGCCCACGCGCGTGAAAGATACACAGCTCTACGTGCATTTTCATCATTGCTTTGTAAAAGTACGAAAAAGAAAATAGAAAACGGTTCCTACGGCTTATCGGTATCACTCATCGGTTTTTCTTTCTCTAACGAAATAAAATCAATAAAGGTCGTTGATATTTAGTTTATTTACACCAACATCTTATATAGAAACATTTTAATTATATCTGTTTAATGTACATATTTACATATGGAATATAATTTCGTGTGAAATAAATTTATGAGCTAAGTACCATAAATCACATTAATAATCTTATTACGTTTATTTATTTAACATTCGCGATTTATGGAAATATTGATGTACTTCATACGGACGTACAACGATATTAATCGGGTGCCTAGCAAAATAATTTTCCGGCGTTCGCCGCCAATTTGACACTATCTGTGCATGCAGAAAATGTTACAATTCCTTAACCATCAACCTTTGATAATTCTATTCTTAAGTGCTGCTTTGGCTGTGCATCCACTAACCGAGTAGTAATTAATCCCGCGATTACCGACGCTGCTTTGGTTGTGCATCCACTAATCAAGCAGTAATTAATCCCACAATTACTAACACTTCTCTGGTTGTACATCCACTAACCGAATAGTAATTATTTCCGCAATTACCGATGTTGCTTTGGTTGTGCATAACCTAGCCGAGTATACACAACAAAAGTAGTTGGACGTACATGGAAACAAATAGAAGTATAGCTCAGAAAATTATTTTCCAATGCAAATGTTACAGAATTTTTAGGAAATTTAGCAAAATAATTTTCCGGCGTTCGCCGCCAATTTGACACTATCTGTGCATGCAGAAATGTTACAATTCCTTAACCACCAACCTTTGATAATTCTATTCTTAATTGCTGCTTTGGCTGTGCATCCACTAACCGAGTAGTAATTAATCCCGCAACTACCGACGCTGCTTTGGTTGTGCATCCACTAATCAAGGAGTAATCAATCCCACAATTACCAACACTTCTCTGGTTGTACATCCACTAACCGAATAGTAATTATTTCCGCAATTACCGATGTTGCTTTGGTTGTGCATAACCTAACCGAGTATACTCAACAAAAGTAGTTAGACGTACATGCAAACAAGTAGAAGTACAGCTCAGAAAATTGTTTTGTATTTAAAATGCTTCAGAATTTTTAGGAAACGATATAAATAATAAAAGTAATGTCGTGCTAATGTACACCCCGAGTGGATACGTCACACGAGACCAAACCATACTTAGTGTCACATATGCCCTTAGGATGATATTTACTTTAAAATAGCTGTACAATATACATGTTTTTTTATACAAGGCCGAGCGAAAGTTTGTTACAATACGTACATAAGAAACTTATAAAATACTGTCCGGTAAGAGTAATTCTAAAAAGCACTAGAATGTGTACAAGAAGTATAGAATATTTGAATATAAATGGATATTATGACCAATATAGTTATGATCCGGAGAGAATAGAATCCTCACTTCAAACCAAGTTGTTGGGTTTATGGATAGATGACTGTCTAAAACGGAATACCTACTTATATTGATCAGGCATCATCCAGTCTAACAAAGTTATGCTACACGTTAATGTAATTGTTGTACCAATGCAGTAAGGATATCCATCCAAATCTAGTTAAATTTTACTTTATTTTGGATGTATCTACCCGGTTCTTAATATTGTTATTTGTATTATGTATTGGGGAATGTGCTCTGGTGTGGGACCAATATTTCTTTTGGAGAAACTCTCTCTCAGACTGATACAAAATCTTAAGGAACACAACTCGTTGACGGTGTTGAATTTTTTTAGAAATAAGTAAACTATTATTATTATTGGCATTTATTGTTGTAAACTAAATTATGATCGACTATGCTCAATGAAAAAAACACACTTACATAAATATGGAAAAAACAAAAATATTACTAACACTGTAGCAGGGACTGTACTTCTTGCTAGTAACAGTGTTTTCTCAACCTCGAGAGAAAATATGCATCTAATCTTGTAAAATAATTTATTTATGAAATTCTAGAAATAATTAATTAATTGAAGGCAAGTGTAAGATTTGTAAAAATTCCTATCGATAATTAAATATTAATTAACGTAAAAAGGAGAAAGTTAGTTATTCGAATGGGTTTGAGACTAAGGGAATTTCTGTGTTTGTTTGGTGGATATTTTATCAAGATGTCAAAAACACAAGAAGAAGTAAAATTTGTAATTCACTATTTCTGGAATCACAAATGCAAAAATAATAATAATTATCTGTATTTAAAAAATCGTAAAATGTTCTTTACAATAGAAAACAAAAAGGAATCTTTCTTTTATACTTGCTTAAAGGTAATATTTAAAAATAAATTGTAAATATGAGAATTTTTGACCTCCAATTTGAAAAATATATCTGGTTTACCATAAAGTAGTTTTCGAATAATCTGTCTGAATTTGGAGTAAATATACACTAATATATCACAAACTGTTCAGTTCAGCCAAATTAATACTATAAAGGTATTTTTCTACTCCCATACTTTAATTGTATTATTAGATATGCCGAACCTGTACTAATGATGTCCATTACGATACAGATCTTCTTTATGATACAAGTTTATATCCAATCGGAATACAGATTTTTCATTACGATACAAGTTTATATCCAAGAGGAATGCGACATTCCAATATTCAAACAATATTCAATATGGCGACTGCATATCTGACAGATATACAAATTAAATAAATGTGACAGTTCTCTGCAATTTACAAGTAAGTATTTAAAATTTGTGCTTTTTTAAAAATATAAACGGTAAAAATGACGGATAATGACAGTGAAATGTAAAATTTGAGACTGCCAGAAATTATGGAACAAGCCTTAGTAAGCACGAACAATTTATTACCAGCTAAATTCGCAAAGGTGCATGGAAAATTTTAACTTGAATTTATGAAATGGAATGTTCACAAAATAGTATATGCAACTCGCATTTAATGGCTATTAAAACACTCGTATTCATTACAATATTCGGCTTCGCCTCGTATTGTAATTTTCTTACTTGTGTCTTAATAGCTATCATTAAATGCTCATTGCATAATATACTATTACAACTTAGTTCGGAAAATTGTCAAAATTCGGAACGGAAGTAACCCCTAGTTTTATAAAAGAACTCTTCCTTTTGTAATAGTATATTATGACACTAGTGCATAATGAAGCTTTTAAAGCACGAGTAACTAAAGGCTTTAACGTTACGAGTGCTTTAAAAGCTAATTATGCACTGTGTCATACGATATTTTTTAGTATAAATGCAACAATAATTTTAATTAGAAGAAATCAAATCAATAATTTCAATACATTTTATCGAGTGACATGTGTCTCTATATTATGTCATTTGACATTTCACTTAATTATTAAACATGATTGTTGTATTAATAATGTCGACAGAAATTCAAAAACTAGCTGCTGAAGCTGAATTAAGTTTAATACCTGCAAAGTCCAAGTATTTATATTATAAAGAGTACGAAAAATTATTATTATGGATGGAGCAGAAACAGACTGAACATATTGATGAATCAGTAATGTTAGCGTATATATTGGAAATGTCCAGAATTTATAAAGCTTCGTCACTTTGGTGCATTCATTCCAAACTGCAAGCTATGCTAAGGGTTAAAAACAGAATCGATTTAGCATCTTATCACAAACTCCATGCCTTTATGAAAGGAGTGGGCAAAGGTCAAGAAGCTAAAAAATCTTTGGTTTTTACGGAAGAAGATTTATGCAAGTTTTTTAGTCAGGCTCCAGATAATATATTTTTATTTTTAAAAGTTGTAGCAATTTGTGGAGTGTTTGGTAGTTGCAGAAGAAGCGAAATGTGTAATCTGGTTATGAGTGATATAAGAAAAGAAGGTTCTGCCCTGATAATTTGTATTCGTCCGTCAAAAACAGAAAAAGGCCAGACGTTTGCTGTAGTAGATAATTCCAACATAAAGTATGCCGAGATATTTAATAAATATCTTGCACTACGTCCAAAGCATATCAGTACAGATCGAGTTTTCTTAAAATATTCTCAAGGACTATGTATAAAACAAGTTGTTGGGATTAATACCTTTGGAAAGTGCCCTTCCATTATAGCACGTTATCTAAATTTCATAAACGCTCATAAATACACAGGTCATGCCTTCAGACGAACATCTGCCACGATTATGGCTAATGGAGGGATGAATGTCGATGAGTTGAAACGCCAAGTGGGTTGGAAATCCTCATCGACAGCGAGTGGGTATATTGAAGAGTCTATCACAAACAAATTAGGCGTTTCAAAATTAATTGCTGGAGCTGTTCAGAAAGGTGGCAATATTGGATCTGACACATTTGTTAACACTGATAAGAACGTTGAAAATACACAAATAAGCAATGCTGCAAGTCACTTAACAATAACGAATAATCAAAATTGTACGTTTAATATTTTGAAATAAAATTGACCATAATTGTTGATTAATTTGATAGTTTACAATAAAATAATAATGTGTTATACGATATTAAATGCGGTACAAACCAAATAAACCAAATCAATAATTCCAATACATATTATCGAGTGACATGTACCTTTATGTCATTTGACATTTCCTGACATTTCAATGGACTATTAAACGCTTGGGATTGGCTGTTACCAAGCAACCTTTATACGCACGCCGTGCGATAAAGGCCCGATTATGCACGCTTATGGGTGTGTTTTGATTAGTTTATGATGCATGCATACTAAAAATGAATTTATGAATTCTTTTCAATTATGTTATTTTAGAAGAATCATAGAATTATTTTTTTTTCAAAATTCGAACACAAATATATTTTGACAAATACTTTGGAGGCAAGTATTATACAGAAACGTTTTAATTTCTATATTGTTTAAATTCATTGGCTAAAGTATGAAAAGAAAGTATTGTATTTAAATATATAACATGATTAATAACTTTTAAAAGCATAATCTATAAACTCTTGTGAGCTTTCGCAAAACTCTTTCTAAGTACCACGAAATATCAAGCGAATAATACATTAACTGGCATACATAATGAATAAGCTGTGGGTAGATCATGACTATCACGAGAATTGCTTTAAATAGGCAATTTATTAAGAACGTACATGATATATGTGATATTGAGCAGTTTGGCTTGACTTCTGACCCTGTTTTTAACCTTATCGATTCTGATAAAATTATGGTCGGAAATTTTAAACTGCAAGACGTAGACCGGAAGGCTCTGTGGTTATTTGTGCTTTAGTTGTAACAACCTATCTAAAATTTAGTATGAAAAAAAATATTATTATAAAAGCAATATTATGTTTTAAAGTTGGTAACAAAGTTATGATACATTTGCGATAAATGAGAGAAATTTTGTAAAACTCTCTACTGATTACTGATGTATATAATAAAAAAATATATTGGTCGTATCATTATATAAATTATACCTTTAAAACTATGACTATTTTTAGGAAATATATACCTGCTTATTTATATTCGTAGGAAAAATCTATTAAGTAGATAAGAAAATATTAGGTCTGCAAACCATATATTACCAAATAACAAGTCTATTTATAAATAATTATTTCTTTACTCTCAATTGATAATCAAAGATAATACGATTTTACTAAGCTATTGTATATACAGTGCGTTCATAATGAAAGATACAATAGTTATTTATTATAAGGGAAAATAGTATTAGATTTTAGCTCGAAGTAATGTTAAATGCAAAATACCAAGAGCTAAAATCTAATGTTTTTTCCCGTGTATAATACACTATTTTTTTCTGTGACGGGAAAAACGACGATTTAATATTGATAAAAAACACATGTTATTACTATATATTAAAGTCAGAAAATCAGTCGATGTGATACTTGAAGTTTTAAATTGGTAGGCTGATGTACTAATAGCGACATTACATCTGCGTTGCTAAGGAAACCTGTAAAGTATTCAAATATCTGTGAATTTAATTTTGTGTTTGGTTTTAAAAATTTGCGAACTTAAGTTGATTTTTAGTTATTTTGAATGGAAGGTGAAAAATAAATGCAGTTCTTTCTCGAAGACGGTGTTATTGGCTTACATAAGTAAATGCAACTTTTTGTATAATAAAATATATTAAAATTAAATGTCCGTGTTCTTACTTATGTGTACATATCCGGAAAAAAAGTGACATTTTGTTACCTGTTAAGAAAGATAAAATGTCAAACTTTTTTCCCGTCACAGAAAAAAATCGTTTAAAATTCAGGTAATTATTTTGCAGAAAACCACTCGGACAGGTCGATTAGTATTTTTAGTTGTGAATTTTTTGACATAAGAAAATTATATACAGGGTGTCTAAAAGAACATATGCAGTAATAATTGTTTTTTTTTAAATGGAACACCTTGTATATTATGCCATTTTTGAATCTCAAAACTTTTTGTGTAACATATCATATCCCCGAAATCAGCGGTTTTCAGAATCATGACATTTGAAATGTGATAAATTAAAAAAAAATACATGAACCCTAAATAATAATACATACAAAAGAAATAATAACTTTTGCTTTATAAACGTTCAATATACTAATAAAAAACCACCTTTTTCACAAAAATTAGTTTAATAACTATATGTCACATTTCGTGTGCACTGCACACATCGTCAGTAGTAACTATTTAAACATATTATCTACGAGACATTTTATAATCAGAAAAATACATGTTATACACACAAATTTTAAAGGTAGGGTAAAAAAACGACTAATGCAAAATTACAACGAATATTAACAGTATAAAATTCTAATTCTCAGAATTTTATACTGTTAATATTCGTTGTATTTAATATAAATACATGTTATACATACAAATTTTAAAGGTAGGGTAAAAAAACGATTAATGCAAAATTAAAACGAATATTAACAGTATAAAATACAGAGAATTAGTTCAATGGGAAATACAAAATATTGATGAGAAAGAACAACGGGTAAAACTAACGCTTTTATCTACGAGACAAAATGTCTGGTAGATAAAAGGTAACAGATTTACGTTTTAATATCAACTTACTTCCTTTTTCATAAAAAAAAACATTTTCTTTAGTAAAAGTTTCTAATATTGGAATCCATATATTTAAGGAAATAACAAAATGTTTTTATGAATAGCGGTAACCCAAACTGTTTATATTTAAAGATTTAACATTATAAATTACTTTCTGAAAATCAACAATCCATCGTTTTGTAGTGAATTCAAAGAGAATTTCTTTGAATAAAATACTACCGGATGAAAAAATATTCACCTTGTTTACACACTAACACTCACGGAATGTATATTAGTTTCAGCATTTGTAACAAATTCGGAAGCTTAGATAATTACCAAAGAGTTTTAGTCTTATATAACAAACAAAAGCAGAACAGTTATTGTCTATAAAAATCTTCCAATTCCAATCAACAAAATAATTAATCTTCCGCGAATCCATTCCTTTCCGAGTGTTGAATAAACCAACCAAGACCAAATGCTCTTTATTAGGCTTCACCCACATTCATTTAATTAAAAAAGAACCGCGCACCAAGAAAATAAAGCATTCACAACTAATTTAAACAGTTTATACAAGGATGTATTCAATTCTCTTTCTAAATAGAGCGGGAAAACCATGACGATTAGCCACGATACTTATATACTTCGTTTATACAATGCGTGTTGTATGTATGTACATAGGTATATGTATGTATACATACACAATATTACACACATCTGAGACTGCTTTCCAGAATGGATAAACACAAATTCTCCTCCAAATTATGCATGTACGCCTCCATTTCATTATCTCTATAGGAATTCGTATTGATTAGGCGCTATGAGCGAGTAATTGGCAAGCTTTGCACGAAGTCACGCCAAGAGAAAGACAACTTTTAAGTTGACCGACAACAGCACAATGTGTTTACTATACAAGATACAATTGTAATTAATTAAAGAACTGGTTATTTCCATGTTTAATGCGCCTACAATACTCAACAATTATGTGATTGTTTTGGAATTAGTGTTGATTGCGAGAGTTTTATAGAATATTGTTTCCTATTGTAATGAATGAATTAGCAAAATATTTAAAGAAAATACGTATGCTACTATGATAATTAAAAATATAAATGAAACTTTATAGTTTAATAGCATTTACTTCTTTTGTGATTTTGTTTTGAATTCACTACGCCTTTAAGGCTGCCCTTTGTGGCCAGGGAATTAAATTTTGCATGTAGAAATATCCAGTATTCGACTATCATTTTAATATGTGCTATCAAAATGTATAGGCATTTGTATATGTATATAACATTTTTTATTAAATTCGTAATAAGAAATGATGTTGAGTCTAGTATAGTCTCTTTCGGTAGCCAAGTACTACGTAAATATATACACAAATGCAATTTAAAAGATGCCAAGTTTGATCCCTTAGCCGCTAAACGTTAGCATCTATAGAGTTTTACTAGTAGCACCGCGATTGAAATGTTGGTAATGAGTCCACGAATTGTTTGATATACAGAGTGAATCAACGATTTGAGAAAGTAAATTTACTCTTAACCGCTTAATATAATTAAAATTCGCGTACTGTAGTTTATAGGATTGTTATTGCTTCAAAATTTAAAAAAATATATACTCTTATACAGGCTGATCCATAAGTCACTGGCATAAGTAAGACATTTTTTTTAATTTTGATTTCGTGTAAAAATAGAAATATTTTTTATTAAGAGTAATTATTCGTTAAAGTCAACAATTTCCGAGTGACATTTAAAATTTAAAATTGTCTTTTTAATTGGCTATAATTTAAGAGTATCATGACAGAAAACAAAAAAATGTTGAAACTCTGTCAAACTTGTCGTAAAAGAATAAAACAAATCGTCGTGTTATTGACTTCTGTTAATATTACTTAGTACTACTGGCATTCTTGTTGTTTCTTGTGCCTTGTCGTTTTGAAATATTTTATTTATTTGAACCCTAAACAAAATGTAGTTTTTTACTTTACGCAATCATATTTAGTAAACCTGAGATTAGTTAATTTTTTTTTGTGTTAATTGTGATTTACATCACATCTCTGTGATAGTCAAGAAAGTCACCTTTAGCACAACATTCTGTTTACAGTAATAAAAAAGAAGTTTTAAAGTCATATAACATTTATCTGAAAATCATATATTTGAAGTAATTTAAATTAATAAACCAATAAAATTATATTAAATGTTTAAAAATGCGGCCTGGCCTTTCACTTGAGTCATAGACCAATTTTTTTGTAAAAGCTGTTATTTGACGCATTGGTGAATTTCGGCAGATATTTCTCGGCAAACAGTTCTTATTTTTATTTTCACAATCTCCCTTTAAATTTTATTAATAATTTTTATATATCCCTATATGTGGTGGTCATTTTAAGAAATCAGAGCGGCCGATACATCTCTTAGAAAAAGCAATGTTTAAAAATTGACGGGCATTGTTATGGTAATGCGTTGGTGTTCCGTCATGCAAAAACCACATTACCAAGGAGAGGAAGTTATAATTAGCATTGAAATGCCTAGTAATTGTATTGCAAAAACGAATTCGGTTTTCAAAATCTGGAGATTTTAATTCCTGACACAATTCTTTGCGATATCGATGAAGCTTATACGAGCGATTTATCGTGGACTGAGATGTTTCTGCAGTAACACATATGTAGTTGGCTACTTGTAACCAGTAAGTAGTAGAAATACAAGTAAACTAATTTGGTTTGATAACACCAGAGTAACTTCATTACAACTATTATTAAAAGCAATTTTTAAAGTCGCAGGTTGCAAACTAAATAAACGTCCATATACAGACCAAGTGCAGGCAGTATACTTACTATATTGATAATTATCAAGAATGTAAATGTATAATGAAAGTTGCTGGGACTTCCCCGATGAGATGAGGTATTGTGTGTGTAACAGCAGCATTACTGCAATAAAAGATAATTGTAACACTTCTGCAGTAAAAGGGATAATATTTCTATTATAATAATAAATTTGTTGTATCAATAATAAGATTTACATACTATTTATACAATAACACATTCGAGCAAAAATGTGATGATAACGTCAACACAGGTAATCAAAGGACCAATTTATAATGTCATTAACATTGTAAAATGCTTCGTGAAGGAGGATGTCCTTTATTTTCCCTTTAGATACGAAAGTAGAAAAATGTTTGCCACATAATTTTGATTTTATAAAATAATTACCAGTGGCAATGTTGTACTGAATCGACTTTTGTCGTATGAAATGTGGGATGTGCAGCATATGGTTATGACGGGTGGAGGCTTCTGTAATCTCACCCCTAGTGGTCAGGTGTGGCAGCTTTTTCAAAGCTCTCATAAAAAATTTACTTAAAGCTACTTTATCATAGTAATAGCTATATAGGTTATGTTGTTCTGTAATACAAGGGAAAACGATGTGCAAAGCAAATCAAAGAAAGTGTACTTATGTAAAATTTAATAGAAAATATATTAAATTTGTTGTAAACTTCCTGATTAAATTGTGAGAGTGGGATGAGAATCTTTCGAATAATTTCATTGGATTACCATTTTTCATTCATACATATTAATTCATTTGAAATATATCAGCGGAAGATACATTACTACATCGAAATATTTACAGATTTCTCTAGGTTGTATAACTATAGTATTAATAAATAAGGCCTCTATGATAGTAAATGACAGCTGCAAATAGTGTTGCCACATCAAAACAGCATTTAGATTGTTCGTTTTAATTTGAATAAGACTGTAATGCATTTATGTTTGTCATCATCTTCCTGCAACCATACCTTATTTTTTCGTTTTATACTTCTTCATTTCGCAGGTATGCACAGAATAGGTGTGGCACACACTTGATAATGAACCATCATTTTCTGCACTATATTTTTAGATCGGACGCGTCAGTCTTCGCTTTGATAGACGCAAGGAGAGACGTCCTATTTTCGAAGCTCGTCGCCGTCATTAATGCGTACAAAAATGTGCGTTCCCAAAGCGAAATAGACAGATAGTTTTCCGAGAAAAGTATCGACGTTGGAATTCGTACGCCTTCACAGACCGCTGAACTATTCTCTATGAAGACAATCGTGAATAATTAATCAATATGAGAATATTCGTGTTTGTTGTTTAGTCAGGAATGTCTTATATTTATTTTAAACATTAATTTAATGGTTATATAACAAGCCGGATTTTTTTTGTTTAATGATAAATGACAAATTAATATGTATATATTAGCTCTAATACATATAAGAACTGTTAGTCATGAATATTAGTAATGTTATAACACAGCGACCATTTTTAATATCTGTATAAAAAAAAATTAATTCTGACATTTAGATCACAGGATGTTATCTTAATGACGCTTAAATGCAAATCTTGAAATGCCAAAAGGAATCAATCATAATACCAAAACAAACCATGTTGCCATGGTGTTTAACATTAATCAGTAATATTGAGTATCCTACTGTCATTCTTAGATATAAAAATATGTAGGTATTAAAATATATATGTGATACCTAATTTGGTTTCAATAATAATAATTTGAGTTTCATACTAACCCAACATTACATACTTATTCAAAGAACTACATCTAAACACGTAAGCCGAAGCAAGACTTAAGTACAACCAACAAACATTTATAGATATAAATAACATATACAGTCAGCAATCTTCTTGTCTTGAACAAATTTCGGCAAGGGTCTAATTAGCGTTTTCCAAAGATAATCCTTAGAATACTTCTTTGAATTGTAAAAACCTTAGTCAAATTCGATGAGTGACTCCACGAAATAATTCCAAACCATACTCTTGAATATAAAAAGCTGAAATACACTGATAACATAGTCTTGATAGTACCTCACAAATTTTGTCAATGTGGATACTCCATTTTAACTGTTCGTCTATTCAGATTCCCAAGAACTTTGTGCAAGGAGACAACTCAATATTCAAACTATTCAAAACAATGTCTGACGAGATTGTCACATTATTAGAACATCTAAACATTATGCATGCAGTTTTCCCTTCATTCAAAATGAACTTATTTGCTGCAGACCAATCTTGCAAATTATTGTAGTATTTTAAGCTCTCCTGATGGATCTCATACAAGTCCCTATCTCTTATAATTAATTTGTTGTAATCTGTATAAGTAATGATGCTGTTATTAGAATCAGATTTAATAGATCCGATATCATTCATAAAAATTATAAAGAGTAGTGGCCCAAGGACACTACCTTATGAGACAATCGTGTCACACAGTGGCGGCCCGTGATTTTTTGAGGCGGGAGGGCACCGGGGGTCTGAGTGTTTAATATCAAAAATTAAGTACAGACAAAAAACAAACTCAATATGCTATTTAATTAACTTGTTTGAAAATAAAATCCATCCGCCGTTCCTTACGATCAGCAAAATGATTAATAACTCATTCATTGAAGTTTGGTGTTGATGTCAGTAATTGTTTTTCAATGGAACACATTGCTAAGGCACATAGTCTGCTTTCCTGCATGGTATTTCTAGAAAATGTTTTTATTCTCTTCAAAGTAGAAAAACACCGTTCACTTGATTTTTTCTATTTTGCACGCCCCCAGAGATTCGCAAAATAGCAGAAGACAATTTACAAAATCTTTCGCCAACATAGTCTCGACATATTATCAAAAACAAACTTTTATAACAGTAGTACTATTCAACCTTGGAAGTAAATTACAATAGTAGCATCAGAAAAGTTATCATCCAATTCTGCTTAACAATTTATATTGTTAATTAGTAAATAAAATGTTAGCATGTGCGCTTTTTATTCTTTGTACAACTTCTATTGCACATGTTTGGTACATTAAAGGCTTACATTTTGACATTTAAATATAATTTGGTTCCATTTTTTTTTTGTTACCAACGTCAAAACAACAAAATTAGTGTGCGATAAAGAAATACTTTTGAAACCAAAACGGATGTCGTAAAGTGAACTTTATAGCACCGAAATAGAAAAAAGCATTTTGCACATTACACCCACACAACCAGTCTGATAAACTGTAAGAGCTTCTGTTGAATTTTCTCGTCACGGTTTTATTAGTTTTCTAATTGTGATCTTCTAGTTTAATCAATAAATCTGTATATTACATACTGGGCCGCCACTCGGACCCGGCACCATAGAGTAGTGCCCCGCCGCCTACATATATACGCGCGCTACCCGCGCCAGTTTAATCGCTCGATTTCTAACGCAGACGGGGCAGTCGCGCGAGATGCCCCGGAGCCTACGTCAGACTGCGATTTTTAAACGCGCTGAAAAGACGGACTGTTACTTCCGAAAACATATTATTTGTTATCAAACAAATCAGAAAAATTACATACAAATTAGGTATTTATAATTAATTTATCTGTTAAAAGAAATTTGTTACGGGGCAATTTGTCACGGGGGGGGGGGGGCAGTGCCCCGTTGCCCTCCCTGCAGCAGCCGCCACTGGTGTCACAGCAATCTCATCCGATTGCATGATAATATTGTGGATGCAACATTTCACGATTTGCTTACGATTATTTAAGTAAGATTCGAGACATTTTTTTGCTGCTCAGCGTATACCGCAAGAATTTAATTAACACCATATACATACATATACGAATTAAAATTCAGACATGCATGCATGAAATGGATGCACAATCTGCCCCAGAGCTAAGTGCTATAAACACCCTATAACTTTTGCAATAACGCCCACAGGCGGAAGAAAGTAGATATTTTTGAATAGTAAATTTTAAGAACTTTTCAACGGCACATTAATATACAGGGTGTTCGATTAAATTTTTTTTAGAATTTTTAACTTTTGCGAATGGCATGTAATTCTAAACAAAATGCGTAAATATGTCAAAATAAACATTACTTTCACTCACTGAAAAAGTATCTCTACTTATTGAGCCCATAAAAGGTATTTCATCATCATTCGTTATTTCATAACAACTTTTCAAATGTTGTACAATTTTTAACGAAAAAAAAATACATGCAATTCCATTTAAAAAAAAATAAGTTTGTGTTGGTTCGTCGTTGTCAAAAGCTCTATATAAATAAAAATATTTTTAAATTGTTATTATGATTATCTACAATTTTTGTATTAAAAATTATTCGCTATCTACATTATTAGATACCAATAATAGACTATACCGCTACTCTGGGACACCCGGTATATACAAAAGCAAAAGTATCCTGTGATTTTAGTTATTACGTCAATAGCCATATTTACAAAGAAATCGTTATAACATCAGTTGTATAATGAATAATTTGGCAGACTGACTTATAACGTTGGACGAACTTCTGAAGTTTAATATTTTCATTAAAAAATAAATTATTCCGTAAAATCAAAGTAAAATTGACAGTATAAATAAATAAAATCATAGTACAACAAAGTAAATAATAATAATTAATCGATACTAAAAGCCTGTAAGGTAATTCCAGAAATTTTATAACGCACAGATATGCTTCGAGCAAGTATAATCCTAAGTTAACTCTTCAGGTTGTCACCAAATCATGTAGATGACAGAAAAGGGGAGAAATACTTGCGTATTCTGCTACTATTACTTGTGTAACACGATTTCTATCAATTTATGTCTATTAATTAAGATTTTAGGCTCAAATTTCTCTTGTTACTAATACGAAAGGAAAGAGAATCTATGTATTTCTTAAAGATAACGTAGCCATATTACATTTTTAGAAACATGTGCTAGACAGGCGCAACTCAAAGTTAATTGAATAGATCAGAACATGAAAATATATCCTTCCTGAACAGAATTGGGTCGATGCAGTAAAAATAAATGTGATGTTTGTATAAATAGAAAAAGTTAATTTGTGTATCCGCAAGAGGCCTGGACTGAAATATCGTATAAATCAATTCTTTCATAATTGTGTTTTTCCTTTACACTTGACCTGAATGTTGTTTGTGTACATGTATACGATTCAGATTAGTAAAGATTTGATTTAGATTCTCTAACTTGAGCACTTTTGAGTTTGTGAAATATAAAAAATGTAAAATAAAAAGAAGAAACAGGAAAAAAACACTGAATATATTGGTATTATGACTCGTTTCCATTTCATGAATTGATATAAAACAATGGTCTGATGAATAAAGTAATATATTACGGAATGTCGTGAATCATTCGACAAAATTTAAAGCTGATTTTCTTAAATAAATTGGAAGTTTAATTTACTTTTCATAAACCCACCTTTACTCTTGTTTACTGAAGAATTCATGACATTCCTTAAACTAGACTCTAGCCTCTTTCACTATATGATACATTGGGCGTTAACATTAAAATCTGAAAACAAAATTTTGGTGGCTGTATACTATTAAACAAACTATCTACAAAATTGGCTATTATATCAAAATATGTAATTCTAGTGGTGGCTTGTTAATCTGTAGTCCTGCGTTCAATTTCTTAGCTTACCATCTAGAAATTTTTTTTTCTGTGAGCTACTGCCGTGATATTGTTTCAATGTTGTGTCTTCGTAGGATTTTGTATATTCTATCGATGGTGCCTTTAAGTAGATTTTGGAAATTGGTTTTTGCAAACAACATCCAACACAAAAACAAACAACACCATAAGAGGAAAAAGAAAAAACAAATGCCAAAACCTATTTACCCTATGTTAAAGGCACCACCGACAGAATATCCAAAATCCTACGAAGACACAATATTGAAACAACATTCAAAGCGGACAAAAAAATCAGTACAGTCCTTCGGAATCCTAAAAGAAAAATACTTTTAGAAAACCAAGGAGTTTATGAAATTCCGTTCCTTAATTGTGAAAAAACAAACAAACATAAAGGTAAACGCAAGAAAAGACGAACACAAAAATTTCTTAAGAAAAAACGAGAAAACTTCATCCTTGGCACAACATGTAAAAGAAACATCCCACACGATAGACTTCAATATTACCAAACTATTAGCGAACATCCAACATACGAAAACCTGAATTATCAGGGAAGCCATCGAAACTGAAAAACACCCAAACAATCTAAATCCACGAGATGATACCCAGAGGTTGTCAACAGCATTTAAATCAGCATTAATAAGAACTGATATGTTTTACTGTGGAGTCTATTCTATTATGGACACTTGCATTCCCTATACCTGCCACAACAGTAAGCAACATTTTCCCCCATGGTTTACACCATTAATGAGAAGATAGTTGGATTTGAAGCTTTATTATCGTCGGAGATTGAAGCAGACTGGGAATCATTTCTTCAAACGTGAATATCAGCGATTACGCGGATCTCTTAAAGATGTTATTGCCACGGCCTATCAAACCTCTATTGACAGTATTCAGCATTCTCTCGTGGGTGACCCTAAATCTTTTTGAAAATTTGTACGATCCAGACGTGGGAGCTCCAGAATTCCTGGTAAACTCTTTAATGGCGACATCGAATTCCACGACCCTCGGCGAATTGTTGATGCTTTGGCGTCTGTTTTCTCTGGTGTATTCTTGCCGGATGCTGGAGGTTGTGACATTCGAGATATGCATTCAAATTTGCCGTCTTTGAATATTGGGAGAATTGCATATGATGATGTACTGAAACAGCTGAGGAAATCAAAGAATAGCTTTACCTCCGGACATGATAATATTCCTAGCTTCCTGCTTCGTGATTGTGCGTCTATTTTTGCTCAGCCTATTTGCAGAATACTTAATTTATCTCTGCAGACATCTGTCTTTCCTCAGTCCTGGAAGGTAGCGTGTATATGTCCTATACACAAAAGGAAGATAATACCAATATTAATAATTATAGACCAATATCAATCCTACCAAACTTTGCCAAGGTGTATGAGGCTATACTATATGAACACAGCAGAATCAAATCATTTTTGTCGCCGTGCCAACATGGTTTTATGTCCGAGAGGTCTACCACTTCGAATCTCGCCACATTATCTCAGGCTTTATGTGCAACACTGGACGATGAGGTGGCAGGCGGATGTAATTTACACTGACTTCTCTCGAGCTTTCGGCACCATTGAGCATGCTGCTCTCCTGACTAAAATGAGTTTGTTCGGTTTCAGTAACTCACTGTTAACACTTCTTGGTTCTTACCTTGCTGAAAGAAGTAACTTCGTTTACTTTAATGGCTACAAGTCAGGGATGTATGTTTCTACCTCTGGAGTTCCCCAGGGTTCCAATCTTGGACCCTTATTATTTAACATCTTTGTCAATGATTTGATAACTTCAATCGACTTTAATGTTTTGGCTTATGCGGATGATTTAAAAAATGTTCATAGTATTGATGAGGCTCAGGATGCTGCCTTTCTTCAAGAGAACTTGGACCGAATCACACATTGGTGCTCTTTAAATAAATTGAAGTTGAACATCGACAGATGTTGTTTTGTTTCGTTTACCAGAAGACGCAGTAGATTTTGCAAGAATTATTCTATTGGCAACATCGCAATTAATCGCAAAACACATGTCAAAGATCTCGGAGTTACATTTGATGAAAGGCTTATCTTTGCCGATCATGTTTCCCTAGCCACTGCGTCAGCATTTCGAGCATTGGGTTTCATTATCTGCACCTGCAGAGAATTTGACAACATAGCTACACTCAAGTCACTTTATTATGCACTGGTTGTTAGCAAGTTGAAATATGCCGTTGTCGTGTGGTATCCTATAGGTATATAATTGCTATATTAATGTAATTGAATCAGTACAGCGCAGGTTCCTAAAGTATTTATGTTATAAAGTAGATGGGCCTTGCCCTCCTCGTGGGTTTTACTATGAGTTGCTCCTGGATCGACACCAAATTAGTGCTAATTTTGTAAAAAATATCATTCTGTTTAAGATAGACTCTCCGGATTTGTTAGCAGAAATTGACTTTCGAGTGCCTCGTCAATGCTCAAGGGTGAATGAGACACTTCTGCTTCCCACTGCCAGAACAAATATTCAGCTGAGGGGTCTTATGGTGCATTCTGCCAGGAACTTCAATAGCTTTGCTGATGATATTTTTCATTAGTTGCATATATTTTAATATTTGTTGTCAATTTTCACATATGTATTATCTTCATGATTTGTTTATATTGTCTGTATTGGGGTGACCTGTTGGGTAATTTAATAAATATTATTATTATTATTATTATAAAAGATGTCAACAAGAAATAGCAACTCCTTTTTATTTGAAATAGTTCCTAATCATGATTAAGTGTATAATGTACCACATCAGTGACAACTTGAAATAAATACCGAACTTTTTGTACGAACTTAGAGAGTTATAACACTGAGAAAAACAATTAACTAAGCATAACAGACAAATAAGTTTCATCTTACATTTTTACCTAATGTAAACAAGCAGATTCATAGTAGTTATAAAGACAATCTCACGCGGGAAATTCAAATAAAGCATTCACATAAATATAATTATTTAGCTATTCAATTTTTAATTACTTTGACATTTCAATCCATTGTTCACTTATTATTATTATTACTTACTTACACGTATATCTAAAGTTAATAACTATATATATATATATTCTATGTTAGGCTACTGTAATTGCTTTTAATACTTATTTATACAATAATATGTATTTATACTCAAAGTTGAACATTATTAAAAGGTACATGCAGAGTAATTTTCTAAATAAAAAATAAAGATGTGTATAAAATTAAGGGAGTGTTTCCTGATCGATGGTGGTAACTTTTATACATATATATTAACATTTTCTTTGACATTTTTCACCTAAATTGTCTCATGAACTTATTGAGTCCCTCGGCTACCGTTGCTCAATATTTATGGCCAAGGGAAAAGAACTAAATGTCATATTGAATATTTTATATTGCAAACGAAAACGAAACGGCTTGGTACGTTTTCGAATCTTATTTAGATATACGAACAATTCCTTTAAATAGAAATGATAAGCTAATGATGAACTATTCTCCAATTTTTTTACAATTATAGTTTATTGCATAAATGCCAAAATAAAACTCTTAATTTAAAACAATTCAGATTGTTATCATTTACTATTTAGTACTTATAATAAGATAATCAAAGATAATCTGTCCTGCGTTTACTATTACATCCACTGTACATTTATATATAACAACAAGCATGTCACGCATAGAAGCATATAATCTTATAATAACGTGTATATTAACCAAGCAATAATTTTAATGATCAATAAATACGAGCAATAACAAACATAACCTCATTGGTTTTTACGTTTTGTTGGTTAAATTAGCGAAATTGTAGAGTTTTAATGCTCATTACATTATGTATAAAGAAAGGCGGATTTTGTAAGCAACTAAGGAATGTATGTACTTGTAGTTTAACAATCTATCAGTTGTTTTGATGACCTATAGCATGTTGATTGAAAATGTCTTTATTCAATAAGAAAACTGGAACGTATTGTTATTGTTAATTTATTTGGCATTATATTAAATCTCCTCTTTGCTCTAAATAAATTTCCAATATTTAAAAATTAAGTACTGATAAAATATAACATCTGTAAAACATTACATATACAGAGTGCAAATAATGTTACGTATGGAGAATTGAAATTTAAAATTAGTATTTCGTTTATTTAAATTTAGTTAACAAATTACATAAATTTATCTACATAATTTATTATATATAAAGAAGTTTCTAAACAAAAACTGCCAGGAGATATAGTGAGGGTGAATTAGAAGAGAGGGTATAAAATGTCAAAGTATTTCACACACCAACACAAGCCAAATGAATTCAAAACAAATAATTTGATTTTCATTTGTCTTTAAATTATTATATCTTTTCAATGGATCGTATATAACCACTACCCTTAGTTTATGTACGTGATTGTGGAACTTTTTAATAAATGCCTAATGGATTCCAGTTTTTCATTGATGATAACATAAGTTTTACAGGACCAATATCCAACTTTCGCTTTTCGATACCATACAGTTTTTCAATTGCCTTTAAACGAAATCTAACGTTTCTCTTAGAAATAGATAAACAATAAATTTATTATTGTATATTTTTGAATATTTTTATATTATTTATAAATTTCTGTAAAATGCATAATTAGCGAGATACTTGGAAGAAAATTTTTTGTTGGTAAGAATAAAGATACTTGGATTTGGAAGTGTTAGTTTTATTTTTACGGAAAACACTTTTGACATATAAATTTATAAAAAATGCGGAAGTTTTCAGAACTTCATTTGAAACAGATTTTGTAAAAATATCTTATCAAAATTTGGACTGTAGATACGTCTAAGAAAGTCTGATGATTGTATGTTATTTCTTAATTTATACCATTTTGTTAAGAAACAACTTTAAATATTGTATATGGACGAAAACTACTATTACTTACCGACATATAAGAATAATTACTTAGTGTAATTTAAGAAACAAATTCAATGGATTCATTGCAATTAATTGACTTTTCGCAACAACATGCTCTAATGATCATACTGTATTACGTCTACTGTTTGGAAATAAAGAAACGATAAACCAATATGGACAACTTCTGATACAGTTTCTCATGTAATAAGCGAAAAAATATTCAGAATTTATATCCCCTATATAGTGTGGCATTGTAGACACTTAGTTATTTGGTCCTTCTATGTTTAAATATAACCATATTTATAACCATATTACGTATACATATTTGAAGTAAAACGAATATTCTATATGATAGCTGTCAATATTAAGCTTTAAATCCAATTATTGTTCCATAGACGATGCTGCTGCCACTGGTATCGTACGTTGTTACTAGTACAGACATGAATTCGCTATTACACTATATAGTAACGTAATACGTTAGACTCGGTGCATTCAATTTTGTCTAAAATTTAACCGGAAAATACACTCCCGACATAAGTTGCCTCACTGTTGCACAAATAATATCTATACACATCCACATAGGTATATATATTTTCTTAAATTGACCGACATTTCATTGAATTAGCTTGTTGACATTTCACAGAAAAAACTGTAATATTATGTCTAGGCTCATGAACTAGAATTTGAAAGGCCTTGATATAAGTACTACATACATACATAATACTTAATAAATAATTAATATATTCATCTAATTTGAACGGTAGATATTATCATAAAATGCTATTATTTATCTGGATAATTTATTATTTCAAAACAAGTTGTATCAGAAAGTCTATATTACAGACATATATTGCATGCAAATATTTAAGATAGCGAATCAAGATTCGATTCTAGAATCATTTATCAAAAGTTCGCCGCTTGATAAATTATATTCACAGAATATAACTCTATAAATTATAATGGTTATATATTGTAAGAATTATTTTCATAGAGCAGCAAGAGAAACTCTGGGCACGTTGCGAACCTTGAACTAATTTTTCAACAAAACAAAATGACCATTAAAATTAATGTCCTATTTAATTTTTCCATGTTGTTCCATATAGTTTTATGTGTATTGTTTACGAGATAAGTAATTAGTTACTATTAGTAATACGCGGCAATTTTCTTAAATTTTTTTGACATTATTTAAACTAGATTGTATTTATGTATAGAAGTTTTGCAAGTAGTAAACAAAATTGGTCTTTTTTTCCATATGGTATACTGTTTCTTTTATTTTAAGTACCAGAAGTATTCTAAAAGAAATATCTCTAGTCGACCAAATATATTCATGAAGGAGTATACCATTTAAGAAATAATATAAATACAAGCTGCGCCAAAAGTTTAGAAAGTGCAATAAAGTGTAAAGTAGGTGGCGGTAATAGGCGGACGAAGGTTTGAAAAATCCACCGGATCAGCTAGTTATATACAGCATGTGTAAAAACATATTGGACATAGGATATATGTATACTAGGCATACCGGCAACAACGCCCAGTTGTGCTGGTAGTAAAGTACGATTATAGCATACAGCTTTTCAGTCGGATACAGTCAGCCGATGCATGTACATGTCTTTACCTAAGCACACGCTTCGTAAAAACATATTTACCAAATAAGAATTCAAACTACTTCTGCGAGTTTTCTTATACTGCTTATACAACGCAGTAGGAAAACAAAAACGCAATTCTAATTAAACATTAATTCTTAGTAAATTATTCTATAAATTTACTAAGTAAATAAAAAATATGCAATGATTCAAATGCATTTTTTTATAAAAATCTAATTCGAATGTAAATTATTATTTGAATTATAAATTACGAAGTATTTGTTTTGGTTTTCATAATACCGTTCCAGAACAGTTTTATAATCATCCACAATTGCGTTGCATACGCAATATAATAAAACTCGCAGAAGTATTTTGAATTCTTATTTGGTAAATATGTATTTACAAAGCGTGTGATGCTTAGATAAATACATGTACATCCATCGGCTGACTGTATGCGACTGAAATATAATCGTACTTCACTACGGCCACGACCTGGTCGTTGTTGCCGGTATGCATAGTATACATATATCCTATCCCCAATATGTTTTTACACATACTGTATAATGAAAGCTGTTGAAACGATTCTTCTTCGGCAGTGCGTTGGGAAGAAATAGCAAATGGGGAAATCGGGGCAAAGTCTTACTCGCCAAACAAGTTCTTTTTGAGGTCCTGCGCTTGACGAATTGGTAAATCTCGTGCCTGTTTCGTCAATATTATCACTTGGCCCAAAATAATGACAATTCTGGACTGTGATTAAGTTTTGAAAAAACGCTGACGCATTCAATTTTTTGAAACTGTATCTTCGAGCCAAATTAGTGGGTTTTGGTCTTCTGATGTTAAGAGTAGGCTGTCTTTTATGAATGCTTTGAAACAATCAGTTCTAGCCATCTTGTTAATAATCCACGCCTGAGGAATTTTCCTCTTTAGAGCAGTTGAGTATTCAAAGGCAAATTTTTGGACTTTACGGAAGTTTTTAAGAAGTGTGTGGGATATATTCACTAAATACGAAGCTAATTGAGCTTCTTAGTCATCCATGAAAACTTGATGAATATTAAATTATGTATTTAGTATATGAGCATAATAAGGTGCACGCACACTGAGGTGTGGCGAAGCGAAGCGAATTTATTACGCCTATAGAAATGTACGTGAGTATTTCCTAATATCGAATTGTGGCACTGGGTTTTCAATCCTGGTTCGGTAATTTATTAAAGAGTTCTAGATGTCTATGTTTGACGCTCGTGGTATGCAGCCTGTGATTCGGAAGTAGAACCTGTGATTAGGATCTTAGTCGTAACTGCGTCACATCCCTTTTTTCTGTTTAACGTGGGCAGCTCCAATTTAGCACGAAGAAGCTGTCTATAGATATATGCTGATGGCAAAGACATTATCTTGTTTCTAACAAAGAGAGGCCTGTACGATGTCATTCTATCGACCTGCTTTATTGTACGAATTGCCTTCTTTTGTAGAATGAATATGTCTACAGTATGTGCCGATTCGTCCCACAGTTGAAGACCATAGTTCAGGGGTGGCCAAGCTCCATGATAGTCAGAGCCATTTTTGAAATGAGATGCGAATTTGCGAAACAACTTTGTGCAATGCTGCATTATTTGGATCTAAAACTTTAAGTACATCTTCCAAGTTTTTTTTTAATAAACTCTCCCTCTCCATACGCGCGTTTTGCACGAGCAATATTCCAGGCAATAACAAAACTGGCTTCAGCCACATTATAAGCTTGATTGCTAAAGGTCATCAAAATTGACTGTTGATTATTTAAATTTTATTTTAAATCAGCAAGTTTATCTGATCTTAATTTGGAATTTGGTGGATACTGATTAGAAAACTGAGGATTATTGGTTTCATAATGTCGATGTAAATTGCTAGGTTTATAATTCTTGACTGTAGAATTACAAATAACACATAATGGTTTTCCGATATTGTCAATAAAAAAATTCTCCTCCCACTCATTATTAAAACTTCTATTTTCTTGCTCGTATTTTCTTTTTTTGTTTTCGTTCTCTTTTTTAAAAAAAAAACTGTAAATAAATAAATAAATTTAGAAAATTCAGGTTTTGTGTTATTAAAACAATAACAACACGTGTGACATACTACGAAACAAATTTAGTTAACTTACCAAAAATTCCAGATTACAAATTATATCCGTAGCAAGAGTGATACAAATTGTTTCCTCCAGAGCACAATGTCAACTGTCCGTTGCAATGAAAGTTTACAAATTCAAAATCGGTCTGGAGTCGGTCGATTACGCATGATTACTCTACTGAATGAAACTACTAAATGAAATTTGTTACAACGTTGCACTTAGTCTTTCATATTTGTTGTCAGTAATTTAAAAGATATTTTGAAACACATAGGGAACGATAATAATTTTTTAATATATAATAGAATTCGGGTACATAAAGTTATTAACCGCCGTATGGCGTAAAGAGCATTGGAAACTTTCGTGTGGAGTTCATCAATGTGAGACCGCCAGGTCAGACGAGTATCCAGGATCATTCCTGCAAGCTTTGCAGATTCGGCATTTGCAGGTGTTTTGCTACATGTGAATGGTAATTGAATATTCTTTGCTTCATTGACAGTAAGTTTATTGGATATAAACCAAGTGGCAGCCCTGGACAATGTCGTTTCAGCTTTCATTTTAAGTTGTTTTTCATCCGTACCTCTGAATAAAAAAGTAATGTCATCTGCGTACAATACCACATAGCTTGCAATATTGTATGGAAAGTCATTTACATAAATACAGAACAGAAGAGGACCAATGAGCGACCCCTGAGCTACTGAGTAAACATATTAATAATGACTTCGAGAGAAGAAAATTAAGAGTCATATCTTCAATTTTGGATCACCACTTAAAGAATGTATAATTTAATATGCAATGGTAATAATAAATTAGAAATGTAAGAAGTTACAACGTAAAAGAATAGAGTAATTACTCAATGAAAAATTATAAAGGATTGAAAAGATTATTTGCTGTAAAACCAAATTAATGAAATTACAAATATAGAATACGTACTAATACACTACATAAAAGGTTAATTCTTAAATTATATAATTGCGGGAATTTAAAATATGTACCTAAATACTTTTATAAATTCTATGTACATTCCATATAATTGTTTAATAAAATAAAAACTGCCTTATTAAGCGGCCCTTGTTTCTAGGTGTGCTTCGTATAAATAATTATTAATTAATTGCAACTCTTGTAAGTACTCGAAACATGAAAGTAACTCTTCCTTGTCTATATTTATAATTATCCAACCGCAACTGAAATATGCCCCACGAAATCCATTTAAATAAAGTATAATGGTACACGCTTGAAATAGTATTTATATCTTCTGATTAAAACTTCAAACTATACGTCTATATCACTCGTTTGCTTATTATAGGGCGTTAATGAATTTCTTCCATCTCCTTTATCGTTAATATTCATTAACGATGAATGTACTGTATGTACATATATTTAACTATGAGAATGCACATACACATGGTCCATGATCGAATGCAAAACAAGTAATCGTGTAATAACTTTCATTGGTGCAAAAAGGGAGACATTTCGACGTCTATCTGAACCGAGGGAATGTTAATACAAACAAATCAGTCATCATCGTGTGTATGTTAAGAGAGAAAAAAAAACTGTATACGAGAGTAATTCGAACATATGTCGGGTTCAACATACTTTTAAGATCGTTTCACGATTGCACTAAGGGTCGTTCTTTATGCTTGTACTTCTCGGTATACATACGTATATTAGAAATGAGTTGAAATAATGTGTGTTGATACACCTAAATGTCAATGCGGCTACATTCATATACATACATATACTTTCGAACTGAAAGATAATGTTATACAAGAATATATTTTCAGTGGCAATCTCATGCTGTATTTCCTTCTTTATTTAGGTAATAATATATTCTCAGATAACATAATAAAAGAATCTAGGGACACATATGTAAGCGTTTATTTTATAAAGTATCATTTTTAGGACCTGTGATATTAAAGCTAGTAATAAACAGGATGAGTTATCTAAGCTGGTAAGGCATGCCTTTATGAGTAAAGATATTTCGAAGCGGTTTTTTTTTTGTGATAGCTGCTCATAAGGAGCACATTTTAAAAATATTTTGTATTATACAGAGTGTTCCATAACTTGGTGGCTAATCATAGTACTATACTATATTAATTAAAACCATAAAACTGACAAAATTATATCAAAAAGTGACAATAGCTCAGTAATAGTCACTTTTAAAGTATTAACGTCTTATACCGTGTGGCCGCCGTTCATAGCGCGATGCATGTATTAGTAACTACTGGTCGACTATAAATGGGCGTGCCAACTTGAATTGCCACACCGACAGCGGGCGTATAAGTTATACGTATAAATGTATTCCTATAGGCAAATCAAGTGAAGAGCAGTGTAATAGGTAATGCGTTCCCGTTGTAAGTAATTATTTGTAGTTGTTTGAAGCATCAGATAATCATTGATAATATGTCAGTGAAGTAACTCATCACAGCTTCATAAACAACATAAAAGAGCAAAAATAAATAATAAATAACTCCTAGACTTTAAAATAAAAAAAACTTCTTAACTGGAATAATATTTTTCAACAAATATTATAATCTAAAAACTCAACTATAATAAAATACTGAAACATAAAATATTTACTTCTTAAAACAGAATTGTAATTCAACATTGCAATTAACCTGTAATTAGCTAAAAAAATGTTATTCTTAAGCAATAATAAAACTCGAACTGACGCCCATATGTGGAAGCGACGGCGACCCACTACACCGTATAAATGTCGATTTTTTGGACAAATACGAGTGCATCATAGGCATATGCGAAATACTACCTCTGTTGTAATCCAGTATAACACTGCGTCTACTTGTTTACCGTTCTAATACACAGGCATCTCTATCTGTTTCGCTTACTCTACAGGTATCGCGATAATGCAGACGCACGCGGTCTTATGGTATGTTTTTGATGTGAAATTTAATAAGAAATTCAAAATGAACTGATATACAGGTTGTTCCATTTGAAAAAATTGACTTTTATACAAAAACTAACAAAATTATATCAAAAAACGACAGTAGCTCAGTAATAGTCACTTTTAAAGTATTAACGTCTTACATGTTTCTGACATGAAATTTAATAAACAATTCAAAAATGAACTGATATATAGGGTGAATAATTGAAGTCACTACTTAAAATTAGACATATATCAATTAAAAATCAAACAAATTTTATGTACGAAAGACCACTACACAAATACATAATACGATATCAATGCAATCCAGTGAAAATTTAAAGAGGGACAATTCAGAAAAATCGAATACATGAAAATTTGTTCAAGTTAGCAATCAACATTTTTTTTCTATAACCATAGATGCGGATGTTCTAGAGGATTGTCAGAATAGAAATACAGAATAATAAGTCAGTGCACAACATATTGAATAAAGAGTATGTTCATAGTGTTTGAAAGAAAAAATTATATTTGTGTGTAATATTAGAAATGATTGCAAGGACCTTAAAATAAAATAAATATCATTCGTAATGAATACATTTAAATACTGAATTACGCAAGCATCATTTTAAAGCTAGAACAGTGTTCTGCCAATGGACAATAACTAAAATTATTGCCCAGGCAATTTGTTTTTGATAATGTGTTATTTACCGAAAAAGCCCCTTTCCATAGTAACGGAATAGTTAATAAAGTGTTATGCATATGAAAATCCTTACTTAACTAATAAATAGATCATCAGCATATGTTTAGCATAAATATATGTGGAGGCATTCTTTGTAATCGGATGATAGGTCCTCATTTTTCTGAAAGTACTATAAACGGACAAGCTTATACGAGTAATTTCTATTAAGCAATTTAGTGGAATTATTGGAAGTTCTTTCGCTAAATTTACGAAGAGATGTGGATGCAACAAGACAGCAAACCCCCACATTCTATGCTATAGACAGAAAGTATTTTTAATGAAATTTATCCAGGGAAGTGGATAATCCTTGCAGACCCTATTCACTATAATCTCCTAGGTCTTCGAAAATAACAAAATTAGTTTTCTTTTAATAAGAATCTATATAAAAGCAGATATACAGTATACTTATAACAACAAAAGAAGCCGGAACATATTCGATAAATATTTTGATATATAAGTACTCACTTTCTCACTGTTAATGTCAATCTGTCATTTCGGAAGCTTGTTCAAAAATGTATAAAAGTGCATGAATATTCATTTGAGCACTTGTTGACATAATTTGTACCTATTTGAACCAATTAGGGTCGAATCATATTTATTGTTATTTTATAATTTCCGTTCCATTAATTACTCATCCATTCACGTATACTATGTTAAATAATGTTTCTACGTCTACTAAAATCAAATTATTAATTTGTTTGCTTTTAAAATTTGTTTGTTGTGACATACTATTTATAAATATTCTACATATTTTTGAAACATAAGATATATCCAATTTTTTTGTCATTTCCCCAATACATACAAAAACTGTATTTCTAAGCACATTTTAAGAAAAAGATATTATAAAATCGTGCTTGTCAACTAAGAAGCCACTTATTAAATAGCATCCATTCAATTATCAATTTCGCGGCAAACATCATGGCTTGCTATATCGTATTCAAATAAAAAACATAAACTTTAAGAATTTATTAGAGTGTGTTGTTAATATTTAAAAGAACCGTTAATGCATGTCCTCTTTAATCAAGCAATTTTTCACATTAATTGTGTGTCAAGAATGTGAACGAATATACCCACATTTAACTGCCTTTTAAACAATTAAGTAGAATTATTGTTTCTACTGGTCCGTGTCCTCATTAGATAAACTGATCCTTATTAATTCTTTTTATGCATTACATCGTTGTTATACTGACACATATAAGCTATTATATAGTTTTATCGTAATTATCTTAATTTTGCGTCTTAAGGAATGTACATATATAAATATAAAATTCGATGAAAGATGTGTTTCATCAATTTTAAGGATTTATCTTTAAAGAGGCATAATATTATTGTTGATTCATTTACTACAACAATACAAATACTTGTTCAACATACATACATAATTATGTGAAATTTGATAGAAAACTATTTACAAGAAAAGTATGTTTTGGCATGTTTTGATGGACATAATGAAATACCTTGCTACTCGCTAAGAGGAAAAGTATTACTTCCGGTCCCAATTTTGAAATTTCGTTTATACAAAAAATATTCCAAATTCAGCTCTAAATGCTTTTATACTCGTAATGTACCCGTCTAAAAAACATGACTTGCGAATATTTGCAAAAAACTGGCCATCGATAAGAGTAAAAGACCCACTTCCGGTAGGAATTCCAAAAATCTTTCATAATATAATTTTTCTCAAATTTAATTTTCAGTACATGTGCATCCTTTATAAATTTGTTTAAACTCAGTAGTTGACGAAATATTGGCAAAATTCGATTTTTTTACTGAAGTAAACTTCTACTTTCGGTCTACCGAGTTTACTAAAAATCTAATCAGATCTCAAGAGGGAGATTATACTCGTAAATACAAAATTTGGAAGTGATATCTACAGCGGTTTGAGCGCTATAGTGGTCACACACAGACACAGACACAGACATTTTTCAAAAACCATTTTGTTTGGTATCAGGGGACTTCAAAACGTGGACATCTGCAAGGTCGAAAATTTTCGTCATCACAATACTTTCTTATACGTATAAGAAACTTTCTTATACGTATAAGAAAGTAAAATATAAAAATGAGGTGTGGTCACCACACGACTTTCTTATACGTATGAAAGTGTTACTTCCGGTCCGAATTTTGAAATTTCATTTATACAAAAAATATTCCAAATCTAACTCTAAATACTTTTGTACTCTTCATAAATATATATAGAATGCATAATTTACGACATATTTGCAAAAAATCGCTATTCGATAAGAGTAAAAGTGATACTTCCGGTCTGAATTTTGAAATTTTTTTTATACAAAAGATATTTAAAAGTACATTCTAAATACTTTTATACTCGTAATGTACCTGCCTAGAAAGCATGACTTGCGAGATATTCGCAAAAAACTGATTTTCGATAAGAGTAAAAGACCTACTTCCGGTAGGAATTTCGAAAAACTTTGTTAATACAATTTTTCTCAAATTTAATTTTGAGTACATTTGAATCCTTTATAAATTTGTTTAAACTTAGTAATTGACGAAATATTTGCAAAATTCGATTTTTTCACTGAAGTAAACTACTACTTCCGGTCTGGCGATTTTGCTCAAAATCTAATCAGTTCTCAAGAGGGAGATTATATTCGTAAATACAAAATTTGGAATTGATATCTACAGCGGTTTGACCGCTATCGTGGTCACACACACACAGAGAGAGAGACACACACACACACACACACAGACACACAGACATTTTTTAAAAACCACTTTTTTGGTATCAGGGGACCTCAAAACGTGGACATCTGCAAAAATCTCGAGGTCGAAAATTTTCATCATCACAATACTTCCTTATACTACGTATAAGAAAGTAAAAAGCAAGCATACATTGCAATAGAATTTTAGGATCCTCAGCAACTGAAACAATTTTCAATAGAAACTTCTAAAACTGATTTGTCAGAAAAGATATTGGATTCATACCTATCAATCAATTATACTTCTGCTGCAAGCTAAAATTTTCATGCATTCTTTTCTTGCAGATAAATATTACGTTATTAATATTTTCAATTATACTGGTAATTTTATTTAAATAAAGCAATACGACTGCTAAATCACTGATAGCATGCATATGCAAATCTCTCTCAATAATAATACACTTGTAATTACTGTTTAATATTTTATTAGGTAGACTGGTTAAAAATTCTCCGATTAACTACATTATTTATCGCTAGTCGGCATTGGAAAAACGCACTTTTCTCCTAATCGGTATTTTAATCAGAGTTTGCAGAGTTTGAAAAATCAACCCTAAACGTATTAGAACAGAGATTTATAAATAAGGCATGTAGCACTTAATCATCATTATTAATTGCTTAAATGCTGCAAGGAAACAGAAGCTGGTACAATCACACATATGCATAACACAGTAATTTCTGTAAACTATATGTGGCCTATAGTTTGGTTCGAAAGTTGTAGAAATGACTCATTCGTAGTATCCCTCGCTACTGTCCAAGTCGTTCGCAATGAGTCATTTCTACAATTTTCGAACCAAACTATATGTAATGATATTATTATTGAATGTAAACGATAACATAATCCTTTGCCCTTTTCGAAAAGGATTAAGCTACTAAACTAAGAAATTAAGATTATTAAATACAATAAAGTAAAACATAGATTAAAATGCCTGAGTAATTCCATTCATAAATTCAATAGAACTAATATTTGATAAATGTTGATATTACCGTCAATTTCAAAATTTTTGTGGTATGTGTTTCTATACTAAAGAAGAACCTGATTGTTTAGAATAAGTAAATATTCTCATTTGCTTATCTTGCCCAATAAATAATTAAGTTTTAATCAAAGTATACTGAATACAATTAGTATACATTTTATTTACAAATTACTACGTTTGGCATTTATCTTATCTATAGAATAAGTATTTCGATTCAATAAAAACATTAAGCCTGCAATTAGAAATGAAATTATTACTTCCCATTCATCATGATAATATTAATATACTCCTCTTGATAAATAACTCAACACTTCGAGAATATCAATTTGTAACTGAGAGTAACACTAAATTATTATGTATGACTAGTAGAATTATAAGTTTGTATACTCGTGACCAATACATTCCGGACGCCTACCCATAGGACGTAGAGGTAAACTTCTAGCGATATTTTAAAACTTATTTATACTACAGAACTTACTGTCGCAATTAACTTTCCGGAGACTAGTTGTGGATGAGATCAGTTCATTGAATGTTATAAAGAAAGTCACCCAACTGACTTCGAAGCTATCTGAACTGCTTCTAGCCAAACTTAAGTGATCTGCCTATCTCCCAAGATCAGTTCTTCATCTTAAAGAGATCTGCCAGTTGCAAGACCAGAATTAATTGGCGGTGAATCGGATATCGACAAGCAAAGAGTCAGGTTAAGTTCTGCTTT
The DNA here is from genome assembly GCA_963170755.1 of Amphimallon solstitiale. Lineage (NCBI taxonomy): Eukaryota > Metazoa > Arthropoda > Insecta > Coleoptera > Scarabaeidae > Amphimallon > Amphimallon solstitiale. The sequence goes on along the minus strand of OY720681.1, from coordinate 106,319,098 downwards.
ATCGAGTGGGTTGGGTTAAAATTATATTTCTTCACTGCAAACGCCAATTATTCAAACCTCGCTTTACTTTTAACTTACAATAGGGATGCTTGGTTCTCTATGCAGTGGTCAGATGCCAAGAAATATCTTGACTTGAAAGTATACATATAAGACATTGTTTTGATGTGTCTTTATAATTATAACTTTTAAATATAAATGTATGGTACTATATGCATTATACTTACATATTTATTAAAATAAGTATAAGTAAAAATTTCCAAATACCAGAAGTACGCAAAGATTAAATACTTTTTTTCTAATATGTAACAATTTTAAAACTTAAGTAATTGCAAATCAATAATATACCCTAGAGATTCATTTTTGCACTTAATATTACAATTTGTATTACTCGTTTTTAAGTATTAAAATTATATTTAAATATTTTGCATTTATTTTAAAAACTTCGCATGTACACGAAAAACTTTGACCGCCTGTATATTTATCTTCCTTTGTTAAAGCGGGTAGGTCCAATAATAGATGGAGACTGTGCCTCAAAATGTGAAACAAAGTGCAACAGGAAAAGTCCCTAATCACAAAAATTAAAAAGATGTAAAATAAAACTAAATACGTATTTCGGCAAGTAAGTTGCCATCTTCAGTAGAAACCTGCAGAAAAATAGAAAAGAGTGTTAAACATATTGTTTTCGGCTAAGGTGTAACCTTAGAAGATATACCCTTCACCAAATCACAAGTGGGACAACACTTGTGTTTCTGCTAAGGTTACACCTTAGCCAAAAACACTACGTTTAACACTCTTTTCTGTTTTTCTATAAGTTTCTACTGAAGATGACAACTTAGTTGCCGAAATATGTATATAGATTTTTTTTATATCTTTTTAATTTTTATGGTAAGGGATTTTTCCTTTTGCATTTTGTTGCGTGTGGATCTATAAAACCTTCCTGCCCCCAATGACCTATAAAAATATATTTCATACACAAACATCAGTCTTAGGTATGTCATTTATGTTTTAGAATGTATAATATTTCTATGTTTTGCCGCGCTTTTTTCTATTGGTCAAAAAATTAACTACCAAATTTCCTGCCACTCAGAATTCTTTAATCACACACTCACTACTTCGTCAGCTCTCACTATTAGTAGTTTCGCGATTTATTCGTGACTTTTTATCGGCGCCCTAGGGATGCATCTGTAAATCTGTACGAATTCATACACATGCAAGTATAAACACGTATAGTTTGATACCATTGATTTTTAACTTAAATCCTTACCCAAGCAACACAGAATGGTAGATTAAACGTATATATCTAAAATATCCGTATACGGTATATTGGTTATTATACGGTATATGTAAACGGTATAATAAACTGCAAAATGTCCGCGACTTCGACGTTTATTTATGTTATATGAAATCCATTAATAATTGGTAGACGAAATCTGGAAAACAAGTGTTTCTCATATACTGAATTTATACGTAGGTATATTGGTTATTATACGGTATATGTAAACGGTATAATAAACTGCAAAATGTCCGCGACTTCGACGTTTATTTATATTATATGAAATCCATTAATAATTGGTAGACGAAGTCTGGAAAACAAGTGTTTCTCATATACTGAATTTATACGTAGGTAACTAGCTAATACGGCAGGCCTTGAAGGCCCGCTATCGCCTCTTATTCCGCTTACAGTTGAGGTACCGCTCCCCCTTATTCCTCTAAATTTATTGCGGATTTTGTCTTTATTGCGTTTCAGTTTTTGAAACACCATATAATTCCGATATATAGCGAATAACTAAATATAATTGTGTTTTAGATGTTCAATATTGCTTAGTTGTTTTTATACACCCCTGTATATAGTTTACAACTATGCAATATTTTATTCAGAATGCTTATCGGATGAAATGATTAATAATAGATTTAGTGATAATAGCAGTTTTTAAATTGAAAATGTTTAACGGCTGTCCATGAAATAAGATGTATTTTATCGTTTAAAGTTATATTGACATTTTTCACATACTTTTCCTGTGCCTCACAGACGGTAGTTTTCACTCTATTTATAATTTTTCTACTATTATTGGTTTTGTGCCTTGACTTGCCGATGATTTATTTCACGTTTGCCTAATTTATCTGTAGTTTGAATTTTGTTTGTGGGTATAAAATTAGAATAATCTCGAAATCTGTTTTTTTTGCATCAGTTGGAAAATGTGGTTTGATAGTTTTTGTTAATAGTGTTTCAGTCTATATACATATGTCGATTCCATTGGTCTTTTTGGTTTAAATGAAAATTCATTAGAATTTTAAAAAAACATTTTATTTTATACAAACTTGTAGATAGCTTTATTAGAATTATGTTTTGTTGACGCGAATGTATACTTTTAAATAATTCATTTAATCATTGTTCTATAACAAATAATATTTACTTCTTTGGCATTTTTTATACTGATTTCCATTCCTATACTCTTATAATTTGCAGTGTTTCTTTGTATTACAACTGTCAGTTATGTATGATGCTTAATAATGTTGGTAAAGCCTTGTTCACACTGTACATAATTATTTTCTTTTGCATTGTACACCTACAATTTAAGGAATATATAGATATAATATATGTATGTATTATGGTAATATTGATTACTTATTGTTATATTCGAAAATACTGTAAAACATCCTTTTAGAATTGCTATTTTGAATTATTCTAATTGACGATGTCGCGGGAAGTTCATTTTCATCAATGATAATTAAGCAATCTTTTTTGAATACGTATGATATTACTTCTCAATTTGCCTGGCACAGTAACAACATGATTAAGTGCTTGTTTAATCTGGTAGGAATATATTTTAGTTTCTTTTTTCTATTTACAATATCTTATAATATTTTGAAGTATTTTTACAACTGAATTCATGGACGAAATGACTAAAGTCATGTAACGATAATTGCTAAAAATAAGTAGAAAGTATTTATAAACAAATAAGGAATCGAATTTATAAATTTCTTACCTATACACTATTATCATTGGGCCTATTATTATATATTGCAATATTTATTGTGTTGAATGTTTGTGAGCTATGGCTTCAATCTTTTCGAGCTTGAATTCGCCTTTTGCGCGTCCGCTTACAGCTTTTTACAGTTTCCTGTAAAACGCGATCACTCTCGTGGTGGTTTTTAGCATATAAGATTTTATAGACTTGTGGCACACTCTGTATATACATATATTTTGTAAAGCCAATTGTATATTTCATTTAGAATTCCCCTAGAATTTTTTTTTACACAAACTGTTACACAATGAAGAGCGAGAAAGATAATTTAATGTTAAACATAAGAATGATGTTAAAGTATCCGAAGAACCAATATGCTCAATAAGTGCATCATTTTCATTGAGACAATCGGGATAATACGCTATTGAAATAACAGTGGAAAAATTTAGTATATTAACAAAAAGTATGTCAAATGCTCAGAAACAATTTAAGATAGGCATGCACAATATTAATAAAAAAGAACGTAATAAGCAGTCTGACACTGAGATATTTTCACTCAAATTATTTGAAGTGGAACAGCGCTTTCATTATGAAATTTTGGTCAGCATAATTGAAATATTCGTCTGTCACATACTCAAAATTAGTTCGCACGTCATTTAAAAATGAAGGACTTGTATTGAAGAACATTTTAAAATTTCAATGAATTACATATATACTACTCGCCCGCTATCGCGGGCTCGTCATTTTAATTGACATGCTCAAATATACGTAGTATCTCCATAGTGTTTAACATGTTTACAACAAATTTTGTTTGGTAAATGGGCGTCGCTTTCAAACATTCTTATAGAATGCTAATGAATGCTGATGAACTTCAAATATATAGCTCGCAAACATATGTATGTGAATGGGTAAAGTAAATTTAATTTATAAAGTATATTACTTTCTTACTACCTTTTCGAAGTCCACTATCGTTAATAAAAGAGCAGAGTATATTTTATTTAAAATTATTCTCGATCTGTTTTTGACACAAATCGGTACACACTCAAGAGCGAGAAAGGTAATTTAAAGTTAATCATAAGCAATGTTAAAGTATCCAAAGACAGAATGAGCTCAAAAAGCGCAACATTTTTATTAAAACAGTTTACAATACTACTTTGATGTAAAGTGAGACCCTTTTGAAATCCACTATCATTAATAAAGGAGCACAAAATAATAATAAAAGTAAAAAACCCAAGTTTTAAATTTAAGCCCTTTTCAAGCGCCTTTCCTGTAAACAGCGCTTTCTAGAATGTCCATTTTTATAAATATTTGAAGCACCCCTGTATATACATTTATTATGTTAAGCCAATAGGATATCTTATTTAAAATTCTTCTCGAACTGTTTTTAACACAAACCGGTACACACTCAAGAGCGAGAAAGGTAATTAAATATTAAACATAAGTCGTGTTAAAGTATCCAAAGACACATTGAGATCAAAAAGCGCAACATTTTTATTAAGACAGTGTACAATACTATTTTGATGTAAAGTGTGACCTTTTTGAAATCCACTATCGTTAATAAAGGAGCACAAAATAAAAGTAAAAGTAAAAAGCGCAAGTTTTAAATTGAAGTGCCTTTTATTTTATTTAAAATTTTTCTCGAATTGTTTCTTACACAAACCGGTACACACTCAAGAGCGAGAAAGGTAATTTAATGTTAAACATAAGTCGTGTTAAAGTATGTAAAGGCACAATGAGATCAAGAAGCGCAACATTTTTATTAAGACAGTGTACAATACTATTTTGATGCGAAAGTGTGAAAGCCTGTCAACCCTTTCAAAATCTACTATCGTTAATAAAGGAGCACGAAATAATAATAAAAGTAAAAAGCCCAAGTTTTAAATTGAAGCCCCATTGAAGCGCCTTTCCTGTAAAAAGCGTTCACTGGCATGACGTTTTTAGAATGTCCACTTTTATAAACTTTTAAAGCACCCCTACATACATTTTGTTAAGCCGATAGTATATTTTATTTGAAATTCTACTCGAACTGTTTTTTTACACAAACCGGTTCACACTCAAGAGCGAGAAACGTAATTTAATGTTAAACAAAAGTCATGTTAAAGTATCGAAAGAAACAATGAGCTCAGTGAGCGCAACATTTTCATTGGGACAGTGTACAATACGATTCGGATGTTTTCGAATCTACTATTGATAAGAAAAAATTATGTATTAAATTTAAACCCTGTTCAATCACGTTTCGAAGAATCACCGAATTGAAGGTGTAATAAGCCGTATCTAAAATTTCACATTCATACGTCAATTTTCAAAGAACTCTTCCGCCATTTTGTTTTTTTTGACATTTTGGCTTTGGAATCGTGATCGGCGACCTAAGACACCCCCGTATCTAAAATTTCGCATTCATACGTCAATTTTCAAAAACATCTTTCGCCATTTTTTTTTTTTTTGACATTTTGACTTTGGAATCGTGATCGGCGACCCCCAAAACCCCCGTATTTTTTACATTCATACGTCAATTTCCAAAAAAATCTTCCGCCATTTTGTTTTTTTTTGACATTTTGACTTTGGAATCGTGATCGGCGACCCTCAAAACCCCCGTATCTAAAATTTCACACTCATACGTCAATTTTCAAAAACATCTTCCGCCATTTTTTTTTTGACATTTTGACTTTGGAATCGTGATCGGCGACCCCCAAAACCCCCGTATTTAAAATTTCATATTCATACGTCAACTTTCAAGAAAATCTCCCGCCATTTTGTTTTTTTTTGACATTTTGACTTTGGAATCGTGATCGGCGACCCCCAAAACCCCCGTATCTAAAATTTCACATTCATACGTCAACTTTCAAAAAATCTTCCGCCGTTTTTTTTTTGACATTTTGACTTTGGAATCGTGATCGGCGACCCCCAAAACCCCCGTATCTAAAATTTTACATTCATAACTCAATTTTCAAAAAATCTTCCGCCATTTTTTTTTTTTTGACATTTTGAGTTTGGAATCGTGATCGGCGACCCCCAAAACCCCCCGTATCTAAAATTTCACACTCAGACGTCAATTTTCAAAAAAATATTTCGCCATTTTGCTTTTTTTGACATTTTGACTTTGGGATTGTGATCGGCGACCCACAAAACCCCCGTATCTGAAATTTCACATTCATACGTCAATTTTCAAAAAAATCTTCCGTCATTTTGTTTTTTTTGACATTTCGACTTTGGAATCGTGATCGGCGACCCGCAAAACCCCCTTAACTAAAATTTTACATTCATATGTCAATTTTCAAAAAATTCTTCCACGATTTTGTTTTTTTATGACATTTTGATTTTGGATTTGTGATCGGCGACCTAACACACCCCTGTATCTAAAATTTCACACTCATACGTCAATTTCCAAAAAAATCTTTCGCCATTTTGTTTTTTTTTTGACATTTTGACTTTGGAATCGTGATCGGCGACCCTCACAACCCCCGTATCTAAAATTTCACACTCATACGTAAATTTTCAAAAACATCTTCCGCCATTTTGTTTTTTTTTGACATTTTGACTTTGGAATCGTGATCGGCGACCCCCAAAACCGCCGTGTCTAAAATTTCACTTTCATACGTCAACTTTCAAAAAAATCTTCCGCCGTTTTTTTTTTTGACATTTTGACTTTGGGATTGTGATCGGCGACCCCCAAAAAAATGAAATGAAATTTCACATTCATACGTCAATTTTCAAAAAAATCTTCCGTCATTTTGTTTTTTTTTGACATTTTGACTTTGGAATCGTGATCGGCGACCCCCAAAACCCCCGTATCTAAAATTTTACATTCATGACTCAATTTTCAAAAAATCTTACGCCATTTTTTTTTTTGACATTTTGGCTTTGGAATCGTGATCGGCGACCCCCAAAACCCCCGTATCTGAAATTTCACATTCATACGTCAATTTTCAAAAAAATCTTCCGTCATTTTGTTTTTTTTGACATTTTGACTTTGGAATCGTGATCGGCGACCCCCCAAAACCCCCGTATCTAAAATTTTACATTCATATGTCAATTTTCAAAAAATTCTTCCACGATTTTGTTTTTTTATGACATTTTGATTTTGGATTTGTGATCGGCGACCTAACACACCCCCGTATCTAAAATTTCACACTCATACGTCAATTTTCAAAAAATCTTTCGCCGTTTTGCTATTTTTTGACATTTTGGCTTTGGAATCGTGATCGGCGACCCCCAAAACCCCCGTATCTGAAATTTCACATTCATACGTCAATTTTCAAAAAAATCTTCCGTCATTTTGTTTTTTTTGACATTTTGACTTTGGAATCGTGATCGGCGACCCCCCAAAACCCCCGTATCTAAAATTTCACTCTCATACGTCAATTTTCAAAAAAACCTTTCGCCGTTTTGCTATTTTTTGACATTTTGCTTTGAAATCGTGATCGGCGACCCCCAAAACCCCCGTATCTAAAATTTTACATTCATACATCAATTTTCAAAAAAATCTTTCGCCGTTTTGCTTTTTCTGACATTTTGACTTTGGAATCGTGATCGGCGACCCCCAAAACCCCCGTATCTAAAATTTTACATTAATACGTCAATTTTCTAAAAAAATCTTTCGCCATTTTGTTTTTTTTGACATGCTGACTTTGGAATCGTGATCGGCGACCCCCAAAACCCCCGTACCTAAAATTTTACATTCATACGTCAATTTTCAAAAAATCTTCCGCCATTTTGCTTTTTTTGACATTTTGACTTTGGAATCGTGATCGGCGACCCCCAAAACCCCCGTATCTGAAATTTCACATTCATACGTCAATTTTCAAAAAAATCTTATGTCATTTTGCTTTTTTTGACATTTTGACTTTGGAATCGTGATCGGCGACCCCCAAAACCCCCGTATCTAAAATTTTACATTCATATGTCAATTTTCAAAAAATTCTTCCACGATTTTGTTTTTTTATGACATTTTGATTTTGGATTTGTGATCGGCGACCTAACACCCCTGTATCTAAAATTTCACACTCACGTCAATTTTCAAAAAAATCTTTCGCCATTTTGTTTTTTTTGACATTTTGACTTTGGAATCGTGATCGGCGACCCCCAAAACCCCCGTATTTGAAATTTCACATTCATGACTCAATTTTCAAAAAAATCTTCCGCCCTTTTCTTGTTTTTTTTCAGTTTGGCTTTGGAATCGTGATCGGCGACCCCCAAAACCCCCATATTTGAAATTTCACATTAATTCGTCAATTTTCAAAAAAATCTTCCGCCCATTTGTTTTTTTTTTTCAGTTTGGCTTTGGAATCGTGATCGGCGACCCCCAAAACCCTCGTATCTAAAATTTCACATTCATACGTCAATTTTCAAAAAACTCTTTCGCCGTTTTGCTTTTTTTGACATTTTGACTTTGGAATCGTGATCGGCGACCCCCAAAACCCCCGTATCTAAAATTTTACATTAATACGTCAATTTTCTAAAAAAACCTTTGGCCATTTTGTTTTTTTTTGACATTTTGACTTTGGAATCGTGATCGGCGACCCCCAAAACCCCCGTATCTAAAATTTTACATTCATATGTCAATTTTCAAAAAAATCTTCCACCATTTTGCTTTTTTTGACATTTTGACTTTGGAATCGTGATCGGCGACCCCCGAAACCCCCGTATCTAAAATTTTACATTAAGACGTCAATTTTCTAAAAAATCTTTCGCCATTTTGTTTTTTTTTGACAGTTTGGCTTTGGAATCGTGATCGGCGACCCCCAAAACCCCCGTATCTAAAATTTCACATTCATACGTGAATTTTCAAAAAAATCTTTCGCCATTTTGTTTTTTTTTGACAGTTTGACTTTGGAATCGTGATCGGCGACCCCCAAAACTCGCGTATCTAAAATTTCACATTCATACGTCAATTTTCAAAAAAATCTTTCGCCATTTTGTTTTTTTTTGACAGTTTGACTTTGGAATCGTGATCGGCGACCCCCAAAACTCGCGTATCTAAAATTTCACATTCATACGTCAATTTTCAAAAAAATCTTCCGCCCTTTTGTTTTTTTTTTGACATTTTGACTTTGAAATCGTGATCGGCGACCCCCAAAACCCCCTTATCTAAAATTTTACATTCATATCTCAATTTTCAAAAAATTCTTCCACGATTTTGTTTTTTTATGACATTTTGATTTTGGATTTGTGATCGTCGACCTAACACCCCTGTATCTAAAATTTCACACACATCAATTTTCAAAAAAATCTTTCGCCATTTTGCTTATTTTGACATTTTGACTTTGGAATCGTGATCGGCGACCCCCAAAACCCCCGTATCTAAAATTTTACATTCATACGTCAATTTTCAAAAAATCTTCCGTCATTTTGTTTTTTTTGACATTTTTACTTTGGAATCGTGATCGGCGACCTCCAAAACCCCCGTATCTATAATTTTACATTCATGACTCAATTTTCAAAAAATCTTCCGCCATTTTGTTTTTTTTGACATTTTGGCTTTGGAATCGTGATCGGCGACCCCCAAAACCCCCGTATTTGAAATTTCACATTCATACGTCAATTTTCAAAAAAATCTTCCGCCATTTTGCTTTTTTTGACATTTTGACTTTGGAATCGTGATCGGCGACCCCCAAAACCCCCGTATCTAAAATTTTACATTCATATGTCAATTTTCAAAAAATTCTTCCACGATTTTGTTTTTTTATGACATTTTGATTTTGGATTTGTGATCGGCGACCTAACACACCCCCGTATCTAAAATTTCACACTCATACGTCAATTTTCAAAAAAATCATTCGCCATTTTGCTTTTTTTGACATTTTGACTTTGGAATCGTGATCGGCGACCCCCAAAACCCCCGTATCTAAAATTTTACATTAATACGTCAATTTTCTAAAAAATCTTTCGCCATTTTGTTTTTTTGACATTTTGACTTTGGAATCGTGATCGGCGACCCCCAAAACCCCCGTATCTAAAATTTTACATTAATAAGTCAATTTTAAAAAAAATCTTCCGCCATTTTGTTTTTTTTGACATTTTGACTTTGGAATCGTGATCGGCGACCCCCAAAACCCCCGTATCTAAAAATTTACATTCATGACTCAATTTTCAAAGAATAATCCGCCATTTTGTTTTTTTTTGACATTTTGGCTTTGGAATCGTGATCGGCGACCCCCAAAACCCCCGTATCTAAAATTTCACATTCATACGTGAATTTTCAAAAAAATCTTTCGCCATTTTTTTTTTTTTTTGACAGTTTGACTTTGGAATCGTGATCGGCGACCCCCAAAACTCGCGTATCTAAATTTTCACATTCATACGTCAATTTTCAAAAAAATCTTCCGCCCTTTTGTTTTTTTTTGACATTTTGAATTTGGAATCGTGATCGGCGACCCCCAAAACCCCCTTATCTAAAATTTTACATTCATATCTCAATTTTCAAAAAATTCTTCCACGATTTTGTTTTTTTATGACATTTTGATTTTGGATTTGTGATCGGCGACCTAACACACCCCTGTATCTAAAATTTCACACTCATACGTCAATTTTCAAAAAAATCTTTCGCCATTTTGCTTATTTTGACATTTTGACTTTGGAATCGTGATCGGCGACCCCCAAAACCCCCGTATCTAAAATTTTACATTCATACGTCAATTTTCAAAAAATCTTCCGCCATTTTTTTTTTTACATTTTGACTTTGGAATCGTTATCGGCGACCCCCAAAACCCCCGTATCTAAAATTTTACATTCATACGTCAATTTTCAAAAAATTCTTGCGCCATTTTGTTTTTTTATGACATTTTGACTTTGGAATCGTGATCGGCGACCCCCAAAACCCCCGTATCTAAAATTTCACATTGACACGTTAATTTTCAAAAAATCTTCCGCCGTTTTTTTTTTTTGACATTTTGACTTTGGAATCGTGATTGGCGCCCCCAAAACCCCCATATCTAAAATTTTACATTCATACGTCAATTTTAAAAAAATATTCCGACATTTTGTTTTTTTTTTGACATTTTCACTTTGGAATCGTGATCGGCGACCCCCAAAACCCCCGTATCTAAAATTTTATATTCATACGTCAATTTTCAAAAAAATCATCCGCCATTTTGTTTTTTTATGACATTCTGATTTTGGATTTGTGATCGGCGACTTAAGACACCCTCGTATCTAAAATTTCACATTTATACGTCAATTTTCAAAAAATCCTTCGGCCATTTTGTTTTTTGTTTTGACATTTCGACTTTGGATACGTGATCAATGATACCACAAAGACTCCCAAGTGCCGAATTTTACTTTAATCAGAAGAGAGAAATTAATTTCAGATAGCTCCGCCCACTCTGCATGTATGCGTAATCGTTGTCATAAGGGCACATAAATGTTAAAAGCTATCTTTTTCCCCATTAAGGCGTACGCGTTCTGGAATTAAAGTATTTTAATAATGCAAATATATACTCATTAAACGAATAATAATCAACCTGTATATCTATAAAAATGTTAAGTCAAGCGGATGTATTATGTCGAGATTGAGATGCCGATAATTGATAATTTAGTTTTACATATATTTTGTTTAATTTGTGTACAACAACCTAATAATTTGTCAAATTTGTGTGCATTTTGGCTTCAAATAAATTGTTTGTCAAACATTTTGTACAATTGGTGTGCGCGCAGCCGAAATTATCATCCCGGTTCGTTTGAGTCGACGACGACGCGCGGCGCCGAGTATTATATGTGTACTACACGTTCATGAACGGTATGCTATTACGGATCCACACGGTTCAAATGAGCCGGTTCCGTGACCCGGCTCACAATGAGGAGCTGAACCGAGTCAAAGAAATGAGCCGTTTTGCCCACCTCTATGTCAGTTATCTTCATAACCTATAAAATAATTATATTTTGACCTTTGTTATAATTATCATCAATTTTATTCAATTAAAAAATTGTCAAAATTTAATAACATAACTCTAACGTACCGGAAATTACACTTTTTTAAAGCATTTATATAATAGAAAAATTTAGTACAATATTTAAAAATTGTGACTTTCGATGTCAGTTTGTATGTTGATAATTTTTTTCAAAATTCAAATTCTGTTATGATTTCTCGTCGCAAAGGAAGCAATTATAGAAAGGAATCATTATATTGAATTAAGTATGGGCAAGTATAGGTACGATGTATTTATACTACTCATTATTATTTTTGATGATGTTTTTATAGTCATTACGTTGAATATAGTTTATAAATTTATGAATGTTTTTGTGTTAATTTTTATGATAAAGAACGTTTAAATTTCAATAAAGAGAAGTTAGAATTATGTGAACAATTTCGCAACTCTCGTGTTTGCAGAAAGCAACCATTGTTAGATATAGTGATGTATGGAGCTCTTCGAGGTTGATTCGCCTCTTCGCTTGTACTTATATCTTTTTAATATTATATCTAAGGCTGTAAGGGCATCTCATTGGTAATGCGATTAATGCTGGTCGCATGCTGTTTTAATGAATGTTAAATGTTAATAATCCTTTCCCCTATAAAAATGTTAGTTAAACTTCATAAGGCAGATGTCACTAAAAAAACAACTAAATACGGTATAACTATTTTCGGTACGCTATTTCTGAAAATAAGGGAGCTAATTAGAATTTAGATCCGTATAATATTTGTCCCTGTGAACAGTTGATTTCACTGCTACAGCTCACTGGTTTGACGTAATGTCAGATTATGTGTATGCGTTAAAAAATCGTATGGCATATCGGCAACAACTCTAACCATAATACATAAAATTGTCGGAGTACCTATGTCATTAATAATGTTAATTTAATTTTTATGATACCGCATACGCTTCTTCTTTTTAGTTGGTTAGGTTGTACCTATTCACTATTACCTATACTATTTACGGTATTTTAATTTCTATATGAATGAATGACAGTGGAGGATAATTATGTAGTTAACTTTGCTATTGTAATGAATGAAGATTAAATTTAAAGAAATATCTCTAGAAATGGATTATACATTATGGTGGCAAATGAATTTATTTATTAAGACTTTGCCCACAAAGCGAACAATATTCCTATATAATTTAATGAACGCTGATACTTAAAATTTTTTTATTGACATTCAGGTTTTGTATCAGTTGTGTACATCTAGTCCATGGTGAACGTCGACAGATCAAAAAAAAAAATTAATTGAATGTTGTTTCACGTTATTAGTTCTATAAAATTGGTACTACGCTTTGTGTCAAGTTTACGATTGAAATAGTGTATAATTCAAATTTTCTGACAGACTGTCATCGTAACGATATTTCGATGACACATACCTATGACAATGAAAAGTCAGACAGCTGACATGAAGATGTTTAACCAAAATTGTCGTTCCACCTGTCATCGTGACAATAGTTCGTTGAACTGTATTTGTTCACACATAAACTTGTGAGAACGAAATGTCAGGCTAACTTAATAAAACATGTTTTAAACTTACAGGTCATTGAGAGAATTAATTAATTTTCATATTACGCTTTAGTAATATACTTTCTAAAACGCAATCGAAAATCTTGCTAGCTCCTATACGGTTGATGCTAGACACTGTCGTACCATTTAACCAAAAATGTACTTCTGATTAGTTGGTGCCAACCAGCAGTCGCACACTTTAAATACTTGCTTTTATAACTGAATTGGTAAACGAAATGACATACATGCTTATGGGAATCTTATTTGATGTATTTATTTTATTTCGAAGTGCTTCGGACACATCTGCCAAATAAAGAAAAGTCGCCCTATTATTTGTACGTAGAGAGATAGATGAGAAATGTTATTAAATGATCCCATTCGTAAAATGGCTTAAATTTATATACTTATAACTTGAACACTGATACATTTCCAACATTCTGTTGACATTTAGGTTTTGTATAATTCGTGTGCATCTAACGTAATTTGACAGGCCCAAATGGCAAGACTCAGACGGTTCTTCTTTATTTAAGCTTGCTTCAAGTTCTTCGTTGTATGAAATTTACATTTTGATGACATATACATATAATGAATAGAGTGTCATTGTATTTATTAATATATCTTCATAAAATATAGCAAAATCGTTATATTTATTACTGTACTTACGTGCGACAATACACTTTAAGTTTATTTTATCATATCCGTCGGCATTTTGTTCATATATTCATATAGAAAAGAAATAGTAATGATTCATAATAATAACACTAATACGTATCTGAAAGGTACCACGTTTCAATTAAAAATACACTTCTTCTTCGTAATATTTGTCGGCCTTCTGACATTTAAACTTGACAATCGATGGATGAACGTGAATATATATATAGTCATTAATGACACGCAAACTCGTCATCGCGAGATTTTTTTACCCTGCAGAAAAGCTTTAAATGAATCGCACCTTCGACAGCGACAGATTTGGCACGTGGACAGTGCACTCAATCGTCGCGGAAAAGTCCACTCTTTTGGTTTCCAACCCTCTTTCCGCACTCTAAACCTCGACGGCCTGAAATTTCTTCGTCAATGTGAAACTTTTACAATTCTTTCGCGCGTGCCTGTCATACCTGACATTTTTACCATTTTGATCGATTGTCACGTGCATCGTCATGATGACGTAAGCCATTTTTCTGTTAAAACACCGTATGCACGCTCCTCTTTAAAAGCCCATATCTCTGCACACGCTCCACTTGGGAAGAAAAACTCTCCGTCGAGGAACAATTTAAGGTCGTCGGTAACTTCACGCCAAAGGGCAGCTCTCAATTTCGCGTATCCAGAGACGAGTTCTGCGCCCCGCGTACCCAATTTTCGTCGATTTTGACCGGGTTTGGTTGCCATTGACTACTCGGCTTTTATTATATATAACTAGCTGTCCATCAATCTCTTCGAGCTTGAATCGCCTTTCGCGTCCGCTTACAATTTTATTACAGTTCCCTGTAAAACGCCAAAAAATCAATTTTCTAAACTTTTGGCACACCTTGTATAGACGTATATTTTTGTCCACGAACTACTGTTACGGTGACAGGTGGAACGACAATTTAAAGCATCTTAACGTGAGTCTGACTTTTCGTTGTTGAAGTTTGAAATTTAGATGCTATTTAGCGTAATACTAAGACTTGACACTAAAAGATTCATAGTGTTATTAGTTTTACACAATGAAAGGACTAAGTCATTATTAAAAAAGTAATATCAGACTTATTTTAGCTTTGCATAATTTAACCTGTCAATTATCATGGCCCACAAACGTCATTTCTGGGCTGTAATATTTAATAATAATCATACATCTTTTGACATACCTTTTGAGCTTTGTTATAATGCAAATTTGTGAACAATGCATGCCCATTACACAGAAGAATCAAGTTTTAAATAAAATATGTATGACTTATTAATTTTATTTATAATAGTGAATTTATAACTGGCTTCCGTATTAATAAATTAGTTTCATGTGTCTGCTCTGAAATTGTTCCTGTCAAAGTGAGTTTGCAGTTGCAGTGGCATTGAGTCTTCGCCTGTAAATCGTGCTCTGGCTATGTTGGTTGCTGAGACGATCCTATTACAATTTAAATATTTAGTAGTGACGCTGGTAGTTGAACTAAAAACAATAACCAAAAATAACACAGACCGACGTGGGAATATCTGTGTAAATATTTTACTTACACACAATATAAAAAGAATATAATTCGTAATTGTTGGATCATTTTGTGATTCTTATTAAGTATTTAAGGAAAAATAACACAAAAAGGTAGTTCATGATTACAACCAATCCATCGAAATAAGAGCCTGAGACACGATCATCATGACCATCATCAGACATTTTGCTTACATACATTGCAAAAAAGTCCTCTATAATTCATATTTGTTGGGTTATTTTGCGATTCTTATGAAATATTTTATAAAAAATAATAAAAAAGGGGAGATTTCATGATTAAAACCAAACTACAAATAATAATTGAATCGATCGAAATAAGATCGCGACACCAACCGGGTACACGATCATCATAAATCATAGGTGATCTATAATGTTTGTCATACAATATTGGTATAAGTAATGTTGATTACTCATTTTGTTTTTATTTTTTTTTTAATTTAAGACACAGTTATTCTATTGAACACTCGCTCTTATTGTTATTATAGTGTTTCATTAAACTCTTCGAATTAGAATTGCTTCTTCGCGTCCACTTCTTCTCTATAAGTTGCTCTATAAATGTGCCTCTTTGGAAATGTGATCACTGCCAGACGCAAGGGTACATGAATATTAACACTTATATATTTTTTAATGTAAGTAAAATGTTATTAATTGCTTTTGACTCCTTTGCCTTATTTTATATAACAATGATATTGGAATCTGTATCTGAGTTACTGTTAATGGAGAGTAATTGCAACTGTAGTTCACTTTGCTTTTGTTTATGAATAAAGATTGAATTTAAACAATATATGTCTAATAATGAATTATACAATATTTGACATTTATAATTTGTGGCAAATGAATTTATTTATTAAGAATTTGCCCATAAAATATATAATATTTCTATATAATTTACTGAACGTTGAGTTGACATTTAGTACATTTCGTTGAGTCAGGTTTTGTATAAATCGTGTGCAATTAGCGTAAGACTGTCATAGTCAAGTCAGACTGAAGTTAAGATGCTTAGGTAAATTATTGTCATTCCACTTGTCATCGTGACAGCAGTTCGTTGAAGTGTGTTCGTTCATAATAACATGCGAGAACGAAATGTCACAGTGACAGTGCTTAACCAAATTATCTTTCCAATTGTCGTAGAAATTAACAAAACATGATGAACAGAATGTGTTTTTAAATTTGCTAACATTTAAAAATAGGTACTGTCGCTCTTCTATTTTTCAAACGCAATGGAAAATCCTGCTATGTCGTACCATTTAACAGAAAATGTGCCTCTGATCGGTTGATGACAACCAGCAGTCGCATCCCTTAAGTGCTTGTTTTTATAACAGAATTATTATTAAACAAAATAACATCCGGTTACATCTTTCTTCCAATTTCCTGTAAAACGCCAGCACTGCCATGATGGTTTTTCTAGTGTCCGTTATCATAAACTTTTGACGAACCCCTATATATACATATATGTTTGCGTTATAAATGTCATCATGAAAGCAGTTCAGATGTCATCACGAACTGAAATTGATCGATCGTTTGGACGTTTGATAGCCTGCAATTGAATTTTCGTGCGACTGCCAACGTTAATTAAATGTTAGACGGATTTTTGCCTGTCAATTGTGACGTTTCCTATAATATTTAAGTCAACCTAATGTGGATGTTAAGTTGTCATTGTCAGCTATGCCGACGTGCTTTAATATTTAATACAGACATTTTGCGTAGACCCTAGTTAAATTTATCGGTGTTAGAAACGGTAATAGAAAAATGAACTTGGTGACATAGATGTGCCCGTCAGTTATTCTTAATTCTGATCAGCACATATAAAAATCAGCTGGATAGTAATGCTTACTTCATTTTTTTCTGAAGAAGTGATGTTATTGTGTATTAAAGTACTTTGCGATCTTAGAGTAACTAATAATTATTAAATTACCATATATGATGTTTCTGTATCGTATTGTCTTTATATGTAGTAATAGTTCCATTACTAAAATAGTAATTGCCCATTTTACTCTTTAAATTGTTAAATTAAATGTGATATGTATGTATTATGCATTTATGAAAAGTAAAGTGTTACAATTAACATTGATTTTCACGACAATAGGCAACAGAAATAAATTTCTTCTTCTTCTTTATTGTGGCTTTGAGTTAGACTATTTAGTCTTTTACTCTTCATCTGAGAGCGGTGAATCTTGGAATGTTGGAGTTGAATTTGATTAGCTATTGTTTATCTTTATTTTGATTAAGAATTAAAGTAGAACCGTTTTAGGTCTTTTGTGTTTGAAATTTTCATTTCCATCATATGCAAGTACTCTTTTAAGATTTTGATTTGAGTGGTTTTCCATCTGATTTATTGGACGTAATACTTGTTTGTAAAGTAGAATTTTGTTGTTCGTGTTTAGCTGGCTTTTTCTGCCTATAAGAGGCCATAGTTGACATCTTGTTTGTTTGGTTTTGGTTATCGTTTTTGCTATGTGTGTGTTATAATTGAGCTTTATATCCAGGTATATTCCCAGGTATTTAATTTCTCTACTCCATGGTGTAGTGTTGTTGTTGATGGTTATTTCGTTGTCTGATGTTTTCCGATTCCTTTTGAAAGATTATTACTTGGGATTTGTCTTCGTTTATTGTTGTCCTCCATTGTTTGAACCATTTTATCGTGTTGTCTAGGTGCGTTTGGAGTTCCTGTACCGCGTTCGTCGGACATCTTGATGTTGAGAGCAGTGCCGAAATAAATTTCTATGACGTTCGTTCAAAATAGACAATAGACTATATAAGAATCGGTGTTATTGGGTTTGTCAATTTTGAAGTTTTCCGGCAAGTGTAATTGTGATTTAAAATTGATTGGCCACTTTAAGGATTAACTGTAAACTTTTTCGAAAACCGTCACTGCGTCAGAGGTTAATTGATGTTTATATCAGTTCGTCCTATAAACTTCAAATCTGCGAGACCTAATTGTCAAATTGAATATCATTGTTGAAATATGTAAATGTGGCAATTGGATTTAATATTTTCTGCATTAAAGATCAATTTTATTGTGATTAACATTTTTATTTTATTGACAATTTATAGTAATATAGCGGAAAGGATGGAGATATTTTATTATGTGTTGGTAATAATAATACATATCTAATAGGTTTCACATTTCATTAATCAAAAACCACTCTTGAACTTTGCATTTTTTCATTTCCTTAACATTACATATTCACATCGTGTCTGCTCATAGCGCCCATGTAAATGGAAAGAAAATATTGTTCCCTTCTTTTCGCTTCGCGTATGTTCTCAGGTGATTAGCCAAATAAATTCACTTTTCATTACCAAACTGTCCAACATTTGCCGACTTTATGGCTTTAAAGTTTCACAACACGTCGATGATAGTGACTGTTCTTCCTCGATATTTTTTCGATAGCACATCTCTTTATCGTCACATCTTTGGTGTTTTCAGTATTTAGTCCGGTCAGGTCACAGTATTTTTGAGATGACATACCAAGTCGATTGCACCACCGAGACTATTATTGCAGTGAATTCTGACGTTTCCCAGTAAGTGTTATCGCCTATTGATCGTCTTGATGGTTCATAACTCGAATTGAAGTTTCATCGCAAGTCAAACGTTAGATGGATTTTTTGTATATAAGTGTTAAAATTTCCTGTTACTTTAAAGGATATTCTTACACTTAAACTTAATTACATATCAACATGTCAAATTATAGGATTGCGTACTGAAAAATTAAAAATACGGATCACTTCTGTTTCATTTCCTGCTTTTAAGTATACACTTTTCTTAGAAAAGATGCTAAATTAGTGATCGATGAATTTAATGTAATTTAGTATATATACTCTTCAAATTATTTAATTCTATTTGGATATTTCCAGTATTTAATGAACGAAACCTGCAAACTTTTAAGACTGTCATTTCTAAGTGTATAAACATATTCATATGTAGTTACTGACCTTGTGGGCTTCAATTCTTTCAACTTTAATTTACAGCCATACCAAAAAATCGAGAAACTACTTTTGTATCATTTCCTTCGGATCAGTTCCCGTATATATTCTCAAATAAAAGGTAAATTCATGTTTGATTAAATTAATGCCGTTTAGTATATTCTTTAGTGCTTACGTATTTGATTCCCTCGATCTAGATATTTACTTGCCTTAGATTTTTCCAGTATTTAATGACAAAACTTGCAAACGTTTAAAACTGTAATTTGTAAATGTTATACGGTATATATTCATATGTAGTTAGTGACCCTGTATTGTCAATTATTTCCACCTTAATTTACGACAGGGGTCGTTTGTTTTAGAAATTTACTTGCCTTAGATTTTTCCAGTATTTAATGACAAAACCTGCAAACGTTTAAAACTGTAATTTGTAAATGTTATACGGTATATATTCATATGTAGTTAGTGACCCTGTATTCATAAGGCAGATTTCATTAAAAAACAACTCAAAACATACGGTATAACTATTTTCGGTACGCTATTTCTGAAAATAAGGGAGCTAATTAGAATTTAGATCCGTATAATATTTGTCCCTGTGAACAGTTGATTTCACTGCTACAGCTCACTGGTTTGACGTAATGTCAGATTATGTGTATGCGTTAAAAAATCGTATGGCATATCGGCAACAACTCTAACCATAATACATAAAATTGTCGGAGTACCTATGTCATTCATAATGTTAATTTAATTTTTATGATACCGCATACGCTTCTTCTTTTTAGTTAGTTAGGTTGTATTCACTATTACCTATACTATTTATGGTATTTTAATTTCTATATGAATGAATGACAGTGGAGGATAATTATGTAGTTAACTTTGCTATTGTAATGAATGAAGATTAAATTTAAAGAAATATCTCTAGAAATGGATTATACATTATGGTGGCAAATGAATTTATTTATTAAGACTTTGCCCACAAAGCGAACAATATTCCTATATAATTTGATGAACGCTGATATTTAAATTTTTTTTATTGACATTCAGGTTTTGTATCAGTTGTGTACATCTAGTTCAAGGTGAACGTCGACAGATCAAAAAAAAAAAATTAATTGAATGTTGTTTCACGTTATTAGTTCTATAAAATTGGTACTACGCTTTGTGTCAAGTTTACGATTGAAATAGTGTATAATTCAAATTTTCTGACAGACTGTCATCGTAACGATATTTCGATGACACATACCTATGACAATGAAAAGTCAGACAGCTGACATGAAGATGTTTAACCAAAATTGTCGTTCCACCTGTCATCGTGACAATAGTTCGTTGAACTGTATTTGTTCACACATAAACTTGCGAGAACGAAATGTCAGTCTAACTTAATAAAACATGTTTTAAACTTACAGGTCATTGAGAGAATTAATTAATTTTTATATTACGCTTTAATAATATACTTTCTAAAACGCAATCGAAAATCTTGCTAGCTCCTATACGGTTGATGCTAGACACTGTCGTACCATTTAACCAAAAATGTACTTCTGATTAGTTGGTGCCAACCAGCAGTCGCACACTTTAAATACTTGCTTTTATAGCTGAATTGGTAAACGAAAAGACACACATGCTTATGGGAATCTTATTTGATGTATTTATTTTATTTCGAAGTGCTTCGGACACATCTGCCAAATAAAGAAAAGTCGCCCTATTATTTGTATGTAGAGAGATCGATGAGAAATGTTATTAAATGATCCTATTCGTAAAATGGTTTAAATTTATATAATTATAACTTGAACACTGATACATTTCCAACATTCTGTTGACATTTAGGTTTTGTATAATTCGTGTGAATCTAACTAATTTGACAGGCCCAAATGGCAAAACTCAGATGGTTCTTCTTTATATAAGCTTGCTTCAAGTTCTTCGTTGTATGAAATTTACATTTCGATGACATATATAATGAATAGAGTGTCATTGTATTTATTAATATATCTTAATAAAATATAGAAAAATCGTCATATTTGTTACTGTACTTACGTGCGATACTACACTTTAAGTTTATTTTATCATATCCGTCGGCATTTTGTTCATATATTCATATAGAAAAGAAATAGTAACGATTGATAATAATAACACTAATACGTATCTGAAAGGTGCCACGTTTCAATTAAAAATGCACTTCTTCGTAATATCTTTATTTGTCGGCCTTCTGACATTTAAACTTGACAACCGATGGATGAACGTGAATATATAGTCATTAATGACACGCAAACTCGTCATCGCGAGATTTTTTTACCCTGCAGAAAAGCTTTAAATGAATCGCACCTTCCACAGCGACAGATTTGGCACGTGGACAGTGCACTCAATCGTCGCGGAAAAGTCCACTATTTTCGTTTCCAACCCTCTTTCCGCACTCTAAACCTCGACGGCCTGAAATTTCTTCGTCAATGTGAAACTTTTACAATTCTTTCGCGCGTGCCTGTCATACCTGACATTTTTACGATTTTGATCGGTTGTCACGTGAATCGTCATGACGTAGGCCATTTTTCTGTTAAAACACCGAATGCACGCTCCTCTTCAACGGGCGATATCTCTGCACACGCTCCACTTGGGAAGAAAAACTCTCCGTCGAGGAACAATTTAAGGTCGTCGGTAACTTCACGCCAAAGGGCAGCTTTCAATTTGGCGTATCCAGAGACGAGTTCTGCGCCCCGCGTACCCAATTTTCGTCGATTTTGACCGGGTTTGGTTGCCATTGACTACTCGGCTTTTATATATTCTAACTAGCTAATACGGCAGGCCTTGAAGGCCCGCTATCGCCTCTTATTCCGCTTACAGTTGAGGTACCGCTCCCCCTTATTCTTCTAAATTTATTGCGGATTTTGTCTTTATTGCGTTTCAGTTTTTGAAACACCATATAATTCCGATATATAGCGAATAACTAAATATAATTGTGTTTTAGATGTTCAATATTGCTTAGTTATTTTTATACACCCCTGTATATAGTTTACAACTATGCAATATTTTATTCAGAATGCTTATCGGATGAAATGATTAATAATAGATTTAGTGATAATAGCAGTTTTTAAATTGAAAATGTTTAACGGCTGTCCATGAAATAAGATGTATTTTATCGTTTAAAGTTATATTGACATTTTTCACATACTTTTCCTGTGCCTCACAGACGGTAGTTTTCACTCTATTTATAATTTTTCTACTATTATTGGTTTTGTGCCTTGACTTGCCGATGATTTATTTCACGTTTGCCTAATTTAATTGTAGTTTGAATTTTGTTTGTGGGTATAAAATTAGAATAATCTCGAAATCTGTTTTTTTTGCATCAGTTGGAAAATGTGGTTTGATAGTTTTTGTTAATAGTGTTTCAGTCTATATACATATTATTATGTCGATTCCATTGGTCTTTTTGGTTTAAATGAAAATTCATTAGAATTTTAAAAAAACATTTTATTTTATACAAACTTGTAGATAGCTTTATTAGAATTATGTTTTGTTGACGCGAATGTATACTTTTAAATAATTCATTTAATCATTGTTCTATAACAAATAATATTTACTTCATTGGCATTTTTTATACTGATTTCCATTCCTATACTCTTATAATTTGCAGTGTTTCTTTGTATTACAACTGTCAGTTATGTATGATGCTCAATAATGTTGGTAAAGCCTTGTTCACACTGTACATAATTATTTTCTTTTGCGTTGTACACCTACAATTTAAGGAATATATAGATATAATATATGTATGTATTATGGTAATATTGATTACTTATTGTTATATTCGAAAATACTGTAAAACATCCTTTTAGAATTGCTATTTTGAATTATTCTAATTGACGATGTCGCGGGAAGTTCATTTTCGTCAATGATAATTAAACAATCTTTTTTGAATACGTATGATATTACTTCTCAATTTGCCTGGCACAGTAACAACATGATTAAGTGCTTGTTTAATCTGGTAGGAATATATTTTAGTTTCTTTTTTCTATTTACAATATCTTATAATATTTTGAAGTATTTTTACAACTGAATTCATGGACGAAATGACTCCAGTCATGTAACGATAATTGCTAAAAATAAGTAGAAAGTATTTATAAACAAATAAGGAATCGAATTTATAAATTTCTTACCTATACACTATTATCATTGGGCCTATTATTACATATTGCAATATTTATTGTGTTGAATGTTTGTGAGCTATGGCTTCAATCTTTTCGAGCTTGAATTCGCCTTTTGCGCGTCCGCTTACAGCTTTTTACAGCTTCCTGTAAAACGCGATCACTCTCGTGGTGGTTTTTAGAATGTAAGATTTTATAGACTTGTGGCACACTCTGTATATACATATATTTTGTAAAGCCAATTGTATATTTCATTTAGAATTCTTCTAGAATTTTTTTTTACACAAACTGTTACACAATGAAGAGCGAGAAAGATAATTTAATGTTAAACATAAGAATGATGTTAAAGTATCCGAAGAACCAATATGCTCAATAAGTGCATCATTTTCATTGAGACAATCGGGATAATACGCTATTGAAATAACAGTGGAAAAATTTAGTATATTAACAAAAAGTATGTCAATTGCTCAGAAACAATTTAAGATAGGCATGCACAATATTAACAAAAACGAACGTAATAAGCAGTTTGACACTGAGATATTTTCACCCAAATTATTTGAAGTGGAACAGCGCTTTCATTATGAAATTTTGGTCAGCATAATTGAAATATTCGTCTGTCACATACTCAAAATTAGTTCGCACGTCATTTAAAAATGAAGGACTTGTATTGAAGAACATTTTAAAATTTCAATGAATTACATATATACTACTCGCCCGCTATCGCGGGCTCGTCATTTTAATTGACATGCTCAAATATACGTAGTATCTCCATAGTGTTTAACATGTTTACAACAAATTTTGTTTGGTAAATGGGCGTCGCTTTCAAACATTCTTATAGAATGCTAATGAATGCTGATGAACTTCAAATATATAGCTCGCAAACATATGTATGTGAATGGGTAAAGTAAATTTAATTTATAAAGTATATTACTTTCTTACTACCTTTTCGAAGTCCACTATCGTTAATAAAAGAGCAGAGTATATTTTATTTAAAATTATTCTCGATCTGTTTTTGACACAAATCGGTACACACTCAAGAGCGAGAAAGGTAATTTAAAGTTAATCATAAGCAATGTTAAAGTATCCAAAGACAGAATGAACTCAAAAAGCGCAACATTTTTATTAAAACAGTTTACAATAATACTTTGATGTAAAGTGAGACCCTTTTGAAATCCACTATCATTAATAAAGGAGCACAAAATAATAATAAAAGTAAAAAACCCAAGTTTTAAATTTAAGCCCTTTTCAAGCGCCTTTCCTGTAAACAGCGCTTTCTAGAATGTCCATTTTTATAAATATTTGAAGCACCCCTGTATATACATTTATTATGTTAAGCCAATAGGATATCTTATTTAAAATTCTTCTCGAACTGTTTTTAACACAAACCGGTACACACTCAAGAGCGAGAAAGGTAATTTAATGTTAAACATAAGTCGTGTTAAAGTATGCAAAGACACAATGAGATCAAAACGCACAACATTTTTATTAAAACAGTGTACAATACTATTTTGATGTAAAGTGTGACCTTTTTGAAATCCACTATCGTTAATAAAGGAGCACAAAATAAAAGTAAAAGTAAAAAGCGCAAGTTTTAAATTCAAGCGCCTTTCCTGTAAAAAGCGATCACTGGCATGACGCTTTTTAGAATGTCTGGTTTTATAAACTTTTAAAGCATCCCGGTATATACATATATTTTGTGAAGCCAATAGTATATTTTATTTAAAAATTTCCTCGAATTGTTTTTTACGCAAATCGGTACACACTCAAGAGTGAGAAAGATAATTTAATGTTAAACATAAGTCGTGTTAAAGTATCCAAAGACACAATGAGATCAAAAAGCGCAGCATTTTTATTAAGACAGTTTACTATACTATTTTGATGTGAACGTGTAAAAGCCTGTCAATCTTTTCGAAGTCTACTCTCGTTAAGAAAAAAGCACAAAATAATAATAGCAGTAAAAAGCCAAAGTTTTAAATTTAAGCCCTATTGAAGCGCCTTTCCTGTAAAAAAACGTTTTTTAGAATATCCACTTTTATAAACTTTTGAAGCACCCCTGTATATACATATATTTTGTTAGGCCAATAGTATATTTCATTTAAAATTCTTCTCGAACTGTTTTTGACATAAATCGGTACACACTCAAGAGCGAGAAAGGTAATTTAATGTTAAACATAAGTCGTGTTAAAGTATGCAAGGACACAATGAGATCAAGAAGCGCAATATTTTTATTAAGACAGTGTACAAAACTATTTTGATGTGAAAGTGTAAAAGCCTGTCAACCTTTTTGAAATCCACTATCGTTAATAAAGGAGCACGAAGCACGAAATAATAATAAAAGTAGAAAGCCCAAGTTTTAAATTGAAGCGCCTTTCCTGTAAAAGCAATGACTGTCATGACTTTTTAGAATGTAAGATTTTACTAACTTTTGAAGCAACCGTGCATATACATATATTTTGTTAAGCCAATAGGACGTTTTATTTAAAATTCTTCTCGAACTGTTTTTAACACAAACCGGTACACACTCAAGAGCGAGAAAGTGTAAAAGCCTGTCAACCTGTTCAAAATCCACTATCGTTAATAAAGGAGCACGAAGCACGAAATATTAATAAAAGTAAAAAGCCCAAGTTTTAAATTGAAGCCCTATTGAAGCGCCTTTCCTGTAAAAGCGATCACTGGCATGACGCTTTTTAGAATGTCAACTTTTATAAACTTTTGAAGCACCCTAGATATATTTTGTTAAGCCAATAGTATCTTTTATTTGAAATTTTTCTCGAATTATTTTTTACACAAACCGGTACACACCCAAGCGCGAGAAAGGTAATTTAATGTTAAACATAAGTCATGTTAAAGTATTCAAAGACAAAAAAAGCAACATTTTCATTAAGACAGTTTACAATACTATTTTGATATGAACGTGTAATAGCCTATCAATCTTTTCGAAATCCACTATCGTTAATGAAAAAGTACAAAATAATAATAAAAGTAAAAAGCTCAAGTTTTAAATTTAAGCCTTATTGAAGCGCTTTTCCTGTAAAAAGCTATAACTGGCATGACTTTTTAGAATGTCCGGTTTTATTAACTGTTGAAGCGCCCCTGTATATACATATACTTTGTTGAACCAATAGGATATTTTATTTAAAATTCTTCTCGAACTGTTTTTGACATAAACCGGTACACACTCAAGAGCGAGAAAGGTAATTTAATGTTAAACATAAGTCGTGTTAAAGTATCCAAAGACACATTGAGATCAAAAAGCGCAACATTTTTATTAAGACAGTGTACAATACTATTTTGATGTAAAGTGTGACCTTTTTGAAATCCATTATCATTAATAAAGGAGCACAAAATGAAAATAAAAGTAAAAACCCCAAGTTTTAAATTGAAGTGCCTTTTATTTTATTTAAAAATTTTCTCGAATTGTTTCTTACACAAACCGGTACACACTCAAGAGCGAGAAAGGTAATTTAATGTTAAACATAAGTCATGTTAAAATATCCAAAGGAACAATGAGCTCTCAAAAAGCGTAACATTTTCATTAAGACAGTTTACAATACTATTTTGATATGAACGTATAAGAGCCTGTCAATCTTTTCGAAGTCTACTCTCGTTAAGAAAAAAGCACAAAATAATAATAAAAGTAAAAAGCCCAAGTTTTAAATTTAAGCCCTATTAAAGCGCCTTTCCTGTAAAAAGAACGCTTTTTAGAATGTCCAGTTTTATAAACTTTTAAAGCATCCCGGTATATACATATATTTTGTGAAGCCAATAGTTTATTGTATTTAAAATTTTTCTCGAATTGTTTTTTACACAAACCGGTACACACTCAAGAGCGAGAAAGGTAATTTAATGTTAAACATAAGGCGTGTTAAAGTATGTAAAGGCACAATGAGATCAAGAAGCGCAACATTTTTATTAAGACAGTGTACAATACTATTTTGATGCGAAAGTGTGAAAGCCTGTCAACCTTTTCAAAATCTACTATCGTTAATAAAGGAGCGCGAAATAATAATAAAAGTAAAAAGCCCAAGTTTTAAATTGAAGCCCCATTGAAGCGCCTTTCCTGTAAAAAGCGTTCACTGGCATGACGTTTTTAGAATGTCCACTTTTATAAACTTTTAAAGCACCCCTACATACATTTTGTTAAGCCGATAGTATATTTTATTTGAAATTCTACTCGAACTGTTTTTTTACACAAACCGGTTCACACTCAAGAGCGAGAAACGTAATTTAATGTTAAACAAAAGTCATGTTAAAGTATCGAAAGAAACAATGAGCTCAGTGAGCGCAACATTTTCATTGGGACAGTGTACAATACGATTCTGATGTTTTCGAATCTACTATTGATAAGAAAAAATTAAGTATTAAATTTAAACCCTGTTCAATCACGTTTCGAAGAATCACCGAATTGAAGATGTAATAAGCCGTATCTAAAATTTCACATTCATACGTCAATTTTCAAAGAACTCTTCCGCCATTTTGTTTTTTTTTGACATTTTGACTTTGGATTCGTGATCGGCGACCTAAGACACCCCGTATCTAAAATTTCGCATTCATACGTCAATTTTCAAAAACATCTTCCGCCATTTTGTTTTTTTTTTGACATTTTGACTTTGGAATCGTGATCGGCGACCCCCAAAACCCCCCGTATCTAAAATTTCACACTCATGTCAATTTTCAAAAAAATCTTTCGCCATTTTGCTGTTTTTGACATTTTGACTTTGGAATCGTGATCGGCGACCCCCAAAACCACCGTATCTAAAATTTTACATTCATACGTTAATTTCCAAAAAAATCTTCCGCCATTTTGTTTTTTTTTGACATTTTGACTTTGGAATCGTGATCGGCGATCCTCAAAACCCCCGTATCTAAAATTTCACACTCATACGTCAATTTTCAAAACATCTTCCGCCATTTTGTTTTTTTTTGACATTTTGACTTTGGAATCGTGATCGGCGACCCCCAAAACCCCCGTATTTAAAATTTCATATTCATACGTCAACTTTCAAAAAAATCTCCCGCCATTTTGTTTTTGTTTGACATTTTGACTTTGGAATCGTGATCGGCGACCTCCAAAACCCCCGTATCTAAAATTTCACATTCATACGTCAACTTTCAAAAAAATCTCCCGCCATTTTGTTTTTTTTTGACATTTTGACTTTGGAATCGTGATCGGCGACCCCCAAAACCCCCGTATCTAAAATTTCACATTCATACGTCAACTTTCAAAAAAATCTTCCGCCGTTTTTTTTTTTGACATTTTAACTTTGGAATCGTGATCGGCGACCCCCCAAAACCCCCGTATCTAAAATTTTACATTCATGACTCAATTTACAAAAAATCTTCCGCCATTTTCTTTTTTTTTGACATTTTGACTTTGGAATCGTGATCGGCGACCCCCAAACCCCCCCGTATCTAAAATTTCACTCATACGTTAATTTTCAAAAAAATCTTTCGCCATTTTGCTTTTTTTGACATTTTGACTTTGGGATTGTGATCGGCGACCCCCAAAACCCCCGTATCTGAAATTTCACATTCATACGTCAATTTTCAAAAAAATCTTCCGTCATTTTGTTTTTTTTTGACATTTTGACTTCGGAATCGTGATCGGCGACCCCCAAAACCCCCGTATCTAAAATTTTACATTCATTACTTAATTTTCAAAAAATCTTCCGCCATTTTGTTTTTTTTGACATTTTGGCTTTGGAATCGTGATCGGCGACCCCCAAAACCCCCGTATCTGAAATTTCACATTCATACGTCAATTTTCAAAAAAATCTTCCATTTTGTTTTTTTTGACATTTTGACTTTGGAATCGTGATCGGCGACCCCCAAAACCCCAGTACCTAAAATTTTACATTCATACGTCAATTTTCAAAAAATCTTCCGCCATTTTGTTTTTTTTTGACATTTTGACTTTGGAATCGTGATCGGCGTCCCCCAAAACCCCCTTATCTAAAATTTTACATTCATATGTCAATTTTCAAAAAATTCTTCCACGATATTGTTCTTTTATGACATTTTGATTTTGGATTTGTGATCGACGACCTAACACACCCCTGTATCTAAAATTTCACACTCATACGTCAATTCCCAAAAAAATCTTTCGCTATTTTGTTTTTTTTTTGACATTTTGACTTTGGAATCGTGATCGGCGACCCTCAAAACCCCCGTATCTAAAATTTCACACTCATACGTCAATTTTCAAAAACATCTGGCATTTTTTTTTTTGACATTTTGACTTTGGAATCGTGATCGGCGACCCCCAAAACCCCCGTATTTAAAATTTCACATTCATACATCAACTTTTAAAAAAATCTCCCGCCATTTTTTTTGTGACATTTTGACTTTGGAATCGTGATCGGCGATCCCCAAAACCCCCGTGTCTAAAATTTCACTTTCATACGTTAACTTTCAAAAAAATCTTCCGCCGTTATGTTTTTTTTGACATTTTGACTTTGGGATTGTGATCGGCGACCCCCCAAAAAAATGAAATGAAATTTCACATTCATAGGTCAATTTTCAAAAAAATCTTCCGTCATTTTGTTTTTTTTTGATATTTTGACTTTGGAATCGTGATTGGCGACCCCCAAAACCCCCGTATCTAAAATTTTACATTCATGACTCAATTTTAAAAAAATCTTCCGCCATTTTGTTTTTTTTGACATTTTGGCTTTGGAATCGTGATCGGCGACACCCAAAACCCCCGTATCTAAAATTTCAAACTCATACGTCAATTTTCAAAAAAATCTTTCGCCGTTTTGCTTTTTTTTGACAATTTGACTTTGGAATCGTGATCGGCGACCCCCAAAACCCCCGTATCTAAAATTTTACGTCAATTTTCAAAAAATCTTTCGCCATTTTGTTTTTTTTGACATTTTGCTTTGAAATCGTGATCGGCGACCCCCAAAACCCCCGTATCTAAAATTTTACATTCATACATCAGTTTTCAAAAAAATCTTTCGCCGTTTTGCTTTTTCTGACATTTTGACCTTGGAATCGTGATCGGCGACCCCCAAAACCCCCGTATCTGAAATTTCACATTCATACGTCAATTTTCTAAAAATCTTCCGTCATTTTGTTTTTTTTGACATTTTGACTTTGGAATCGTGATCGGCGACCCCCAAAACCCCCGTATCTAAAATTTTACATTCATATGTCAATTTTCAAAAAATTCTTCCACGATTTTGTTTTTTTATGACATTTTGATTTTGGATTTGTGATCGGCGACCTAACACCCTTGTATCTAAAATTTCACACTCATACGTCAATTTTCAAAAAAATCTTTCGCCATTTTGCTAATTTTAACATTTTGACTTTGGAATCGTGATCGGCGACCCCCAAAACCCCCGTATCTAAAATTTTTCATTCATACGTCAATTTTCAAAAAATCTTCCGTCATTTTGTTTTTTTTTGACATTTTGACTTTGGAATCGTGATCGACGACCTCCAAAACCCCCGTATCTAAAATTTTACATTCATGACTCAATTTGCAAAAAATCTTCCGCCATTTTGTTTTTTTTGACATTTTGGCTTTGGAATCGTGATTGGCGACCCCCAAAACTCGCGTATCTAAAATTTCACATTCATACGTGAATTTTCAAAAAAATCTTTCGCCATTTTGTTTTTTTTTCAGTTTGGCTTTGGAATCGTGATCGGCGACCCCCAAAACTCGCGTATCTAAAATTTCACATTCATACGTCAATTTTCAAAAAATCTTCTGCCATTTTGTTTTTTTTGACATTTTGGCTTTGGAATCGTGATTGGCGACCCCCAAAACCTCCGTATCTAAAATTTCACATTCATACGTCAATTTTCAAAAAAAATCTTTCGCCATTTTGTTTTTTTTTGACATTTTGACTTTGGAATCGCGATCGGCGACCCCCAAAACTCCCGTATCTAAAATTTCACATTCATACGTCAATTTTCAAAAAAATCTTCCGCCCTTTTGTTTTTCTTTTCAGTTTGGCTTTGGAATCGCGATCGGCGACCCCCAAAAGCCCCGTATCTAAAATTTCACATTCATACGTCAATTTTCAAAAAAATCTTTCGCCGTTTTGCTTTTTTTGACATTTTGACTTTGGAATCGTGATCGGCGACCCCCAGAACCCCCGTATCTAAAATTTTACATTAATACGTCAATTTTCTAAAAAATCTTTCGCCATTTTGTTTTTTTTTGACATTTTGACTTTGGAATCGTGATCGGCGACCCCCAAAACCCCCGTATCTAAAATTTTACATTCATATGTCAATTTTCAAAAAAATCTTCCACCATTTTGCTTTTTTTGACATTTTGACTTTGGAATCGTGATCGGCGACCCCCAAAACCCCGGTATCTAAAATTTTACATTCATACGTCAATTTTCAAAAAAATCTTCCGACGTTTTGCTTTTTTTGACATTTTGACTTTGTAATCGTGACCGGCGACCCCCAAAACCCCCGTATCTAAAATTTTACATTAATACGTCAATTTTCTAAAAAATCTTTCGCTATTTTGTTTTTTTTTGACATTTTGACTTTGGAATCGTGATCGGCGACCCCCCAAAACCCCCGTATCTAAAATCTTACATTCATACGTCAATTTTCAAAAAAATCTTCCGCCATTTTGCTTTTTTTTACATTTTGACTTTGGAATCGTGATCGGCGACCCCCAAAACCCCCGTATCTAAAATTTTACATTCATATGTCAATTTTCAAAAAATTCTTCCACGATTTTGTTTTTTTATGACATTTTGATTTTGGATTTGTGATCGGCGACCTAACACACCCCCGTATCTAAAATTTCACACTCATACGTCAATTTTCAAAAAAATCTTTCGCCATTTTGCTTTTTTTGACATTTTGACTTTGGAATCGTGATCGGCGACACCCAAAACCCCCGTATCTAAAATTTTACATTAATACGTCAATTTTCTAAAAAATCTTTCGCCATTTTGTTTTTTTTGACATTTTGACTTTGGAATCGTGATCGGCGACCCCCAAAACTCCCGTATCTAAAATTTTACATTAATAAGTCAATTTTCAAAAAAATCTTCCGCCATTTTGTTTTTTTTGACATTTTCACTTTGGAATCGTGATCGGCGACCGCCAAAACTCGCGTATCTTAAATTTCACATTCACACGTCAATTTTCAAAAAATCTTCCACCATTTTGTTTTTTTTTGACATTTTGACTTTGGAATCGTGATCAGCGACCCCCAAAACCCCCTTATCTAAAATTTTACATTAATACGTCAATTTTCTAAAAAATCTTTCGCCATTTTGTTTTTTTTGACATTTTGACGTTGGAATCGTGATCGGCGACCCCCAAACCCCCGTATTTAAAATTTTATATTCCTACGTCAATTTTCAAAAAAATCATCCGCCATTTTGTTTTTTTATGACATTCTGATTTTGGATTTGTGATCGGCGACTTAAGACACCCTCGTATCTAAAATTTCACATTTATACGTCAATTTTCAAAAAATCCTTCGGCCATTTTTTTTTTTGACATTTCGACTTTGGATACGTGATCAATGATACCACAAAGACTCCCAAGTGCCGAATTTTACTTTAATCAGAAGAGAGAAATTAATTTCAGATAGCTCCGCCCACTCTGCATGTATGCGTAATCGTTGTCATAAGGGCACATAAATGTTAAAAGCTATCTTTTTCCCCATTAAGGCGTACGCGTTCTGGAATTAAAGTATTTTAATAATGCAAATATATAATCATTAAAAGAACAATAATCAACCTGTATATCTATAAAAATGTTAAGTCAACCGGATGTATTATGTCGAGATTGAGATGCCGATAATTGATAATTTAGTTTTACATATATTTTGTTTAATTTGTGTACAACAACCTAATAATTTGTCAAATTTGTGTGCATTTTAGCTTCAAATAAATTGTTTGTCAAACATTTTGTACAATTGGTGTGCGCGCAGCCGAAATTATCATCCCGGTTCGTTTGAGTCGACGACGGCGCGCGGCGCCGAGTATTATATGTGTACTACACGTTCATGAACGGTATGCTATTACGGATCCACATGGTTCAAATGAGCCGGTTCCGTGATCCGGCTCACAATGAGGAGCTGAACCGAGTCAAAGAAATGAGCCGTTTTGCCCACCTCTATGTCAGTTATCTTCGTAACCTATAAAATAATTAGATTTTGACGTTTGTTATAATTATCATCAATTTTATTCAATTAAAAAATTGTCAAAATTTAATAACATAAATCTAACGTACCGGAAATTACACTTTTTTAAAGCATTTATATAATAGAAAAATTTAGTACAATATTTAAAAATTGTGACTTTCGATGTCAGTTTGTATGTTGATAATTTTTTTCAAAATTCAAATTCTGTTATGATTTCTCGTCGCAAAGGAAGCAATTATAGAAAGGAATCATTATATTGAATTAAGTATGGGCAAGTATAGGTACGATGTATTTATACTACTCATTATTATTGAGTTATTTTTGATGATGTTTTTATAGTCATTACGTTGAATATAGTTTGTAAATTTATGAATGTTTTTGTGTTAATTTTTATGATAAAGAACGTTTAAATTTCAATAAAGAGAAGTTAGAATTATGTGAACAATTTCGCAACTCTTGTGTTTGCAGAAAGCAACCATTGTTAGATATAGTGATGTATGGAGCTCTTTGAGCTTGATTCGCCTCTTCGCTTGTACTTATATCTTTTTAATATTATATGTAAGGCTGTAAGGGCATCTCATTGGTAATGCGATTAATGCTGGTCGCATGCTGTTTTAATGAATGTTAAATGTTAATAATCATTTCCTCTATAAAAATGTTAGTTAAAATTCATAAGGCAGATTTCATTAAAAAACAACTATTTTCGGTACGCTATTTCTGAAAATAAGGGAGCTAATTAGAATTTAGATCCGTATAATATTTGTCCCTGTGAACAGTTGATTTCACTGCTACAGCTCACTGGTTTGACGTAATTGGTTTGACGTAATGTCAGATTATGTGTATGCGTTAAAAAATCGTATGGCATATCGGCAACAACTCTAACCATAATACATAAAATTGTCGGAGTACCTATGTCATTCATAATGTTAATTTAATTTTTCTATTCCGGTGCTATAAAGTTCACTTTACGACACCCGTTTTGGTTGCATAAAGTATTACTTTATCGCACGCTAATTTTATTTTTTTGAAGTTGGTGACAAAAAAAATGGAACCAAATCGTATTTAAATGTCAAAATATAAGCCTTTAAAGTAACAAAAATGTGCAATAAAATTGTACAAAGAATAAAAAGCACACATGCTAACATTTCACTTACTAATTAGCAATATAAATTGTTAAGCAGAGTTGGATGATAAGTTTTCGGATTCTACTATTGACATTTACTTACCAGGTTGAATAGTACAACTGTTATAAAAGTTTGTTTTGATAAATATGTAGAGAGTTTGTGGACGAAAGATTTTGTAAATTGTCTTCTGCTATTTTGCGAATCTCTGGGGGCGTACAGTTATTTATTTCGCCCTTTTTGTTGATAACTTGAAATAATTTATTGTATAAATCAGTCTGAATTTTAAACACAATTACATATAGCACCACCGATATTCAAATATTTAAAACGTTCTACTAAAAAATCAGAGTAACCAACTTCAAAAAAGCAAAATTTCTAAAATATTCGAACAAAACATGTCTCTTATTTTAAGCTTTTTTGAACTTTTAATAACCGAAATAGAAAAAATAGTATAAAATACACGTTTCATAAGACATTTTGCGCACTTGTTCTTTAGAAAACTCGCCTAGCGGCTCGTTTTCTAAACTTGAACGCGTGCGCAAAAATCGTGTCTTATGAAACTTGTATTTTAATATACTATTTTATGATACCGCATACGCTTCTTCTTTTTAGTTGGTTAGGTTGTACCTATTCACTATTACCTATACTATTTACGGTATTTTAATTTCTATATGAATGAATGACAGTGGAGGATAATTATGTAGTTAACTTTGCTATTGTAATGAATGAAGATTAAATTTAAAGAAATATCTCTAGAAATGGATTATACATTATGGTGGCAAATGAATTTATTTATTAAGACTTTGCCCACAAAGCGAACAATATTCCTATATAATTTAATGAACGCTGATATTTAAAAATTTTTTATTGACATTCAGGTTTTGTATCAGTTGTGTACATCTAGTCCACGGTGAACGTCGACAGATCAAAAAAAAAAAATTAATTGAATGTTGTTTCACGTTATTAGTTCTATAAAATTGGTACTACGCTTTGTGTCAAGTTTACGATTGAAATAGTGTATAATTCAAATTTTCTGACAGACTGTCATCGTAACGATATTTCGATGACACATACCTATGACAATGAAAAGTCAGACAGCTGACATGAAGATGTTTAACCAAAATTGTCGTTCCACCTGTCATCGTGACAATAGTTCGTTGAACTGTATTTGTTCACACATAAACTTGTGAGAACGAAATGTCAGGCTAACTTAATAAAACATGTTTTAAACTTACAGGTCATTGAGAGAATTAATTAATTTTCATATTACGCTTTAATAATATACTTTCTAAAACGCAATCGAAAATCTTGCTAGCTCCTATACGGTTGATGCTAGACACTGTCGTACCATTTAACCAAAAATGTACACTTTAAATACTTGCTTTTATAACTGAATTGGTAAACGAAATGACATACATGCTTATGGGAATCTTATTTGATGTATTTATTTTATTTCGAAGTGCTTCGGACACATCTGACAAATAAAGAAAAGTCGCCCTATTATTTGTACGTAGAGAGATCGATGAGAAATGTTATTAAATGATCCCATTCGTAAAATGGCTTAAATTTATATAATTATAACTTGAACACTGATACATTTCCAACATTCTATTGACATTTAGGTTTTGTATAATTCGTGTGCATCTAACGTAATTTGACAGGCCCAAATGGCAAAACTCAGACGGTTCTTCTTTATTTAAGCTGGCTTCAAGTTCTTCGTTGTATGAAATTTACATTTCGATGACATATATAATGAATAGAGTGTCATTGTATTTATTAATATATCTTAATAAAATATAGAAAAATCGTCATATTTGTTACTGTACTTACGTGCGATAATACACTTTAAGTTTATTTTATCATATCCGTCGGCATTTTGTTCATATATTCATATAGAAAAGAAATAGTAACGATTGATAATAATAACACTAATACGTATCTGAAAGGTACCACGTTTCAATTAAAAATGCATATCTTCTTCGTAATATCTTTATTTGTCGGCCTTTTGACATTTAAACTTGACAACCGATGGATGAACGTGAATATATAGTCATTAATGACACGCAAACTCGTCATCGCGAGATTTTTTTACCCTGCAGAAAAGCTTTAAATGAGTCGCACCTTCCACAGCGACAGATTTAGCACGTGGACAGTGCACTCAATCGTCGCGGAAAAGTCCACTATTTTCGTTTCCAACCCTCTTTCCGCACTCTAAACCTCGACAGCCTGAAATTTCTTCGTCAATGTGAAACTTTTACAATTCTTTCGCGCGTGCCTGTCATACCTGACATTTTTACGATTTTGATCAGTTGTCACGTGAATCGTCATGACGTAGGCCATTTTTCTGTTAAAACACCGAATGCACGCTCCTCTTTAAAAGCCCATATCTCTGCACACGCTCCACTTAGAAGGAAAATCTCTCCGTCGAGGAACAATTTAAGGACGTCGGTAACTTCACGCCAAAGGGCAGCTTTCAATGTCGCGTATCCAGAGACGAGTTCTGCGCCCCGCGTACCCAATTTTCGTCGATTTTGACCGGGTTTGGTTGCCCTTGACTACTCGGCTTTTATATATTCTAAAATAAAATAACTAGCTGTCCATCAATCTCTTCGAGCTTGAATCGCCTTTCGCGTCCGCTTACAGTTGTATTACCGTTGCCTGTAAGGCGCCAAAAAAATCATTTTTGATT
Source organism: Amphimallon solstitiale (assembly GCA_963170755.1). Taxonomy (NCBI): domain Eukaryota; kingdom Metazoa; phylum Arthropoda; class Insecta; order Coleoptera; family Scarabaeidae; genus Amphimallon; species Amphimallon solstitiale. Next base: position 106,281,520 of record OY720681.1, on the reverse strand, counting down.
TTCTAAGCTATTGGCACACCTTGTATAGACGTATATTTTTGTCCACGAACTACTGTCACGGTGACAGGTGGAACGGCAATTTAAAGCATCTGATGACGTGAAATTGTTGACGATGGATAAGTATAACTTGAGTTAAAAAAATTGTTTGGGCTATTTCCATCGTTTGTGGAAACTTGATATTCCAACGTTTCGGCAGTCCTTCTACTGCCGTCATCAGGGTTCATTTTTGTATAACTACTTTACCACTCGACTAATTAAGAAAAAACTATTAGCAAAAAAGGAAAGATTATTTTGACGTTATAAATATTTGACATAATTTGACAAATGTCAAATCCACATCTTTTTTATAGGTTCAGTGTGTATGCGCAATATGCTATTTTTTTCGTGTTAGTTAGTAGTAGTAGTTATTATTCTCCGGTCTCGTGGCTGCCTGTTTCGGTTAACACATTCTCTCATCATAGGGAGCCAGATATTCTTGTTCTCCAGGCTGGGCGTACTGATCGTGTCAGGTGTTATCTTCATATACGCTGTTTCTGTAATTTTTCTTTTTTGGCCGTGTTCTTGTTTGGCCAGGATTGTCGCCTCGTTCCATGCAATGTTGTGATCTTCTTCCCAAGCATGTTCCGCCAGCTGCGATTTTTCTGTTTCCCCTAAGCTGACCATTCTTTGGTGTTCTTTTATTCTGACTCTTAGGGGTCTGCTAGTTTCTCCAATGTATACACACGTACTTAATAAAGCCGGCAAGTACATTGTGCCATATAAGATGTTTATTTTTAATGGAACGCTCTTTCCTTGATATTTATTAATGTTCTTTGAATATGGTCTATTTTGTCAGATAAGTAGATGAATATTCCGAGACCGGAGAATAATAACTACTACTACTAACTAACACGAAAAAAAATAGCATATTGCGCATACACACAACCTATAAAAAAGGTGTGGATTTGACATTTGTCAAATTATGTCAAATATTTTTATCGTCAAAATAATCTTTCCTTTTTTGCTAATAGTTTTTTTTCTTAATTAGTCGAGTGGTAAAGTAGTTATACAAAAATGAACCCTGATGACGGCAGTAGAAGGACTGCCGAAACGTTGGAATATCAAGTTTCCACAAACGATGGAAATAGCACAAACAATTTTTTAACTCAAGTTAATTTAAAGCATCTTACGTCAGTCTGACTTTTCTTTGTTGAAGTTTGAAATTTAGATGCTATTTAGCGTAATACCAATACTTGACACTAAAAGATTCATAGTGTTATTAGTTTTACACAATGAAAGGACTAAATCATTATTAAAAAAGTAATATCAGATTTATTTTAGTTTTGCATAATTTAACCTGTCAATTATAATGGCCCACAAACGTTATTTCTGGGCTGTAATATTTAATAATAATCATACATCTTTTGACATACCTTTTGAGCTTTGTTATAATGCAAATTTGTGAACAATGCATACCCATTACACAGAAGAATCAAGTTTTAAATAAAATGTTGGTATAGAATAGTATGACTTATTAATTTTATTTATAATAGTGAATTTATAACTGGCTTCCATATTAATAAATTAGTTTCATTTGTCTGCTCTGAAATTGTTCCTGTCAAAGTGAGTTTGCAGTGGCATTGAGTCGTCGCCTGTAGATCGTGCTGAGACGATCCTATTATAATTTAAATATTTAGTAGTGACGCTGGTAGTTGAACTAAAAACAATAACCAAAAATAATACTGACCGACGTTGGAATATCTGTGTAAACATTTTGCTTACACACACTGTAAAAAGAATATAATTCGTAATTGTTGGATCATTTTGTGATTTTTATTAAGTATTTAAGGAAAAATAACACAAAAAGGTAGTTCATGTTTACAACCAATCCATCGAAATAAGAGCCACCAGCTTGGGACACGATCATCATCAACCATCATCAGAATGTTTGATTAACAATTTGATTTAATGGTGTATTTTCAAACATATCCCATTAAATGATTGAACGCTGCCCATACTTCAAACTTTCTACTGACAATCAAACTATTTAGTAGAAGTAATTGTTGTTTTAGACTGGATTATTTACTTTAGTAAATTGAATAGTTACAAAACAATTGTCATTACATTGGAATTTGATTCGTCTGTCACCTAGTATGTAATAATAATATAAATCATATTTTAAGGTAATTGTCTAATACCGTGCCGTCAAATACTTTCCGCATTAGAGTAGGCTGTTTTTGAAGTTTTTAAGTAATGAATGTTGGTGTACATGCTAATTTTTTGAAAACTTCAAATTCTGACAGTTGACATACTTAAATTCAAATTATAGACGCCTATTACCACGCGATCATTTAAATTCTAAATTATAGCAGGCGGGATTTTTTTTATTAGGTTGTCCAGAATGTCAATTATTGATTAATTAACATTTTGAAACGTCACTTTGACAATTCAAATTGTAAATTAGTACTTATATACCAACTTAATTTAAATTTCACAGCCTGCTCTAATTTAGAATTTAAATGATCGCGCGGTATTATTTATATGACATAACCAAACTATTAAAATTATGCACTGTCACCAACCATTAAAAAAAAAGCATGGCCGTCTCTAATGCGGAAAGTATTTGAAGGCACGGTATATAGACAAAACTAAAATGCATCTGATAGCACTTTTCTCATTAATATTTTAGTCATTTCGCTGTATAAAATTTCTAATTTCATATGTTTTTGTATCAAGGTCTACAATAAATATCGATGGATCTTAAAAACATGACCAATGAAATATCAGACAGATGTCAGGGTGTTTAACTTTTTTTCTTAAATAATTGTCAACATCATGAAAGCAGTTCAGATTTCATCACGAACTGAACTCGATTGATCGTTTTGACGTTTTATAACCCGCAATTAAATTTTTGTGAAATTGCCAACATTAATCAAAAGTCAGATGGATTTTTGTGACAATTCTGACGTTTCCTGTAACATTTAAGCCACCTAACGTGAATGTTGTGTTGACCAACATTTCGCGTATGCTCTATATAGTTAAATATATCGGTGTTAAAATGATAATAGATGAGTAATGATGACTACATAGATGTGCACTATTTTTTTTTATTTTTGCTACACCCTTTAACTGTTACTTAATTTTATTTTAATAATATACTGTGTTCACCAATTTTGATCAGCATCTGGGGCGTAATGCTTAAATTATTTTTTCTAAGGAAGGGATGCTTTTGTGTAATAAAGTAGATCGCGATCATAAAGTCACTGATAATTAGTGAATTACCATGTATGATAAATTTTTAAATCGCATTGTCTTTATATTGGTAGTACTTCCAGTTTTAAAATAGTAATTACATTACCCTTTAAATCGTTAAATTAAAGGTGATATGTATGCATGATGTATTCGTTTCTTTGAATTACAATTAACGTAGGGCTTCCGAGACAATAGTCAATAGAAATAAATTTCTATTCTTTCCCCCTTCTTTTTTTTTATTTAGGACACATTAATTTAATAGAATATTTGCTCTTTTTGTTATTACAGTGGTCCATGAAACTCTTCGAGTTTGAATTGCCCATAAAATGTTTAACATTTCTATAGAATTTACTGAAAGCTGATTACTTCGAACATATCGTTGACATTCAGGTTTGATATAATGCGTGTGCACCTAGTCTAAGTTGAATGTAAGTAGGCCGAAAAGGTAAACCTAAGATGGCTGTATGATCAAGATTTGTTGTATCATATATAAAGTTCTTTGTTTTTTAATTTGGTAGTATTCTAACTCTATTTGTCTTAAGTTTTATGATAAAAGTTGCCCAAACGTTAAACTGTCATCGTGGCGACAGTTTGATCTATTGCGAGAATGCATTGTCAAATTGAATGTCATTGTAGACATACCGTGCCTTCAATACATTTTTTTTAGAATAACCTACGATTTCAATATTAATTTGAGAACACTGTGGAACTTTTCAATAAATTGACTTAACTATGACAGTAGTCAAAATGAAAAACATTACTGTGTTCCCTAATTAATATTGATATCATAAGCTACTCTAAATGTAAATAAAAGACGTAGTATGTATATTTGTATGTAGAAAGATGACAGAGATGTGTCCAAGCCATTAAAAATACGATAAATGACCGATACAATAGTAATAATAATAATAATTGATAATGCAATAAAATGTAAATATTAACGGTTATAATATTTCTTTCAGTGGACGTTAAATGTTATTAATCATTACATTAGGACGCCTTTGCTTCAATTTTTATAACTACGATATTGGAAACTGTACTTGAATGACCGACAATGTTGAGTAATTACAACCGCAGTTCAGTTTGTTCTTGTTTATGAATGAAGACGCATATTAAGCAAAATGTCTCTTAGAAATAAATTAAATATTATTGTGACATTTATAATTAGTGGCAAATGAATTTATTTATTAAGACTTTGCCCACAAAGCGAACAACATTTCTATACAATTTACTGAACGCTGATATTTAGAAAAGCTTTGTTGACACTCAGGTTTTGTATCAGTTGTGTGCATCTAGCCCAAGGTAAACGTAGACAGACAAAAAAAAAACCAAGACGGTTCGGTAATTAAATCTTGTTTCAAGCCATTCGTTCTATAAAATTGGTAGTACTATGCCTCCCTTTATGTCAAGTTTACGATAAAAATAGTGTATACTTCAAATTCTTTGACAGACTGTCATCGTGACATTTATACGACAATGAAAAGTCAGACTGGCGACGTCAAGATGTTTAACCAAATTGTGGTTCCACCTGTCATCGCGACAATAGTTCGTTCACACATAAACTTGTGAGGACGAAATGTCAGATTGCTTAACCAAATTGTCTTTCCAATTGTCAAATGAAATTAACAACATAACACGATGAACTTTAAGAAAACATGTTTTAAACGTACAGGTCATTGAGAGAATTAATTAATTTTCATATTACGCTTTAATAGTATACTTTGTAAAACCCAATCGAAAATCTTGCTGGCTCCTAATACCATTTAACCGAAAATGTACTTCTGATTACATAGTTGGTGCCTGCCCGCAGTCGCATACTTTAAATGCTTGCTTTTATAACTGAAAATTGGTAAACGAAATTACATAAATGCTTATGGGAATCTTATTTGATGTATTTATTTTATTTCGAAGTGTTTCGGACACATCTGACAAATAAAGAAAAGTCACCTTATTATTTGTATGCGTAGAGAGATCGATGAGAAATGTTATTAAATGATCCCATTCGTAAAATGGCTTAAATTTATATAATTACAATCTTGAACACTGATATATTTCCAACATTCAGGCAAAACTCAGATGGTTCTTTATTTAGACTTGCTTCAAGTTGTTCGTTGTATGCAATTGGCCTGACTTTTTTGCGTCCAATTTTAAGCAAAAAATATCCCGTACTTCTCTCGTGAGCTGTCATCGTGACGACATTTCGATGACATATATAATGAATAGAGTGTCATTGTATTTATTAATATATCTTAATAAAATATAGAAAAATCGTCATATTTGTTACTGTACTTACGTGCGATAATACACTTTAAGTTTATTTTATCATATCCGTCGGCATTTTGTTCATATATTCATATAGAAAAGAAATAGTAACGATTGATAATAATAACACTAATACGTATCTGAAAGGTACCACGTTTCAATTAAAAATACACCTCTTCTTCGTAATATCTTTATTTGTCGGCCTTCTGACATTTAAACTTGACAATCGATGGATGAACGTGAATATATATAGTCATTAATGACACGCAAACTCGTCATCGCGAGATTTTTTTACCCTGCAGAAATGCCTAAAATGAGTCGCACCGTCGACAGCGACAGATTTGGCACGTGGACAGTGCACTCAATCGTCGCGGAAAAGTCCACTCTTTTGGTTTCCAACCCTCTTTCCGCACTCTAAACCTCGACGGCCTGAAATTTCTTCGTCAATGTGAAACTTTTACAATTCTTTCGCGCGTGCCTGTCATACCTGACATTTTTACGATTTTGATCGGTTGTCACGTGAATCGTCATGACGTAAGCCATTTTTCTGTTAAAACACCGAATGCACGCTCCTCTTCAACGGGCGATATCTCTGCACACGCTCCACTTGGGAAGAAAAACTCTCCGTCGAGGAACAATTTAAGGTCGTCGGTAACTTCACGCCAAAGGGCAGCTTTCAATTTTGCGTATCCAGAGACGAGTTCTGCGCCCCGCGTACCCAATTTTCGTCGATTTTGACCGGGTTTGGTTGCCCTTGACTACTCGGCTTTTATTATATATAATATGCACTGATTATATTGTGTATTTACGGTATCTAATAAACCGGAATCATTGGCATACGGAATACAAAAAAAAAACCGTATCTTCTATACATAATTTATACGTATGATGTAAACGTATATTTACACTATACTTTTAACGTTAATTATCCCAATTCATGTATACAGAATTTATACGGGTATGGTATCTCATTTTGCACTTAAATGACGCTATTGATATATACCTATATGAATGTCTGATTTTATACGTAGAAGATCACCAGAAATGAAGCGTGTATTTTATACCGCGAGATCAAAAATTATATTGATAAAGGTTTGCCCATGGAATGTAAAACGCCTGTCTTCAGTTATATCATTAAGTGTCATATTGACAAACAATTAATGACAGTATGACACTTAATGATATAACTTAAGACAGACGTTTTACTTTCCATGGCAAACCTTTATCAATATAATTTTTGATTTCGCGGTACTTGCATCATTATTTGAGTACACATATACGCTAAAATTAGGTAAAATAATACATATACCCAAATAATTTCATGTACGTAATTAATGTACGATTTATAAATAAAATGAGGATAGATCCTGCAAGGTTAATCGGAAAGATTATAAATAAAAGTGTGTAAGTGTATTTAGCAAGAGCACATTTTTGCAATGTTAGTTAGTAATACTAAAATTAGAGTTATGTGTGATTAAACAAAATTTTAAGCTATTTTGCTTTTTATCCACACATTTTATATCTTAGATGCATTACATACAATTAGAAAATGTTGGGATAATATGTGAGAATAATAATAGATACAGGAACAAAAGCTTACTCACCTATTTTGTAACTTCTCTGTGTATGTAGATACAAACTTATTCTACCGACGATATTTTTCAAACATTATATCTGACATATTAATATTTTTTTTTTAATTTTAATTAGATAAATTCCTTCGAGGGTGGAAAAAAATTATGTATACATATATTTTTAATTTTAGTTTATTAAACAGAACTATATATAGATAATACAAAATAAGAATTTGTATGCATAACTAATAAAATAAAATATATATTACGTAATAAACATTAAAGATTACGTGTTCTAGAAACAGAGAAACCTAGTAACATTTTATTCAACTCTTACTTTTTTTGATGAGTAAAGGTATCTGTGTTTGGCTAATTTTAACCAATCTTTAACAGCATTTTTAATACAAGTATCAGTCAAATCTGATGGTTCCCTTCCCGAATAAGACAGTTTTACCGCTTCTAAAAAATAAAAGAATATAAATACTTAATTAAAAGCAGAATTGCTAAAATATTACCATTAACTATCGACATTATTGCGGTATGTTTAAAGGCCCTCTTGTCCCGATGACAAGACCAATTAAACTTCATTGCAACCTCATTGCTGGGGACGAATTTTAAAATGTTCATTACTGTAGACCTTACACTAGAACCCCCGACAGCTGCTAATCTTCGTCTCTAGAAAATATTAAACGTTTCGGATACAGACTCAAAGTAATTGAATAAAAACGTGTAGTCTTACCATGTACAAAGCATTGCTTTCGTCTGTCAAAAATAGCTCCAAATTTTTGTACGCAGCTTTAGAAGAGATGGGTAAAACAGGCATCGTGGAAGGTATCTGTAACTGCTGAATAACGCTGATTTGTTGATTTTTTCTATGTTATTTTCGACGCAAATGGCGTTTACTGACAATTTTATTTAACTTAAGACATCTTAACCACATACTTTCCGATTTATTACATATATTTATACAATCTCAAGAAATTTATTTTTACCCAAACAGTAGAAATTAGAATAAGGAGCATGCAATAACTTCAAGGAGTTAGCAGAACTTGTCACTTGTTGAATAGGCTGCAACAAACAAAATTTTAAAGAAATCTAAGCAAAATTAAAAGCCAGAGTTTTTTAGTTATTCTTATTTCATTCTGATACGATATTGGAAACATTATTGTCAAATATAATGTATATGTTTGTCAAACGCATACACGGAAAAACCGATTTGTTTGAGTCAAGCAAATTTTGTATGACCCAACCAAATTATTTCTTTGTATATAGGCAAACTAATTTTTGGTTGTTGGAATCAAATAATTTTGTTACGTTCATTTTGTTGTTTCTACTAAATAACATTTTTTCCTACTAGATACCTATATAGTTGCGCCAACAAACAATGAGCTCAAGCTAACTAAATAAAATTTAGCTATAAACATATAAATTCATTAACTTAATTATAATACACATTCATTGTAACATAATAACTTGTTATTTTAATTAATATGTATGTTTGAAATTAGGAAAGCATTTAATTAAAACAACAAATATGATTGCTTGATCTACTAAGATGTTTAATTAATTTAAACACATTATTTTTGTTAAATAAAGCTTATAAAATTAGTACGAACGACTCGAATGCAATATAAAACGAAATCGGTATCAATACGCAGCACAAAAATACTTGCAATGTTTGGACAAATATCAGCAAAAAAACGTAGACAGACAGTCGTCTATTTCCCATATATATGTCTCTTTTAGGCGGAAAATGCCTTAGGTAATATTAAAATAATTCTTTCTTTTAACATCTCTGTTTTAGTTGAAAATAGATTTACTGAAAGTCAACAATTTCTTTATTTGAAGCAACAAGACGCTTGATTTAAAATATAATTCCCCAAATAATTTAGTTACATGAATCAAATATTTTAACAAAATTATTTGTTTAAATCAAACAACATTTTATTTTGTATTTTCTTGAAATAAGAGAGACAATATATTGTACAACAAAATCGGTGTGTTAACGGTAAACATCGGTTTTTCTATGTATCTATAGTTAATAAACCGCAGTGAATGCATTACAAAAACATGGCGTATTAATTGCACAGAATTATGTACTAATTGTAGGTTGTTTGGCATGCATTGTATGTAATATACTTACCAAAAGACGGCTAAACCATACAACAATAATTGCACTTCACTTGAAATAAATAATTTGCAATCACTTAAAGTATTTTCCAAACTTTAACAGATAAATGAGATCGTTGATAAGTCCTTAAACTGTTACTCTGTTAGTAGACTGCCACTGCATACCTACTTCTTAAACTCTTACGTTTACCGTTCGATGTGCGCATGAGCAGGGCAATATCTGTACCAAAATATATGCTCCAGAGTTACCAAGAGAATAGGTATTCATCTATAATACCATATATCTATACTAGAATCGCCGAAGAGATTTGGTAATAAAAGTGCGTGATCAAGGCATTCTATGCACAAAAACGGCCGACGCCAAAGATCAATTATATACTATGTGTGCATACGAGTTTGGTGTGATCACGTGAACCCCACGTGGTCACTGAATCTGGTCCGGGATTTGAGTATACGTTTAAATACCGTAATTCATAAATGTATTATAAAAGTGATTGGTAAATGTTTAATATACAGATGTGCACCAAATTTAAAGGTATAGAGCGAATATACTACACATATCTCTACTCTGTTCTAGAAGCTTAAATAGGAAAATATTTCTATTAGATGTATCTCAGATGTAAAATACGTATAATCGAAGATGTTACACAAAAATAGTTTAATTTTTATATAAGTATTTTGTTTCAATGTTCCGTATTAAAAAAAATACTTACACATACAATAAGAAGCACCAAGTGCAAAACCTAGATATGCGCGTATATACCGCGGCGGTACATATTGACACAAAAGTATATATTTAATACTTCTAATAATGCATTGATGAAATAAATTAAACATATTATATATGTATTACCTACATTCATATTTTAATCGATACCATTAGAGTTAGAGTATTCCTCTAATATACTCAAAAAATAGATATAGTAAATGTATGTATACGTATACTTTAATGGGCGAACTTTTTGAATTTCGCGGCTGTTGTAAGTTGGCTACGAAGACAAGCGAATAGAATCACATTTTATTGCGGAATTACTAGACAAAGCGTGTACCTAAGCAGAAGATTGGTCAAAAAATAGATGTAGAAACACTTATTGATAAAATTACATTTCTATTCACAACTTTTGCAGTGAAATATCATAGAGTACATCTTTGTATATTATTCTATTGCGTCCAGTGTAAACTATTAGAATACCCGCAAAATTCGAAAAATGTTGTTAGGGATATACCAAAACACATTTACTGTATTATGACGCAGCTGCAACATACGTATAATCTATATCTGGTATATGAGAAACGTGTAATTTTTATACGTTTATTTAAATATTCCGTTTAAAAGCAAAATTACGTATATAACACATAATTAAAGTTACCGTATACCGTATACATATAAATCCCGGTATATGTTTATACGTAAATATATTTCGTAATTCGTAAACGAATTATAAACGTTAAGTAGTGGTAAAGGTTTTATGTAAAGGTATCATATACCCGTAATAGACTGAAACAATATTCGTAAAATATATGATATATGTATACGTATATTGACGGTTTATCCGTACACGGTAGTATAAATACTACATATAAATACCGTATAAAATACGTGTTGGTGAAAAGCGGTATATAAGAAACGTTTCGGAAATATACCTGCGTTTCCGTACACACATATAAAACGTATACTACGTATAATATACATGTACTAAACCAAGCTGTGTTGCTTGGGTACTTTTAAACCGACTTATAAATAATTCCTGATTATTTACAGTTCCTATAATTTTACCTGCCTTAAATTGAAATTGCTTTTTTTTCAACCGTAATTTTGTTTTAATTTGAACTTTAAAGACTCTTTGTTTTTAAGACATTCTTTTACAGCACGGTATCCTAGATAGCGAAACCACCGACATTAATGTTTTCTGTAATTAATCATTGTTCACTATACAACCTTTTATAAACAATTTTAGCCACCAACATAATAACAAGTGTGACAATTAGGACTTGTACAAATTAATGCCCGTCACTCACTCATAGAGGTATCGTTAGTATTAAATAATTTACCGTTTGTGTCACTATCATTTGTAGTTGAAACTACGAGGTATGGTAATTAAATAACTGAACTGGTGCTACAAAAAGGGTTTATTGATCACAAATTACATTAGAAAGTTTATCGCCATCAAATACACTCCTTGCCGATCCCTACAACGCACATAGGGGTATTTGACCCAGAAAGCTGGTTAAAAGTCGAAAAATACAAACGAGGTAATTCAAGGAAAAGGTCTCTTAAACAAGTGGGTATATAAGTAGGGAATAACGGCCTACAATTAAGTCTCCCCCAAAATGCAGCAGGTAGCTTGTATTCAGTATAGTGATTGTTTTACAAATACGTATTTTGAAATTGATTTAAAGTAATTTGCGAAATAAACTGCGTCTCTTTTTATGATGGATTCTACTGACCCAGGTATGTATCATATATAATAGACTTTGTTTTGGAATACCGTCGAAAATTTAGTTAGAAATACTGTTAATTTACATACCGTGAAATAATGAAAATAATATCATCTATTGAGTTTAAAGAAAAGTGATTTTGATATACTTCAGGGTGTGTCCGGTTTAATTTTTTTACTTTGTTTATTAAAATAATAATCCTGTTTTAACGTATGCATAAATTAGCTGCCAAGATGTGCTTATATACTTGGCATGAAGACGTGGCTGTGAAACATACAATGCTGGTAACAACGGTGGACGGTAAAGTTTGCAATGCGGCAACACAAACCACATTGACAAGGAAGTGCTATATTTGTTTGACTACTTCTAAAGACTTCAATAAGTTAATAGAGACAAAAGAAGTTGACATTAATTATCTCAAATTTAGCTTATCCATATTACACGCCCGAATACGTTTTTTTGAAACATTACTCCATTTGTTTTATAATATCCCAATACAAAAATGGCATGTTAGATTGGAGGCAGAGAAAGAATTAATACAGAATGGAAAGAGGAAAATCCAAGAAAAAATTAAATGAGAATTTGGCCTTATTGTCCATGTGCCCAAATCTGGTTACGGTTGCAGCAATAACGGCAACACTAGTCGAAGGTTTTTCGCAAAGGCTAAAGTGTCTTACGAAATAACAGGTGTCGACCTACATTTAATTCAGAGGTTCAGAGTTATTTTAGAAGTAATATCCATAGGATATAATATAAATGTCGAACAACTATCTGAATACGGAAGTCATATTGCCAAATTGTATGTAAAGCTGTATTTGTGGCACCAGATGTCTCCGACTGTTTACAAGATATTAATTCATGGACCCCTTCTAGTGCAACATGCCTTATTACACATTGGAACATTATCAGAAGAAGCAGCTGAGACCAGGAATAAGCACTTTCGGCAGTATCGTTAACATTTATCACGGAAGTTTTCTAGAGAGGACTCAAACTTCGACATATTAAACAGATCCGGATATGAGCTGCATAAGGCCAAAAATGACGAAAAGATCGTAACCTTTTAACAAAGAAGCCCTGACAATGCTACTTCCACCAGAAGCAGAAAATGTAAGTAAAGACACCGAATGAACAGATACTGCAGGCATCAGTGACGAAACTAGTGACACCCCAGATGAAGAAGGTTGGAAAGGTTAAATAATATGTGGGTCATTTAAATAATACAATTTTATTGCTTCTATTTAATGTTTTTACTATACTTTTATTATTATTATTAGTGTATATATTCACTCCCTTAGTAGTGTTAATAATTTGTAACTGCTATTATTTATTTTTCGATATTTCGTTGATGTAAGCTCTCTGAAACATTCAAAATGATAGATTTATTTACTCTCACAAGCCATATACGAGTACATGGCTTTTGAGAGTTAATAAATCAAATGAACCAATAAAATAATTTTGTCCAACTTTTTGGGTCAAATACCCCTATGTGCAACGCTCCATACGAATGTTCCATTGCTTAAAGCAGTGCTGGAAGCTTGCGTCGGTCACCTTGTTGAAAACCTCCTTCGCTTATGCTTTTAACGCTTCCACATTGTCACATTTTGTCCCCTTAAGCTTCGATTTGGCTTTAGAAAATAAAAAAAATAACTGGGGGCTAGTTCAGCGAGTGCTGTGGGTGGTCCAACACTATAATACCGTATTTCGCAAAGAACACATTCACAGACAAAGCGAACAAGGCGAAATGGGCTGGCGTATTGTCTTGCTAAAGCATACATGACTTGCTCTTCCACAAATCGTGTCTTCGTCTCCTCACACATTCACAAAGGGCAGTCAGAACCTCGACGGGCAGTCAGACTACGCTTTTCACACATCAGTTTTCCAATTTTCTGGATGTTGTCGTCCGCTTTTGGTGTTCAGGGTCATCAAGGTCGGGGATCATCTCCCCTCGTTTCACATTCTTCTTTAAGGGGGCTTACGCAGAGGTATCGACTAACTGCCGTGAGGTAGGACGTAAGGGGGTGGCGCCCTATGCGCTAATGTACATTTCGCCGATGTAAGGTATTCGTTAAAATAAAACAAACAGCAGAGATTTTTGTTTTTTTTATTATGTTTTTGTATTAAATTGAACACAAAGGATTAATTAAGGCTTCGTTGGAAGTACTTTCTTATAATTCAAATTAATTACTTCCACAAAGTTGGCAAAATTTACATCATAACACAGTTTCAGAAATTTTATTTTAGAAACTTATTCCAGTCGAGCATGCATTGAGCCTTTGTTTATGTGTGTTTTAAATTTCGTTTTGATATTTACTAAATAAAAGCGGTACTATTGTTTTAACGAAACCATGTAAATTCCATAATTTACATTAGCGCATATGGCACCACCCCCTTACGCCCTACCTCACTGCAGTTAGTCGGCACCTATGCGTAAGCCCCCTTAAACCTTTTAATACACTCAAAAACTTTTGCGCGCGATAAACATCCACTTCCTTCAATAGCATGAGCACGTGTGCAATAAATTGTATTACTTGTATTGGAATTAAATTGATCACACGTGTGCATAGTGTTTTACTAAAGAGTAGCAGCCCTATTCCGAAGTATATAGAATGTAATTCACACCTATTTCATAAGAAATATCGCACTAAATTATAATTATATTTTAATTTGCAAAATCTGAACAAGACGTTAATTGAATAAGTTTATTTTAACTTATGAAAAGACTTTGTAAATGTATTAATAATAATTTGTATTTCATGCCACAGTAAGTAATTATAAATAATATTTGAGGCGAAAAAATTTCTGAATGTAACAGAAGTCGGAGTAACTAAGATATCGGGAGTTTTTAAGAAACAAAGTTGTTAAAATTTTAATAACTCAGGACGCGCAAAAGGAGGCAGATGCCAGATGACGAGCTAATAAAACTAGTGATTAAGAAACATAGGGAGCTAATGATGCCAAAGATACCAATGAGAACTCAAAAGCTAAAAAAGAGCCGTTTAAATATCAAACTAAAACAAAACAAAATAAAACATTAAAATGTTTCGATAAGATCGATATTATCATTGTCAATTAATCAACATGAAATAACTAATTACAACATTAAAACAAATATATGCTTCAGAGAAAATAACATTGGTCATTTACTGCATTTTTATGTTTCTTTATCTGTATGAGTTTTAGAAAATTCCTAGTTTTGTTATTATGTTCTTTACATAAAATTTGGTTTCATCAAATTTAAATTTATATTTGGTATGCTACATGTGTTTGTGTGTATGAAAAGGATCCTTATCTATTCTTGAAAAAAATCTTGAATTATTCTGATTTTTATGGCCAACTTTTATATTAAATGGGTGTAATACTTTACTAATTTTTTCTGATTTTTTTTTTTTTACATAAAACGAATAGGTACTTATTTTTGTACGTTAATTGATTTTGAATGGTTATTATAAAGTTTAAAGGATAAATATTATTGATTAAATGGCCGCAAATATGCTAAAAACATTACCGCTTGGCGATCTCAACGAAAATGCTTTATGATGCATAAATAAATAATACGATGATACAAGAATACAAGATGAAAAATGTAACAATACACATATTTTACAATATTTCTTTTAATACCAGCATTGAAAATTTGCCTGTTGGAATACAATTTTCTCAAATTCATATACCCATTACGGACATAAACAGAAACATACTTACGATATCTATGCGTGCTAACTAAAATTAGACACAAATTCTTCGCATTTTGAACCAACGGCAAGGAAATGCCATTCATCTCAAGGTTAAAGGTCTGTGTGATATTCCTATAAACTTTCTTGGAGCCAAATAAATTCGCCTTCGATTTACTGGGAAAATTATTGCTGAACAAATTAAAAATCACTTGCGTGTATTATTGGTATTTTGCTTCGAATCAATCTCCGTTCAGGCCGGAACATAGTTGAACAACAGATTTTTGGATATACTGGGTGATATTGTAACGGTTGGTGACAAGGCCGCTATGATAAATTTTATACTTTTGAACTACCCAAACGCTTCTGATACTATAAAATGTCACATATTTATAATTTATTAATTCATTATACTTGGGAAATATCTTTATACTACACATATAATATAATAATAAATCTTTATTTGCCTTTTATGCAATAGAAAATTCACAATAAAATAAAGGAGGTTTAGACTACGTCTGTTTTAACACCTAAACCGTGGTAAAAAAAAACTGAAAAACAATAAATGCTTCAGCAGTAACTATAGCACGCCTAAACTAGGTATCATTCTGCAACAGTGAAGAAAACGCTCGGACTTTTTTCACATACTTGCAATGCGCACAATCTTACCACCCCCTTCAATAAGCACAGACTTCCGAAACTGTGCACAAACCTTCGATTTATCAAATGAAATCACTTGTAACTTAGTTTCATGTAAAGATTATGCTGCCTACAAACATAATGAACTGAACCCAAATCCTTGCCCCAGTCTTCAGACCTAAACGATTTGTACAATTGGGGTGCGTTCAGAAAAGGAAAAAATGTTATCCAAGTGTCATTCCAATTTCACACTTGCCGTTCAGAAACAAAAAGATGTCCCAAAATTATGACGTCATTGCCGTTCAGAAATGATGGTGCGACGCTCGGAGTGTTCCTTCCATCACCCACTTATTTGTGATGGTTAATAGCGGGCGATTCAGGGGTATTTAAAGCACGGTTATGAGTGTTTTTTAAGGCTATAATTATAATTTCACGTTATTTCACATCATATGGTCATATGTGTGTTTCTTGGAGTTTGAACAGCTTGTTTTTGGACAATTTTAATTTGATCCAATTTTTTTTTGAATATGATCCGTTGTTCTAATTAGTTTACTTATTTCTTTGATGACTTTATTTTTTCATACATAACCTCTAACTCTGCAATGCTTAGCTGTAACCTTTTACCTTTGACTTCTGCCACAAACTAACTCGACTCACTCTACGGCGTTCAGAATTGTAAAGCGCTCCAAGTTTACCAAGTGGATGATTTCATAAAATATGACATGACCTTGCCAGTATCCTATCCAACATTTCTGAACGCACGCCTGTATATCATCAGCATATATATGCTAACATAATATACAGTTTTGCTTTGTTGGACTAGTGCAATCACATACAAATTGACAGATTACTCATCAGTAGGCTTCGGATAAATATGCATTAAAAAAGTACAAAATATGCATGCAAATATGCATCCAAAATATTAGAAATATGCATTTAAATATACATTAAAAAATCGTTTATTAGATTTAAATAAAACATTTTTTAACGGTTATAATTGTCTATTTACAATAAATTTACAGATTTTTACTATTACACTTCACTATGACATGATGTAATAAATTGTCAAATATAAATTTACGCCTATTATCACCTAAAATACTTTTAAATTCTGAAAAACATCGCTCCACGTCACATGATACAATAGGAGCGAATGATAAATCCACTATGTCAGTGAGCTTCAAATAACTGGGAGCAACAGCAGTTTCTTCATTTTGTAAACCCTAAGAAATATTTTTCAAAATTTGATATCCAGTATTTCTATCTAAAACTGGCGACATTTTTTTTGTAAAACTATACAATTTTTTAATTTACTTCACCTATCAAAAACATTTTCAACAATTTGTATGCTGTTTTCTAAAGGTCTTCTAAGTCCCTTGGTTTCCAATTTCAAAATAGCCTCGGAAATACAAGTAAAATTTAATAGAATGAAAATCAAATCTTCGCGCAATCCTCTTTGTGTTAAAGCGTTTTGAGCCTCCTATATGCTTTTCGCTTCTTCAGGATAGAAATCGTTCACAACAGGGGCAATAAGCTCAAAATGTTGAGCGTAATAG
The DNA here is from genome assembly GCA_963170755.1 of Amphimallon solstitiale. Taxonomy (NCBI): domain Eukaryota; kingdom Metazoa; phylum Arthropoda; class Insecta; order Coleoptera; family Scarabaeidae; genus Amphimallon; species Amphimallon solstitiale. The sequence continues at coordinate 106,264,018 of OY720681.1, read as the reverse complement.
TTTGCAGCTTCAATCCAGGTGCCCCATCTTGTAAGAATAGGGGACGGCGGAAGTGGAATCCCACCACCAGCAATTTCTTTGAACTTGGCAACGCGAGAAAGTGCATTTAAAAACACTTTCTTGGTCGACGATATTAACAAATTTATATTTGTATAAACGGAACGCACTAATTGGGCCACTCGATGTAAGCCATGCGCCGCCACACATGTAACGTGAGTCATTTTTGAATAAAGTATTTTCAAACCACTCATTGCTTTACACATATATGGAACAGCATCCGTACACACAACGAGCACTTCTTCATAGCAAATGCCTGTTGGCCACAAAAAATTTAGCGCATCATTGAAAAATGTGGCCATTGTTGTATGGTTCACTTTTTCCAACACTTTTATTGTTAACAGCTACGATTTATTTCTTTCTTCTTCAACTCCCGAAATACCAAAAACAAAATTTGCTATGCTTCTTCATTCTACATTCGTTGTTTCATCTAAAGATATGGCAGAACATAGTTTTTTCGCATTGTAGATTCGTCTGGAATATTTTGATGGGTATGTTTTTCCAAAAAGGTTTTAAATGCTTCATTTTATCGGTTATGTAAATACGTGTGTACCAATTGGTAACTACTCTTACATAAATCTGTCACATAAATATTCTTAGATAAATTTGTACATACATAGTATTTTGTGTTACTGTGATTCAATAATTATAATTTTATTGAATCTAGTTTATATATAGTTCGTTTGTTTGAAGAGTGTTCTTTAATTTCATTTCCAATTATATTTTTATTTGGTGTTTTAATTATAGACTGTTAAAAATAAATAGTGAGTGAATTATTTATTATTTTTTGGACCCATAAAAACAATTACATTATGTTAAAAAAAATTAACTGGGAAATATGCAGATAAAACTGAAAATGACTAAAATATGCACTTCAACTCAAAAATGACTTAATTATGCATTAGAATATGCAGTTATGCAAATGCATATTTATCCGAAGCTTACTCATCAGTAATTAAAATAATTAAATTCAGAGGCATTTTAAATTATCCTAACGTGGTTAACTAGTTCCGATAGCTGATTGAAGGCATTTACAATAAACTCATGATTAGATTTTAATAACTATAAATAAATTAATATGTCTTTTGGTCCTTTATATTATTATAGTATTAACGTATATGATTATAAAATATGACAAGAAATAATCAATGATAATATCTAGAGAGCTAGTGAAACAAACATTAGGATATTACAGCTGATGTATAAATTAATTATAACTATAAAATTCCTTATAAATCAGAATTTTTCTGAACTGTATTCTAATTCTATGTGTTGATTCAGCTTATCAAGCGTTTAGAGGAGGATTAGTATTGGGAACGTGCTTTCTGTGTACTGGAACATAAATGCTCTTAACGGTTCCAGTTATCCTGATAGATTTAAATCTCGAATTCGTGCAAATACGTGATCATTCATTGAAAACAGTGTTAATCCATAAATATACATGTAGATGATGAAAAACGCAGTTACAGTGCGTATTGCAAATGGATAATATGAGCCGGATTAAGCACATTTAGGTCCAGAGACTCAAATTCCCGACAAAAAAACGCTGACTTTTAAAATTTGTTCTAGCTTAACCTCTCTCTGAAGTTTATTTGTACATTAAAAACTGAAAGAGTTACTTAAGGATTATGTAACAATTTTGTAGTAATATTGCGTATTTCCATGCTTTACAAAGTCTAGTTTAAATTATCAGATATCTTTTCTGTTTTTTTTATTATTTTGTTTTATTGTTTTATTTCCGAATATAATTGCTGATCGTAACCAATACGACATTTCAACGTAATACGTCAAATGCATTCTATAAACTTCAAGCGCCAGTGAAAAGTTGAATGTCTTAGGCCTGTATGAGACGATGCTAAATTTTACAGAAAATTTTCATGTAAATTTTATTTTTGAAATTTAGCAACGTGTAAAACATACGAAATTTAGCGGCTAAATTATTTAGAGGTGGTTCTAATTTCTGTGTGAAAGCTGCGTGAAAAACTGCGCAATAGAATAAAATAGGGATAAAATTGCAATTGACAACAAAGTTAACTAAACCAAACTAACCTAAAAATAAATTTGCGGTTTCAGAGGTTGTGTGTGAATGATCATAGTGTCTTTTAAGTTCTTATAGCATAATTTAAAAGATATCCTGGTCATGTGAACAGGTGTCCGTGTTAATTGAGGAATATAAAAATATAATTGTTTATATACATGTAAAGATGCTAGGTATAAAAACAAACATGGTCGTGCCACAGCAATAGAGGCAATTAAAAATATAGTGACAAAAATAAAACCAAGTGGGTCCATATCCGATATTAAAGCTAAATTTCATTGTCTAAGAACTAATTTCTTAAATGAACATAGAAAATATAAGGAGTCTCAAAAAAGTGGTGCAGGAGAAGATGATTATGAAGGCTAACTGTGTATGCCAATGAATCAAAGAATTTAAAACTAATTTCTCGAAGGGCAGCCAACCTTTCAATATACGATAAAATTACGTCACTATATCATATATTGCCCTTGTGCGTGTGCTAAATTTGATATGTAATAATGCATACGTGTCATACAGGAGTAATGCAATAATATCAAAATTGTATGCTAAATTAAAGCAGAAAATTTTCGTGATAATTTAGATGGAAATTTTCTGTAAAATTAAGTATCGTCTCATACAGGCCTTAGATCAGAATTTTACAGAAAGTAGCAAGAAATAGCAAATAAAAATTGTACGGTGAATAAGAGATTGAAACCTTTATAAATAAATATATGCAAAATGTCTATTCTAATTACTAAATATCTTCGTGCATTTTTACTTATGCATAAGTAATCGCAAAAATAGTAATAAAATTATACATTTTTCATACCACAAATATATAATTAATAATAACTATTAAATATATAAGTACATTACATTCCAATTTAATTTAATATTTATTGAAATTAAATATTGTTAATTACAAGAAAAATAACAGGCAGTTTTGATATTTTTTTATATACCTATTTTGAGTAGTGATATTTGTATTAAACCAGTAATAAATATTATTTAATACCTTTCTTAAAAGAGGTCTTTAAGTGTTTCTTTGCTTCAAATTCACTACTTCTACAAATCGATTTCTTTAGAGCTAGACTTGGCGCCACGGGCAACAATTCAGGCGATACCATTAGCGTATTTGCAAATCAATAGGTAATTACACGAAAAGAGACCTTTCAATTAGCCCTAAAATTCGTGATTTAGCGCCACTGGACTATCTTCTTTGAGCTACAGCATATATTGAATAACAAAAAAATCATCCAGTAAAAGAAAATATTTCTTAACCGGTTTTCCACAATTGTTTACTGTATTGAGAATAATAAATAAGAAGAGTAGGTAGTACACAATTTTTGTCATAATAAAAAATTTCGTTCTTTTCGTCTGTATTTTGGATCAGTTTAGTTTGATTCTACGATATGCCAATAAATAAATGGTTGACAATCAACGATGGACTACGTAAAATAATAATAATGTGGAGTTAGGTTAATGGCTCAATAAAAACTCTACCATTGTTTAACTTGTTAAATATACTTGTATTTATAATATACAGGTTGTTTGATTAAAAAAACGACCCATCCCGTAACTTCTTTATTTATTATCCGATTTCAATAAACCAAAAGAAGTACAAAAATGGTTTGACAAACTCTATAAACTGCCTATAATCCAAATTTTTTCAACGCTCTCGTGAATACGTAACGATAGTCAACTATTTTTTTTTTAAACTGACACATGTAATTTTTTTTCTTTATTCTGGTAGATAATTTTTTTCTGAATCTAATAATGCTAATTTAGTTATCATTTGGTTGATATTTTATTTGAAAAAAATCGATTTATCTGCAACCTTTATCCGCTTACTATGAAATTTTCAAGTGTGCCGTGAAAAGAAAAATCGCAACACAAATGTGACAAATATGTCGTTTAAATGTCTGTCATTCGAAAATTAGTGTGCCTTGCGACTTTAAAGCATTATTTCTTGTGGAATAACGATACCACCGCAATCATGAACAATAATTATCCAACCGATATGTACAGGGTGATTCATCTCCGCGGGTAATGTCGATTATGCCTTTATGAGTAAATATATTTCGAAGTGGTTTTCTCTTGTGATAGCTGCTCATTAGGACCACATTTTAAAAATATTTTGTATTATGCACAGTGTTCCATAACTTGGTGGCTAACCATAGTTATGGTTTTTTAAATGGAGCACTGAATATATTATTGCATTTTTGTATTCCCCGTATAATTTTTAGTCAAAAAGTAATAAGATAGTATAGGCCTAAAATCTAAAGTTTTCGACTTATTCCCATTTTTCTGAAAAATTTAATGTTTGTATAAAATTATATTGCTCGAAAACGACGTATTAGATGGACAACATTTTTCGCAGTATTGTTTACAATAAGAGGTCCTAATAGAAGCATGTTTTATTTTTTTACAGTTACTAACTCCATGCGCAGAAAACTGGATTAAAATTACATGTCACGTTTTTGTATAAAAGTCAATTTTTTCAAACGGAACAGCCTATATATCAGTTCATTTTTGAATTTCTTATTAAATTTCACATCAAAAACATGTAAGACGTTAATACTTTAAATGTGACTATTACTGAGCTATGTCGCTTTTTGATATAATTTTGTCAGTATTATACTATATTAATTAAAACCATACAACTCACAAAATTATATCAAAAAAAAATACAGTTCCCAGTATAATAATTTTAACTTTACGGTACGCACTACAAAATATCTAATATTATTTAATTTTCGCTAGTTCTTGATGATGCTCTAAAGGAAAACAGGAAACATTAAATTAAATGACACACATTGAATCTAATAAAACATGGAAATATGTTTCTAGTTTCATTATGACGTTGTACATAACACTTAATGTCATCAATTAGAATTAATTTTTTGAAACGGAATGGATGAAAGTAGCGTAAAGTGAACTTATGTATTAGTGCTTAAGTAGCAGTCGCACGCGAATTATTGTTTACTCTAACACTTAACACTGAAGAGGACGTGCTTATAGAAGTAATTTGTCGATAAATATTTGGAATTTTCTAAATTGCATTTACTAACATACATACATTGAATTTTCCCGGTTCCACAAAAATATTAAGAGCACTGAGTCTCACAAAATAAGTGATATTCTCTGAAATTTACATTAAAAAAAGATCCCAAAAGCCAGTAACTAAACATTAATTTACAGAATAGTTTCGAATTAATTTACAAATGTCGGAATGAGAGTCGGAAATTCAAACCTTGATATAAGTGCTGATTAACCTAAAACACATTTTTGGTTCCGGCATTGATTATTTCTAAACATCTATTAAAAATATTGTTAATAATTGGTTTAGGCTCTTGATATTATGTTCAGCGGCAATTAAAATATTTACATACGCGCGCGTAATAACTCTAAGTGTTTTGCTGTGGTTTTCTTACTGGCGAATGCGAAGAGGCAACAAACTTATCTCGAACCACAGTTGCAATATAATAATGCATAGCTACAAATATCCCATATAATTAATAATAGATCTTGGAAAACGTTGGGATATGGAACTACTCTTAAGAGAAGAATGAAGGTGCCCGCACACCGAAGTGAGGCGAAGCGAAGCGAAGAGAAGCGCATTTATTACGCCTGATAAAAATGCACGTAATCAAATGGGTGCCCGCACACTGAGCGTCGCGTGCCGAAGCGAAGCTTACGCACATTTCTATAGGCGTAATAAATGCGCTTCTCTTCGCTTCGTTTCGCCTAGCCTCAGTGTGCGGGCACCTTAATTATATGTAGATATAGGTATATCAAAGGGTATATGTATATCGAACAATATCGAAGTGGTCCGGTCCAACGTTACGTTTACAGGAAATTTTAGTTTTTATTATACTTAGTTGTGATCGCAATTGTGTTATTATAAGCTTTTCTTTGCTTTATATATTTTTTGAATTAATAAATATTTTCATTTTCAAAATGTAAATAATTTCATAAAAAAATGCATGTAATTTTCACTTACTACAGTGGTATTAATTAACACGTTCTGATGAAGACAAAGGAGGTTTCCAAGATTATTAATACCCCTAGAATTCTGAAAGTGTATGAGGGTGTTACATATTCTGTGACTATTGTTTACATAATTAAAAAAAATTGGAGCAAAAAAAGATCATTATTCAAAAGTAATCCTTCCGGTTTTTCGTTTATCATTCTAGTCAGGGGATAGAGAATCTACTCCTACCCCATACCCATAGAGCTCGTCAAAAATGTTAAATGAATGGCATTAAATAACTTTATATCATTATAAAGACAATTGTAAGGAGAACGCATTATTTGAATAAAACTATAGAAATTCCATTTCGAAAAAAAATTGGCTTGAATTTTGGCAAATACATAAAATAAATATCTATCACCCTGTATAAATTATTTCAATTATAATACTTGGATAATTGAAAATAGGTTTTATTCAGGATAGCGGTTTTTTTAAATACTTAAATTGTTAAGAAAGAGGTTAGTTCTTCCGGCTTATATGTGCTAAAAATTGTACCAAATCCAAATTATCTGGAGAAGTAATTATACCATATACAAAAAACTTTTGACACGATATATGAAATATATAGCATTTTAAGAAAAAAAGTTGGTAATTGTTGGTAAGTCTTTACAGTCATAAAATAATTTGAAGAAATACATTTAAAGTGTAGATTTTCGAGGTCTGAATGTAAACTTTGGTTTGCGGTTCGGAACTATGTCATGTTAGGCTAGACGCCAACGTTTTTATCACTGTTACAAGGAACGTCTTCAGAGATGTTTGTATGTGTCCGTATGTTCTACAAGCAGCCCTGAAGATGTCAAAACCTCGGCATCTATATACGTCTCACTTGACAGTCTGTCGTTTAGGCTTAGTAAGTAATCAAGTATACTTTTATGATAACAGTTCATATAGATTATAGACAAATATTCAACTGGATAATACATTTTAATGTATACAATTTATGAATGAAATGACCATTCACTCTGTTAACTCCTGGCAACAATAGAATTTATTTACACATTTCTATATTAACGTTTACTTTTAGGAATATTTGTATTTCCATAAACACATATATAACTAAGTTGTTTATTAAGTTGCGTATGCCTATACTAATTATTTAATTAATCGACATTTTATTTACATTTTTTAGGTTCACATGGATGAATACTAGTGCGTGTTGAAACTAGGAATAAGTATGTATATTATGATATTATCATTAACAAAATACATAATTGTGCATGTAATGATTTGATAAAGAGAATAAAGATGCCGATGTTTTCAGATAATGTATTATAATATATAATTGGGTTCATTTAAAAACATTTATATAGTAGAATAGTTTGAAGCAATCTGCTATTGCGTTGCGTAAAACATGTTTACATTTAACGCCGGCTTTATTACATAAATAAAACAATTTTGTATAAGAAACCGAATCCGAAGAAATACATTTTCGTAAAATAAAAGCATTCCGATCAGAATTACTTGTAAGTTATTATGTTACATTAAAATAGGATAATATTTGGAAGGACAGACCATTATTCGAAAAGTAAAAAAGATTCTATGCATGGCTCAGCTTAATTATTATTATTACGCAGGTACTCGAAATTCAATGGAAATCATAAAAACAGTTTATAACAAATTCTCTAAGTGTTGGTGCCAGAATAATATTTTGGCTATATACACATAAAATGACGTGACTATTTTCGAATGAGTATAATTAAATATAATAATATACATATCGCTTAAAGAAAAATAATGCTGATATTCTTGAACACAAATTTTATTTCGTACAATTGCTCCAAATTATGTAATGTAAAATAAATTAAGACATGTAATTAATGTAAACAATGAGAAAACAAGTAAGTCACAACTTAAGGAATCACCGGTAACAGTTCTACTATTCGCCAAGCTGTTTATTCCACAGTATGCCAAAAACCATGCGTTTAAATCCACTCAAAGGCACATCCCGTATGACACAAGGCAACGAATTGCATAATTTGTAAATATTGAATGTGAAACCCCTCTCGTAAAATGCTGTCCTGTGACAAGGAGGGGTTATAAGATGTACGCTACAAAGGTTGATGTTATGAACATCGGTCCTGAAAGTAATTCTATTGTAGAGGTAAGGTGGTGATTTTAAGCTAATGATTTTCTGAAACAAATAAAAAGATTGCAATAGTCTTCGGTTCTTCATGTTTAGCCAACGGATATCCTTCAATCTATGTGTTATATGATCGTATTTTCTAAGACAAAAGATAAAGCGAAGGCAGGCGGTCTGAACTCTTTGTATTCTCGCCACATCAGACAAGTCTAAGCATGGGTCATATAGTGATGCAGAAAACGTAAATAGCGAAAGAACCAGACTTTGACATAGTAAAGTTTTCAAGCGACGACCAAAACTGTTTCTATAAGGATACAACAATTTTAAATTGCAATATGCAGTTCTAATTAAATTTGAACTGTGAGCTTTAAATCAAAAGGTATTGTCATATTCCATACCTAAGTACTTAACTCTATGTACAATTCTAATGGTAGTGTCATTAGATTTCAATTTAATTTGATCAGTTAGGACTTCGCACCACTTAGGATTGCCGAACAAGATTGACACTGTCTTAGCGGGATTCAGCACATGACCATGCTGCTCCGAGAAACAAACGATCCCATCAATGTCATACTGAACCCCCAGAAACAGCATCCGCCCACTCACCAGGACAGAACAAAGTATAAATCTGAGTGTCATCAGCATACATTTCAATTACAGATCTATTGACCACCTTTGGAAGAAACGATGTATAAATGCAAAATAATAGTGGACCTAGAATTGAACCCTGCGGCCCACCTCTAGAAATCGCAAGACACTCAGACTCACACCCATCAATGGATACGCACTGCATCCTGCCCGACAGATAAGAGCGCCATCATCAAAACCAATGTGACGCAACATAGATAATAAAATTCGATGATCAACTGCATCGAAGGCTTTGCTGAAGTCCAGTAAAACCATCAACGTACACATACTACATATATGGCCGTCTTTATTTAATCTATTAGTTTTATTAAGCAACTATATTCCCAAAAGATAAAGAGATGCTAGAAGTTTTTCATCTAAAAGTCTGAAGATGAAATTCTTTTAATCATAATGATATATTGGGTTATTTTTTTACGAGAAAAGTCCATAAGTTACAATTTCATAAAATATTTAAATTTCTGTGATACACGTCACTACTGGTCTCCTGCTTTCGTTAGTTTAGCAAAACTATAGTAGCCATTTACTGCAATTATTGTAGCTATAATGTATTATTTTTGGCTATATTAGTTCACCTTAACGTCATTATTGAAGAAAAGCTATTTGTTACCTAGTTAATAGCTACTACTCGCTGGCTGAGTTTTTGGGTGATAGTGTTAGTTAATGGCTTTTTTTTGTTCTTATTGGTTTTAAATTGTTTTTGTTGTATAGATGTGTTTAATACTTGTATTAGCTATACCTAGCATATGTTTAAAATATATTTTATGACTTGACTTATACTACATCTGTAGTCTGAAGGATTAATAAAGCTATACTCAGTGCTCGAAATGGACTTTTTCACGAACCGGAACACTTCCGAAGAAAGTGAAACTTGCAACTTCTGTTTTATTACAAAATTTTCCACAACAGCTCGTAATTCTATGTTTAATCTTGCCTTCAACAGTTCTAACCAATTAATTAATGACAGTCGATGCCACTGTCAAAATAATTTTCAAAACCTTTCTGAATTCCTTAATGAAAAATATTAGTTTTATTACCTTAAAGTTTATTAAACATTAATTCGTCCATGCAAGATTATATAATTGTTGGTGCCGTTTTAGATTTTTACGAGACGTCACTGGCACATCTGAAAGACATTAAAACATATTTGCATTGTTAACCGTCTAACATAATCTAAACAAGTTTTAAGGACGCGCATTATAGAATATTTCAATTTTTCACACTGTGCTTCAGAAATGAGCTATTTATAAAGTTCACACTTTTAATATATATTTATTAGACATTCGTAAAATTCGATTTTATCAAGATATTTCGCATTTAACATTAACCACATGTTATTTTATTAAACAGATATTCTTAGGAATGCAAATATATGTCGTTTTTCGCTAAACGTGTAGCTTTCCTATAGTGACATTGACATTTACCAATGTTAAAAATAGTTTAATCTGGCTTGTTCAATTAAAAATTCTTACCTTTGTTTTTGTGAACCTTCCAAAAAAGCGGATATTTTGGCAACGCTAATTCAAGCGTTAAAACAACAACGACATATAATAAAGTCTTTAAATTAAACCAATTCTTCACACATAGTTTTTAATACGTTCAAAGCGCGCGCGGGGAACTTTTACTTTTCTTTTAATAATTGAATAATTTTAATATAAACTTATGTACTATGTATGTAAATGTAAGGGAAATAAAACATGAATGACAACAACCGGCGATATACACTCAGCGATAGCTTTCAGACATAAAATCCCTGCCAAATTTTATAAATAGAAGATATTCACATATTTTTAATGTGGTAAAAACAACCGGCAAATTTTTTTTTTCGATCTCATGTTAATGACCATACTTGAAGAGTAATGAAATTATTCAGACAACTTACCCTGGATATTCTTAAAAGCTGTTGCACATCAGCACCCCCGTGCATACGGAATCCCCAGGGTGAACCACCATCCAAAACAACTTCGCGACTTGTCATTGCTCACTGGTCCAAGAATCAGTTGGTAAAGAGCCAAATAATCGGTACACTTTCGTTACAACACAAATCATCGATCAAAATAGTCCACTTAACAGTTTAAATTTAATTTTTCTGCGAAATCCAAGTCCTTTTATTGTCACGGTCAGGTTGGAAAATGTCACTAGATTTTCTTTAACACACAACGTACGAAATTTTTATAAATACTGGAATACACGATAACAACGATATATACTGGCGATAATCGAAATTGATAATAATGTTAAAGGTTAGGCCTTATCTTTTCAACGATAATTTCGTAATAGATAAAGAGGAGATAAACTAGCACTTGTTAGTAATTTGCCCGCGACTCTAATACACACTAGACGATTTACCGGCTCTTCATGTTTTGACTCCGTTCTTTTGTGTTAAAGCTCTCGCGTAGTCGAACGTAGTACTTTCGTCTGTACTGCGCCAAAGCGTTGTCTTCTTCCAATCTTCGGGCGTATTTCTTTTAACCCCGACACACTACAGTTTAGTAACTAAATTGCTCGATCTTCCACGCTCGTCAGCAGTTCCATTTGTACAACACTTGTTACGGTCTGGAAACAGTAGAAAAAAATTATGTAAACGTATGTATCCCCATATACATATGTATATATTATTATATATTTATAATGCCTAGCGAGAATAAGGATACATTGATTGAGCGTTTATGTTATACACTTTAGATTTATTGGTAAACGCGTTCAATCGATGTTGGACGAAAAGCACGCTTTAAATGTGTTTAGACTAGCTATTAAAATACTTTCGGGTTTCTCTCGAACATCTCCGCTCCCCTGCATGGAAAAAAATACGCAACCCAGAACTGACAGTGTAAATATTTAGAATAATCGTGATGATGCTTTCTTGCTTTTTACTGCCAATCAGAGAATATTTAAACATTTTTGTATAGTGAATCATATTTTGAATTAATGCCAATGTGTACAGCTGTCTTTGCAGGTCGGATAGAAATTTTCACGCGTAAGTGAAACGAAGTACATTTTCAAAGTTTAGTAGGGATTCAGTTTTGATGGATTATTTTTAAATAATCGCAGGTCGAGTTTGTTTCAAATCGATTGGCCGACTTTGAAGAATCAAATAAAAGAAAATATCGATGTTTTTCACAGTCCATATTCACGTATTTTTGGATTTTGTTTGAATTGTACAAAATAGTTTTCTGTATTTTTCTAAAACTAATGGAACCAGAATCGAAAATCATATTAGTGGAATCATGTCATATCCATGCGCACATGGGGATTATGTTTATCTAAGCTTCTACTTCTAAATGGTAGTATCACATGAGATACAACAAGTAATTCAAAATCTAAGAAATCCACAGGTCTAGATGAAACACTAGTCAAGACGTGTGCCCGTGAATTCTCTCCATCAATAGCGCAAATAATTAATAAGCCTGTCTCCACAGGAAAACATCCATCTGTTTCAAAATAGAGTCGTTTTTGACAAGTATTGAATTCTAATAAACAGTCAGTACCGTGTTAGGTCAGGTTTATCGTATGAAATCAGAGTGACGGAATGTGCCTACGGCTGCTTAGACTGTGGTGAGTTTGTTGCAGTTCTATCATCTGATATCTAGGGGGCTTTTGATTCCGTAAGAAGCGACTTCCTATCAAATTAAATATATGCTATGGGTTAGCGAGCCTCAATTAACCGGTGGATATATGGATTCCTTAAAAACAAAAGCATTGTACGCCACACGCCTAACAACAATTCTTAAGTTGAAAGCGAGGATTCGAGAAGAAATTGCTGCAATTCCAATGGAAGTGCCATGCAAAATCTCAGTATTCGCTTCCAGGAATGCATATGTTTGGATGGCCATCATCTTATGGACATTACTTATAGAAATTGAATTTTTTTGCTAAAGTTCTTAATGGCATGCATTTTAGTTTTTCTTTTTAACAGTAAAACTTTTAAATTCATTTTTCTTGCTTCTGTGCCAGCCTGTACCAACGATTTACCGAAACACATATCCTATGGTAAAGAGTTTATGGTACGCCGATGATACCAGAATTGCCATAAGAGATAGAGATACCAACATTTTAAAAATGAAAGTCAAACTCATTGTTGATGATTTTTTTAAATATTGTACAGTAATTCATAAAAAAGTGACATGGAAAAATCAAATAGATCTTATCTGCAAGAAATTAAATAAAAACTGTTACGTAAGGTAATGAAGTCACTATACCCAAAACGATTAAAAAAATTCACCATATTGTGCTGTATGAAAATACGCGTGATTGTAGAAATCATAAGCATATCACACCAACGTGATCATATGAGAACTTCGGGCAAGTTTTTGCGAGTGGTCTTCCATCAGAACAACGTACGTAACGTGCACACGTGTTTAGTCGCCATAGCAAAATATCATTTATCAGCCCCCCGTGATTATTTCTCGAAAACTTGAAGAAATGGCTCTGAGAAAACAGATTTGGCTCCAACGATGACATCATCGCTCAAACAAAACTCGATAAATCTTATTATTAGAAATGGATAAAACAAAAATTGGAGAAACTTTGGACGAACTGTATTAAGCTCAAAAAGAACTGTGTTAAGAAATAAAAGCTTTTTGCAAAAAAACAATCTTACATTGAAAAAAATTTCATAAAAACAATGATCCTCCCTGATACAGTTTCTACTGATGAACTAATAAAAATATTAAGAAGTATTTATGAAGACAGAAAATATAAATGTAACATTTATCCAAAGAAAATCAAACATCATATAGTTCTGATTTAGTTATTATTAATTATTTAATTAATGTACCACTTTGACGATGAAAATTCTGGCATCTCGGGAGCGTTTAACGAGTACGAGTAGTTTGTAAAATATTTTGATGAGCATATGATAACGATAATTATGGACGAAACTAATAGATATAACGAGTACAGTGTCGATAACAATCCTGCTCCAAAAAGAAAACCATGGGTGATTACTAAGGTGAATGAAATGTAAAGCTTTTTGGAAATAATTTTGTTGATGCCACATATAAAAAACATGCAATTTCGGATTATTGATCAACGGATCCCATTATTGCCAGTAATTTTATTAGCAAGTACATGACATTCACACAGCTGTTGTGTTCATATTCATTTCGCTGATAATAACAAACTTCCGCCCCCGCAAAATAATGATAAATTAATCCCTGATATTGTTCAAAGGCAGGCTGCACTTCAAGCAATTTATCCCATCCAAGAGATATCGATTTGGATTTAAAATTTTTGTTTTGTGTGATTGTCAGACGGGAATTGTTCTGAAGTTGTTAGTGTATATCGCTTCTCAAATTGACATTCCTCGAAATGATTTGTTAGATGTTTTAGGTACGGTGATAAAAAAACTAATGGTGAACTATGAACAAAAGGGGCATCTGTTATATACAGATAATTGGTATACTAGCCCTAAACTGGAAATTTACTTGGATCAGCAAAATACCGGTTTCTGTGGAACAGTAAAAAAAAAAACATTTTCCCAAATTTTAACGTCGGGTGTCACGAAAAACGTGCGAACGCAAAAAGTGCGGAAATGAGATGGCTTTTAGGTGGAAAGACATATGAGATGTGTTAATGCTTTCTACATTCCATGTAAGGTAATGAACAAAAGCGGAAAACTGGACCATAGAACTGGCGAGCATATTTGGAAACCAGATTGTACAATAGATTATACTAAAAACTTCCGCATGATTGATAAACGTCCCACGCAATTAGCTAGAGTCGTATGTGTCCGAAAATGAATCTAGTTTTATAAAAAACTATTTTTTTATCTGGTTGATGTTGCCATGCTAAATGTTTATAAAATGTTTCTTGTAAAAACAGGAAAAACTTCAATACGCTTGCACATATTTATAAGAAAAGTGCAGCAAATTTTGGAGAAAAATGTAACTCTAAGCTAGACAGGGGAGGCAAAGTATGGAAGTAATATATCGCTTAGTTGCAGCGAATTTCATGGAAATACATTCTCCTGTAAATGTTCCATCTACTGGGAGTAGAAAAAGGGGCAAAAAATTTGCCATGTATGTTCAAATACTGACTGAGGTGAAAGAAAACGGAAGTATGTTAGAACTTGGTGTCCTGAGTGAAAAGTAGGACATTGTTTAGCTCAATGTTACAAAATTTATCACACCAGAAGAACATTTTTATGATAAAAGTTAAATAATTTCCTTTCAATTTGGTATTTGTTATAAGTCTATTTAGGTATGAATATGTAAAAGAATTCCTTATTATGCATTTGTTTTTGGCCAAACATGTCTTTTGTTCTATATATTGTGTTATTTGTAGGTATAAATTTTGAAGTACCTGTAACAACGTTCAACATATTCCTAATTGCTTTTAGACTTTACGTGTTATTATATTATATATACATAACTCATTACATACATATAAGAAATAAATGTATCAGCGTTTGTACACCTTCCTTTTTTATACTTTTCCGTTTAGAGAGACACATTTGTGGATAAATTCCAGTAGCTAAAGGGTTAAAATATTATTTGCTATACCTTTCTACAGATACTTTTTATCAAACCATAAATAAATTATAAATACACAAGCAAATATATTATCTATAAGATTTATTTGTAATTGCCCAATTTCAATTTCGTTTTTCGCATCCAGGTTCTACAAAAGATATAATTTTTAATTCTTTTAACCGAGAATTTATGCTGTAAGCGCATCTATTTCATGCCGAAAGACATTTCATAAATCGAGCGTATCCTTTTGGCGAGAATCCTAATGGGTTATATGTATGTTTCATAATAAACTCCAGTTGACCAAATAATAATGTTAAATTTTATTACTCCGAAGCTTGAAAAAGCTATGTGAAAATTAGTAGGTTAGTCACGTAACAAACTTTTCTGTAACGTTTCGTTTCGAAATTCCTTGCCAAAGCCTGAATGTGCGAAGTGAAATGCGGGTGTGAGTTAAATCGGATTAAAACTTAATAAACAGGGATCCGACATGTTTCCGAACAGATTTCAGCAAAGCATTTGTTAAGAAGTCTTTTGTTGAACGTGCCTTTTTAATGTGTTTTCGGGAAGAAAAGTTTAGCGTTGTCATTCAAGGAAAGTACCCGCGCGAACGTTAATTTAGACCACCTTTTTATATGTGAAAATTGTACATATGAACGACTAATTCTATCAATAGTATGTGATGTAATATATTTTTTAAATATATCTTTATAAAAGAACGATTCAATGCACCTCGAAGCCCAAATTCTAAAATTTAATCTAGAAACTGTCTTATTTAATGTTTTGTGTTATTTTGGGTAGTCCTCATTCCATTTCAGTTCGCTATGGTAGTTGCCAGGAAACGTCGCAATTGATGAACAAAAGTGCGTCTCAAGTCTACGCGAAATGCCTGGATTCAATATGGAGGTCGTTGGGCACAGCTAAAAGTCCACGTTAGGTTGACGTTAATGTTACGGAATTGAAGGATGGAAGATCTATCTGACGTTTGAATAACGTTAGCAGTCGCACAAAAATTCAATTACAGGTTATGAATTGTCAAAACCATCGGTCAATTTCAGTTAGTGATAACACTTGCTGGAAAGCGTCAGAATTTACAGACGGGATAACGTCAGTCGTGCCAATACAACGTGTTTTTTCAAATGATAAATGTTCCTAATTGACAACATTAAATAATTAACATATTAAAGATGTACATTTATAATAATCGATGGATGTGTTATGGAATACGAAAAACCATCGAAAAAGAATATTCACTTTCTATAAACCTTCAAAGTCCTTGGCTCGGTTAGCAATTTGTTTGCAAACCGCTCCAGCCCTTTTCTTCCCCATGTTTCCTCAAGTCGTTCTCTACCTCATCTAACCATTTCCTCTTTGACCTACCCCTCTTTCTTTCCCTTTACTTCTTCCTCTCCACATCGCTTGTTTCGTTACTCTTCCTTCTGGCATTCTTACCACATGCTCTAACCATCTCAATCCCTGTGCTCTGACCTCCTGTAATATTGTTGGTTCTCCAAAAATCGCATATACTTCTTCATTTTTTCTTCTCTTCCATTGGTCTTGTGTCTTAACCCCACCTCTCTCAATATTTTCCGTTCCCATACGTCTTCCATATTTCCGCACGTTTTACTTGGGGTCCACGTTTCTGCACGATAGAGTACTGCTGGTATCAGTACTTTCTTACAAATTCTTATTTTGGCTCGTCTAGATATTTCCTTATTTCTTAGTAAGTCATTTAATATCCCAGCACACTAGTTTCCTTTACCTAGTCTTGGTTCGATTTCTTCTTCCATCTTTTATCTATCTGTACTTGGACATCAAGACAATTGATACTCCTCACCCTTTAGAAGCGGTACGTTCCATCATTTATTTTAATTTTTAGTTCTTCGTTATGTTTTTCTTCCTTGCCTTTTCTCATTTTCATATACTTTGTCTTACTTTTATTTACCCTGTTGAAAGTCTATAAAAAAGCATGTGCATGTTCATATCTTGCCTATAGTGGCTTTCTCGCAACTGCTTTAGTATAGCAATTAGATCCACCGTCGATCTCTGATTCCTAAATCCGCACGGATACTTTCCAAGCATAACATCAGTTTCTTCTTTTAACCTTGTCCTAATAGCTGTTGTCAATACTTTATACACCACATCCAACAGTGCTTTCCTCTATAATTTTCACATGATGACTTGTCGCCGTTTTTATAAATTGGGTATATTAACGCTCTTTCGCATCTCGCTAGCATTTCCTCTAGTTTCCAAGATTCCTGTTTTATCTTTGTTATTTCCTCTAGGAATTTCTGACCACCATGTTTTATAAATTCTAAAGCAATTTGATTCTCGCCAGGGCTTCGGTTATTCTTCATTTGGTGAATAAGTCCTTTTATTTCGTTGTCATCTGGTGATTTTAATTCCTCCTGGCTTTGTAAATGTGGTTGGACTAATATTGAGTTTTCTGCTACATTTTCTGAGTCTGATGTTTTTGGCCTGTTTAACAGCTTTTCGAAGTAATCCGCCCAACATTTCTAAGTCTGCTCTACATCCATAATAATATTCTCTTCTTTGTTTTTACAGTAGACATTTTTATGTTGGTGTTCTTTCTTTTCGTCTTTAATTCCTTGGTCGAAATTTATTATTTGCCTTTGTTTGTAATTTTCCTCCATTTCTATCATTTTCCTCTGAAGTTATTTTCTCTTTCTTCCCGACATATTTGTTTAACTTCCGTTGTTTGTTCTTTTAGTTAATTCCTACTGCTTTCTGTTTTTTGTTCTAGGAACATCATCCTGACTTCTTTCCTTCTTTCCACGGCCTCCTCATATTCTAAATCGTACCAATCTCTCCTCTGTTTAACTGTCTTTCTGTTCAATACTTGTTCTGCTATCGACTTTATTGTATTTTCCAAGCATTCCAATTTTTTTTATCTATTGCTTCATATGCTCGTGTTTCATTTATACCTCATCGACCAGTTGCCAAGTTAAACATCAGAAATCCGGCAAATGTTGAAGAGTTTACGAATTACTGGAATTTTGATTGAAATTATGATACCTTTTATATATGTATTATTGTTATTATCGATTATTATTATGGTATGGGTTATTCATTTATGTACATCTTCAATGCCATCGGCACATGAATAAATATCTATCATCTTTCTTTCTTTCTATATTATTATAAATTGTCGGTAAAATTGAAATGTATTATTATATAAATTTATCTTCTTTCTTGGGTTTGTGGTATTCCTTTTAATTAAAACTAATATATTTTACTAAAGTTTCGATGTATTTAACATCTTTTTCAAAGTTACTAACAATAATTATAATTCTTTTTATTTTTATGTAAAAAAAAATAAAAATAAACTAAAATAAGTTTATATAAAATAGTGGTAAAGAAAGAAATACATATATTATCATATATGTATAATAAAGGCGAGTGTCCTACAGTCGTTAGATGTGTCCGATACTATCCAAAATGAAAAAAAAATATTAGTAGAATTTCCATAAATATTTATGGCATTTCATCCAATAATTCTGTTAAGTAAGCAAATATTTAAGGGGCGACTCTTAATTAGCTCCAACCAATTAGAATCACATTTTCGGGTAAATGGTCCTACAATGAAATCATATCATTTAAAGCAAACAACACTGAATGCAACAAACTCTACATTGGTCGAACAGGACATACAGAAAATTACGGAATATGAAAAGCTACTATAATAAAAGGGCTATAAAACAGAATCATATCGTGCCAAATTTTAAAAGCAGTGTCGTTCTATTTATAATCATAAAACTCAATTTTAAAATTACTAATAGATAACATCAAACCTTTATTAAATGGGGAAAGTAACGGTATTGCATTAGATTAAATTAATATGAAACCACCTTTAATATCGCAAGAATGAAAAATATGACATCGGACATATTTTGTGAATACAAAGATATGCTGCAAGGCAGTATACTTAGCCATTTTTATTTATAATACTAATAGATAAATGTTAAGTGGAGTAAATGAAAGTACGTAACGGCTTTGCTTTAGATTAGATTACTATGAAACATTTTATAATATCACAATCGTATAAAATCAGAAATATTCCTAATAAAGAAAGGTGTGCGACAAGGTAGTATATTGAGTCCTCTTTTATTTATGGTACTAAAGAATAAGAATTTGAGGAAGTAAATAACTTAGCTTCAGTTTGATATAAATATCAAAAAAATAACGATAAAAGATATAAGAGTGAGTGTGGAATAAAAATTAATTCGAACAAACTAAAACTAATATGCGTAGCACAGGAAACAGGTTTGAAAAATAAAATGCTGAATGATATTAAATAAGAAGGAGATATTAAAAAAAGAATTACCATCTACATTAGTTAAACTGTAAGGATTTTGTACAAGCCGATAATTAAGATTTATCAATCAGGGTCAATTTATTAAAGTGACTAAGCGTCTTCTATAGAAGATTTTGAAATACGAGGGCGTATGTTATCTACCTACCCATGAAACAAAAGAGTGACGATGTCAAACAAATTATTGAAAAATTGCTGTCACTGTTACAAGTACATATGCTAAGTTGTGTTTAGTTTATACTGTGTATGGCAGCGTAATAAAGTTCCTGACAAAGGATGGCAATGGTCCAAAAGCAATTCATGAAAGAATGGTTGCTGTATATGGGCAAGATACACCATCTTATTTCCAAGTAAAATATTGGTCTAAACTCTTTCGATGGGGTCGAGAGTCAATCAATGATGACCCGAAGTCCGGACGACCTGCTGAAGCTCGAACTGAAAACATTATGCAACATTATGCAACATTATGCAAAAAGTCGAAAATTTGCTACTGAAAGATCGGCGTGTAAAGATCTCTGTCATTGCCAATGAAGTCTGTATATCCAAAGCAAGTGTTCTCAAAATTTTGCATGACGATTTGAGTATGAAGAAGGTGTCTGCACGGTGGATACCCAGATTGCTTACACTTGAACAAAAACTGTGCAGAAAAGAAGTTTCTCAAGAAAATTTGGTCAAGTTGGAGAGGGATAACACATTTTTATCTCGAATTATTACCGGGGATGAGACTTGGGTATATTACTGGGACCCTCCTACTAAACAAGAATCCATGCAGTGGGTTCATAAGGGCTCTCCACCACCAAAAAAGGCCAACACACAATTTTCTGGAAAAAACTGATGGCAACTGTTTTCTGGGATGCTGAAGGAGTTCTGCTTATTGAATATATGCCGAGAGGGTCTACCATAAATGGAGAGGCGTACGGAAACACATTTAAAAATTTAAAAATTGCTCTGGAGGAAAAACGCCCGCATTCTTACCCACAAAAAGACTTGTTGCTGCACGACAATTGTCGGGTTCATAAGGCAAACAAAGTTCAGCAGATAATCAATGACTGTGGGTTTATAGAGTTAAGGCATCCACCTTATCGCCCCGACCTAGCTCCGTCAGACTTCTTCTTATTCAAAAATTTAAAAAAGCATCTCAGAGGAAAGCGTTTTGCCTCTGACGAAGAACTCAAAGAAGCTGTTGAAGAATATTTTGCGGGGTTACCGAAGCAATGGGTGTATGGGGCAACTCGAAAAAAGATGGAATTATTATTCGTATTAGTGTTGAGGGGAGTTTTTTTTTTTAGATTTTACTTTGGTAATAGTGGGGAAAAGTTGCCTTCTAGGTTCAAAAAGAATAAAAAATTAGTTGCAATACTGCAATATCTTGAGGTGTCGCATAGAGCTTAAAATTTGCAAAAAAATTTAAAAAAATTGAAAAATTATTTTCTATGTATTTTTCATACATATAATGTTATAAAAGATGGTTTTAAATTTTGTAATATCAAATTTTGTAGTTCTTATTTCTGTATTCTTAATGATTACAAATGTTACAGCTGCATAATAGTTGTGTGGACTTTATTGCCACATTAAACTGCTTTTTGTATTAAATTTTGACGTTTTCATACGTGAGTTAATTTTTGCTCTTATGTATCCTTCTCTTGTGATTAAACAACAACTATTTTGAGCCGATTCGGTCACCAGTTTCACAGCTCTTTCCACTGCTTGTGTGTGACAAGAAAGCCGGAAAAAGTCGATAACCGGGTCAACTTTACTATTTCGTTCAGCTTCAGATGCCTTCCCTATAAATTCTTTGAGAGAGTCACTGCAAACATGTTTTAACGGGAGGGAGTTCAGTTACGTCATTTTCAGGCCATGAAATCGCGTCGATGTAATCGTTTGCATCGAAGTTTATCGTTGGAACTTTAAATTTCCCCCGCCTCTACATTCCGTTCTTGCTTTTAAAACACGTTGTATATCAAATTCTCTTTGAATTTTGCGTTCATCACATAGCATGGACAAAAGGAGATTTTCCAGAGCAGCAAAGTACCCACGTCTTTGAATAACCGAGTCTATAACGTTCTTTATATCGTCAGAGATACAACGTAAATATGAAATAAGATTAAACAGATGTTTGGAACCATAAGTACATAAAGGTTTTAACTTAATATTAAACCACACAGGCGCATACACTTTCACAATGTACTCAGCCAGAGTCTGTCTGGAGTGAGCAAGTTTTCCAGGGTATCTTAAAGATAAATCTAGTGAGCAATTTTCACTTGATAGAGCGACATACATATTCAATAAATATTTTTGATAAGTACTTAAATTACTTTTTCCTCCAAAAGAGGAAGGTTATTTTCAATTGGCAAAAAGGTAACCACAGGAAGACTAGCAGAGTTTTCTAGCTGCTTACCTATTTCCCCTTTAAACTAATTTGGTTCCTTCGTTTCACCATCTAAATGACAAAAAAGATGTCTCAATGGTAGCTCATTACCATGGAACAAAGAAATAACTTTGTAAAGATCTTCGTATTTCCTTTCAATCAAATAAATCAAACCATTATCATGTCCAGCGTTTACAACGGATGTGTTCTCTATCTTCAAGAAATTTCAGTATTCTGTCTCATATATATTTTCCGGTACCAGATTTAGATGTTATGTGGCCTAAAAACTTTGAGTTTGGTTCCTCTAGTTGTGAAACGTGCTCTTCTGAAATAACTTTTTTGTGCAACTTACTTCCTTACTTTTCTTGAACAATTGTTTTGTTTTTTCTTCTAACAAAAAACAATCCTCTATTTTCGGTTATCTAATTATAACGACTTTCATTAATGAGATCTCAGTAATAACAACTATATCTATCTTTCGATTCAAATTATAACGCCTATTTGAAACTTTTTATTTCATAAGCGAAACACGCAAAAATCTTTGAAAATGTCAAAAAGTGTGTGTCTGTATGAAATTTTAACGTCCTTACGGCACTCAAAACGTACTCCGACGTTTTTAATATTTTTAATTTATCTTATCTACACCAAAAGATATCTTTTCCGCGCTATTAAAAATTAAAAATCAAAAGTTGATTTTTTCGTTCCACCCTAGTGGGCATGTACAGAAAATGGAGGAGAAAAGAACAACTCAAGGAATTGATAGGGCAAATTAGTATAAGCGGAAAAAGAAAGAAGTAATCTAGATATTTTGAAGAAAAGAGGGCTTCGTCTGAACTGAGGGCATGAAGATAGAAAAGGACGGACTGAAAAAATAAAGCTTAGTTAATTTCAGACTCTTAATGGAAAAGGTTGCCGATAAGTTAGTATCTAATTAAGGAGGTAGTATTATAACTTTAACTCCATCATTACTTACGTTCATTAACAACTTCGCAATTATATTTATTATTAAATAAACAAGTAATTTACTTGAAATAATTTACCAAACGATATTACATTCTGATCTCTCCTATATCGTAATATTGAAAGGAGACACATACACATATGTCTGAATAATAATGACTCCAAATGACTGAAGTCATTTTTATTTTCAGTTTTGTATGCTATTGTGCGCCATTAATGAACGCCGTTATGTTATAAATAGAAATTGCACAAGAGTAGGTAAGCGCACATGTATTATTCGCAAGTATTTATATACACACGTATAAACTATTTCAAGTTTCTAAAATTGTTCCAGTACGAGATGTTCTAAGAACAACGTGACAGTAACTTAATATGTGCGTATTTTTGGTGAAATGAATGCGGTAATAATAATAATAATGTCACACACTAACCCAGTGTCCTTGCTAATTCGCATAAACGCCACAAGAAACATTCCTGTCTTCTGACTGTATTATTTAAACTTTCCTTTCTTATTAAATTATATTTTATGTGTGTAAATAATTGTTTGTATTTATTATTATGTGATTGATATGGACGTGTGTTGGTGGGTACGCATATTTAGATTTATCTTTTGTATGCATGCATGAATGCATACAGTTATGTCATTAATTGTGTTTGTAAACACAATGTCCAGAAGTTCACTGCTCCGAACATCATAACATAAATGATAACAATAAGAGAAGAATTTTGTTCTTTCTAGATATTTATTTCTATTTTATTTTTCTAACGTAAAAGTAGGGTATACGAGCACATTAGATGCAAAACTACATATGATAGTTGACACCTTTTGGTTATTGGACAAATCAAAGAAAATTTTAAATATGAATATACAGGATGTCCCAGAAATAAAAAGACGGAGTAGCAGAAATCGGAAGCTAGATTGTGTTAAAATGTACCCTCAAAATATCAAGTCTTTATTCGTGCGCAGACGGCAGAAAAAAAATAATAAAGAATTCAATTGGCCTTACGCTGACCCTGGACTAAATATCCACCTGCTTCACTTTCACAATCGGTCCTTTTCAGGACCACCATAATATTTGTGTTAAAAAAAAGGAGGAGGAATAGATACTTCATAATAAATATCAAACCATTAATTACTTTAATTTTACACCTGCTAGAAAAAAATAATTACATTCATGATATTTACTACGATTTATTGAATATTCTAAAATAATAATAATCAGCTGTTTCCGACTACAAACACATTAAAGAGCAACAACCTTCCTATTTTAAAAATAAAAACAATCTTTTATTGTCTGCAATAAGTACGTCGCCCATCTGGGTCAACAACCGACTACAAAGCTGCATTATTTAGACGCATCGGGCAAAAAATGTTTTATATGAATGAGTACAATTTAACGTTTTTTTCCCGTTTTATATAAATAAAAGCGTATTTTTCTATGAATACGTGTTATTACAAATGAGCATTCTTACGTGTATTTATAAACATACATTCTGTGCCAGGTCCGTAATGTAATTTTTTATCTAAAAACAACATAGAAAATTAAATTTTTAATTTCTTCGTTATTGCGGTATATTTGGGCCTGTTTTTGTTCGGACTTTACATACCTGCTACTCCGTCTTTTTATTTCTGGGACAGCCTGTATTGTATACGCATGTCCCATCGTTTGAGTACGTGGATAGTATAGTAAACTATTCGTTATGTCAACCAACCAGAGCTTGAGATTACGTAAGGATTTCATTAGTGAAGAATTGTTACTAGTGAGTAAAATTTTAAAGACGAGAGACAATCTTAATAACTATTACGTGCAGAAAAGATCAAAGTAATTAAATACAAAGGATTTATAATTATAAACACTGTTAGTTATTTAAAATATACTCTGTCCAATAACTGAACATAGATACTCAAAAAATGTTGTTATTGGACACCCGTCCAATCATGGACAATTTTAAACCAAGTCCGATTTCTTGGAAAACAGCAATACAGGGTTATTTTTTTAAACCTTGACATAGGCTAACTTTTTTATTTGAAAAGATAGACCTATGGTTTCTGAAGCAAAGTTTTAGGAATTAGGCCAAATAAGAAAAATGTGTGGAAAAAATAAACGCGTTTTTGCCAGATTGGGCGCTATTTAAGAGAAACGTATTTTCTTAAATGGCAACACTGCATTTTTTTAACAATTTATAACACATCTTGAGATTCAAGACAAAACAAAAGCAGCGCAAGTTTTTGATTAGAGTGGCGGTTTACGATCTAATAGTGCCTAAACTTAATTTATTTTCCAACATTAAAGGAATAGCAATAGTAACAAAAATTAATTACCTAGTGTTTATTTTTTTAAAAATGTTTGAACTGATTTCCTAGTTGGATTCTGCAGCAACTAATACGTTCAACAAAATTTCTATTAATATTATGTAACATTTGAGGGGTTATGTTTTGAATTTCCCGTTGGATGGCTAATTTTAATTCATCAACTGACACAGGAGCGAACATAAACTTTATTCCTCAGATGTCCCCAGAAAAAAAAGTCTAAAGGAGTGAGATCTGGAGGTCTGGGCGGGCATTCTACTGGTCCTCTTCTTCCAATCCAACGCTCAGTTAGCAGCTCATCAAGTTAGGCTCTAACTTCTAAACTAAAATTGGGTGGTGTACCATCTTGCTGAAAATACATTATTCTTCTGTCGTTTAGAGGAAGCTCATCAATAAAGTTTTCTAATTGATTTCCTACCAATGCCAAGTACCTTGCACCCGTTAAATTCCCTTCTATGAAAACAGGACCTCTCACTCTGTTGTTAAATATGGCACACCAAACATTAACTTTAGGATTGATCTGTCCCCGCCTATCTTCAGTCCAATAAGGATTATTATCAGACCAATATCTGTAATTTTGCCGGTTTACCAAACCGGCTAAATAAGATATAATTTTGAAAATGTGACTGTAGCCGCTTTTTCTCCAAAAACCAATCTCAAAATTCCAATCACCGGTCACAATCATCGTCATGAAGTTGCTGTACACTCATCATTTTATAGGGATGAAATTTATTTGAAATTAAGGTTGTCCAAACTATAGTCTGAGAGCAGCCCACCGCTTGCGCAATCTTATTTGTAGATCGATTTGGGTTTTCAACACTTTCCAAAAGAATATTTTCTTGTACCGCAGTATTTTTACTCCTTTGTTGAATCCTTGGACACACACTTCCTGTAGCTTTCAACTTAACCAAATTTTGTCTTAAAAATTTTGGACTAGGACGAGGTTTGTTGAGATGTCTTACATGGGATTCCAAGCTTTTCGCAAACTTAAACCACCAACATGCAACAAAAATTAATTCAATTTTCTCTTAAGGTGTAATACGGATCCATTTTAATTCAAGATTACACAGAGCTTTTTGTCATGTTATGACAGCAGGGACAAACATAGCCTGCTTGTTATTCCTTTAATATTAGAGAACGTATTAAAATTTAGGCACTATTAGCTCGTAAACCGCCACTCTAATCAAAAACTTGCATCCTCACAAGCAACATCACAAAAATACTGCAGCCTTGTGATGTTGCTCTCTTCCGACCTCTAAAAGAAGCGTGGCGTCAATGTGTGAGACAATGGGAGGAACACCCGAGATTTTAAACAAAGAGATGTTTGCACCATTGTTAGAAAATACAGTAAACGTAGGCGTTAAAGCAAATGCATTATTTAATCGCTTGAAAGTCTGTGGTTTGTACCCTTTCAATCCAAATGCTATTGACTATTCAAAAGTCTGGGCGCCAGGAAAACTTCAGACAAATTAGAATCAAATCCAGTCGAGCATTCACAATACATGGATTATAAAACATTTGCTGAAA
This sequence comes from Amphimallon solstitiale, assembly GCA_963170755.1. Taxonomy (NCBI): domain Eukaryota; kingdom Metazoa; phylum Arthropoda; class Insecta; order Coleoptera; family Scarabaeidae; genus Amphimallon; species Amphimallon solstitiale. The sequence continues at coordinate 106,237,217 of OY720681.1, read as the reverse complement.
TTGTTGATGGTTCCGCAAAGATAAAAGTCACATATTTAAACTTTGTTGTGTGTTCTTATTAGTTTTTTCTATTAAAAACTTTTAGATACAACCTCTTTTGAAGTATATACAAGTATTCTTGCAATATGGGCCACCCATGTGTGTTTCTATTGTGGGCGAGTCCCATTTTTAGAACTACGTATGTAAATCTATAATTTTATCAGAATATCAAGAAAAGAATTCAAACAGAAACGAAAAGGAAAGAAAATTGACGAAGACACCCACAAAGCCTCAAAAATGTTTAATGAACATAGTCTATCTACACTGCAAAGTTCTATAGCTAATAGACGTAGCCCAATTAAAGATAAGGCGTGAAGGTGTCTTAGGGGATGATATAAAGGACGAGTTAGTTCCTTATACTTTAGAAATTGGAAGCTAATTTTTATGAATTAACAAGAAAAGACGTATGGACAATGGCGTATGATAGCAGTGTTCACACTGAGTTTCCTGATTCTCAGACATCACAAGACAAAACTGACGATGCACATTTTACAGAGGATAACCACAGTGAAACATGGATCAAGTGCCTCATATGCAATTTCTTGGCCAATATCGAGTGCACTCTGGACGATATAGAGGATTATGTGTGTGATTTTTGCCAATAATGTACCTAAGATTACAAAAAATTTATTATTTTATATTGGGCATAACTTTTATACTTTCGACTTAGCATGACAATAGAGTTTATTTTTTTTCACATTAAATATTTATCAAAATACCATAAAAGTGCACCTTTTCATTATTTCCGATGAATTTTCTTTGGTTTTCATGAATGAGGAATTATGACAGGTGGTAACTAACTAACGTAGCTATCGTTGGATTCGTTTGGTACTGAAATTGAACATTCTTTATTACTTTCTTATACGTAGTATATGGAAGTATTGTGATGATGAAAATGTTCGACCTCGAGATTTTTGCAGATCTCCACGTTTTGAAGTCCCCTGATACCAAAAAGTGGTTTTTAAAAAAATTTCTCTCTCTCTGTGTGTGTGTGTGTGTGTGACCACGATAGCGGTCAAGCCGCTACAGCTATCAATTCCAAATTTTGTATTTACTAGTATAATCTCCCTCTTGAGATCTGTACATATGTATTCAAAATTAAATTTTGAGAAGAATTTTATTAAAAAAATTTTCGAAATTCCTACCGGAAGTAGGTCTTTTACTCTTATCGAAAATTAGTTTTTTGCGAATATTTCGCCAGTCATGCTTTCTAGGCAGGTAGATTACGAATATGAATGTATTTAAAACATAATTTTCAATACCTTTTGGAAAAAAAGAGAATTTCAAAATTCAGACGAGAAGTAACACTTTTACTCTTACCGAATAGCGACTTTTTGCAAAAATGTCGTATATTATGCATTTTGTATATATTTTTCAAGAGTACGGTATTTAGAATTAGACTTGCAATGATTTTTATATAAATGAAATTTCAAAATTCGGACCGAAAGTAGCCCTTTTACTCTTAGCGGGTAGCACTTTTTTTTTATAATATCTTGCAAAGTGTGCATTCTATAGAGATTTATTAAGAGAATAGAAATACTTAAAATAGGATTTTGAATAATTTTTGTATAAAATTTTTTTAAAAATTCTATAATTTGAAACGCTCATACGTATAAGAAGGTCGTGTGGTGTCTACACCTCTTTTTTTACAACAAAAAAGAAAATGGATAAGCCCATATTTGCTTCCTTTCCTCTAATGTAAGAAGTAATTTTCTATGCATTTTTAAGTTAACCTTTGAAAGATGTTAGTAGGTGGAGACATAAACCGAGAAAAAATCGACCGATCCTATGAACGATTTCAAATTGAATTGGAACTGCCTTCTGCGTGACATATTAATGAAGTTCAACATGATACTATGTATAGAAACCTACGAATGCTTAAATTCGACTATTACTTTTACTCTCTTCAGTAATATTCTTGCATTTCATTAATGATTATATTAAACTTTTTTAAATTGCGAACTGTTTCGACCTTTACTTGATGTAAATCCATGATATCCAATTAAATTAAATAAAAAACCAATATGAAGTTTTGACATTAACACTAATTTATTAAAAGACTACAGCTACTTCGCTACATACTAGCTTTTTCAAGCGATAACTATAAAGTAATATTACATACAAACTTCTACATTTATATCCGGTGTCACCCCCATATTGGATTACTGGGAAATATTACCTTAATTGCTATTTGTGATCTTTATCAATACCTAATTTGTGGAAAGTAGAAATTTACTAAAGTAACCATAAACACTTGGGGAAAACCTTGATTTTTATTGTCTAAACTGATTTAACAACGGTGACGAATTAAGGTCTAATTTATCATTTAATAATAATTCTGAATGTTTTAGTTTGTTAATTTCCAAAGACTTGACTATTGCTTATTAATATAACCCTGAAGAAGTGCAACGTTATTTAGCGAAACTTAGTTGGCTATCGGACCATATATTGTATAATAATATGTAATAAAGAAAGCGTTTGAATTTGAATTTCCATGGGAATAAGAACTGTGGTCAGTTTTTGTTATATCAGAGTTTACGCCTATTTACGTATGTATTAACCATAAGCATTAGGCGGATTGAAAAGAATTTGCGTTCCAAAGTTATTAATATTTTTATTTAATCTATTTACCATTTTAAAAATAGCAACAAAAATTAATAACTAAAAAGGAATGTTTAAAAAGTATAAGTACGTAATTGCAGTTTTTAGTTAATATTTCAATTTATTTCTTAAATTTTTCTTGTTATTTTTGAAATAATAAATAAAAAAATAAAAAAAATTTAAACAGTTTTCGCATACCTACAAATTAATATCAATCGATCTATCGTGGCTGTGTAAACATTATTTAATGTCCTACTGATATATTTAATGAATATGTATTATAGTTGAGTGAATATACACTGTGTCAAAAGTTATCGATGCACTATTGCTATCTCCGTTATTTTTGGAGCTACGGTTTTGGTCAAATTAGCAAATTATTAGTGTTTTTAATTTTAACCGTGATTAGTATGCAGTTCATGAAAAAACAATTAAGTTACGTATTTCTGAGAAATTTGAAAATGCATCGTTTTTTTACAAGGAACAACCTGTATATTAGTACGTATTTTGAAAATGTATGATATTTTGAACAAAAAATATCAAATACATAACTATCTTTAACTAAAAAATAAACAAATGGGAAACATTTAAAGCTTAAGGCATTTGTGAACATTTAATTCTATGTCGGTCGTGGTAAATAATAATAAAATATAATGTAACGATACAAAAAATGCAATAATCAAATACCTATTACCCATTCAACATTTTGCCTAACTTAATAAATGTTCAAAGACATTGCCTTGTTGTTCAATGCATTTTTCGGCTCTCACGATAACGCTCTCTGTAACTTTTCTAATAGTTCGACTAGAAACATTATTTAGCGTTTGTCTAATACTTACTAGTTTCAAGTTCCATAACATTTCGATATCGCTGCTTGTATACATCATTCCAAAGTTATAAAAATTAACAGGATAGGCCACTCTTAATACTTTTCATGGAACTCTTGACAGCGCGCAGTGGTTGTAATACGAACTATGACTTTTACGTCACAAAACCGCACGAAAGTACAAATTTAAAATTAAGTTATATAGTATATCTTTGATACTATACAGATTCATTGAGCATTATTCATATTCAAATTGCAACATGTTAATCATTGAATGAACTTCGTAAAACCAATAAATCCATATATAAAATGAAAAATATGCAGTTATGCACATAGGGAATGAAAAAATGAAAATCCAAAAAATTAGTAATTATTGTATATTACACAATACATAACATATATTAAAGAAAATAAAAATTGATATATTTGGTACAAAATATTAGGTATACAGATGCACCTTCTATTAACAGTAATACTAGCGTAATAATGCTTATCTGTTGCTGTTAGACTGTTAAATATATAATCATTATTGTACTTAACGCATATAATTTTAGGTTAGAATTTTCACAAATAACGCGCTTTTATGTTTCGTTTGACGATTCGTATATCATCTACTAGCGCTTAGTGTTTGTAATAGGAACTAAAATAAAATTCAAATCATCAATCATTCTTCACAAAACCCCAAAGATGAAAATCTAGAGGTGTCAAGTCAGGAAACCGTACAGGCCAACGAATGGGCGCTTTGGTTCCTATCCATTTTTGATTAAACAAATTGAAAGTGTTAACGTAATTATGAGGAGGTTCCCCATCTTGTTGAAAATAAATACGAAGCCTATCAAGCACTGGTATATCATCTAAGAGACCATCCAAAATGTCTGTTAATAACCATACACAGCTGTAGCCAGTTAAGGTACCTTGATAGAAAAGTGAACCAACAATTCTGTTGCCAATTAATCCACACCACACATTTAAACTAAACCGATGCTGGGGGATAGCGCGAATCAACTCAGAGGATTTTCTCTACTCCAATAATGCTGATTTTTTTATTACACACACCTGAACTAGAAAAGTTAGATTAGTCAGACGATAGAATGTAATTTAAATTATCTGGATGTTCATTATAAAAATTTTTACAACTAATTACAGAAAACTAGTCTTCTATCTGCATCGCCGGGCAGTAAAGTCTGAACTTTATGGTGTTTGTACAGACGAAAATTATGCTTTATTAAAATACCATGCATTGTAGTCTTTTTCAAATCTAATTCTCTGATACAACTTCGAATGGATTTTTCTGGATTGGTTTCAAAATAAGGCAAAATAAGCTAACACATTTACTTCCATTTCTTCATCTATTTGAAAATTCTTTTTCCTTCTTCGTATCTTAAATGTTTCTTCGGTACGTCGAAAGTTTCTATGCAATCTTAGATACTAAAACTGATTTGGTGATTGACGATTTATACAGGTGTGTCCAGAAACTCTCCTGACAAACGAAGACCGGAGATTCCTCAGATAATTTTAAGACAATTCACCCTAGTCCGAAAATGCTTCCTAAGGGAGCTAGAGCTCTCTGAAGATGGCGCCTTGTAATTAGTTTTTTTTTAATATCTCCCGAACGCTTCTATTTAGAAAAACAAAAACTGGTATGCTTATTTATCCTCCAGAGATGAATCGAATCCATCAATTGCGAATTTCTAGTACCGGTCATAGGCGTCCGTTTTGGGTAGGTAAACGGTTATTTTAACACATAACTTTTTTGTCTTTAACTTTTAAGCATTTGTGACACTAGATTATTAAATTTTCAGATATTCTAGTACTTAAAGGTACTCTTACTTTAAGTCGGTAGGATACACCGTTTTCTAGAAAAATCGATTTGAAAATTTTTCGTTTTTTCGTCATTTCATATTTCGTCATTTCAACTTCGCGAACTGACAACAATTTGACAATTAAAAACGTAGGTTTGTAACAGTGCGGTTCCCAGGGTCACGTCACCGTGCCCCACCCACTGGCCAATCGCCAAGAATGGAAGGAAGAGGGGCGCTTAAGAAAGCGTCAGTAGGTTTTTGAAGGTCGTGCGAGAGACATTTGCATCGTTGTATTCGTTAAAATATTAATAATAAAATAAAGCATTTAAACAAACCTTACTGTGTTTGTAATGTTAAAGTGGCGCTCAACTTGTGGCTCGAAACATATAGTTTGATATAAACGAATAGGAACCTGCAAGTGTTTTGGTATTAGTTAGTGAGTACCTAGGATTTATATTCTAAAAGTGTGAACCTTAGAATGCAGTAGATTGTAAGCAGTATTAGGAAATTATAGCACGATAACAGTAAGTTGCATAAAGTGCGTCTACATAAAGTGGATTTGAGCACTGCGTTTTGTCTGGTTTTGTTTGCTTACAATTAGCTCGTAATACATAGATTGTGATACGACTACTAACAGATGAAAATTACTTGAAACAGTACTACAACTGTAAGTGAATACTGAATATTAGAAGCGACTTGATCAACCTTTGGTGAGTTATTTTTTAAATTTAAAGTGGAGCATTATAGTAGATACTGGTTGCGCAACAGAGCTCAAGCTGGTAAAATGGCGGATCCAGTAGTAATGACTAATGAACAATTACGACAGCTCATTCAAAGTATACAAGCAGTAAATATAAATACTCATGCAGTGCCGAGTGGCAATTTTGCTAGTTGCCAGTCGAGGTATGACGGTTCGAGGAATTCTGATGCAACTGCCTTTATAGATGCTATAGAAATTTATAAGAATTGCATGAATATTTCTGATGAAAATTCTCTTCGTGGACTGCCAATGCTTTTGGATGGCTTCGCTGCTTCGTGGTGGCAGGGTGTTAAGGATTCTGTAACTACTTGGAATGATGCTCTGGCGCTATTGCGTACGACTTTTGGCCCAAAGAAACCACCTCATCGAATATATAAAGAACTGTTTGCCACAGAGCAAGATTCGAAAACACCTACCGATGTGTTTGTTTGTAAATCACGTGCTCTGCTTGCACAGTTACCCAAAGATACCCTTAAAGAAGAAATTCAGTTAGACATGGTCTACGGATTATTACATAGACGTATTAGCGTTTCCCGAGGAAGTCATGTTTCGCAGTAATAAAGTAGAGGACAAGCGTCAGCGATGCAATTATTGCAAAAATTATGGCCATTTGAGAAATGAATGCCGCAAATTAAACGCGAAACAGAATGAATCTGCGATGCCCTCACCATCAACTTCGGCGAAAGTTACGACAACTTCTTCGCAACCTGTTGCCTGTGAGACAGCTCCGATTTCATGTTTTGGATGTGGAAAGCCTGGATACGTGAAGAGCAACTGTCCGTCGTGTCAAGCACCTAAAGAAGTGTCGTTGGCCGAGTTCTTTACCATCAGCACGGATTCTCACGTAGCAATAGTGCCACGTGCGCGACCAGTGCTGTTTGTTGACATATTAGGCTCTTATGGACGTGGTTTCATAGATTTTGGTGCAAAATTAAGTGTTGCAGGACGCAAGTTATATGAAATATTGCTAAATAAAAGACAATCATTCACAAGTGATGTATTAACCATGAGGTTGGCTGATGGATCTTGTAAGCGTGAATATGTATTAATCACAAAGGTCGTGGTGCAGTTGAAGGAGCGCAGTATTCCTACCACTTTTGTCATACTTCCCGAATCTGACAATTATACCTTGTTTGGTATAGATTTTATACAAGACGCCAAGATAGTCATCAATGCTGCCCAACAATCATGGCATTTTGCTGATCAGCCAAATGTGGAATATGACCTGAGTTTCGAAATACCTGAAGATTACCAAATTGTTGGACTAAATTCTATAAGTGCTTTGGGCGCTGAGGAAGGTAGTATGTTAGTTGATGTGGAAAGGTCTCGTTTAGATGCGTTACTATCAAGGAGCGAAGACATCTTTAGGCCAGGGGGAGAAGCAACCCCCTATGCGGAACATCGCATAGACACTGGTGACCACCCACGCATATCAGTACCACCTTATCGTATGAGTCCTAAGAATAAGGAAATTCTGAAGAAAGAAATAGATCGGATGATGGAGGAAGAAATTATAGAAGAGTGTGAATCACCGTGGGCCGCACCGGTTGTGTTGGTACCGAAAAAATCCGGTGATGTGCGAGTATGTGTGGATTATCGTGGTGTGAACTCTATAACTTTGCCAGACGCTTATCCATTACCACGAATGGATGATCTTCTTCATGCTGCGAAAAGAACATTTTATATGACGACAATGGACTTAAGAGCCGGTTACCACCAAGTGAATGTGCGTGAGTGCGATCGTGATAAAACAGCGTTCGTATCACCATTCGGAACTTTTCGTTATCGTCGTATGTCGTTCGGCCTTCGTAACGCGCCAGCGACGTTTCAGCGACTGATGGACCGTTTTCGTAGTGGACTTGGTGATGTTCTGATATTGGCCTACTTGGACGATTTAATTATATTGTCATCGACTTTCGACGAACATATTAAAGACTTGGACCTTGTATTTTCCCGCTTACGACAATTTAAGCTTAGAGCCAATCGAAACAAGTGCAATTTCGCGTGTTCTAGTATCAAATATCTCGGACATTTAATAACCCCAAATGGAATTAAGGTTGATCCTGAAAAGACTGCTGCAATAGCTGACATGGCTGTTCCCAACAACGTAAAACAAGTATTATCATTTCTTCAAACTTGTTCTTGGTATAGACGTTTTGTTCCCCAATTCGCTGACATATCCCGTCCATTGAGTAATCTTACAAAGAAAAATGCAAAATGGGAATGGGCGGCGACGCAACAAACTTCTTTTGAAACTTTGAAGAGACTACTAGTTGAACCTCCTATTTTGCTGCAAAATAATCCTGAAAAGCCTTATATCCTAAGAACGGATGCCAGTAGTTATGCACTGGGTGCTGTACTACTTCAAGGCGAGGAAGAAGATGAACATCCTATTGAGTACGCAAGCCGACTTCTCACGCCGGCAGAACGTAACTATTCGACAACTGAGCGCGAGGCTCTCGCTGTCGTTTGGGCTTTAAATAAGTTCCGTGGTTACATAGAGGGATCGTCAGTTCATGTGACCTCTGACCACCAGCCTTTAAAATGGCTAATGACACTGAAATCGCCTACAGGAAGATTAGCCAGATGGGCTCTCCTGATCCAAAATTTTAATTTGAAGATAGACTATATTCCAGGCAAGCGCAATGTTGTTGCAGATACATTATCTCGCCCATCTTGTGCGCATGACAACAAAAGCGATTGCGATGTCTGCAGTATATCCGTTGCACTACCCACTCGTTCTGCTGCCGACATGCGTAAGGGCCAATTGGAAGATCCTGAGTTACTGAAGATTATCCAATGCTTTGAAGATGTGAGTGCCCACCCCGACGAATATGTGAAGTGAACGGAGAGAGGTTATCTCATGACTAATGGCGTTCTGTATAGGTATTGTCCGGAGGGAGAGAGTGAAGAAGCCTTACTTGTGGTTCCTACCCAGGAGCGAACACGCGTGTTGAATGAGTACCATGACGCCCCTACTGCTGGTCATTATGGTATAGAACGTACAATACAACGTATCGCCAGCCGATACTATTGGATCGGTATGCGGCGCTATATTACGGATTATGTAAAGAAATGTATTGATTGCCAAAGATACAAAGCTGCTAACCTGAAGCCAGCTGGACTTGTTCAAACACCAATCTATGCCCAACGTTTCGAAGTGATATCTATCGATTTGTTTGGACCCCTTCCTGAGACGGCGACCGGTGAGAGATGGATATTTATCGTCGAAGATACGTGCACAAAATGGGTAGAACTATTTGCTTTGAAACAAGCTACAGCTGAGGAATGTGCCCGAGTACTTGTAAATGAGATCTTCATGAGGTATGGAGTTCCACGGAAGATGGTGAGTGACAATGGCGTTCAATTTGTAGGAAATGTAATGCAAAAAGTGGCCTGTTGTATGGGAGTGAAGCAGAGCTTAATTCCCGTGTATCATCCTCAGGCGAACATGGTAGAACGAAAGAACAGAGACCTAAAGCCCCGACTAGCAATACTTGTTGGCAATGATCATACCGCATGGTCGGAGAACCTAACAGCGATTCGCTTCGCTATGAATACTAGCCGAGGTGAGACCACCGGCTATAGTGCAGCTTACTTAACTTTTGGCCGAGAATTACGAACGCCGGATGACGTAAATCATGATCTGCGAGCTATTGTACAGACAGAAAATTTCATCCCGGAGATCACCCCATATTTGCAGAGAATTGCAAATACTCTACGTGACGCTCGTGACACACATGAAAAGCAACAAGACCGTCAGAAGGTTTATGCAGACTCCCGCAGCAGGGACGTGGCAGGGTATAAACCAGGTGACCTCGTCCTGGTTAGCACACATCAGCTTAGCAGCGCTGCTGCACAAAGGACTACGAAATTTGAGCCGCGTCGAGATGGACCTTATACCGTCATTAAGAGGATATCCCCAACAACCTATCAAATAGCTAATCCCAATGACTTATCTGTGTCAATTGGCTCTTATCATGTTTCAGCACTGACCCACTTTGAGGGACCAGCGGACAGTTGCCCTGTGGTTCCCATTCGGAAGGCCTAGCAAAGGAAAAGCCACCACTCCTTCTGGTACCTCGTCGGGTCGCCGTCGGAACCAGAGGGGGAGACTGTAACAGTGCGGTTCCCAGGGTCACGTCACCGTGCCCCACCCACTGGCCAATCGCCAAGAATGGAAGGAAGAGGGGCGCTTAAGAAAGCGTCAGTAGGTTTTCGAAGGTCGTGCGAGAGACATTTGCATCGTTGTATTCGTTAAAATATTAATAATAAAATAAAGCATTTAAACAAACCTTACTGTGTTTGTAATGTTAAAGGTTTTATTTCTGTTGGCAGTTCAGAGCGAACTAGTGCAAAAAATAATAAATTGAATTTTAATGACGAAAAAACGAAAAATTTTCAAATCGATTTTTCTAGAAAACGGTGTATCCTACCGACTTAAAGTAAGAGTACCTTTTAGTACTAGAATACCTGAAAATTTAATAATCTAGTGTCACAAATGCTTAAAAGTTAAAGACAAAAAACTTATGCATTAAAATAACCGTTTACCTACCCAAAACGGATGCCTATGACCTTAGGAAGCATTTTCGGACTAGGGTGAATTGGGTTAAATTGTCTTAAAATTAATAGAGGAATCTCCGGTCTTCGTTTGTCAGGAGAGTTTCTGGACACCTGTATATGTGTTTTGATAGTAACGAAGCGCACTTCTTGCCTTTTTTCCACAATTCAGATATGCCTCTAGCATACCACACTTTTCGAAATACGTAAAAGGCATTATTTTTAATAAATATGGATGAATGATTATAACAAATTATTAGATTTTGAAACTTTTTAGCAATAAGTTTAAAAAAGAACTAATAAACACAACACAAATTCAAATAAACAACTATTTTAAATAACTTATCATGCGAAACAGAATCAAACACAGTACTTTATTGACAATTTCAATGAGCATACTATTTGTTTTGGGTTGAAGTGACATAAGCCTACTACTAATAATGTTTCTTTGACATCAACTAAAATCCAACACAACTACTTTATTATTCGTTTAAGGACAAGAGTGTATTCAAGCTTTTATATCACAAATAACATTATCTTTCTCAGTATGTACAAATATACAGGATGTTCCATTTAAACATATAAATTTTCAAATTTCTCTGAAATACGTAATTCAATTGTCTTTTTATGAAGTGCATACTGATCAGCGGTAAAAATACTAATAATTTGCTAATTTAACCGAAATCGTAGCTCAAGAAAAAACGAAGATAGCAATAGTGACAACTTTGGACACGGTGTATAAACAAACATCATACGGTCGCTCTTCTTTACTTTGCAAACCGTCTGTGTAGCCTGTATATTTATCGTTTCTTGAGGTTTTTATTTTCCTCGATTTGAATTTTTATTCCTTCTTGCATATATAATCTAACAATAAAATAACTTAAAAGGAAGTCCGCATTTGTCATCCAGAGTTTGACAGAAATTTCATTTTCAATAAAACTCGAAACGGAAGGGAACATAAACGAAATGTCTTTTACGTCAAGTAATGTGATATCATCTGGTATTCTTTGCGAAATGGAAAGCAGCTATTATATTAAAGACATTAAGGGAAAAAGGCAGACACAGTTACAAAAAAAGAATAACGCTCAAATATTTTACCCTGTCGTCTTTTAGGGTCTATTTTGAGGAAGACATAAACAGATTTATCGTTTTAAAAGCACGCGATGTGATTGATAAAGATCGTGTCATAATTGAAGATGTCATGCAAGTTTAACAAGCCGAAATGAACAGCAAGAAACTACGGAAATCTAATATTCATTATATGATTATATCACAAATAATAATTAATAATTAATGTCAATCAAAACAAAAAATGCGGTTGATTTGAAAAGTATTATAATTTATTACTAAATGAAATACAGTTATGTAAATGAATTTACTAAAATCAATGGTAATATATCAATTTTTGCGTATATATTCCTAATTCTTTGAATCTGACACTACATACGATAAAATACTTACCACGTTAGATCATCAAAAAATTTTCGTTGCGTAAATGACGTTAAGCGTTTCAGTGTTGTTATGATTTTTTAATTTGAACATTTCACGTTAGATGGACGACAGTATAATTGTGAAGGCATTCGTTTTTCATCCATGACTTTAATCGTTTAAATCAAGACGGTATGCTGTACAATCATCGAAATTTTTATTATCGCCTTGGGAACTTTCTACTTACACCAGAGAGTAACTTAACCCGTGAAAAAATGAAAAACTTCTGAGAGCACAACCGGTGGAGCGCCATTCTTCAGTGATCATGCGCGCAACCACAATCAATAACGAGGACGCACGTGTCTTTGGATGTTTACATATTTTCCTCTTTCACATTACTTCATCATTTTCTTACATGCCACCACCACAATTTCTTATCGGCATCATTTACTTCTCGGACGTTATCTATTGTCATTTACCGCCGCCACAAGCCAAAGTATATCCATTAAGTTTATAGTGTGTGTTCACACATAAGTGGCGGTGCGTTTAATAGCCCTTACATTGTGGTGCCGCTATCCTCGTTATCTTGCAGTTTCCTGCTTGTTTCCGCCCGTTGTTGAAAGAGGGCGTTTCGTGAGCCCCGGAAGATTGCGTTTGACAAATGATCTGTTGATGTTTTCATGAAAGATTAAGTCCATAAGTTGATTTGAAAAGTAATCGTCGAATGTTCGTTTCTTCGTTTATGAGCTGCAGAAACTGAAGGGATGGTCTGGTTATGATGACTTACATTACATTATGTAATATTCTCAAGCAAAGTGTAACACGAGATAATCTATATATAGAAATCATCTATTAATATCGGTATTATACGTAAGAGTAGTTGTTATAAGTTTTCCTAGCAATCACTTTCAGCCACTTAAAATAGCTAATAAGTTTTAAAGTCGTTTAATTGTTAATAATGGCGGCTTCCAGAAAAATATTGCTGTTTATTCTTCATTTATTTGCATTTATGCACTAAAAAGAAAGTGAAAAAGTAAAATGTAAAAAAAAAAGTATACTAATAGAGATTTTTTCTTGAGATGTAATTTCAGCAGGAACAGTTTTTCTTTAATTTCGTTTTATTATGCTCCATAAGCATTCGTTTCTTCTGTAGCCATTAACAAATTGTAGAAGCGTTTCATTATTAGATATCAGTTTATCAGAAGCACATGAACTAGAATAATTAGCAACCGCCATTTTTAATCCTCACAATTTATTATTTACTTGTAGGTTGGTAAGAGAATTGAGGTTATGGGCGAAAGTTTAGATACCCATGAAAAACCAACAAATTTTGCGTATTCCTTATCATAAAATGAATTATTAAGTTTAGTGACAGACACAAAAAATGATTAATGTAATAGAACCATTAGCTGACAATTTAAGAAAATAAAAACCTTTTTAATTTTGTTTCTTTTAATCTCCAACAGATACGAACTAATGGCTTAGCCTGATATTTTATTATACTGTCATGTAATAATATATGATGAAGTTTCTCCAATTATTTTACTCAATTTTTATTCAAAAATTTTTTTATCTGATAGTGCATATTCCCCAGTACCTGACATACCCAATTTTAGGTACACCCAATAGACGAACCAATAACTGAAACTTTTATCAAATATTTAAAAAATGTATTTTATCAAGTATAACTTATACAGTGTTTTTTTAACACTAGCCATAGGGATTTACATGTAAAAAATGGACCCCATGTTAAGTTTTGTTCCTAGACATATTGAAAGCTAATTTTGATTTGTGATGATAAAGCATACTTTAAAGTACCAGTTTATACCCCTAAGGCAGAATGAATCTTTTAAATTACTGTTCAAAAACGGACCAAATCTAACCACATAACTGCAATATCAGGCAGATGCAGTAGCTATGCAAAAAAATCAACGTTGACACGCTTGACATCGCTCATATCAAGACTATGTGGCGGTCAAGGTGGCGGTTATGTGGTTAGATTCGGTGTATTTTGAACCGTAATTTAAAAAATTCAGTCTATCTTAGGGGATGAACTGGCTGACTCATCCGCATTAAAAATTCTTGTTGGGTCTTCTAGAATGGTCATACAATTTATTTTCTTTAAAGTAAGCTGTAATTTATTTAAACCAGTAGCGAATTTTTTCCTCGGTAACAGCCACCCTCGCGGAAGATAAGTTTTGAGAAACTCTGTTGCTAATTTCTGGATGTCTCTTCAAAAATGAAGCATACCATTTTTTCCTGGTCTTCCATTAACAAAATTGTTCTCTCTCTTATTTTCTTTGAATATCATTTCTACTGAATCAATCAGTTGCAACTTAGTTGCTGGAAAACCACGATCAGCTATGTGAAAAAGCCATCTCACTAGTGACTGTTTCTCAAATTCAGATAGATTTGTAGTTGGACCTTTCCTACGTTCTCTTGGATCTTCTTGTACAAAAGCGTTGTTCTAGGAATATCAAATCTTTTGCTTGCTGTGGCAATTGGCATTCTCCTATCAATTTCTTGTAAAGCTTTGCCCAGATTTTCTTGAGAGTATCTCATAGTTTTGTTGGAGTTTGGCATTGCAATTCTAAAAGGAAAAAAACATTGTCAGCGCAGATAATGGATGGGCGTTTTGTTTATTTTTGTTGTAATTTATATTGGAGTTTGGGGTAAGAAAAAATTTCGCAGGCGCTTATTTCATTCATATCATTCTAATGCCTGATCCTGTCTCTGACAGTATTCGGTCCAATAACTGACAGGGGTGTCATCTAGAAAAAGGAACTCATTAAACACTGAATGATTATTTTTCGTTTAAAAAATTGATATTACCAATTCCTGACAGAGCCCTTCAGGTAATAGATACTTAGTGTCTTGCAGGAACCATTAGCTGACACCCCTATCCTAACCCCAATTCATCAACACAAAGTTTCTCTGTCGTTTATTTGTGTTTCTACGGTCTATACTTAACCTAATAAACCTTAGCTTACCTTAACTGATCGATTTCTTCTATCAAGACTGGAATTATGCTCGTGTTAATCTTAGCCTCAGGACGTACATACGTTCCCCCCTCAAAATGGGAAGAACCAACTTCACATCGGAAAAGTGATTGGATAATTTCCGAGTCCATTTCAAGAAACAGGGATGCCAACCATGGCATTTCAACTGTTCAAATGTTCTTTTAACGTAACCAGCATTGCCACTATTTTTAAATATTCCTTATTTTGTGATATTTTTACTAAAAGTGTCAGTTATTGGGGTATGTCAGAAATAGGTTCCACTACCTTACTATGATTTCGATATAGAATGTAAACGTATGGACGTATTGGAGTTTTTGGAATGTGCTTGTTTTTTGTATCAGGATCATATGGATATTCGGGTGGATATCTTCCAATATACTAGAAGATAATGAAATATGTCTTCTCTCACCCCATTACGAAACACTCGTTTGTAGCAATATATGAAACGATCCATACAGCAAAGCTACCAGAACATGAGTAGTCATTCTATGACGAATAATCACTATGTTTAAACAGCTCTGGGCAATTGCAAATACTTGGCATTGAAGGATAATTCTATACAACTAATACTTTTTCAAGATCTTTTGTAGATTGCTTTAAAGATATTCGATAAAAAAGCTGTATTTGATTTTATTCCCTTAAACAAATAAAGAATGCAAAGGAATAATGTTGTAACAGTTTTGTAAATTAGGATACACGTTACCAATGGACATTTGATTAAGAAAAAACATGGAAAATTATTCCACATACTGGTAGTTTTATTTATCAAATCATTAAAAAGTATGCAAAAATATATTAGAATATAATAATAAATATATACTTACTACACAATATTATGTCTTGATATTAATTTTACACATAAACGTCTGATATAACAATTTTTTACAATGAATGATTTTACTAATTTATGAAAATGTGTCTCTTAGATATGTATATAAATAATACTCGATTTGAACGTGTAATTTTCCTCATTGAATATTATTTCAAATAACATTAATAAAACAATAGTTTCATAGGTTTAAATTGATCTTTTTATCCTCATGTGATGAAATTTTATGAGGATATTTTAAACAATATATAATATATATAATATTATTGCTTTAGAAAATGTATGGTTATAATACATAATACAATAATAAGTACTGAATAAGTACATACATTATTAGAATAGAATATTTAATTTTTGTATCAAACCACTTTAGTTATATTTTTAATATTCATTGAAATCCAGCTCAGAATTCGTTTAGCGTACCATATGCAATCAATACACGCAGCTGTTATATTGGTTGCCTACACGCGAGAAGTAACTAACGTTTAGAAATCCAACATTGTAGGTATTTGATAGTCCCTTTGATGTACATATTTAACTACAATGACAAATTGACTATCTATAAATTATTTTCAACACACACGCATGAAACAACATCCATCTTACCCATATGTGCGCACACTAAATTGCTTGGAAGGAGTAAAGCCATCAGAATCAGGCATAAAAATATGACTACCAATTTTCTTACGTCAGTACCTATAAAAAATTTTTCATGGGAAACATGAATAGGTTCATACCTACGTTTCCTAGTATTTATATGCATATGTTCCACTTCAACAAAAATGTTTTAAGATTTTTGTATGTATTTAATGTGTTTATTCATATCTGTTATTTAATAATATTAACTAATAAAAAAAAGTGCGAATGACTACAATTACGCATGTAGAAATATTGAATCCAAGAAAACAGAAAACAATTATTTCACAAAAAAATAACCCTTAATTTACTAAGTAAGTACATGAATGCATTGTTTTGGCAAATTTTCTTAGCATAGTTTTTTATTACTTATATGCTTATACATGTTGCATAATTCATGCTAATTGACAAAGATAATATCTACGTATATTATTGAAACGTTTTAATTTTTTATTTTGTTTTGAGTTCATTTCACAGCCGCTAAGTTGTGTCGCACAGAAGCTACATTATGGCTCTCTCTCATAATTTTAGGGAATTATGCTGTCACGCTTAAGGCACCGTTATGGTTCCTTTAGATTTAGGTAGTATATTTAGGATACTGGTGATTTGGTGAAGAGCACATCTTCTAAGGTTACACCTTAGCCAAAAATACTACGTTTAACACTCTTTTTTGTTTTATACAGATTTCTACTGAAGATGGCAACTTAGTTGCCGAAATACGTATATAGTGTGTTTATATATCTTTTGTGGTAAGGGATTTTTTCCTTTTGCATTTTATTTCAGATTTTTAGCCTGAGTCTCCACCCATTACTAGGCGAAAAACTACTTTCTACGGACACCGATCTAGAAGGCACACACAAAGCAATACATAACAATTTATGTATTTCCAAAATGTCATTTTGTAGATTATTTGAAAAATTAAAATTCAAAATGTAAACGCAATTTGACGAACGTCCTAACATATTAGCATCAGAAAATCAGACGCGTAGCTGGTTTTGCGGATTTACTACAAAACTTGTTGGCTGATTTTTATAAATTAAATTTATTGCCTGCAAAAGTTTTCAAGCTCCAAAAAATTAGGGTGGGCAGTGCCCATCTTGCCCTCCCCGAGAAGCCGCCACTGCTACTAACAGATATTTAACTCTTTCATGTTTGATTTCCCAATTCTCTATTATATTTTTGCCCATAGTATTATTAGTGTGATAATTTTAGATGTTCGCCTTAGGCTAACCAGGACCTGCTAATTGACCCACCTGAATGGTATAGCACAGCTTTACTCCTAATTTTTTCATTGCCTACTCATTTAATTGTACAATTTGCGTTGATATTATTTGTGTAGTGGAATTAAATACATGTCTAGATCAAACCCGTTTGATAAAACTGCTCAGTTAGTAGAGAGATGTGGTTATGTGCTTAACTGTTTACATTTTCACTTCATACATATATATCTTCACGTGGTTTAGCGGCTGTAAAATGAACTCAAAACAAAATAAAAAAAAGTAGAAAACCTCGATAATGTTGATATTATCTTTATCAATTAATCAACATGAATTATGCAACATCTCACCTATACCGGGTGTTTCGGAATTGCACGGTACTATTGTAGGTACTTGTTCTCCAGCATAAAATAAACAAAAAAGTCCATATAAACATATGTCTCAAATTAATTTATTACTAAGATATTGGAGCATATAGATATTTATTTATCAATTCAACATCCAAAAGAACTGTTTAAAGAGGCCACCGTTTTGTTGAATGTAGCATTCAGCACGACAAATTCATGCTTCTTTAGCATATCGTATAGCATCAGGATGATTCTTGATAGTTGCTACGGCTTCCACGATGCGATTACTAAACTCTGATGAATCCCGATCTCCCGATCTAACGCCGTTAGATCGGTAGTTTAGTAATCGCATCGTGGAAGCCTCATCAACTATCAAGGAATATCCTGATGCTATACGTGCCAAAGAAGAATGAATTTGTCGTGCTGAATACTGCATTCAACAAAACGGTGGCTACTTTAAAAGTTCTTTTGGATGTTGTATTGTTAAATAAATATCTTTATGCTCCAATATCTTAGTAATAAATTAATTTGAGACATATGTTTATATGGACTTTTTTGTTTATTTTATGTTGAAGAACAAGTACCTACAATAGTACTGTGCAATTCCGAAACACCCTATATAATGCAAAAAGGTATATTACTTGTGCTGTAGATTTAACTGTGATTTAACACATATTTCATACCTATAGATAGGGGAACGTATTGATTTGACTTTTATTATATTATTTAACAATACTTACTTAGGTATCTATAATTATATCAAACTAAAAGGTATTGTACTTTTATTCCGCCACGTGTTCCATATATTTAAGTCGGTATCAATATATAATATATCAAGAAATCAATAGGTGTAATTTGGATAAATAAAAGAAAATATACACTGCAAAAAAGCACTCGTTTATTATGTACAGCTTATTATACAATATTTACAATAACAAAAAAAATAACGTAAGATTTCAAACTTAACAACAAACGTTAACGTAATAAAAGACTATATGAAAAGAACGAGAACAGTAGGTTTTCTTTTTAAACAATAACAACAAAAAGAAAATAAAAAAAAAAAAAGGAAAAGGAAAAGAAAAGGAACGAACATTCTTTCCACAAACAAAACTTTGAAAGACGATTCGTAGTGAAGCGACTAATGAAGCGGCTTGATTAACTGTCATACACTTTTACATCAGTGAATTTGTTAATCAATTATCTCTTATCTGCGTTGTACTCTCTCAAGTGTACAAATTTTCCCTAAACTTAACACAAACTTAACAAACAAACGAGACATTAACAAGAACAAGTAAACCTTACAATTTGAAAGTATTACATTATGCTATACTGAAAATCTTGATTGATCCTCAGACTGGTTTCTTTTATATTTATTGTACTTAGTTGTGTTTTAGAACGATGATGCTCTAATATTGTGTTGTGATTTAAAGTATATCATATTTTTGAATTTCAAATTATAAGATTTATATATAGTGTGAAAAATGAAATACAAATAAGCAATACAAAGCGACATGCAATACTTTTTTTTTTGTATAAATCATACTAAGGCACAAAGGACACCAATTATAAAATGAATATTATTACAAAACTTAATATTAACTTAGAATATATTTGGCAACACTCGCAAACTTAAAAATGTACATTTATCGTTAAATTTAACACCGGATGTCATCCACAAAATTATAAACTTAATTATTATAAAATTACTTAAGAAGATAGGAAAACCTTATAATATGCATATTGTAATAACTTAGATTAATGAAATAGTTTAAACACAAGAACAAAAAATCTTGAATTATGATTATACAAGGTATATTATTATATATTTACTGTAGAATATTCTGTATAATATACAAACTAAAATTGAAATATTATTACTATATAATAATGTGACTTCTTGAAATGTATAATAGAATCACAGTTGGATCTAATTTTTTATTATTAATATTATCAAAAATATACTGCTAATCTATATATATATATATAAATTCAACCTGCGTATGTTTGTGCTCGCAAAGCTGGAAAAGTAGTCGGTCGATTGACTCGAAATTTTGACACAACGTTGCATTCGAATACGAGCTCGTTTATATATACAGCGCGACACAAATCTTCTCGCATCAGTGAAAAATTCGGCGTGCTTCAACATAAGTACGGTCTATCGGAATAAGCGAGACAGTAACAAGTAAGTTTTTGTGAAAAACATTGTTTTTTGTCTCTTTTTTCATTCCACATAGCCAAAACAACGCAACGGATGTGTTTTCACGATGAATCTATGTTCGCTGCAATACTTTTATTTACTTTTCCTACTCCCATACTGTAATTGTATTATTAGATATGCCGAACCTGTACTTTAATGATGTCCATTACGATACAGATTTTCATTTTGATACAAGTTTATATCCTATAGGAATACAGATTTTTCATTACGATACAAGTTCATATCCAATAGGAATGCGACATTCCAATATTCAAACAATATTCAATATGGCGACTGCATACATATCTGACAGATATACAAATTAAATAAATGTGACAGTTCTCTGCAATTTACAAGTAAGTACTTAAAATTTGTACTGTTTTGAAAATATAAACGCTAAAAATGAGGGATAATGACAGTGAAATGTAAAATTTGAGTCCACCAGAAATTATGGAACAAGCCTTAGAAACCACGAACAATTTATTACCAGCTAAATTGGCAAAGGTGCATGGAAAATTTTAACCTCAATTTATGAAACGGAATGTTCAAAAAAAATGTTTTATTATGGGGTCGTAGAAAAAATTGTGTATGCAACTCGCATTTAATGGCTATTAAGACACTCGTATTCATTACAATACTCGGCTTCGCCTCGTATTGTAATTTTCTTACTCGTGTCTTAATAGCTATCATTAAATGCTCATTGCATAATAACCATTCCCAAACATTGCATCTCAGACACAGCCAAGCGTGTCCTCGTTTAACTAGTTGTGAAAAAAATCAAATCTAAATAATTTTGCATGCAAAAATTACTAATGTGAACGCCAAAGTGAATTTCGATGTCGCTTTTCCATTACTTCGTTTGAACAATTGGAGGCGTTTAACTAGTTGTGAATAAAATAAAATCAAAATAATTTTGCTTTCAACTTTGATCAAATATTACATAATTATGTAGATATAATTATTCTCCTATATTATATGATTAAAATTTATATATCCGAAATAGTAGATAAATGCATTAGTTTATATGATTTTTCAGCTTTGGCAAATAGATAATAATGAACGTCAAATAAAAGGTTAATGAGGAAAGTTAAGCGAGTTTTGTAGTTTATTGTAAGTGAAGCAGTAAATTTTTAATGCATGCAATAATTACTAATGTGAACGCCAAAGTGAAAATCGATGTCGTCGTTCCATTACTCCGTTTGAACAATTGTAGGCGTTCTTTATTTGTAAATCGAACTTAAAATGTTTGCAGAATCATACTTTATCTTATTGAAGTGTTACATCACATATATATGTTCCTGGCACTATGTTTCCAGTTACTGATAAAATTGAACATATTTTATTTAACTATTGTATGGAAATAAAGGCTAGGTTGTTATTTTAATGTACTAATTAATAATACTAATTAATAATAATAAAATTAGTCAATTAGTCTATTAGTAACTAATGAGAAGACCTTTAATTTTTGTAATAATATTATTGTAGAAATTGTAAAACATATTTAATATTGTTATTATAATATATTTCGGTAAAATGTCTTGAAGGCATATGGGGTGAATCTCGCTGTACACGAGGGTGGTAAAAGGACTAGCGTTACGCACCGATCATCATTTATTACTCTACAATTTGGCCTCCAGATATTATAAACATAGGGGTGGAACCTATAATAGATGGAATCCTTTACCTTCAAACTTGTGGTGCGGGTTTCTACTCACAGAAAACCTAACTACAGGTGTGATTGAAGAAAACAATGCTGTCGTTTTTCGAATATAATACGATATACATACATTAAAATATATAAACAAAAAAGATAAACAAGATATTGTATACCTATATTCTGTACTAGTTGAAATAAAAAAATGAGTTTTCTGCATATCGTTATCCATTTATTATTCAGTGTAAATCACAATTAAGAATCAATTCCAAATTACTAGTAATAATAACATATCCGCTTAGCGGATTTTATGTTTCAGCAGTAGATGCATTACACTTGTTCGGTATTCATTTTTATTATTTTGAGTTAGAAAAAAAGCCATAGATCAGTGGTTCTCAAACATTATTACTCCTAGTTTTTATTTTTTACTTTGAATAATTTTGCTATCTTGGATTATATAATATTGTTCATTTTTTGTCTAACTAGATTTGGCAGCATTCTGTAGCTGCAAATGTGAAGCAATCGCGCTGCAATATCATGTGAATCACAAAATTTGGTGTACCCTTATGTTAATAAAAATCTTAAAAACACATTTCACTGTCAAGCGACGCACTCTGCTGAAGAACACATCATGGATCTGAGTTAGTGACTTGTGTTCCAAACTACTTGATTAAGGCTGGGGTTCGCCCGTGTTATATGTCCATAAGGAATATCGGTACCATTTTAACGAAAAGTTGTATATCAAGAACAATGAAATTTTCACACAGGAAATGTTAAAACACACTCATCAGGTTGAGTAATTTTGAAAATCCTAGTGCCCTCAGTTTTTTCAAAAAAAATCATAAAATTACTAAATTTGGAAGAAACAGAATGAAATTAACTCAATTTATAAAAGGCACTATGCTGATGTCGAATCCGGAAAAAAAATGAATTTTGATTTTTGGTTTCGCCTAAAATGGTACCGAAAAAATCCATTAGATGGGTTTTTTAATTCGAATTTAGGAACACTTTCTGTATTAATTTTTGTTGTATTACTATCTTTATTATAAATATTTCTCTGTTTGTTTCTCTCTTGATCAAGGGTTATAATAAAAACTGCAAAAAATCCATATGCAATCACAGCTCCATCTATGGACCCCCGTTAGGGTTAGGCATCGAAGACCGCACCGTTAAGGAACGGACAGCAGTAAATATTGGAATTTGACTTTTTATATAATATTTTGTCTAGATACTGCAATAGTTGCAAGCTTACTATTTTATAGTTTGTGGAAGGAAAAGCAATTGCTACCAAGTTGTTCAGAATTATAAATGATACACTATTATAAGTGCAAAGCATGGAATAATAAAATTAATAATAAAATTGTGTTGATTTTGGCAACGATAGAGCTAACACAATGCCTGAAAGCACAGCAGTTTACAAACATTTGTGAAAGATAATTTTGCAAAAGTGTACTGGATATACGGCATAATTCTATGAAGAGCTTTTGCTTCCAAATCTCTAAGTTGTGGGCTAAATATTGTTTGACATTAGCTTATAATAGTTAAAATAGTTATTACTCTGTGCTACAAGCATGCTGAAGAATTTTACAAGTTACTTCTAGTAAAGATTGTCTACATAGTAGACATATTCGAGAAAAGTAATTCACACACTCTTCAGACTAGAATGCAAATGTATATGATTTACGTGGAATTGCTTTTATATAAAAATACAGTTATGGAGTAACAAATGAAAGAAACCTGCTTTGAGATGTTACTTAAGATATATGAATTTACGCAGAATCATCTGTTGGAAGAGAGTCATAGAATGGTATTGAAAAGAAAAGTGGAGAATAAATGAAAAACTTGAGTATGGCTGGTTTGCGTAATTTACAAGAACAGCGTACATATGAATGTATGTATTTTATTTTAATCATTTTTAGTTCTGTTGATGTTGTAGGCGTACTGTGCTTGAGTATTTTTGTGTTTACAATAAAAATGAAGCGGAAAGTGCTGATTTTACTCGAAAAATGTGAAATTTAAAAAAGTCTGGGCAATGGAAATAGTGTAACATATTTGTCGAAAAAGTACGGCAATAAAAAACGAGATATTTTAAAAGTCACATTAAAGCGCAGTAAAATGCAGAAAAGAAAAACTTTAAAATCCTGTAAGATGCTACGAAGGGAAAACAAATTATATTCATGGTTTTGTACACAAAGACTTAAAAATGTACCAGTTTCGATTGAACTTTTAAAAACAAAAGCAAAAGCTCTCAATGAATCTATCGCTGAACAATGCCGACGAAACAGGCTTGTTTTGGAAACTACTCCCAGATAGGACCTTGGTTATGTCTGAAGAAAGATCGGCCCCTGGTCGAAAATCGGATAAAAGAGTTACTTTTCTTGCATGCATCAATGCCACTGGTGAATATAAAATCAAGCCGTTACTGATTGGACTTGCCAAAAATCCAAGATGCTTTAAGAATTTTTCAGTGGACTACGCAAGTACGAAAAATGCTTGGATGATGTCGGGGTTATTTGAAAATTGGTTTTATGATTCATTTATTCCACAGGTTCGAAGATTTTGAAAACAAAAGGGAATACCACAAAAAGCTCTTTTACTTTTGGATAACGCTCCAAGTTATCCGCCAGCAGAAAACTTGGTTTCCAATGAATATTTTATTTTACAGCCCATGGACCAGAATGTCATTAGGTTAACGAAATTGTTTTATAGAAGAAGCCTTTTATCCACAATAGTTGCTTCTGATAGCAATGGTATTTCAGCTGTCATTAATAATTTGAGTCTAGAAGATGCTGTTACACATCTTGCATTAGCATGGAAGAATGTGAAAGAAGAAATAAATGCTAAGATTTGAAAAAATATTTTATCAGATTTTTTCAATAGCGACCCTGATTCAGATGAAGATATTCCACTGGCTATTCTACAAGAACATTACAAGAACAGCGCCGAGGCAGCGACAATTCAAGAAACTGTAACATTACCATAGGAAGTGAATGGAAATATAACATACACCCGTGAAGACATAGAAAACTGGAATAAGGATGTCATAGAAGAACTTGAAGAAATGGTAATTGAAATTGAAAATGTGGAAGAAATAATGGATGATGAGCCAGTGCCAACTAACATCCCCACCAACGAAGCTTTACAAGGACTTAATATAGTGATTTCTTGGGCAGAACAAAACATGCTAAATTCTGAAGATCTACTAACTTTGTGAAGAATAAAAGAAATCGTAGTTCAAAGATGTTTAAGTCAACTACTTTAAATCATTACGTATTTATTTATGTATGTATGTGTGTACCTATGTAGTACATGTATATTCTTCATTTATAAGTTCTTTTTGATGTTACTGAATATATAAATACATAAACTGCACATTCAATTGAGTGAACATTTTGCTTTTGTGAACAGGTAAGGTTTTAATTTGGTCACATAATCGAGCGACTGTACTTCAATTCCAAAATATATTATTTAAAAAAAAGACTGAATAAATAATTAAAAAAAGTTTAATCAAAAAGCTTTATTGAAATTAAGCTAATTCTTTGTTAATCCAAAATAAAAAAAAAGTGGCTTTCAATAAATGTTAAAATTGAAATATTCTTTATTATTATTAGATTATTAGTCGAAACTTTTCTACCGCATTAATAATAATAACATGTAAATACATTTAAAGAACAACCATTATTTAATTCCAATTCTTCTAAGAATAAGTTCGCGTATCTTTACTGAAAAGAAATGCTTTCAGTATCTAGTCATTTTTTTAAATATTGATACTTATATGAAAAAGACGTTACGAGTAAACCAATACCCAGCTTCTATACATTTTGTTACAAAATAGGTATAATTAACGTTTATCAAAATTTGTAGGTAATAATAATAATGAAAATATGTCTTCCATCTACCAATAACTTTACGCCAATCATATGTCGGACATAAGTTACTATTATGTCAGCGCGTGTGGTGATTGAAATAGTACTTGTAATTTTTGAAAATCAAGTTATATTGAATCAGAATAATATTTTTAAAATTATCACCATTTTACAAAATGTGTATTACTAATTAATGGTAAAAACAATGTTTCTTTGTTGTCAGCGTAATTAATCGAGTTACATATTTAACAAAAATACCAATATTCATTTTTATTACTATCTATATTATGAATATATAAAAAAAAATAGAAAAAGTTATATTGACTTTATATAATTTAAAGTATATGAAATGAAGTCAACAATAACGAGAAAAATGTTTCTCTTTCTGTTTTTTTTATTTTATGTTATTTATGAAGTAAATAATCGAATATTATAAGAGTATGAGTTATACATTAAATTTTGATATCTAAAACAAATTTTAGATTTTAAAAGAAATCCTAAATAAATTTTTTAGTACTATCTGTTAATAACAATCTAACATAACGTGGGTAAAAATTCAACAATATTATTTAATGTTTCATAACAAAATAATAACAGAAGAGGTTATGTAACAACTTAAGAGATTAAAAAAATATTTTGAATAGTTATTTTATTAACAAAATATTTATAAAGTAACAACATTGATTTTCAACAAATATTCTAACAAACAATTACCTAACAAATATTTGAACGTGTAAAACTGATAAATTTTGAAAAAGTGGATATACTAATTAAATAAATTGAAATTTACCGAACTGAATTGCCGAAATAAAACTAAACGTGAATGTATGGACATAAATGTAGATATTATCTTTTTTATGATTTTATTTTTTTATAACAAAAAACTTAACAAACCCGCTTATTTTCAATAACAAACCAGAAACTTAATAACTTCATATAGGTGTAATACGTGTGCAAATATGAACTAAGATGAAATATACTTTGAAAACAAAATAAATATTTAAAAACTGAAACGTAAGATCAACAAATATAATGCCCGGGTGATATCATGTAACAAATAACAATGTAAAATATAACAAAGAAAGTTTAACAGATAACGAGAAAATGTAACTGATATTTATATGAAGAACACAGTAAACTGAATTAAAATGAAAAAACATGGAATAAAATCTTTGCCGTTATTGGCAATGCAAACTTTAGTAATTATGTAATAGGATAATAATAACAAGCATGAATATAGAGAAAACTTAACAATTTAACAGAAACGGTACAACAGAAACATTATATAATGTAAGTCATTGCAGATAACATAATTTGCATTAGTTATAAACAATGGCAAATGGATTTATCAGAAGATAATTTTATGATTCAATATATGTCTTTAACATGAAGAAAACATAACAATAACAAAACTTAACAAAATGATCACACATCTCTATTTCAGGACAGGAAATTGTAGTGTTTGCAGAACAATTCTCATAAATGATGGAAATCAAAGCAATTTTAGTAATGAAATTAAAAACGATGGATTAAATATTAAAAGATTTTTGAAATATCCTAGTATTTAATTTATACTGATTTATCAGAGTGAAGTTTACTTATATTTGTATTTTTAGGGGTTAGTAGCGGATGTGAATATAGGGTTTGAAACAATGTAAAAATTTATCAGTAATAACAAAAAAAAACCGTCAAACAGAAACTTAATTATGAAAGAAGAAACATAACAATTCTTAACAAAATGATCACACATCTCTATTTCAGGACAAGAAAGTGTAGTGTTTGCAGAGCAATTCTCGTAAATGATGGAAATCAAAATAATTTTGGTAATAAAATTAAAAACAATGAATTAAATATTAAAAGATTTTTGAAATATCCTAGTATTCAATTTATACTGATTTATCAGAGTGAAGTTTGCTTATATTTGTATTTTTAGGGGTTAGTAGCGGATGTGAATATAGGGTTTGAAACAATGTAAAAATTTATCAGTAATAACAAAAAAAAAACCGTCAAACAGAAACTTAATTATGAAAGAAGAAACATAACAATTCTTAACAAAATGATCACACATCTCTATTCAGGACATGAAAGTGTAGTGTTTGCAGAGCCATTCTCGTAAATGATGGAAATCAAAATAATTTTAGTAATGAAATTAAAAACAATGAATTAAATATTAAAAGATTTTTGAAATATCCTAGTATTCAATTTATACTGATTTATCAGAGTGAAGTTACTTATATTTGTATTTTTAGGGGATAGTTGCGGATGTGAAACAATGTAAAAACTTAACAGCAATAACAAAACAAACCGTCAAAAAGAAACTTAATTATGAAAGAAGAAACATAACAATTCTAATATAATTTAAAACTTAAACAGAGCATGAAATATTTCTCTTGTTCTCTGTGATTATTTTGTTATATCACACATCTGTATTTCAGGAAAGGGAAGTGTAATGTTTGCAGAACAATTTTTAGAAATGATGGAAATCAAAAGTAATTTTAAAGAAATGAAATTAAAAAAGATGGATTAAATATTAAAAGTATTTTGAAATGTACCAGTATTCGATTTATACTAATGTATCAGAGTGAATTTTACTTATAATTGTATATTTCGGGGATAGTAGGTCAGAGGAATATAGGGTTTGAAACAACATACAAACTTAACAGTAATAACAAAACAAACCGTCAAACAGAAACTTAATTATGAAAGAAGTAACATAACAATTCTAATATAATTGAAAACTTAAACAGAGAATGAAAATAAAAATTGAACTTATATTAGGAGGTTTAAACCGAAAAAATGGTGTCTGATAAAAAATAAATGCTTCATTAAATTGTAACTTTTAAAGAATTATTCTTTATTAAATATGAAAATAATTGTTAAACGGTGTTTAAAAATCTGGATTATATATGGAAATTTTATATTTAAAGTATACGACTTTATCGGTATTATATATCTACATGAAAGTAGGCATCTATATACATGATAACAGAAAAATAACAAAGCCATTTATAACAGTTTTGATGAATAACTTCATAAACTTAAAAATTATATTATCAACATCGGTAACAAGAAACAAACATAATAGAGAAAGTTACACAATAGGTAACAGTAATACGTATCAGATTTCATATACTGGAAATTATATTGAATAATTCTTATAAAAACAAAAGATCGACATGAATTACTCTGTCATATTAAACTAGCTTATAGATTTTAATAAAAATAAATATTGTAAATGAAGAGCCAACTGCTTCTTTTAACTATATTATTTATGCGAAAAACTATAAAAAATCATGTAAAAAATTAAAATTAATTTCAACTAATTGATTACAGCGGCTAGAATTAACAGTTTTAATTATTCAATAGCTTTGAACACGATCTATTATAACTAAGATGAAATATTTTGGATAAAAAAGTGGACAACAATGTTGTTGCACCTATCTAATACGATCTTGCAGCATGTTGCTGTAACGTTTTATAATGTTTTCTAGAAATACTCTCAACGTCAAGCTTGTGGTATAATTATAAATAATCTTGGTATATATTTTACCATATCAAATGGGTCATTTCTGTTGTTTCTGGTTTGGCAATTTATTTTTTGAAGATATATTACAAGCTAAGGGAATGGCCAATCTTCTCTTGCAAATTTATCTGTATTTTTCGATGGATTTAACTAGTTAAGTAGTTGCAATTTTAGGAAAAAGATATTTTAATTTGAGTGTAAGGAGTGATCTGTTATTAAAATAGCTTCTCTCTATTCAAAAAAATACATATTTTTGGAAGGCGTAGTAATGTAATTGTTCAGGGATATAAACATTCGTTCGGCGATATTTGTTTTGATTATACGCGAATTCGTTTTGAAACGGTCTTGTCCGGTCATTTGTGGTGCAGTGACCGGTCGAATTCGATTATAAAATTAATGTCGTCAAAGATGACCTGGTACCTTTTGGTCATTTCTTATCGTGACCGTGGTCGTGAGCACGGTCATTTATGGTCATTTATTTGGTGCATATACCTATCATTGTTTATTACTTCCTGTAAACACTGTTTGAAAATGTGAATATAATAAAAGTCAGGAAGACTAATTTTTAGATACCAATGCTTTTTCTTTACACTTAAAAAAATTAATATATAAAAAATCAAAAAAAAAAAAGAAAAAGAAAACTCGCGATAACCAAAAATGCGAAATCGATAGACAGCAATGCCTCTTTAAATTCGATTTGGAAATTTAGATTTATGACGTTACAGTGACCAGTCTTGACCACTCGTAACACTGTCAAGATACAGAACGTGACAGCAAATCCAAAACGAATTCGCCATGTACTTTATGGCCTTACTACTATAAGATAATATTTTTTCTGCATTTCAGAAAGTTTAGCCAAATTTTATTATTATTTGTAATATGGCTAGAAATATGAAGCTACTAGTAAATTGTTAAGCAATATACTAAATTAAAAAAAAAAGTATGTTTTAATAAAATGATAATAATATATATGACATATAAGGGAAAATATAAAAGCAACCATGTCGATATATTTCAAGAATTTGTCCATTAAACAGGGCAATGCATAATAATAAAAATAATATATAATAAAAAATATATAAATTACAGCTTCGAACTAACGCCGTTTACAAAACATTTTGAGTTTTTTTTTTCTTATAAAAATTGCGAAATAATGCATACATATAAAGCGATACCTATATTTTAATGAATAAAACTGTTCATTTAGAATAACGACAGGCTGAAAATAATAAATATAAAAAAAATTAACTGTATGACATGAAGGGTGACCTACATTTCAATAGAAAAAAATATTGTTTTAGAATATTGAGAGGTTGAAAATAATCACAAATAATAAAACAAAAAGAAATTTATTGATTTAAAATTAACCGTTGGATTTAGAAAAAACCTTCGACAGTTTTTGCCGAATTGTACTTAAAAAAAAAGCCAAATAATTAAATAATAATAATTATAATCCACATTTTTAATTCTTTTCAAAATTCATTTTAATTAATATTCAAATAAATTTCAAATTTTTCCTAAATTTGCTTACTCTTTTACTTATAAAAGCTGTAATTTCTTTAATTTTAGTGATGCATTTAATTGTAAATTGTAAATAGAAATATTTAAATTAATATGTTTAATGGTTTGAAACAAGAGATCCTCGTCAAATATAATTAATGATTCAATAACAAATAAGAAGTGGCAGTACATTTTTGATAAATTATTAAAATAGTTTGTTTAATCTTTTTTTTTCAAAATAAGAAAACAAATTTTTAGATTTTTCGTTAGTCTAATATTTTTCCAAATTAATCAGAAAATAGTCTCAGTATTATAAATTATTTACTTCTTAAGCTAAATTCTTGCTTTTTAAGTTTGTATATCTGAAACAGAATATTCTCGGTCTACACATTCATAAAAATATTAAACGGGGTATTGTAATAAAATAGAATATAAAAAACAATTAAAACAGGACGATCACTAAAACTATCATAGCCTAATAAATGTAATAATTATACCTTAAGCATTATAAACACTTCAAATTAACTAAACCATTAGGTACGAGAGTTTAAATAATGAAAGTAATAAGTTTAATAATCCAGCTTTAAATCTGATGCTCTACCATGAAAATAAGGAAACTGTTCTTAATGATCGGGCGATTCTGCTTTTATTTGATCGCATTTGATTGCAAATAAGACTGCACAACGTTTTTAAGTGCAGATTAACCGTTCAATGCTGCTAGATAATTCATCTTACCAGTCAACTAATTTTTCATTAAAACAGTTGCGGATACTTTGTTTTCGAAGCTGGATCGCAAGAACGCCAGAGAGCGCCCGTCTTTCGAACGCTTATCGAAACGTTATCTGCAAGAAAAAAGAAAGTAATCATCAATCAAAAATTAAAAATACATTACAGTTTTTATTTTATCGTTATGAGGACGTAATTTGTTTTGTTGATTCTTATCGGAGGTATCTTTAATGGAGCGTTATATAATTACTTAAAAATAACGCAGAAAATATTTCATTTCACGTTTCTTCCTCAAAATTTAAAAAGAAATAACAACAAACTAATTAATACTAATTATTTTTGCTTTGGGGAATTTTATTGTATGATTGGTACGTTTTAAAATAAACTAATTTAGGAAATTTTGTCCATAATTCTTAAGTATAAAATTTGTACTATTTAAATAAATTTGTGGAAATATATAAAGTTTTCCAGATCATTAAAATTTAATTACCTAGTGTATATTTCATCTGTCTAATAGTAAATATTGATTTTACTGCATCCTAGATTTATTTAAATCTCATTTGTGCAAATAAAACCAAATATTTCTGTTATATTTAATTTTAAAATAGTATTTATTATAAATATGCATTTTTGTGTAAATTTAATTGCATGTAATATTACTATATGTATATATTTATATGATGAAGCAATGTTGACCAAAGCAGAGCTTAAAATTTCTCATAAAATTTAATTTTTGTTATGAAATAATTCTGACAAAATTATTGAAATTGCAAAAGGTGCTTTTGAACTAAGATTTTATTGTATCCGTTTCTAAAAGCTCCATACACATTCCGGAAACCCTTTGAAGAAAAACTGTACAGTCCTGGCCTTCGGCACTTCCGGAGCGTGTGGTAGAAAACTACTCCCACAAATGCTCCGGAAGTACTGAATGCAAGCACGGTACAGCTTTTCTTCAAAGAATTTCCGAAATGTCTATGGGACCCAAACAACAGTGATTCAATAATACAAATTCTATTATCACTAAAATAACGTCTATTCCTATTTTTAAAATGTCATTTATCGTATATGTTTCCATGACGGTCAGTGATTTATATAGTTTGACAAGCTGTGAAAACGTGCGTTTAGCAACGGGCTCTTTAGTGACGGGCTCAAGTCACCAAAAAGGCAAACTTATCTAACCTGTCACGAAAACAGCCAAATAACTTTGTATTATTTTGATTCTTGACTGTCGTAGAAAATGTATGGTATAAAACTCGCTGATCACTCGTTTTACTAAACACTCGCTCCGCTACGCTTTGCTCGTGATTAATAAATCTCGTAACCAAAATGATATTTATAATTAAATATCAACATTGGTAAAAGTAAATAGCTTGTAGTGCAATAAAATATATAAATATAAAAAAATAACACTGATTTTAAGAGAAGGTATGGGCGTATGCCAGTCTATAATATTAACCTTGAAAAAACAGCTATTTGCATTGTATGAGTAATAAGGAAATTTCGATGATTTTTAGAGAAATAATAACATACAATTATGTATTTATTACAAAACAGTGACTTAAGTAGTTAAACTTTTGTGTAAATAATATAAAAATAAAATTGCACTTTTATCAATAAATTGTAAATCTATTTTCAACGCGAAGATATTTTAAAGAAAAAAGAGAATCTGCATAAAATATTATTTATATAATTTATTTGAATTATATAAAGTTAAGTTAGAATTGGACACATACATGGTTAGTTTTAAATAGCGTCATTTTTTTAATTTGAAATCAAAAAAGGCGGTGAAAGAAAACTATGAGTAAAACCCGTACAAAAGAAATCGCGGTCCAATGTGCGCGCAGAGTCCGAGCCTGTCGCAGTTAATATACAAACATAATAATAATATACTTCTATTTACCGGAAAAAAGGCACGGTAATGCACCGTGGTTGTCGACCTTTTCCACGTAAAGGCGTGCTATTCACAAAAAGAAAAACATCACCATAGAAAATCTTTTCGATTGCAATTTATTTTCTAACAAAGGTTGTAACTATTTGCATTTTATCGTTTTTTTGGAAGAACCTTAAACTAGAATTACTCGTGGTATTTACGTACATGCGTATAGGAAAAACAAAGTTATGGATTGACTTTAACTACATTTTGGCCCTAAAAATTTAGAATTTTTTTGCGAGTTACAAATAAATTTCTTTTTTGATTTCTAGTTAGACATTTATACGTATAGATTCGTGTAGCCTGGTACCTGTTTAGCGGTAACCCTGTATAAATTAAGAAAAAAAAGATTTTAACAGTACTGTGTAAGAGTGTACATTTACAATTGAATCCAACTGAATTACAAAATGTAATGATGAAAACAAGAAAATGATAATAATCAAGTATGTGAAGATTTAGGGGTATAAGCTGGCAATGAAACTCAATCACCACCATAGAGATAGTTGTTTGGGGAGATGTCAGAATATAATGAAATGTAACTGTCAATTGATATGTGGCCAAAAACAAATCTAATTGCAAATTATTAAATTTGTAAAATATTTAGAAAAGTAAACATTTTGTTAATTTTGAAATATATAGTTATCAAGAAAACAAAACTACAACTTTCATCTTAGTCATTTTATAATAATAATAATTAAACTAATATTTATTTTAATCTTAAAAATTAGCAACAAAATCATTGTCTAATGCTAACTTGAAAAGATTTTTATAAAGTAGTAGGAATAAAATAATTGAATTTATTACTAAAAATGTTGAATGTCATAAAGATTTTCAGATCATTCATGTAATCCAAACAAGAAATGAAACTAGACAATTGACGAATGAATAATATTAATATTTCAATTTTGTTTAAGTATTTTTAAATATATTGTTACCTAAAAAAGTATAATTATGTTTGTGATGTTTTTTTTCTAATGGCAATCTTTTTTAAAATGTTTGGATATACACTGAGACTTCTATAACTTCTGCCCTTGCTTGGACTGAACATACTTAATTGTCAAATTTTAATATTTTTAATATATGCTGTCATAAGCGCAGTTTAAAGGGCTTTTCAGAAATGATTTTGATTTGAATTATCCACATTAATATTCAACTTTAACAGAATATGAATTTAAAATTACAGATTATTAATGTTATTTTGTCATATAAAGTAATATTATAGTTGCATGTAAGCATAAACTAAGGGAACTATATGATTACAAAATGATTTTAAACTTGTGAATTAAATATTTAGACACGACTCTGGTAGCAGTACAAATGAAGGTGACGTTTCAAACTTGCTCTTGTAATTCAATAAAATTTTCGAAATTACAATGCGTAAATCAATTACAAACATCCGTTATTCATATATAAAATAAAGAACCATGAAGGCAGATTCCTTATTATTTAAAACTTCAAGTTGCTAGTTGGCATATACCTACATTAAATAATAAGTTCGCTGTATACTTATCAAAACAGAACATATTTGGTACACTACTAAATTTAGGTAGATGTAAATGCATACAAATCGAATTGTTTTTTGTTTATAACGCGATTTTTGTAGAATTAAAATCAAAATTTTAAATATCAAATATGATAAACAAATTATTAGTGTTAAATATTTATTAATATTTTCCGAATATTATATTAAAATAATAAAACAAGATAAATAAGTAAATATTAAGTTATACTCACCAATACTTAATAGAAAATATCTTCACTGCACCTCTATAGTTATTTAACTAGTTTTGGTATTTAAAATATGACCTAGGGCAACCCCTA
Organism: Amphimallon solstitiale; assembly: GCA_963170755.1. Lineage (NCBI taxonomy): Eukaryota > Metazoa > Arthropoda > Insecta > Coleoptera > Scarabaeidae > Amphimallon > Amphimallon solstitiale. Next base: position 106,201,938 of record OY720681.1, on the reverse strand, counting down.
CTGGGGTGCCCTAGGCGCTTGTTATTAAAGTTATCACCACCAACAGTGAGTGCAATTTTTAGAATGATTCGAAGATATTTTCCAGCAGTTTATATACGATTGAAATGTCCCTTCCTAAAGCCCATATAACTTGCAATACATTCAATACTCTTTCATCCCCACCAATCTGGTTTTCGTACGAGACTATAGTTAGTTGTTATTGCCCCAGTTGTATAATCACGGGATAAAACGACACCCCAGGTTCTCTCGACACTCTCCCTTTTCAAACGTTCCCTTGCATCACAATTCCGGAGCCCTTCGTTCTTCGAGATTTACTTCGTATGGGGTATTGTCAGGTTAAGCATTCAAAAAGAAATAAATAATATAAGCAATTCTTTTGTTGTACACCGTGATTTCCTATTTATGCTCTCATAATGAGCACAAAAACCTTAATTGTTGATTAATATAATATAATGAATCAAGAAAGCTTTTCAGTAATAAGAGGCAATTGAAAAATGATAGCTTGTGTAAAATTTAATAATCGCTGATCTCTAATATTTAGATCGCGATGTATGCAACTATGTTATTAATTAATTCCTGATACTAATACAGAAGGAGTAATTCAATAAATAATTCTATTATATATAATATAGTTAGATTTTTGAATTATCTTCAAAAAAGTAGAAATAAATCGAAATAATAAAAAAATTAATTAATAATTAAATCACTTTTTGTACAGTGATTTATATTTTTCATAATCTTTAATCTACCAAAAAAATTAAAAGGATTTATCATATAAAATTTACTAAGTAAAAAGAATTAGGGTAAAATCTCGGCTAAACATTCGATATATCAATAGATATCAATTCTATGAAATTTTGTAATAACAATACTCCAACAATTTTAACCATACAGCTTTAAAAAATTGCATACAAATACAATCTTTTATGTAAAGAACAAAACAACAAAACTATAAATTTTCTAGAATTTGAGCCTTTGACTAAATTGTTTTATTAAAGAACAGACCGAACACCCAAAATATTTTCTTCTTCTTAAACGGATTCAGTTTATTATGGTATAGGTAATTAAAACACAATTATAGGCTAAATATTGTTTTTCTACTTCCATACCTTAATTGTATTATTAGATATGCCGAACCTGTACTTTAATGATGTCCATTACGATACAGATTTTCATTATGATACAAGTTTATATCCAATAGGAATACAGATTTTTCATTACGATACAAGTTTATATCCAATAGGAATGCGAAATTCCAATATTCAAAAAATATTCAATATGGCGACTGCATATCTGACAGATATACAAATTAAATAAATGTGACAGTTCTCTGCAATTTACAAGTAAGTACTTAAAATTTGTGCTTTTTGGAAAATATAAACGGTAAAAATGAGGGATAATGACAGTGAAATGTAAAATTTGAGTCCACCAGAAATTATGGAACAAGCCTTAGTAACCACGAACAATTTATTACCAGCTAAATTCGCAAAGGTGCATGGAAAACTTTTACCTCAATTTATGAAATGGAATGTTCAAAAAATAATGTTTTATTATGGGGTCGTAGAAAAAATAGTGTATGCAACTCGCATTTAATGGCTATTAAGACACTCGCATTCATTACAATACTCGGCTTCGCCTCGTATTGTAATTTTCTTACTCGTGTCTTAATAGCTATCATTAAATTCTCAATGCATAATATACTATTAGGAATATGTTTATTCCTTCATCAAATAATTGCCACACTAGGACACAAGAAGTCTTAGGTTTGTCAAGAACAACAAAGAAGTTTCGCAAGGTCAGTCAAGTATTTACACCAGCATATCTGAAAAAAATGATATTGAGCTAGAAAGACAAAGAAGAGTGGAGAAAACACTGAAAAACGAAAATAAAAACTTAAAAACGTATGCAGACTAATTCAATGAAGTAAATAAACGCTCCATTGTGAAGCCTAAACCTCAAAAAAAGAAAAGTAAGCTCTTCATCTAGTAGTGATTCAGATGCATCGTAGGTAACGAAGAAATATTCTTCGGATTCAGATATACTTGTTTGAAGATTATGAACTGGATGAACTACTTGATTATTCAAACACTGATGTAGGTGACTTTCTTATTCTTAAGTTCGCCACGAAAAAAACGATCCGTTTCTACGTGGGATGCGTTCAGGATGTAATTATACCAGATGAACCACTTTTGAACTTTATGCGAAGAAAAAAGAATTGTAGATTTTTTTATCTAATTCAAGATGACATTGGATCCGTTATTAAAGGAGACAGAATCACTAAATTACCAACGCCAAAAGAAGTCTTAGGTACTACTAGCAGATTGACTCCCTACATAAATTTTGATATCTCGTTCACTAACTATAATGTACTTTAAATTTGGTGGTAGCTATCATTTATTAATTCTAAAATTAAATTTGTTCTGCAATATTTTTCAATACAAATCCTTGCTTCATTGTAACAGGCTGATTCAAATTAAGTGCGCACAATTGCTAACTCCGTTATTATCAATTCTAGAAAGTAGGTTAAGTCAGCAAAGTAGCAGTGTTTTGAATGATGGCTAATATGTAGTTCATGAATAAACAGTTGAATAACGCATTTCCGACAAACATAATTAATCAATATTTTCAAAAATATTGATTAATAATTTAATTTGTGATATAAAAGCTCCTATGCACTGTTGTCTTAACGGATAATAAAGAAATTATACATATTGCTGTGACCTTCAAATTAAGAATTATAATAATATTAAGAAGTAGCTTAAATGTAGAAAAGAACATTAAGTTTAAGTGTAAATTCGTTTACTTAAGTTTTAAGCATTAGACAAAACAGGTAATACAAGGGATAATGGGTTGCCTACATTTAAAGAGAAATTTTGTATGAAAATAAACTTAATTTATTAGTATATTTTAAGTTGAATAAATACTAAAAAAAATTGGGTATAAAAACAAACACAAAATAAACCTATGCATTCTATATTTTGTAGAGAAGAGAAACACGAAGTATGGTTTGTATATAAAGATACGGAACCAAATTTCCCACAAGCCGTTAGAACAGCCTTAAACATTTTAATAAATGGACCATTATTTAAAAACAAAAATATATTAAAGTAAACAATAGAGAAAGAATTATGTTAAAGGATGGAACAGTCAAAAGACTAAATCATTTAAATGCCATTAAGTTATATGAGCAAGATCATATTCGGTATGCTCGAGATCAGAATACGATTTTGACTAAATAAATGTAAATTTAGATATGCATAATGGTACCAATTCATGAGAAATATTTTATGATAATGCTTAAGATATAGTAAATACCATATAACTATGAACAGAAAAAAGGATATAAATCAAGACATTTATAATACGATATATTCGATGGCAATATTCCATGTAACAGTATTGGTATGAATTAGAATATACCTTTATTAGTTTCTATATGTATAAAACAAAGACTTCAAAGACTGTGGAAATAGCCATGTATGCTTTTAAAACCTACAAAAGAGAAAAAACAGTGTTAATATTTTTTACAGCTTTCTGCAAGTAATACATACTGTCAGAAGAGAAAGCCTGGATAGAATCTGGAAACAATGTGACAGGAGCAACGACTGGTTTTTATGGTGCCGGGTTGGAGAGAAAAATTCCAGTTGTCTGCAACGTTTTCCCAGTATTACCTAATCAAGATGTTCCTAAAAGAAAAATAAGGATAAAATTAATAAATGGAAAAAAGAAAATATGTAGAAAACAGTGAAAAGGGCAATGTGTTTAGATATAAGTACAATGAGGGATTATATTAAGAAGAAAGAAAAAAATACCTACTAAAGACGAAGTATACCAAGTTTGTCAAACACTTTCAGTGATAAACAATTCAAGTGCCGCCATTAGTATGAGAACTGTCAAGAACAGTGCGTATGTATTGGGGTGGGGACGATAACTTGAAGAAAAGAAAGATTTCATCACAAACGTTCAAAATCAATGCCAACCTAAATTTTCGTTCGACAATAGAGGCATTGCAAATTGTCGATGGCAGTTGTTTTTGATATATAAGGGCTAGACAGGAATCAACAAGTTGGAGAAGAAACTTGTATTTCGAGCTCAGAAAACGTAAAAATCTTCAAATTCTTCGTGGTAGCGAATATAAGAGTAGGGAAGATACACTACTTTTCGACTTACCATCTGCTTAAATGTATTAAGATTTAGAATTCAGTTTCAATTTAGTTTGCTTTATTATTAATTAATTTGCATTCAAGTAATTTTTTTTGTAACATTAATTTAAGAAAATGGAAGACATTAACGAGGCAGAATTCGATGGAATATATGACGAAATTAAGTAAGTTATAAGAAAAATTATTCGAATAATGTCACTGAAGTTAAATTAAAAAGATAGTAACTCTATAATTTATAAATAATGATCGAAGGTGACACCTTCTTCCACAATACATTTCCGTGCCCGCTTAAGCACACTCTGGGTAGCTCTTAATATTATTCTTCCGTCAATTCTTTAAGTATATTTCTGAGCTTGTTTTACAATTTGGGTGCGGTATTGTGCTGGGTTTTGCACACGTTATTTTTTTAAATATTCCCAAAGAAAAATGTCTAAAAGCGAGAGGTCCGGGGACCATGCTGGCCATCGAATGTGACCATTGGTACCAATCCATTTATTGAGGCAGGTGGCGTTTTACATAGTTGTATGAAGGAGCATCGTTCTGTTAAAAGTATAAATTTTGGCGCATCATATAATTGGCGTTGTCAAGGAAGTCCTCCAAAACATTACGTCGAAATTCCAGATATCTTTCTCCTGTCAACGTACCGTTATAGAATACTGGAATGACGACTATAGAACCTATCAATCCGCTCCAAACATTAAAACCAAATCGAACTTGTGCAGCATATGGACGCACTATTAGTAAATTTTCTTGGGAGCAGTAGTGACTATTCTTCTAATTAAAAATGCCTCAATTTGAAAACTTCCTTTCATCACACCATAAATCACATTGTGCTCCGTTTAAATTGTCGTTGCAGAAATTTACGAACTATTGACAGAGGGTTAATCTCCTGGCTATGTCACCGGGTGGTAATGTTTGTGAGGTTCGGAACTTATATAGGATATACTTGTGCTGCTTCAAAATTCTTTGGATTGATGAATAACTTAAACCCAATTCTATCGAAGCATCCTTAATAGACAATTCACGATGAGCTTCAAATTATGCTAACACCGTAGTTTCTACTTCTTCATTGAGGATGATATTTTCTTAGTTATTTTCTTTTTAAATAAGCAATCATGTCTAAATTGACTGTATAGTTTTCGAAAGTAACGTCGATCTGACTGCTGTCGTAAAAGATATCGTTCAGCATAATGTTCGCTAGTCCCTTTTGAATTTTTACTGGACACGATGTATACTACCAACATATCACATTTTTCCAAATCAGAAACCACCATAGTGAAATATCTAACACTCAACATAGTAAATGTGGAAAAGTAGAACAAAAGTACACAACGCAAAGTAAAATGAAGAACTACTATTATGCGAAAAAATGCTTGCGAAAGATTTATACTCAGTAAGTTGCTGACAATGTCAAATAGCATACTGTTTTTCTTTTGTTGGTTTAAAGTGAAAAAAGTCTTCTATTCATTTTCTAGGGTTGATAAGGACATTACCACTAACATCAACAGCAATCCAAAATAACTCCTTTATTATCTTTATTCATGAACTGCATATTAGTCATCATAAAAAAATACGCTTCTACTTTAACCTACTCTCTAGAATTAATAGTAATGGATATAGCAATGGTTTGCACTTAATTTGTATAACTTCTTTATTATCCGTTTTAAGATAATAGTGCATAGGAACATTTATATCACAAACTAAATTATTAATCATTATTTTTAGAAATAAATAGGGTGTTCCACTAAAAAAATTCAATATCTTTCGGAAATGCGTTATTCAATTATTTATTTATAAACTGCATATTAATCAACATTAAAAACACTACTACTTTGCTAATTTAATCTACTTCCTAGAATTAATAATAACGGAGTTAGTAATGGTGCGCACTTAATTTGAATCAGCCTGTATAGTTGGGCAACTATACAGGCTTTAAGAAAATCCTGAAATAAACCATTCGTAAATTTCCTATCGTAATCAAAATAAATGTTATAATTAACACTTTGTTTTGTTCATGTGATGGATCTCCAAAAAGAGGCCATTGTTTTAGTTATCTTTATCAACACATCCGCCAAAGACAAGAACTCTTACCGATACGGCAAGCACAATTGTGCTGAGTCAGCTACTGCTTTAACCATTGGGAGGTCCGTCCAATGTAGCCATCCCTGACATCCCATACAAGACACACTGTATACCGATTTAATTATGAGCGTACAGGGTTATATCCTTTAAATTACTAAAGATTTTTTTGCGGTGAAGCTATTATATTTGGCTATTTTAATATTGCTGTGTAAATAACATTACCAATACACTGAATAAGCCATCTTGAAATGGAGATACAGTGTCAATTTTTCAATCATGGATATTCTACTTTCAGCTAAATGCTTTCCTATTGATAATTCTATATTTGCATAAAATAATTATGAACTAGCTTCTCGAAAGTTGAGAAATCTACAACTTTACATGTCATCCAGTATAATAGTATTCATTCTTAAGGAGATATAAAGCAGTGCTGTACCTTTTAATTAAGTTGATATCTGTTGTTTCCGGGCAAAAGTAATATTTCCGTTTTACGGACCTATTTACGATAACAGTGATTACAAAGGATGGGCTGCGATTTAACCCAGTTTCAAAACATTTTAATGGACCTAAAAGCGCAGTAACATATTTTAGGAGATTATTCAATTAGTGAAGATTTACGCTGGAAATGACTCGTACGAGCGATTTGCCTTTTGGTATAAAATATAATTTGTTTGCGATGTGTGTAGATAATGTAATGGCATCTGTTAAATTTAGGATGATAGTTTGTTTAAATTATACTCGCAAAAATGTTAAATTGGTATGGTTTCTATATTTTATTTTGCATAACTAAATTATTACTTTGAACAAAAATATACTGATGGTATAAAATTTCGTAGATAGACATCCACAATCCCTATTGACATTAAAATAGTGTTGGTTATTGTCCTATAAACTAATAATATCTTGAAAATTTCTCGAACATCAAAGGAAGGCCATGTACCAGGTGGGCCATCTACTGGTTTGTTTTTAAATCATAGGGTATGGCAACATTCAATTTGTTTAAATTTTGACATTTTGTCATTCTGATATTCCTCGGTACGAAACAATCGTGTTTTCGCTTGAAGAGCTAGGACAGTGCGTACGACAAATGCTTGCGGGTATTTTCACTCAAAATGTTTTACATGTTTTCGTTAACTCTTTAAGGGTTATGCAAACAGATACTTATATCAATATTAAATGCATTTTATTTGATGAAAAACGACAAATAAGAAGTGAAGCTTTACGAAAAACTGCATTTATAAAAGAAAAAATCCATCAATTACGGGATGGCAACGTATGTAAATACGACTTCGTAAAATGTGTATCATACAAATTTTGTTTGACAAATAAATAGAAATTATGGTAAAACCTTCGTAAAATACCTTTACATTAGAAATAAATGTGTAATAGAATGCAGTTATTTTATTTTACTGTAGTAAAACCTTTGCAAAACTTCTACATTATAAATAAATGTGTAATAGAATGCAGTTCAATTTAACCCTTATCCCTTAGGTGCAGTTATTATGCTAATTATTATCGAGCGTTGCTAGGTAGAAAACTTTTTGGTGCAGGTCAAGTTAGAGATTACATGTGGTTTCCCAGAAACATTGTTAATATTTTTTCTACACTTACCGCTGTAAATGTATAACTTGCTAGTCTTCAGGAAACAAAAAATATTATTATTATTAATAATTTTACTTTTTACACAATCCTTTTATCACAACATAGGGGAAGGTTGCCTTGAATGGACCAGTTTGCAGATTATTTGTTACTGAGGATAGGTAAAGTAAAAAAAGATAGATTTAAGAAACGCATACGAAACTTTATTATATTAAGAAACTTTTGACAACAAACATTTTGAAAAAAAAAAGTTTAAAGAAAACAAATGGACCAATTTAAGAAACCTATTGCCTTAAATGGACCAGCAGTACCTTAAATTGGACCATGATCAAAAATTAATGTTTAAATATATATTTCATTACATTGTCATCAAGCATGAGGGACAGTTATAGATGTTGCATTTAACATCGACACAGCATACACCGGATCATGTCCCTTTGGTCTTCTTCCTCACAGATGGTACAAAACCACTGGTCGTCGGTTACTATAGTTTTCTTTTGCGTTCTAATTTCTTTGCTTGTTTATTTTGATCGGTTTTCTTGGAGACACCTTTTTGCTTTTTTCTTTCTTCATCCTCAAATGATTTTTGTACGGGGAACTAGTAATTTCAGCTGCCTGTTGTGGTCCCTTTTGTAATGCTTGTTCAAGATTTCTTGGTTTTTGTATAGGAGATATTTCTTCAACTGAGTTATTTAAATGGGTTTGCGACTGACTTTCAAATAGTTTCTTTCTCAATTTTAATGAAATTGTCTAACCACTTGGTAAAAAGATCTGTATTTATGTAGCCTGTTTCTAAAATTTCTACCATACTTCCGGGAGGAGCACCATTAGCTAGTTCTGGAGCCATTCTTCCTCTTTTAAAATCATCATTGGAGGAATGTATTGACCCGCGGCGCTTACGCAACAAACTATAGTCGTATTTACACCCCTTTCCCCGCTTGTTACTGCACCAATCTGCTTTTTTCCTTTCTTACCCAGTATTTTTTGCGACTTCTTCTGAACAGTCGAAAACCACATTGAAGATGCGGGTAGCGTCAATAGAGTTTTCTGTGCATATTTTTTCAAGCAAATCAATTGCGATTAAAACCTTTTATTCTAGCTAATGATGTATTTTCCGGCTGCTTCAAAGAAATAGAAGGGTAACGCTTTAAAAATAAATAACACCATTTTTCGTTATTGAAATTATGCTGTAAATTATTCTTGGTTACAATTTCGTAAGCAAGTTTTCTGACATCGTAGGGACTCAATTCGAACATGACTTCTTCTAATTTAAGAAGATGCCTTTCGAGTTCATCTTCTATTTCTTTTGAAAGTGCACATGCCTTACCAAATTTTTTTTTAACTATATCTGGCACCTCAGTTTCCATTTTTGCGTATCGCTGCACAGTAGCCTTTGGGACGTTGTAAGTTCGAGCACTTTCATTTAGGCCGTACTGGCCGCTTCTGTAAGCGTTAACAGCTAAAATAAGCTCTTGTTGCGTCCATTGTCCATATTTTCCTCTCGCCCTTTAACAAACATTTAATTTATTAGAGATGTATATTAAAGTTTCTTAAAATGAGCCGGATCATTTTAGGGATAGCAGTAGTGGTCCATTATAGGCTACTAATACATGAGAAGGTTTAAAGAATTGTCGTTTAATGAAAACAGGCTTGCAGGTTTTGAAATATGGAAACATTGCTAACTAACTACAGTTTTTCATCGACTAAATAATAATTTAAATCCACTTACCGTTTCTGCATTATGTCCTTAGCGGCGTAGCCAAAAAATAATAACCGCAACAACACAAACATTTATTGCGCCTGAGTGCCTGAACAACTATAACACGCCCCGTGCAACTGACTCTTTTAGGTTTTAATGTTACTATGCACCTTGTAAATAGATGGCGCAGTGAGTACCTTTTGTAATTTTCGAGATATTACGATGGTCCATTTTAGGCGGCAGTCCAAATTTGGCAACCTTCCCCTACATATTCCAAATAATGCTAAACCTCCGAAAACAACCGTAAATAACCAATTAGAGTCGTATATCAAAGCATGCGCTTTGACACCAACGCTAGAATGAGATGTAATAATTTTCATATGACGTAAGTTGACTGCTATATAAATTAGACATACTGTATGTGTTTATATGTCAATAAAAAAAATATATTTCGTTTCCTACTATCCGTTTACTTTATATTAGCAATTTTGTAAATTCGTAGTACCTATAATGACGCGTCTGGTAATTAAAAATTATAATGCCTGAGACTGCTTTTGTCACTTAGGTAACGGCCAGAAACTTCGGCATGCTCATTTAAAAATAAAAAAGAAACAATACTTTACTATTCTGTCCATGGAAACACGGGCGGGTGTTATGAAAAGAATTTAAATATGTATAGGGTTTTGAAATACGTTTGGGGAAAGTTATCGTAAATCCGAATGTGTCCTTTCCCAATAGTACTCGTGTGCAGGGATTTTCTCCTCGCGTGAAAATACGAAATAATCTGGAGCACGAAATCCCTTGCATTCCCACGGTCTCGTGTATGTATGTAAGATATCACGTACGTATGTAACACCTTTGACGAAATGCAGCCCCAGTTATTGTGAAATATTGCATGGGCAGTGAATTTCCCACACACCTAATACAAGGAGCGACAACCCTTATATTTCGAAATCTCGTCCGCTTACCTGATTCGTTGTAAAGCCCGCTGTAATAATAGATTACGTAAAATATTTTGCAGAATATAAATCTATATTTTGATTTATTAGTTTATAAAAATATTGTAATAAGAATGTAAGGGTTTAATTTTTAAAGATTAAAAAAATGTTACTCATCACCTGATGAAGCTAAAGTTTGGCGAAACAATATTGTAGTGATATTATTAAACAATTTTTGAAACTAAGTTATGTATTTTATTTATTCAGTTAAATATGGAGTTTCAACATGTATCAGCCTCATCAATTAACTATTTGATTAAAAAAATCTTTTTGCAAATATTTATATGGCATTTTAAATACATATATGACGACAATTCAACAAAGAAGAAAATCTACGGGAAAATAATAAAACTAAATAAACTTTGAAAATCAAGAAAAAGAAATTATTAAATCTTTGAGATGTGATCAGTCTGGGAGAGATGCCCCACTTTTTTTAAAACAATAAATAGGTTGTATATTTAAAGAATTTTTAAAATAGAAAATATATTTGAATAGTTCAATACAGTTGAAACCATATAATGAAAGGAAAGAAAAACGAAACAGAATTTTTGAAATCTCACCTTTGACGAAATGCAGCTCCAGTTATTGAAAATATTGCATGGGCAGTGAATTTCCCACACACCTAATACAAGGAGCGACAACCCTTATATTTCGAAATCTCGTCCGCTTACCTGATTCTTTGTAAAGCCCGTGTAATAATAGAATACGTAAAAATATTTTGAAGAATATAAATCTATATTTTGCTTTATTAGTTTATAAAAATATTGTAATAAAAATGGAAGTGTTTAATTTTTGAAGATTAAAAAAATCTTATTGCAAATATTTATATGGCATTTTAAATACATAACGTATGTCACATAAGTTTTGGGAAAAATAATTAAATTATTTAAAGTAAGTATAACGTAATTTATTCAAATGACCACTTTACCAACATTTTACCTTATATTTAAATTAATTAAAACTACAATTAAAATAATGACAAATGGCCATGGTCCTCAATGGCACGCAGTTTTTGTCTAACTTGTCCCATCATGTTTTGGACGATGTTTATATCAATTTCTCTTATCTTTTGATATATTCTTCGCCTTAGTTGAGCTTCATTTTGAGCTTCCCACCCATTATCATATACTTTTCTGGTCAATAGTCCCCAAAAATCTTCGATGGGTCGAGCTTGTGGCACATTTGGCGGATTGTCTGCTCTTGGCACAAAGGGTATGTTGTGAGCTTCTAACCATGTTCTAGTCGTTCTTGCATAATGGCAACTTGCTAAGTCCGGCCAAAACATTATTTCTTCACGTGGATGAGTCGTAGTAATAAACTGTAGCAACTTCGGTAGGCATCTTTCGGTATAAATGTTGGCATTAACTGCCTCACCCCTCACATGCCCAACATAAGGTCGTGAATCTCCTCTCTCCGATATGGCACACCAAACTAGAATTTTATCTTCAAATTTTTTGTTTGTTTTGTATTTAACATTATCTGGACAATTTACTATATTATCGGTATAAAAACCATCGTTGCCTTTCATTTCTGAGTGAGAGAACGTAACATATTTTTCATCGTCCATGATGATCACTTTATTATTTGCAAAATGAGTTCGGCGTAATCTACGACAATACATTGGAATTCTTCGTAACTGGTCCTCTGTATAACGTGGACATTTACGTCTTTTACGAAACTTTAGGCCTTTTTTTTTCAATACCCTTCTTACATTTCATGAGAAACATTAAATCTTCTGGATAACTTTCGGCATGACGTTCCAACGCGGTCTTTTGCACTTTCACAGATTAGGTTGGCGCGATTTTCGGTCAACATTCCGGGACGTCCGCTTTTTGGTAAATTGAGGCATGTATACCTTGTTCACATTCTGCAATTGTTCTATAAATGGTTGTCTTTGAAATATTTTGATTCCAAGATATGTTTACAATTTGTTGCTTGGGTACATGTCCAACCAGGTTGTAAATGTTTTTCCGTATTTCAAGTTTGTACGACATAATTGGACAAATTATTTGACATCTATGAAATGTCATAACAAGTTTCCATGGTTACTAGATTGCAAGTTATTTACAGTTATTTTTACGCCGACGAAAATTTTCCCAAAACTTATGTGACATACGTTATATGAAGACAATTCAACAAAGAAGAAAATCTACGGGGAAAATAATAAAACTAAATAAACTTTGAAAATCAAGAGAAAGAAATTATTAAATATTTGAGATGTGGTAAGTCTGGGCGAGATGCCCCACTTTTTTTAAGACAATAAACAGGTTGTACATTTAAAAAAAATTTAAAATAGAAAATATATTTGATTACTTCATTATAGTTGAAACCATATAATAAAAGGGAAATAAAAACCAAACAGAATTTTTGAGGGAAAAATAAATTGTATTCTATGTGATTCCAGGTGACATGGCCTTGTTACAAAACGCACATTTATAAAAAAAAAAAATTTATATGAAAATTTACCACAAAGATCACTCAAGTTCAGAAAAAAACATATATTGTGAAATTATTTACAATCACATATACACATTATGGCCAATCCTCTCATTTCGATGTACAGATGTATTGGTCACCATATCCTATATACAGGGTTGTTATAAAGTAAGGGATATACTTTAACTTATTATAACTTTTTAACAAATTAAGTTAATATCAAAAACTAAACGAAATTTAATTGTTTAAATAATGGGATTTTGTATGCCCAAACCCAGTTACCGCAAATGTTCAATATGTCCTCCATTTTGATCTTGTAAAATCAGCAACCGTTCTTCTAAATTGTACACTGCATTTCTTAACATTTCTGGTTGAATTGCACCAATTTGCTCCGTAATATTGTCTTTTAATTCTTGTAGCGTTGTTGGTCTTCTTCTAAACACTAAATTTTTTAAATGACCCCACAGCCAGTAGTCCGCTAGGTTAAGATCAGGTGATCTTGGTGGCCATGAATTTGCAAAATGTCTGCTTAAAACGCGATCTTGAAAAATGTTAGTTAAAAATTCTTTAGCTGCTCGGAAAATGTGCGGAGGTGCTCCATCCTGCATAAAAATCATGTTTTCAATTCTGTGGTGCTCGTCTTGCAGCTGTGGAATAACATAATCTCTTAACATTTGCAAGTATCGTTCACCCTTAACAGTTACAGATACGGCTTCTCCATTCTGTAGCTCTTCGAAGAAATACGGACCAATGATAAAATCAGCTGTAAAACCGCACCAAACGGTGACTTTCTTGTCATGAAGACCTTCTTGAACAATTACTTGTGGATCTTCTGCAGACCAGATTCTACAGTTTTGAGTATTGACTCCACCATTCAGAGAAAAATGTGCCTCATCTGTCCATAAAATACGGGATAACCATTCGGGTTCAATTTTCATCTGAGCCAATAATCGCAAAGAAAAATCGTACCTACTAGCCAAATCTGCATCCTTTAATTCAAACAGCATTTTAAGTTTATATGGATACATTTTTAGAATTTTGCGTAAAATTTTCCAGACCGTGGTGTACGGCATTTGCAATCGCTTGGATATCGCATTTGCACTGCTGATTGCTAGTGGATTACCTCTGGCTATGTCCTGATTTTCGTGAAGAACCTCTGCAACTTGGACATCACTAATGCTTGGTCTTCCTGATCTCGGAAGGTCAATTACCGAACCTGTTCTTTCAAATTTTTGTATCAAATTGCGGTACGCTTTCATACGACAGGGCCCCGCTCTCAAACCCATTCTCGTGCGAAACCTTCGTAATCCAGCTGTGTAATTTCTGCCGCATTCATAATAACACTGAACTAAACCAATGCTTGTTCGTAGGTCCATGCTATTACAGTTTGAGTCGTTAAAACTTTACGATTACTTGAGTTTTAATTTGAAAATAAACTCCAAATTGAATGATTTACTTTTAACACTTGTGTCAACAACTGTCATGACAACGCTTTTGTTTTCCATAGATATAACAAATCCCATTCCTTAGGCAACTAGATTTCGTTTACTTTTTGTTGTTAGCTTGATTTGTTAAAAAGTTATAATAAGTTAAAGTATCCCTTACTTTATGATAACCCCATATTTGCCTTAGTGTTATTTTGTACTGGTCTGTCATCAGACTCTTAAATTGGTTAAAAAATCAGAACTTCTTTCGACTTCAACTTAGCACTTTCTTCTGCACATTTAGTTGCTTGAGATTTCGAAAATTCTATTTTTTTTGCAACGCAGCTTTTTCTTTATTCTGTGTTCTGAGAGGATTTCAAAATTGCTCGTTTCCTTTTTGCCGAACCGCATCATATATTATATGCTAGGTTTTGAATTAAATTTCAACGTTGTGCTTGGTATGCCTTTTGAAGAAGTAGTTTCGTTATTTGTTTGTGAAGAAGATAAGTTTGGTTCTGGTTCTTTATTATTGTTTGTATTTTCAGTATTATTAACAATATGCTGTCCTGGTGGCTTTTCTTCTTTTAGGAGGGCGTAGACCAGAATGCTATTTTGGTTATACGGGTAGGTACCAGTTACATTGGAACCATCTCTTAGTAACTGAAAAAAATTCTAACCCATTGATTGTTCTTGTTGGAATTGTCCTCAAAATCTGTTGCCACCTTTGGCGTAATGAGATTTTGAACTTTTGAAGAATGATCAGTCTTGAAATTGAAAAAACTAGGTCGTGTGACTACACTGAGAGAACAAGAAATGTTAATTCAAACTTTTTTAGAATGTTAAATATAAAATGTTGAACTAACCAATAATTGGTTGAGTCTAGAAAAATAAGCGATTCAAACAACCATCTAAAATTTGTTGAACAAAAAATGTTAAAGGAATAGTTTTCCCATATTGAAAACCAACGGCTCATTTAGAAGCAAGTATTGCTGCTTATAAGACTATATTTTGAAGGGTACATCTAATCTGAGTAGTAGCCCTAAACTAATTTCCGTAATTTCACCATATGTGATCACATCAGCTTCTGTGTTTGTATCATCATGTATTTTCCACTAGTGAGTGTCGACATATTTGCGTACTTGTCTTCATAAAATGTAAGTACCTACATACATTGATATATATATATATATATTTAAAATTCAGTTTATATAATTTATGCATATTAATATTTTTAATATCAGTTTGATTATAGTAAGGAAAACGTAGAAAAATTGCTAGTAGATTGGGAATGTGATGTATTAATTGAAACCTTCAAATGTATGTTAGGTTTTTATTATATAATAATGATGTTTCCTGATATTCATCCCAATCGCTGACATTTTTCATACGAAGCATTTATACAAAATCGACAAAAAGTATTATAAATAAATTGAGTAACAGTATCAGTATTTTGCTACTTAGTAATGTATAGTGACGCTTAATATTAAGGCACCCAAAAACCAACCATGTTTACAGTTTTTTTTACGGTGGTGTCTGAAGAATTTCTAGTATTGCCGCAGTTCTATTTTTAGAAGTGATTTCAATCAATTTGTAAGGGGGTGATGTGTAGGAGACACGTTTTGTTGCCAAAACATTGTGACCCATGCAACAGAATATATAATTTTGTGAAAGAATTATTATATGTGACGGCCCAACAAGAATTGAAAATCAGACGTGTGTTTTTTTTTATTTATAACATTTATATTATTTTTTTAAGTCGGCTATAAATCTAAATACCTAACAAATTTTTCACAATAAAACATTTGAAATTAGGAAATATAATATTTTGTTTTTAGTACACATGTGGTTTGTAGTAATACTGCTTTATACTTTATACATATCGGCGGCAACAGTGATACAGTTTTATCAGCTGCCACATGAAACAGATTTTACTACATTCTAGTTAGCATACTGTATATATTATTGGCATAAATATATGTTACGTACTATTAGAAACATTTACTTCTGCAGAACAGGAGATAGATGAAACCGCTCTACTAAAATTAGAAAATGATCAACTAAAAGAAATAATACCAAAGGTTGGTCCAAGAGTAAGATTTATAGCTCAACTGGAGGAATATAAGAAATCTATAAGGATCTCAGAAGAAAATCTGGAAAACAAAGTATTTTACATAATTTCACTTCTATTTTAGTTTTTGTGTACAAATATACATTTTTTTTATAGAAAACATGCGTAGATTCAAGTAATGAAAATATCTACTATATTCCAAGCATAAGTGGAAAAGATAATAAAGATAAAAGGCCAATCAACCCAAAGGAAAATTAATAGACAAATATCGAAATTTAAAGAAAATATTTCAGGACGTGACAAAAACTGATCTAAAGCTGTCAGCCAGTACAACATCTACTACAGTAACAAGTGAGTATCAGCGCTTTCCTTTTCATAACAATTTTGATCGAAATTTACAAATTGTTTCCAAGTTACATAACTTTTTAATTGTAATTACCTATGCACGTATTTATTTTCTGTTAGTTTATCTGCTGTAATAGCTTATTAGGATAAATTATAGTTAACATGTAACTTTCTTGCAACATTACTTTTTAAACATTCGTAGGTGACACATTGGCCCGCTTTACGTGGCTAAAACAGAACAAGGAACCATGGGAGGATGTTTTATTACATTGGCGAAATACTTTTAGTATGCGTGAACGTAGCGAACGATGCGTCCTTTCCAAAAAAATTAAATTTATGTGTAAAATGGAATTCATTTTTTCAAAAATCGGTTGAAATTAAATCAAATTTAGACAAATGTACTCAGGGACTACTTAACAGTATATCAAGCGATATTTCAGATGGTGTGTTTGTTAATGAATAGAGAAACATTTATAAAAAATTTGAATATTTCAGATAGTAAACCTGCGATTCAAATTTATAGATTAGTAGCACTATTTCACCTCCAGGGAAAGTGAAGACTAAGAAAAAGTAAAAATTGGAACCTAGCATTACTGAATGTCAGGAAACAATTATTAAACATATCAAGGTATTTACGTTCATGTAAGTTTCTAATTACTAAAAAATAATTAAATCATTCATTTTCAGATTCCAGCAGATATAGAAAGACCCGTTGAAGAAGGGGCCAAGAATAGAGAAAAAATTCAGCCTTATATGATTGTCGAAGGACCAAGTCTACATAGAATAAACAATTTTTATCTTGTAATCTATACCTCTGTGTATAAATGTCCAAGTGTTTAACAATGTTTGGGTTTAATATTTAAATCTTGTCAGAATATCCCGCAGCATCAGAACACATTTGGTATTTGATACAAAAGTTGTATATAATATTGCTACAAAGTGCGATAAAGACATACCTACCATTAAGTAATGAATTATTAAAGTAAGTTAGATTAAATAATAATATTTCCAGGTATCTAACGATTATAAGAAAATGATACTTTCCCCTTTCTGCACAGCTAAATTTGGTAAAATCAATTCCATTTAATACATGCTGAAGATTTACTTTTTATATTGAAGTTGTGTAGAACATCACATTTAGATGAACATTACTATGCATATCAGTTATTAGAAACTAATGAAACTATGTTAATAAAATATAGGGACCTTATGGATGTTCATCCCTATACGCATTTTGCTTAACCAATACTCACAATTTAGTTTCTTTTTAAAATGTTTATGTTAATATGGATGCACCACATTTTATTCTAATAAAACTCAAATATACATTCGTGTTGTTTACTTTCATTTAGGACCTGTCAACCAGTACTGTTAAAGATATGCTATTAAGCTGTGTACGAAAGCTAAAAGAGATATCATTTTTATCTAAATATAAACTACGAATTGAGCTGGGGATAAATAATAAAAACTCTAATTTTTTTGGTGGGTTTCCCACAAGTAACTTTAAGGCAGATTTCACGCTGTAGAAATCAAAAATAAACGATGAAAATTATTGCTAAAATTAATGTTAAAAGTTAAAAGAACATTTTAAGAACTGCCATAGATTCTTATCGAACTGTTAGGTTGACACTCAAATTTAAGGGGAAAAAATAGAATACTATCCGAACAATCTACTTTTTTTCCTTATATTTAACAATGTTAGCCTAACAGTTTGATATGAATCTATTATATGGCAATTCTTAGTGTTCTTTTAACTTTTCAGAATGTCAACCTAACAGTTCGAGAAGATTGTACGGCAATTATTAAAATGTTCTTTTAACATTTAAGAATGTCAACGTAACACTTCGAGAAGATTGTACGGCAATTATTAAAATGTTCTTTTAACACTTAAGAATGTCAACCTAACAGTTCAGGATGATTGTATGACAATAATTAAAATGTTGTTTTAACATTTATGGATGTCAACCTAACAGTTCCACAAGTTTGTATGGTAGTTATTAAAATGTTATTTTAACATTTAAGGATGTCAACCTAACAGTTCGAGAAGATTGTATGGCAACTACTAAAATGTTGTTTTAACGTTTAAGTTAACACTTTTTACATGGTTATGCCAACCATTTAAACTATTGCTCACTGGTAAAAGTTTAAAACTGTTCACTTAACCAATTATTGGTTAACTGAACCCTTTTTTTCTCTCGGTGTATGATGGTACAGTAAAATGATTCTTTGTTCCTCAGAATATTCTAACATATCAACGAAATTACAATCCTTGAGTCGCCACCCAAATTAGAATTACTTTACCATTTGGTTTTCTGAGTGTGAAATAAGTCTTCAACCACTTGAAAAACAATGCAGTGCCGATTTCGAATTCAAGCTTTATTTTTGTCTTTATGTAACCGCGGCGGCATTTTTCTATAATTTATGTGCAATAACATATCCGTACTGTTACTGTTTAATTACAGTCGTGTTTCATTCATGTTAAATACCTTACCTGGCTTGTTCATAAGTTCGTTTACAACTACAACGTCTTCTATCAGCTGGAAGTACGAAAACTTCTTTTTTTCCCATTTCTTGACTGTGAGCCTTTAGATTTTCTTACACTAAGATGTGGCTGACGTTTTAGAATATATTCAACCAATCATACCAGCCCACTTTTGTTTTTGAATTATATTTTTGCAAACAAACAGAAAACTGAGATACTAAGAAACATATTGCATTTCCAAATCAATGATATTCTACTACCATTCTACTACCTGCGTCAGAAATCTTGGCTTTTGGATAGACGTCATCTGATTAGTCAACGCATGAAGACCTTGTTGCAAATACGCTTGTTTTTATTTTTTTTTTTAATTAATTTTCTTGATAACACAATTGTCGAGTCTACAGTATACGAGTTTCTATCTATTCTATATGTGTTTGTATTTTTTTTATATACACCGTGTACAGAAATTCGCGGATAAACTTCACGTAGAACTATTCTACGATTAATTCTAAGTCAACAATCCTGATACAATAAACCACACGAGGCCATCAAAATTGAAAATATACGGCTGAAAATATTTCAACATTTTGAAATCTTTTACGAATAACCATTGCTGTTTACAGTAAAATAGATTGCCCAACGTTCATGTTACTAATCGAGTAATGCCAATACTTCGAATTTTCGACATTTCGTCAATTGCACTTTTTACCTTAAAGTACATATGGCAACCTTGGACAAGAAAAATATTCGGATGCAATATAAAGCTCGTTATCAAATTTTGGCGTTTGTAAAATTGATGTTTAATTTTTTCGCTTTATGTACCTAGTTATCATTATTGTGCGATTTTATGATGTATACTTTTAATGAATATGCTGATATGTATATGGTATTCGGATTTTGCAACGGCAATGCGAATATGGTAAAACAGGAATACGAAATACGTTATCCATATCGGCGGCACCCATCTACCAACACATTCCGAAGATTAGATCAGCTCCTTCGTGAATATGGTACATTTAGATCTAATTATTATGACGCAGGCAGACCTTTGGAACGCCGTACGGGTCAGTTAGAAGAACAGATTTTGGATACTATTCACGAAGATGCTACTTGCAGCACTAGACAAATAGCTCGATAAATGAATGTCCCAAGTAAATCAACAGTTCATTCAGTGCTAACACAAAACCTTTTGCGGCCGTGTCATGTAACAAAAGTGCAACTATTGTATAGAAATGACAATGTGAATAGAATAACGTTCTGTAATACAATTTTAAACAGAATTCACCTAGAACCGAACTTTCTATGCCATATTCTTTGGCGCGACGAATGCTTGTTTACAAGAAACGGAGTATTTAATAACCATAATTTCCATTTTTGGGCAGATGAGAATTCTAGAGCATTCAGAGAATTTGGCCAACAAAGAAGTTTTTCTGTAAATGCATAGCTAGGCATCTTAAATCTTCGCATTGTTGGACCAATATTTCTTCCCAATCGTGTAAATGCAATTGAATTCGTGAATGTTTTAGAGGAAGTGCTGGATAATGTTCCATTAAATCTCAGGCTCAACATGCTTTACATGAATGACGGTGCACCAGCTCACAATGCTCGACTTTCAAGGGCATGGTTAAACGAAACCTTTCTGAACTGGTGGATCGGACTTAATGGACCAATATCGTGGCCAGCAAGGTCCCCAGCTCTGCCTGGAAACTAATGGCTACCAGTTTGAACACTTACTTTAATCATTTCATGTGTGTTATTGTACTATTATACAGGGTGTTTAAAAAAGATACGGCAATATTAAAGGAGTTGATTGTCCAGGTCATTTTATACAAAAAAGTTTATAATAAACAAGGTCCGCAAACGCTTCGTTACCGATCTACAGCGTGTTGAAATTTAATTAAAAGAAACAGTAAAAATTAGATTTCTCCAAGACGGCATTAAAGATCATAATGAAATTTTAGGCGTGTTATTTTTCAAGAAAAAAATAGGACGCCGCTGATTTCTCTAAAAATAAAAATATGTTTCTATTCTTTGTTTAATTGTCAAGAAAAAAGCTCTCTTAACTTTTTATCGTACGACGTAACGTTTTTTAGTAAAAAAAACACATTTTATAGCATGTACATTTATCATGCTTACAAAAATATTTTTAAACAGTCTGTTTTATTCACTGACATATTGAATGACATATGATTAATAATTTTGTATGTGTCGAATTTGTTGAATTTCCTTATCATGAATCGCTATACAAATGCAGAGATGACCGACATGCACTACATTTATGGACTTGCTGATGGAAATGCATTAGAAGCTAGGCGGTTGTATACTGAAAAATTTCCTGGCCGTATTGCTCCTGATAGAAAAACTTTCGAAAGTATTCATCGGCGTCTTTATGAAACAGGCACATTAAGACGAAACGGAGGAGCAGGAAGGCCAAGGACAGCAAGAACGTTAGAGCTGGAAGAGGATGTGCTAGACATGATTGAAGAAGATCGAGGTACTTCTACTCGAAAAATTGCTGACGCTTTGGATGTAAGTAATGGGACTATTTGGCACATTCTGAAGGAAAATTTGTTGTACCCATTCCATATACAACGCGTTCAAGCATTACTTCCTGCTGATTTTCCTCCTCGCATTGCATTCTGTCAATGGCTTTTGCAGAAAATGGTTCAAATCCCTCAATTCCTGATGTTGATTCTGTTCACCGATGAAGCGAATTTTTCAAGAAATGCAATACGCAATTTCCATAACAACCATGTATGGTGTGACGAAAATCCACATGAAATTGTTGAAAATCGTTTTCAACATCAGTTTCCTTTGAACGTTTGGCTTGGGATTGTGGGTGACTGCCTAATTGGACCGGTATTTTTACCAAGGAGACTAACCGGAGATGTGTATCGCAACTTTTTGGAAAACACGCTCCCTGGATTTCTGGAGGACGTACCATTAGCAATTAGAGATGCAATGTGGCATATGCACGATGGCGCAACTGCCCACTTTAGTCAAGTAACTCGTGATCTCTTAATACAAGCATACGGAAATCGCTGGATTGGCCGAGGTGGACCACACATATGGCCTGCACGATCCCCGGACTTAAATCCCCTGGATTTTTTCCTGTGGGGCCATTTGAAGTCATTGGTGTACGCTACTCCATTGGAAAACGTAGAAGACTCAAGAAATAGAATCATTGCTGGGTGCAACTCAATTGAAACCGATCCTGTTGTTTTTGAGAGAGTTCGTCAGTCGATGAGGAGAAGATTGGATTCTTGCATCCGAGCTCGAGGTGGTCACTTTGCAAAGTTATTGTAATTTTTGCTTGCTAAAATTGTTGGTATGGTAAAATATTTGGTTTTGTCCTTAAATAAAACCCTTGTTATTAAAAAAAAAATTTCTCTAATAAATGTACATGCACTAAAATGTGTGCTTTTTACTAAAAAACGGTACGTTGTATGAGAGAAAGTTAAGAGAGCTTTTTCTTCACAATTAAACAAAGAATAGAAACATATTTTTATTTTTAGAGAAATCAGCGGCGTCCTATTTTTTTCTTGAAAAATAACACGCCTAAAATTTCATTATGATCTTTAATGCCGTCTTGGAGAAATCTAATTTTTACTGTTTCTTTTAATTAAACTTCAACACGCTGTAGATCGGTAACGAAGCGTTTGCGGACCTTGTTTATCATAAACTTTTTTGTATAAAATGACCTGGACAATCAACCCCTTTAATAATGCCGCATCCTTTTTAAACACCCTATATATGTTTTATTAATTTTTTAACATTAACATTAGTTTTAATAAAGTAATTAATAAAAAGCACTGGATTTTCAAATACGAATAAAACTCCTACTTCGTGCTTATTTGTATTATTGTATGATAACTGTTATAATACGGTGTTGCCAAACTTACACTTTTTTTAAATAATCCGCATGGCTTAAAGACAGACCCTACAACTTTTTTGTATTAGGATTATTTACTCAGAATTAATCTTAGAATTGTTCTACCTCAAGTTTATCCGCGTATTTCTGGACACGGTGTATATGTAAATATCGAGGAGATTAATAAATGTATTTATTATTATTATTATTATCTATTCTTTGTTTGACACGTTTCATATATGTATGTAATGTATTTTTATTTATTGTATTATTGTTATTACACAAAGTTAATTTAAAATATACTCCGGAATATGAAATTGCAAGAATATAATCAATACTCCATTTAAAATTTAAAGTTGCAGGTTATTGCGTGAAAATATTTTTAAATTGTGAAATAGTAGACGCAAGATTCATGCAGTAAGCGAACAATCTTTATAAGTACAGCTTATACGTATGTGTAAATTTACAAGCAATATTAGAACCTACTTATCTGTGCATTTCACCGTTGAAATTGATTTACTAACGGTAAACGCAGTCGTTTTATTTTGCGTTTATTAAAATTTGGGATGAAAATGTTATTACTTAAAGCCGGATAAACCGGACCACAATAGAGAACAAATTTAATCAAGCGTGATTTTCGCGTACTTTTCTCGCACACCGCTCTCACAAAAGACTCCGCAGCAAACGCCGGTTATCTCATCGTCACGGGGTAGGAGTCTTATACAAAACAAATTTCACTGTGAAAGGAAGATCTTTTTTCTGTTACATTTATTCCGACGAGTTTGGACGCGCCACAAAAGAAAAAAAAATGAAAAAGGAGCACCCCATATCAAAGAGTATGAATACCTCTGCGCAAAGATTCAACTATATACACAGAGAGAGCGATTCAAATTGGCAGATCGATATTGAGATATTGTTTGTTTGAAGAGATTGCGAATATATTTCCCTTTATATGTGCTATATTTACGCTTTGAGGTAAAGGTAATGTACAGGGTCTTAATAATACGAGGGACAAGCTGAAATTATTAAGAATAAAAAACCGGGTTAATATTTTCTAAGATTCTATTTTAAATATGCTCAAAGTAATTCCCTTCAGCAATGATACACTTGACTATTATTTCTTTCTACTATATAAAAGCTGCCAACCAATCTTTTTTCGGAATATCTTCAAAATAAGCGTGAACTGCAGTATCAACCTCTTCTTCCGACGAAAATCATCTACCCCGCAAATTGCGTTTAAGCCTAAAAAATAGCCACATTGATAAATCAGGTGATTGCGGCGGATATTCTATTACCTTTATATTTTTTTCAACCAAAAATTGGAGAGTTAAAACTGCCATATGGGACGACGATACATTATTATGGTGGAGCATAATTCCCTTGTCAGGAACCCTATTAAACACTTCAAGCAAACATTTTTAAGTCTACCACTTAGCTGTAACAGTATTTTGCCCATCTAGCTTAATTGCATTTACTATGAAGGATACCGCATACATAACCTTCTTCAAAACTCACTGCTTCTTAGTCATTGTATGAGTCTCCTCATCTACGTGAATCCATACTTGGTTCTCTTGGCGAGTAGGAAGGTTGAAAAATGAAATATAAGTTTTATCACTTGTCACTATTTTGGAAAAAAAATTGATGCCCGTCATTACTTAAGAAATTTGAAGTTTCACGGCAAATTCTCACGAGCTCTGCTTTTTGGAAGTCAAATAAATGATGCGGCACAAAACTACTTATCACTTTTTTTAAATGTAGGTGATGGTGTGTGAATGTTTTAACAGACGAGGGTCCAATCTTCAGTCAAGTAAAGTATAACCAAATTCCATTAAGTGCTAATGCGTTTTGTTTTTACAGAACGTCTATTCTTTTTTCTTACCTATCTATCTATAGCTCCTATAAAGAAACTTAATATAAATTAGTAACTGCTTCACGTTGGTAAAGCCATATTGTAAAGAAGCCCTAAATAATGCCCTTTATATTTTAATATTCTTTAAATAAAATAAAATAATTGAATCGTTTGATAGTTTTACCTGGCTAGCTAATATTCCCAGGACAATTCAAGTTAAGAGTGTAACGGTACAGACCATTTCAGTTATTAATTTTATAATTTTACTTTTTTAGGATTTAATTAAGTATATTCTGTTGTTAATATGTTGAAGAGAAATAATATTTAAAATCAATGAATATGTTATGGTATTATTAAGTAAATATTAGTCATAAGCTTAGTATGTATTTAGTTCTAAGAACCGTGTCGCCGAATGTTTACAACAGTGAAATAAACGCTACAGTTGTGATAAACATTCGCCTACGTAAAAGAGTGTGTATGGGAAACTTAAGTGGAAATAACCGAACTATATAGAGAAAGGGGAACCACAGACACTTTTATATAAAATAGTAACACGCGCTAAAAACGAGAGAGTGATCCGCTAGACTTGACTCGAGTCGGAAAGTTAACTCCATATTCGGAGGGATTTGACTGGCTGGCTTCATAAAGAAGTCGTCAAACCCCGACTATCAGAAAATTAAGTAATATACATTAAATGTTCTATAAAAGGAGAACCTAAAACTCCTATAATAAATTCGATAACAATCATAAGGATTGTTATTTGAAAAATAGTGATTAAAGTAGCACTTAGAGAGTAAATGTGCTCAGTGTTAAAAGTTTATAAGAAATATATTGTGCTCCAGTAAGCAGAGCAAGTAGATTCGTCACGTCAGAATCGTGACTACTAAGGAAATTCCGTTGATGACAACGCCAAGCAAAGAAGAGTTTGCTGAAGATAGACATCGCCGAAGAGCGAAGAAAGAAATTTATTATAAGGTATTTTAAAAAGATTATTGTAAATGAAAATATCGTAGATAATGAAGAGTTAAAGATTATGAAATAATTATGAAATCATCTCCGTTCTATGAAGAAGAATATTATTTGATCTGTATTAATATTGTTGTGTATTTATAAAATAGTACACAAAACCAGCCGACGTAGTAAATTCTGGCATCCGTTGTTTATGTTAGACTACGTCGAATAATATACATAAAAATCTATGGCCATTAATTATTTGTAAAAATGTATTAAAATTGTCTTTAAATATATTTTATTTCTTTTGTTATATGTAAAAAATAGTTTTATATAGATATATAATTCATTGGTTTTGAATATACGAATTGTTTAAAGTTTTACAATGGTATTTTTTTTATTAAATATAATTAATGTTTAGGAACACCGTTTACTTAATCATTTCTTTTTAATCCGAATCGCCCTGAGATAATCTGATTTGAGTTTAGCCGGCAAAGCAAGTTATTTAAAATTTTATTTTAGATTTAAACTCTACAATTTTATTAAATTAAATATAAGGTTGTTCCTTTACAAGAGATATTAACAAAAAAAAAAGAAACAATCTTCGGGCATTAATTGGCACAATTAAATAAAACACAATTATTCCAATTGAAATAACATTTATATTAGAAACCAAAATTTTTGCATATATTCATACAAACAAAGAAACATACACAAAATAATATCAATTTTAATTAGAACAAATACATTAATAAAATAATTTCTTAGCGCCTTTAATACTGAAATATTCGCTGTGATTTATTACAATTATCACTTCTACGAAATAATATATGTCATGCTTTCCACGGCCTTTCAGTATTTATACTAATACTAACAACGTACGCCTTAATAGAAGAACAAACTATGCTAAGATTGATATATATCTACAATGAATATTATAATTTTTTAGAATAACATTGGCAAACACTTTACAAATACCGAGATATTATCATATCTAAGACAACTATTAAATGTTTTCATTCTCAGATTATTATATTGATTTATTTACCTCTTTATATTAAGACAAATTTTAACGTTCTTATTTAACACTCACATAAACATGTAAATACCTTTTATCGACGACTAAACAAGAAAGTAGGTATTATATTAATCGCTACTGGTAAATAATAGGACTTATTATACTATAATAATGAAATGCGACCGGGGAATAATGAGACATAACGTTACCATTATTCCCTGCATTCCGCCAATAAGAACATAACGTTACCAACATTGTCGTAGTAACGATAGACAAGTTCGGCCATTGTACTAACTGTCTAACCATCAAACGTACATTTCTGACATTTTCGTTTAATTCTTTTGATTTCTTTTTTAGTAATCTTCAGTTAGTCGTAGATAAAGTAGTGCATACTAACTCGCAATAATGACTATTATCCCCTCGAGTCGAGTTAATCCTTCGCCGCTTCACGGCTTGGTTCGTAAATTCTGCTCTCGGGAATTATTGACTCGTTGTATAAATTACTTTTACATATTTTCCTCTTTCTTCAATTGAAGAGAATCTTCCTATTGTCGGTGTGCTTAATGGGAGTCCTCCTTCGACGGTAGAGATACCTGTAGCTTCTTTAAACGCTAATCGCACCAAAATAACTTTCTATAGGGAGATATGTTATACTTTACATATTGAACACTTAGTTGGCGGTCGATCTTTATGTAAACAAAATACCTATTTTATTACTTTTAAGGTTTAAACAACGACAATTTAATACATTATCTACCGCTATCTGTGGGTCGACTTACTTATTAATTGGAATTCACTCTGTCTGAGACCTACATGCTCCCTTTTCTTCTCTGCCCATGTATCGTAGTTATTAATGTTTTACACAACGATAACACCAAAAAACAACGCCACAAATCTTATAATATAATTAATACAAATATTTGGTGCCGTAAGTTTTATAAACATTTCCTATCTAAATATTTATATATAATATTTAACCTATAATATTTTTCTTTAACAGAAAAAGTAAATAAATAAACAATGCCAAGAGCAAGCAGATAAGCTTGACATGTATTAGTTTCCTATGTTCCTCCTAAAATATACTCCGATTTAAAAAGCAATTACACAATATTTAAGCATGTCCGCATACCTGCATGTATATATATAATACAAAACCGTTTCGTCCGTTACGAATTTCTGAAAAGAGACCTGATTCTAATACAACGGGGTGAATCTTCGTTGTACGTATCTACATACACACATAGATACACGAACGTATACCTACATATGTGTACATTGTACGAAATGCGTACCGCGGGTTCGTTTTCTTTTTTCCCACGGGACGTGTTCGTTCTATAACCGAAAATTCACCTGAGAAACTGGTTTCGCTGATACATTTCCCCCCGGGTAACTTCTTCGTATCTCTAACAGTCTAACGTAAAGTATACTTTATTAAACCGACCCTGATATATTCGTGCAGTCGACGGATTTATTATCGAGTTATTTGGTCGTTGTAATTCTCTTTTAGCGTTTCGAGATCGTCGAAATTCTAGCCGAAAACCTCGCTTAATAAACGGTCCGGAAAAGTTATTTTGCATTATACCTTCATTGCAGAGGCACGTAACAAACCTTTTCTTGGAGAAAATAAGAAGGTAGGATTGCGTCGAGATCGTTTAAGAATGAATTAAAAGTTGTGGTAATTCAGACAAGAGCGTCGAGTTTGCGGATGGATCAGTTTATTTTGAATTTCCGCAGATAATTGCTCTTGATAGAAATTTTAATTATCTCGGCATACTTAGTTAACCGGTTGCGAAACGGAATTTGATGAATTCAAGAAATGATTATGAAAATATGTATAAAACACGACGCACTTTTAGTGTTATGCCGCCTGCGATTAATTAAAATTCAGAGAGTAAATTCGGTTAGTATTTTCAAAATACGTACATGGCTGGCTTGATATGCTTTTCAAACTAACGCAGTTCGCATTGCATTTGTTATAATAAAAAGAATATTCAAACATATCCAAGCAAAAGTGAAACACTGAGCATTGTGTTGAAGTGACTGCAACAATATCACTGGCGAAGTTTATGTTATTGGTTGGTGAAAACACTATGGTACAACGGCTTTTTTTTATCAGAATTTAATGTTTAGTGATGAAGCAAAGTTTTCGACAAATGGTACTCTTTCCTCACAAAATTGTAGATATTGGTCAAAGGATAATCCAAATTTTAGCATTAATGTTCGAAACCAGCGATATCAAAAAGTCAACGTTTGGTGCGGAATGTTATTAAACAGAATCATTGGACCCTATTTTGTTAATGGAAATTTAAATCAACAAAATGATTTGAAAATGCTTCAGAATTTTTTATTGCCATTACTTGAACAAGAGAAATTGCGACGCATCTATTTCCAATAAGATGGGTGTCCAGCTCATGATACTTTGATTGTAAAAGAATTCTTAAATTTACACTTTCCTAATAGATGCTTGGACGACATGGACCAATATTTGACCAGCTCGTTCACCAAACTTAACTACAATGGTTTTTTCCTTTGGGGTTACCTAAAGCAAAAGTGTACATAGAGAACAATGGGAAATGATTGATAATTTAATGCAGACGAAGTAAAGCTATTAATGTGGTCACAGAACGTTAATTTAGAATCAAAAATTACACCCAAATCCTTGACCAGTGTACAATAAGGATCCTGTAATGTTATTAGAATAGAGAGGATCTTCTTTTCGAAGGATAGTCACATTGGATTTAGAGATACTCACAGGCAATTTATTTCACCAAATTTGCAAGGCATCAATCTGATAATGCAGAAACAAGCAGTCCGTAGTAGTACGAGTTTTCAGGGGAAGCTTGAAATCATATGTAAATAACAGTTCATCGCATTCCAATCCAGAACCGATGTCATTGATAAATGTCGATAATAATAAAGGACCTAGATTGCTACGTTGTGGAATTCCGGAGCTGGCAGTAAACAGAGGTGACTGATAGTCAGCGTTGCGAGCATATTTTTTTCCTATTCATCAGATAAGTGTGAATACAGTTGTGATGAAAAACTAACAACATCAATTTTATGTAACACTATGGTGTTATTATAAACATCAAAAGCTATAGAGAAATCGGTAAAGATTGACGTTATCTATACCGACTTCTCTAAAGCTTGCTCATTGTCGTTCAGGCACTCGAGACACATTCTGTTAACACTGCAAGATTGGATGTCGTGATTTCAAATTAACTTTAGAACACAATTACAGTCTTCACAGATTTACTTAGATTACAGATTTTGAAAGACTTATCAGTGTTATTTTAGGTATGGATTTTAAGAAATTTCTTATATAAAATATATTTCCTAGTCAGTTATAAATACTTTTTTGGAATGCATATTTTGCAATATATTTGCATAAAACGTTTTTCGATAAGTATGTTGAAATATTTTTGTCCACCCCTCTATGATAATATATACATTATTAGTTTAAGTCTTCAATTATAATGATGTACATTATCCACAATGGCAGTGAATAATCATTATCCCTTTTATCATTACTCATCCAATATGTTATGTCGAGTTTATTACTAAAATTTAAATGTGAAATTTAGAATGCAAAATATTTATGCAATATTTTACTAAAATCTAAAAAAAAAGTGAATTCAGAAAATAAAAGTGATACCTATGTCTAACTCCACCAGAAGTGAAAGAAACTGCTGAAATTCCATTAATGAATTTTTTGCCAAAAAAATCAAGAAAATCGTATGAGGCGGCGTATGAATCTATTTTAAATTATACAAAGAAGACAAACATAAAATCTTTATTTTAGAGAACTATCTACAAAATTTAAATCCTCGACATTATGGAAGCGTTATCTAATGCTTAGAAGTCCTACTATTAATATACATAAAGAAATAAATTTAGAAAAACAAACGAAACTACGAGTGTTCTTAAAACGAAAAATGAATGTTTTCAACCTAAAAAAGCTAGTACTTAGTTTCTCTTATGAAAACTATTATTTTCTTACTAATGTATCAGCCGACAAATACTTTGTAACAAAGGAAAGATAATGATTAAGATTTTTCTTCATATATTACAGTTCCGTATTTATTTTTTAAAGGTTGCACTAATAATGGGAACAATGGGTGCTTGTCAGACTAATGCGATGAATGCCAGAATTTAAAGCACAATAATTAGAGTATTAATTTAGACGTTAATTCTATTTCTGAAATTAACCTAAGAAATATCTTCAAATGTAACTATTATCATAAATAATTAATGTTGAATTGTAATTAGTTATAAGTTAATGTTAATATTATTATTTTTTATGTGATTTGTTATAAATAGTAAAGATAATGTTTCATAAATATCCGCCTCAATAAAAGTATTTTAGTAAATATCTAACAATTGCGGACAAAGTATAATATTCTACTCGTATATAATGGCTATTATTCGCAAGGGTGATTTACTTAACTTTAGCCTTGTAAATAATAGCCATCATTATCTGCTCGTTGAATACTTACTATTATAGAAAAGTTGTGCCAAAATGAAGTTTGAATGCGTTTTGTATTTATTTTTGGAAGTTTAATAGTTGACAAGATATACTCAAATGAGTTTACAAATAAGCATAATTAAAAAACAAGAAAATTCATTATTATTATTACTATTTAAAGGTTGTGTATTTAGGTGTAACTCTGAGAACTTATAATACGATTCGTACATGATTCACATTTGGCACTCTCCCATTTCATCTTAATAGTATTATTGCGTCTCTAACAATTATTATCATTTGCGCTGATTATAGGGGTAATTTAGATTAAATTACGTGATAATGCTGTCAAGAGGGTGCACTTGGAAATAAATACATATATTTATTAATGCGATGTAGCGTCACTTGTCATGCGAGAAGAGTGCCTTTTTTCACAGATCTATTTTATGCTGGTGGTCACGTTTTTGATACATTATTAAAAGATCTATGTTCATACAGTTGTCATACGGGTGTTCTCAATAAGAGGGTTCCGTAATAATATACATAACTACCTTATTTCAGAGAGATACACTTTCGAAAATAATTCTTAATATTGTTTAATGACGTTTAGGGATTGCATCCTTCGGAATTCTTAATTATATATCAATAATTTGTGATATTTGCTTTTTAAAGGCAATAGTTGAAATAAGATTAAACATAAATCAAATAGGTTTTGTCACTGACTCTAATGTATACTAAAATATTTAGTTACTAATTTTACATCTAAATATATATTAAAGATTGATTTCAAAATTCCCATTTTGATTTTATTTACTATTTCTATGGCTCCCGTAAACAAACTTGCAATATGTATTTCAGAATATCGTTTTCATCTAGTAGTTAGCCATTATTTTAGGTTAATCGTACCGGGTGGCCAACTAAGAATGGCCGCCGGCTATATCTCAGAAACCAGTAGTCACATTGCTTCCGGGTAAAAAAATTTCAAGTAAAAGCGCCCAAGAGAAAATGCTGGAAATTATTTTGGAGTTTGTAAAATGTCCGCAAGGGGGAGTAACAGTCAGGATCAATGTTAAATTGAGAATTTCTTCATATTTTTACTAATTAAGGGGTATTGAAAATTTTTAAATTTTATTCCTTACACATTCTTTAATACTTTTAGTCTTGCACATTTTTCACTATCTAGTGAAATAAAGTGGTGGGGGCAGTTGTATAAACTAGGATTACTCCCGTTTGGCCTAACCTATTTGAATAAGTTTGGTCTCATTTAAAAGAGCTTTATTTGCTCTAGAAACTGAACTTGTGTTTTTGTATCTCGAACTTTTGCCGTCACCGGTAGATGGCGTTAACTGAAATGTAAGCAAATATTAGGCCTTTTTTCAAAAAAATTAAGTACAATGATATGTTTCTTTTTACATAAGTTAATAAAGAATTAAAACCTCTACATTTTGGTAAAAAAACCAAATTTGTATGTTTTTTAGAACAGGAGATATTGGCAAAAATAGATTATAATGCATGAATTCTTTTGTTTTAATTGTCTTCTTTTTATGATATACGTAACATAAAAATACGCCCTCGTATATATAATAAATTCAGTAAAATTCTACCACGCAGACCAAATAATAAAATGTCACAAAAGCGGAAGAAATTTGAAAGGCATTCCTGTAACACCGATTCAAAATATATAAAAATATATAAAAATATATTAAATAAAAAAATTTATAACATTTCGTTAGTTCCTGTTTAAGAAACCAAAATTACATAAATTTAATTTTATGGAAACGTTCGAAAAACATGTATTTAAAATTTTCTTATACTAT
The DNA here is from genome assembly GCA_963170755.1 of Amphimallon solstitiale. Taxonomy (NCBI): domain Eukaryota; kingdom Metazoa; phylum Arthropoda; class Insecta; order Coleoptera; family Scarabaeidae; genus Amphimallon; species Amphimallon solstitiale. Next base: position 106,168,674 of record OY720681.1, on the reverse strand, counting down.
GATTTACTATACTAGTTAATACTAACACTATCAGAATAAAGCTAATATTAAACACTAAAATAACTACAATTACATTACTGTAAAGATTGGTTTGCAAAATTTTTAATGACGGCCTAATTGTTCAAAATGCCGCCCATCATTGTTAATGCAAGCCTGCAACTTTTGCCGCGCGGATAAAACAGAAGTTTCAATTTCCGCCTCCGATATGCTTCGTACTGCTGCTATAATTTTCTCCAGCATATTTTGTCTTGTTGTAGGCTGGTTTTCAAAAATAATGTCCTTAATTCTCCCCCAAATATAAAAATCTAGGATGTTGAGGTCTGGTGACCTGGCGGGCCAGGGAAATATACTACCCCGACCAATCCACTTGCCAGGAAATGTCTGATCTGAGAAATTCCGGACGCTTGCCACAAAATGCACCGGGCACCCATCGTGCTGAAAAAACTTATCACGACGAATGTCCAGAGGGACATCTTCTGTTAGAAGGAGCAGCTCATTCATAAAAAAAATTTAAATAAACGTCTCCAGTAAAATGTCGGTTAAAGAAAACGGGTCCAATAATTTTACCTCCTAGAATACCGCACCACACGTTTACCGACCAGCGGCCTTGATGCTAAACTTCCTGCATCCAACGCGGATTTTTCCTGGACCAATAGTTCATATTGTGTAAGTCCACACCACCATTGCTACTAAATGTTGCCTCATCCGTCCATAGTACGCGAGAAAGAATTTCGGGGGTTTCCGCTACCATATTTAATAGCCATTGACAGTAGTCAATCCGGCGATCGAAATCTTCAGCCGTTAAAGCTTGATGAAGAACGATGTAATAAGGATCATCCTGAAAATAATATGGCAAACGTGAACGAAACTGCGAGATCAAATTTATCCAAACTTGTTGGACAGTGTTTAGGTAACTTACTATTATAAAGTATTACTGTGGCCTATATAAAAGGTATCGGATAAAAATGGCTGTGACCGGTAAACAGACAATAAATAGGCAGATGGATGTATGAGTTAAACTTAAGGGAACCGAGTACGGAACGTTAAAAACAACTGTTATGCTTAATGCTTAAAAATGTTAAAACAAACTGGAGGAGATATAGCAAATCTAACAAAGGCCTTACAAAAATAATCTCGAAATAAAGTTTATTTTATTTTTAACTTAAATCTTTCAATATATTTTGGACCGCAGTTCTACAAATGCCCAACTCTCTACTTGCGGTTTCGTTCACTACATGTGGATTAAATACAATATATTCTAATACTTTTATAGCATTTTCTTCGGTTCCGCCAGTAGGTTGCCTTCTTTACACCGGAAGAATAATATTTCCGGTGGTCCTAAGCCTTTCCGCTAACCTACGAAAAACACTGCTCGCATAATGTCTTCCAGGGAACTGCATAGCATACACTCTGGATGCAATTGTAGAATTTCGAATGAATTCGAAATAGACACCAATCATATCGAAATGCCTCTTCATTCGCTAACCGCATCTCAGTAAAAAAAAAGTTCTCCCAAACACAAAAAAGTAAATGGAATCAATCAAAAACTGACAATAATATTTATTATTTTCACAACTCGTCGTTTTAACACAGAGTTATTGTTTTATTTTTTCATAGCTTACTTTTTGGATTAAAATAATTATTAAAAATAATCTTGCTTTATTAAACAGGGTCTTTCAAAAAATTTTTTTCTTGATAATAATAATATATTAGATAATAATAAGAAAGAGAATAATAACGGGTAAATTCCGCTGTAGAGCAACCGTAGACACGTGTTTCTGACTCATTGGTCGTCGTCAGTACGGTGTAGCCAAGGAATAAGGTGGGATAACCTTGGAGATGTAAGCTACACGGAAGACCATCAGGTGACAGACTCCCATTTGTAGCTTCAGCTAGAAGATCCTCAAATTTGAAGACAACAACTAACGTCGCCACGAGGAAGATCAATGTCAACCTGCGTGCCATCCGAGACCCAGGAAAGATAAATCAAAAAATGGAAATAACGCGGATACATGAAATTACAAGAAAGAGAATAATAACGGGTAAATTCCGCTGTAGAGCAACCGTAGACACGTGTTTCTGACTCATTGGTCGTCGTCAGTACGGTGTAGCCAAGGAATAAGGTGGGATAACCTTGGAGATGTAAGCTACACGGAAGACCATCAGGTGACAGACTTCCATTTGTAGCTTCAGCTAGAAGATCCTCAAATTTGAAGACAACAGCGGAATTTACCCGTTATTATTCTCTTTCTTGTAATTTCATGTATCCGCGTTATTTCCATTTTTTGATTTATCTTTCCTGGGTCTCGGATGGCACGCAGGTTGACATTAATCTTCCTCGTGGCGACGTTAGTTGTTGTCTTCAAATTTGAGAATCTTCTAGCTGAAGCTACAAATGGGAGTCTGTCACCTGATGGTCTTCCGTGTAGCTTACATTTCCAAGGTTATCCCACCTTATTCCTTGGCTACACCGTACTGACGACGACCAATGAGTCAGAAACACGTGTCTACGGTTGCACTACAGCGGAATTTACCAATTATTATTCTCTTTCTTGTAATTTCATGTATCCGCGTTATTTCCATTTTTTGATTAGATAATAATAATATAGGTATGTAGCTCAAAATGGTTAGCCTCATAAAAAAAAGGCCAGTAAAAGAGGAGAATTTATGAATTTTGATCTATTTTTGTCAATATCTCCTGTTCCAAAAAACATTCAAATTTGGTTTTTTTACCGAAATGTAGAGGATTTAATTCTTTATTCGCTTATGTAAAAAGAAACATATCATTGTATTTAACTTTTTTGAAAAAAAGCCTAATATTTGCTTACATTTCAGTTAACGCCATCTACCGGTGACAGCAAAAGTCCAAGATACAAAACCACAAGTTCAGTTTGTAGAGCAAATAAGGCTCTTTTAAATGAGATCAAACTTATTCAAATCGGTAAGGCCAACCGGGAGTAATCCTAGTTTATTTAAAAAAAAACATTTGAACTGCCCCCACTACTTTATTTCACTAGATAGTAAAAAATGTGCAAGACTAAAAGTGTTAAAGAATGCGCAGGGAATAAAATTTAAAAATTTTCAATACCCCTTAATTAGTAAAAATATGAAGAAATTCTAAATTTTAACATTGATCCTGACTGTTACGCCCCCTTGCGGACATTTTACAAACTCCAAAATAATTTCCAGCATTTTCTCTTGGGCACTTTTACTTGAAATTTTTTTACCCGGGAGCAATATGACTTCTGGTTTCTGAGATATAGCCGGCGGCCATTCTTAGTTGGCCACCCGGTACATACAATTACTTTTCAGCTTTGACGAGTGCATATGAACAAACTTCCCAACTCAAGCACATACAATTTCTTTCAAAACTGTATAAAAGAATTGTAATCTGGATAATTATTTTTAGTAAACTCCTGCTTTTATTTAGATATTTGGTTATACTAGCAAGTATTTGATATCAGGGTTTTTTTAAATATATTAATATATGTTTTTAATTTCCTGTATACCATCATTATAATGCAGTTTTTGATTAATTTGTTTGTCTAACATTTATCATTAATATATTCTATGTATTTTTTCATGATTTTATATAACGTATGCATATCTTAACTTGTTACCCCACTGGTGATTTGCTGAGGATTATTTATAGATATAGTTTTAATGCTATTGTTCAATAATACAGTTTCTCCACAAATTCCTTCTGGTTGGCGTTGTAACAATTTTGTATGAATAAGAATGTGTTGGTAACGGTTAAACGCCTTATCTTCAACGTTAATCGTTTATTTAATATTATTGTCCAACAGTTATTAATTTTGAGAAACTTTAAAGAAATAACTGTTTAGGTCGTTCTATGTTGGGTGCCAATTGTTATGATATTTAGTACTTCCCACCCTGGTGCAGTTCGGCCGTGAATTTTATGTTTACTTTTGTTGAGACTACAAGTTCTAGTGTACATATTGTGCGCATAAATTCTTCAATCGCATTGTTTGTTAATTCGTTTCTTCTTTATTACAGAATAAGCATTGTTGAATTGTATGCTCAACAAATAATAAGTAGAGCAAATATATTTTTACACATATCAGTCGGATAATTATGATAATAAAGGAAACGGTAAATTATTTAACAATTATCACAATATTTCAATTTAATTTTAAACTGTGAACTTTATATAAAGGAAAGAATTATATTTATGTAAGATATTCTGTATGTGTACCACTGTGACTTCAAGATTTACGGAATTCACGTTTCTAAACTACTGGAAAAAATAATTCTTAAACAGATTAAGGTTTATTTAAATCAATTTAACATTTTGCCCGAATATCAGTCAGGATTTAGAACCCATTATAGTTGCTCTACTGCGTTAGTGAATATAATAGGTGATGTTTTACATGCATCGGATGATAATAAGATCACGTGTCTGATTTTACTTGACTTCCAAGGCTTTCGATACTATAAGTCATAAGTTGTTGCATGCAATTTTGCATTGTGTTGGTTTTGGTGAAAATGCGTCTCCATTGATTCTCGACTATTTAAAGAAAAAGGCGACAAATTGTTATTTTAAATAATTTAAATTCAGATTTGGTCGAGATTGCTGCAAGCCTACCGCAAGAATCCATATTGGATCCATTATTGTTTAAAATATACACATGAAATTTGTACAAAGCACTGCATTACGTGTCTCATCAGCTTTATGCTGACGACACACAGGTATACTTTTCATTTCCATGGATAAGGCGTACACAGCTGCTATAAAAATGAATTAGGATCTGACAAAATTAGTTGGATATTCTGATTGTTATAATTTAAGACTAAATCATACTAAATCTAAAGCTATTTTGTTTGGCAAAAGAAAACTTGTTAACGCCGTCAAAACCTTTACTATATATTAATATTCGCAACTTTCATATTGAAACGACTGATGTCATCCGTAACTTTGGTGTTTTGATTGATACTGGTATGCGTTTTAAAGAACACATTCCTCTTTGCCTTAAACGTGGCTATGGAAACCTAAAATTACTTTATAACAATTATCATATCTTAAATAAAATCACAAAAAAGTTGTTGAGCAAGTCACTATTTTTTATAGCATTTAAATTTTTGTGATGTTGTTTATGGAACTTCTATAAACAAGCTACACGTTATATATACAAGAATTCAAAAAATGCAGAATAGTTCTATAAGATTTATTTATAAATTACGTAAGAGGCAGCGTGTTTCATCCAAGCTAAATGATATGCATTGGTTGAATATGAACAACAAACGAACATCTATATTGCTTTTACTACATCATTTATACATAGGGCTCCGCCATATTTAACATATAGAATTACATTCAGATCTGATATTCATAATATGAACGTTCTCCACCAACATTCCATTACCCCTTTGCACAGAGTGAAATTGCTCGACAGATATTTTTTCTATAACATTGCGCATATGATGAACGGGTTACTATTTGACTACAGGGTGTTGGCATTCCCTTTGCTGAAGAAGCGCATTTTTGACATGCTCTTTGCCTTGCAGGTTTGATTCCTTTTGATTTGTGTATTATTAATTATTATTTTTATTTTGTTTGATTTTCTTTCTAGCAATCTGTATAATATTTGTTTTATATGCTATATAATATTAATTTTCTACAGCTGCATATTTTTCATTTATGTATTTCATTTGCTGTTAGTTTAAGGGAAAATTTTAAAATCAGCATTTCAGTAAAGAAATATTGCTGAATTTGTTCCTTTTGGTACATATTAGTTTTGTTTTCATTTGGTATATTACACAAGATTTCTTTTATTATTGTCTTCTCATTACTGGTTAGGAAATTTCCTTTTTTTATAGTTATTAGGCTGATACATGTTGAAACTCCATATTTAACTGAATAAATAAAATACGTAAACTTGGTTTCAAAAATTATTTAATAATATCACTACAATATCATTTCGCCAAACTTTTTCACAAACCTACGCACACAGATACTACTATACATAAAAGTTCTTTTTACTCATGGTCACAGAAGTTTTCAGCGTATGAGTCCATGATACATAGATTAATTAATGTACCGATGAATAAAACTAACTTTGAATTAGAACTAAATAGAATCTACACGATAGCTAACAATAACGGCTATACAGTAAATTTAGTAGACAATATTCTTGCACGAAAACGAAAAAAGCAGGCTTTATCTTTAATTTATCCAAAAATACAAGAAAAGTCAGATAACAAATATAATTCACTTATATATACATCAATAAAAATAGGTAAACTAATTAAAAACGGTAAAAATGAGTCAATAGCATTTAAAACTAATAATTCAGTTCAAAAATATATTAGAAATGATAAAGATAAAACGGATAAAAGGTTGAAATCGGGGGTCTATATGTTGACTTGTGAGTGTGATAAGGTATATGTGGGTCAGACAGGCCGTACTTTTGAACAAAGGACCGGGGAACATGAAAAGAGTTATATGGGTAAAAAAACGGACTCTACTTTCGCAACGCATTGTATAGATGAAGAACACGAATTCTATAGAGATTTCAAAGTTTTACATATACAAGACAAAGGACAGAAACTTAATTTATTAGAAACCTTAGAAATTAATAGATACAGTACATTACGTCGTGCTTTAAACGATCAGACTCAGTTCAATTATTCCCCGTTGTTACAATGCTATAGTTTATAAAATACCCCCACTCATATCCCATGCTTTTGTGACACTATATATTATGTTATAATAATTTTGTATATTCAGTTACTCATCACCTGATGAAGCCAAAGTTTGGCGAAACGATATTGTAGTGATATTATTAAATAATTTTTGAAACCAAGTTTACGTATTTTATTTATACTTTTTTTATGTTTTATTGTATGTATCAATAAAAACTATTATTATTAATTTTACAACGTGTTGAAAATCCATTTCGAAAAAATATATTGAATTCAAATTTGTTATGGGATGTTTTGTATTTAATTTACTTCAATACAAGAGAGCGTTTTTAAATTCCCAGAGAGAATAAAAATACAACATTATTTTTCTTTATAAATATATCATTCAATTAATTTGTGCATGCCTTCATAAAAAAATTTTTTGTCTTTGTCTGAAAAATACGCCATACGTCCTCTACTTCTTCATCGGTCGTAAGTTTTTTCCTACGCATTTCTTTTTTCATTTGAGGGAACATGAAAAATCTATAAAAGCCACGTCTAGACTATGGGATGAGTGACTCAAAATATCAAAACGCCCTTTATGCATGGCAGTCAGCGCAACACGAGTCTTGTGGATGGGAGTATACTGTAGTTCAAGAGCAGGACAAGTTTCGTCGATTTTCCTCTTCTTTCCTCTTTAATGACTTCGTTCAACTGCTCCAGGATTGGAAAGTAGTATTCTCGAGTTATGGAAACGCCTTTATCTTTGTTAATCAATTAACAGGATTCCTTCCCAAAACAAAAGCAGCAAGGAGTTTTCCGATCGATTGTGACACCTCAACTTTCTGGGGTGGTTATCTCTCTTTTTTTATGCATAGTCTTGTTTGCTTCAGGTTTATAATGATGAACGCATGGGAAAATTCCAAATGCTGTCGTTTTCTCGATGGCGGAGCATGCTTGGCAGCTATCTTGTGCTGAGCTTATTATGCCAAAATCATTATGACGAATTTTAAAAATGGTTGTGTCAGATACTTCAGACATTCCTGCAAATAGTGTCTTCTTTAGTGAAGCATATTCCACTATCAATTTTTCGACTTTTTTAAAGAAGTTCTGAAATGGTCACTTCAATAAGCCACCCCAGCCATGGGTTGTTTTTAAGTGATTTCCTTTCTTCTTAAAAACCATAGCTTTTCCGGGGCAAGAATCTTTGTAAACCGACGACATCTCTTCCAGTATGCACAGACTTTTCTTGTTTGACAAGGAAGTTGATAACAGGGCTATATTCGATTTTCTACATATATCACATTTTCTTCTCGATTAAATTGGTGGGTCTACTATATTTTAAAGGCCACTGATGCGATTGTGTTATAACTTTATATTTGTACTAATAATGAGTCACTGAACACTTTACGACACAAAAGAGCTCTCCTACTACCATCCAACTCCTTCATTCTACGAACTTAAAAACGCTCCTTCGTAGTATAAATTGCTTATAATAATTTTTTTTGAAACGCTATAATGAAGTAATATATGAGGGTTTTGTTCATCAACAGAAATTATTTAATATAATTATATTTTTTAATAATTAATTTTATATTATAAAACCTTAATTTTCAATATTAGTTTAATGATTTGTAGAATCATTTATCTATTTATTGAAAACATAACCTTCTACGCTCATCATAATGTCAAACATTAGAGTTGACTTTCGGAAAATTTGCTGCAATATAAATACTTTTGCTTTCGGGTAATACAGTGGTCTAGTTTATTGTGTGCAGTTGGTTGTATAAAATGGTCGGGTTGACGTAAAATGTCAATCGTTTTATTACAAACGTTGGCAATATACTTTAAGTACACTGGTTATAACACCCGTATATTTTTATGATACGGTCAGCTTGGATGACAAGAAGCTATGTGTATTTGGTGGAAAGGTAGTCTGCAGTTCTACGGAAACTTTGTTATTTAATTGATTTATATTGCAGTTCATGGATGAGATGTTTCAATAAACTAGAAACTTTATTTAATTTAGTGAAAGAATACATCTAAAAGCTGTTTTTTTCTACTGGACAATATTAACGTTTTGTTTTGTAATTCACATGTAATATAGGCAATTTTATTATATTAATTTTATTGTGTCTTTTTACATTTTTTAAAATATATGAATCAGTTAACTAAACGTTTTATATAAAGTTTGTATTATTTTTAAGTAATTCTCTTATTTTATATCTGGAACTTAGTTAAATATCTATTTGAATAATATAAAATAGAACTAATACAGGGAAGAAAGCATGCCGAAGACAAAGATATCAGACGGTAAAGAATGTATCAACAATTAAAAAAAAATGAATATACTTAAATTAATTTCGAAATTCGATGTTATTACACTCGGACGAATGCAACACTCGCTTTGCTCGTGCCGCAAACTTTATCCTCGTGTAATGCAATTATCCGCGCAAATTCTTTGAACAATATACCTACCATTATATTGTTTGTTTTCTTATTATTATATAAGTTATCAAAACTATATATATTATATATCTAATTATAGGGCATTAGAGTTATTGTCCTCTACTTATTACTGTTACATTATATTACCCTTTCTTGAAATGTATAAAGAAGACCAGAGAGATTTTGTACTCGTAAAGAATAGCTATGGTTGTGTGTAGGATGTTTCAAGCAGAGCTGAGCGATAAGGATTACGATTACAACTTGATTACGATTACAGTAATCGTAATATTGATGAAGTTTGAATTACGATTACTGTAATCGCAATCTAAGTTCGTTCGATTAATGATTACATTAATCGTAATTCCGTTTTTTTTATATAAGGATTACTGTAATCGTTGGCAAGGATTACTGTTATTAAATATTAGAAAAATCACTGTTATTTACTTTAGAAAGTGTATTTTATTGTTGTCTATTACATAAGCACCTACTATTATAGCATACATTATTCACAATATTCAATATTAGCTTTTAATAATACTAATTTTTCGAAGGAAAAATCGGAAAGAGCATGACGGCGTGGAGTATTTCTAATACCAGCAAAATAAAATAATCTTTCTACTGGTGCCGACGAAGTTAGTGGTGTGTTGAACTTCAAGGAAACTTTTTTCAGTAGCTGATATTCTGTAAAAATTTCAACTAGTATCAGTAGAGTTCAAATATTTAAAATTAGATTCCTGGCCCTGTTGGGATGTTTTACTTTCTTATACGTAGTCTAAGGAAGTATTGTGATGACAAAAATTTTCGACCTCGATATTTTTGCAGATGTCCACGTTTTGAAATCCACAAATACGGAAAAGTGGTTTTTAAAAATCCCCCTCTCTCTCTGTGTGTAATACACCCAACCCCAAGGGTGGGTTGGGTTAGGTCTTCTTTAAGTCGAGCTGGATTGGGTTTTATTTAAGTTAGGTTGGGTTTTGTTCAGGTTGGGTTGAGTTTAGTTTATACTATTTCACCAATTGAATAAAACTTTGAAGGAACACTGATGCGGACCTTCATTCAACGAGCAAAATAATATTATCGTCTGCGAGATATCCTCGTCATGAGGTTCCAGTACGTGCAAAGGCCGGTCCGTTTCACGCATTGAATAATACGTTGAATACTGATGCGGAGAAAGGATACTGATACGGAGCTTCATTCAGCGGGCACTAATAATTTTGACCGCGAGATATCTTCGTCATGAGGATCCAGTACGTGCAAAAGCCGGTCTGTTTCAGGCGTTAAACAATACGTTGATAGAATATTGATGCGGAGCTTCTATAAGCCGGCACTAATAATTTCGACCGCGAGATATATTCGTCATGAGGGTCCAGTACGTGCAAAAGCCGGTCTGCGAGTAGCACTTTTTTCGAATATCTTGCAAAGTATGTATTCTATAAAGATTTATTATGAGAATAGAAGTACTCAGAATAGGATTTTGAATAACTTTTCTATAAGCTCATACGTATAAAAAAGTCGTGTGGTAGCCACACCTCATTTTTTTTAAATTTCTGGTGTATTTTTAAAACTTTTTTGTTTTTGTTTTTTCTTATTCTTGTTCGGATAATTATTGCCTTCATATATAACGCGTACCAGTTTAATTGAGCCGCGTTTAACTCTCCCACATTTTTTGAACAAATTCGATTATGATTACTTAGAAAATCGTAATTTAAAAATTTTTGAAATTAGGATTACTGTAATTGTTAATCGGACGAATTTAGATTACGATTACACTAATCGTAATTTCAAAAAAAGCTTAAATTACGATTACTGCAATCGTAATCAAAGTTCCATCGAATAACGATTACAGTAATCCTAATTTCAAAAATTTTTGAATTACGATTAAAACAATCAATCACACGCATCAATATCTTGAAACAGAATATACAGGGTCGTCCAAAAGTCTGGATTCACGTGGATTTTGAGTAAACTATTCACTTTTTTGGAAAACTGAATTCTGTATCTTGAATGGGAATAAAATTGCAACTCAATAGTATTTTTTATTTCAAAAAAATTGTTTATAATTTTGAGATAAAGTTAATAACAATGTTTTTTTAAATGGAAACCTACCGTGATTTTTATTTCAGAGAGAGTACTTTCGATAAGAATTGCATTGGCATAGAAATTTTGGCTATAAACCTTACGATTATTGTTTAAATTAATATTAAATTTTCGATCTGAACACTCGTTCGCGCTTGTTCGGAAAATACACGAACGTGTCTTCTCTTACCACGTTTCCAACTGTAGGCATGGGTCCACCCCCTAATAAAGCATTCTATTGAAGGCGTTACGTTTATCTTGAATGAAAGCATTTTTTTTTTATAAAATGGGGATCTACCGCGATTACGATATTTAAACGTTATGAGAAAGTACAACGTAGTTTAATAAAAAATAATTTTATGGTCTTTTTCCGTTTTTAGACACTTGGAAGGTCCAAATCTTATCTCATTCTGTTTTTGGTATTACTAGTGTACGTTTACGGAGCGAATTTGAATTTTTATTTTCTGTTTTCTTGAACGTTTTTAATTAAAAGAAAAACTGATTTCATCGATTGAGGGATTTTTGTGGTAATTGGTATTTTTATTTTTCGTCTTCTTGACACTGCTGTTATTTAAATTGACATAATGAAAGAGAAACTGCACATCCGCAGTTCCGTGGATTGATGTCTAATTAGGACGCCGAAAACTATGACGTTGCGTTTTTAATCATTAATCTAATATTTTATTCTGAGATATTTACTAATTTTTACGCTTCTTTCCTTACGTTTGCCAATTACGTTTCGGATCTAATTTTTATTAAACTACGTTGTACTTTCTCATAACGTTTAAATATCGTAATCGCGGTAGATCTCCATTTTATAAAAAAAAAATGCTTTCATTCAAGATAAACGTAACGCCTTCAATAGAATGCTTTATTAGGGGGTGGACCCATGCCTACAGTTGGAAACGTGGTAAGAGAAGACACGTTCGTGTATTTTCCGAACAAGCGCGAACGAGTGTTCGGATCGAAAATTTAATATTAATTTAAACAATAATCGTAAGGTTTATAGCCAAAATTTCTATGCCAATGCAATTCTTATCGAAAGTACTCTCTCTGAAATAAAAATCACGGTAGGTTTCCATTTAAAAAAACATTGTTATTAACTTTATCTCAAAATTATAAACAATTTTTTTGAAATAAAAAATACTATTGAGTTGCAATTTTATTCCCATTCAAGATACAGAATTCAGTTTTCCAAAAAAGTGAATAGTTTACTCAAAATCCACGTGAATCCAGACTTTTGGACGACCCGGTATATGTCTACCTAGATATAGTGCAAATGAAAGCTCCCACAGGTTACTATATCTTGAAACATACTATACTTACCCGTTCATACTTTATGTTTACATTGATTTACATCCTTGATCTCAATTTTATTTAGACGTCTACAATTCTTTAACAACAGAATAATAGCATATACTTCACCGATTCCGGGCTGTTTACACAATGCAGTCCAAATAATTTTCTTACACATATTTTTCCCTAAACGTCATATTAGCAAACTTAAATGTATTCAGATGAGTTTCACTCTCGATTAATAAAGGTATAGAAGACTGTTAACCCGTAAACGGTGAGGTGCGACTTTTGTCACGTCGAGTGAGAGGTGGAGTCCCTCAGACTCCCGATTAAGTTTATTTTTTTTCTTTTGAATACAAATTAGTATCTGTCTAATTTAAATATTATGGCATAGTATGGAGTCTATTTAAACTATTTATGTTTAAATAGACTCCAAAAATTTTTTTAACATAAACATCTAAATTTCATGAAAAATCCCAGGGGCGTACAAAATTATATAATTTTGGTAATGACTGGCAATATCTTGGAATATAAAAAAAACAGTGTTTTATTTTGCAAAAAATAAGAGTGTTTTATATTAAGAGGATCATAATAAGTAGTTAAACACAATAACAAATGATTTCATTGTTAAACAAAAAAAAAACATTCTTTAAGAATTACATATATTGAAAAACAATATTTAGTTTCACTCGTAATGTTCAACGCATTTTAGGCATAGTGTACGACCGCAATATAAACGTATTGGTTTTTTGCATCTTCTGCATAAAAATGACGTTTTTGTATGGATCTTGGATGAGTACAAATACTTTCGACCATCCAATTTATCTTCCTGATATGAAATTGGGGTATCTATTCGAAGAATGCAGCCGATTGAATTTCTTTTGAAGTACGATCATGTAAATCCATCTAAAATATCATAAATGTAAAAACAAACATTAACATTCATAACCAAAAAACTTAGTTAACAGTGAGGTGGAGTCAGCGAGACTCCGTGACATACAAAAACACAAGTATACTGACACACGTTTCATGTAGAACTTGTAACCAAAGCGGCAAACAAGACTCACGTATCCAAACTAAAGGTACATAGGCGTGCGTTTTTGCCACTTAATACAACACGTAGTTATAGCGAGAAAAAAAATCTGCCAGAGTCTGATAGAAGATATAAAATAGACAGGCAGCATGCCACTCGTATTTTTATGAAGTCCGTAACAATCTAGCGTAACAACTTCAGTACTCGTGTAATTTTTAGTACTCTTGACTGTACAATATGTTCCTACTGTTAACTGAACTTCTTAGAAGAATTTAAAGTTGATGTTCTTATATACCTACATTCTTAATTGAATGTTGAACATATTTAATAGATATTTTTTAGCCGATCCGTTCTCAGATTTACAACATACTCTACCAGTTACAGGAAACTTTCAGATCGAAAAACGCTTAGAAAGTATAAGTAGGTATGTTAGTAAATATATTTCGTATCTGATCTGTATATAGGTTTAGAACAGATATGCTGTAAAATGAGATATTTCTGTACATACATACATACATGAAAATTGCACGCATATATTGCACAAAAAGAACGCTAAATTCAAAGGAAAATTGTATAATGACTATCAGTCCTACTAGCGCTATCGATATGCTTCGTACACATACCCAGTAGAGTTTATCTAGCATAAAAATTAAGAACTGCGTCTTATTCACGCATTCCGGCATTGATAAAGGGACAAATGGAGATTAAAGGAGCACGCGAGTAGAATAAGAATAAGGTAAAGGAAAAAGTGGGGCCTTCGAGAAGAATGATTCCTTTGACCGTCCACGTATGCAGCTGTTTCTGGGTACACACAAAGAAGAAGGGAAGAGCGATTCCATTCCTTTGCTGTGTCAAAGATGCCGGGCACGGGCGCACGGGCACCCTCTCCGATTTATTTTCTTACGCCATTCGAATGACCTTAGGATTTAAATCACGATCGTACAGCTGCTTTTTTGTCACGTGCGCAAAATAAACTTTTTATCAGGTAAAGGAAGGGAATTCAATCTGCCTTGAATGGCCCTTTGTGAGTAGATTTGCGTATTACTTATCGCTGTGTCAATATTTATTACGGTTACATTTCGGTGTCCTTGTGGGATGTATAAATTCTTTCCCTTTTTTCTCAAACTCTTTTCGTCTATATCCACACTTCGTATCTATTTGAAAGATAACAATTCGGTAGTAACGAAATTGATTCCATTAGTGTTACACCATGAGGAATGATATATTTGGCAGAAAGGCCAACCTTCTCCAAATAAAACATGAGTACGTGGCTATTATCTGAAATGCGAAATTTATTAAGTTTTAAAATATTATCGTCAACACAATTAACAGCTAAGATAAAGTAGCAGGATAAATTGGGTAGTTATTTTTTTCTGTTTTTACAAAAATTTTGTAAATTACGAATGCGTATTATAGGTATATTTGTTCAAACGCAATAGCGTCACACCCAAAATAGTTGCACTGAGAATCCTGTGGTAAACACTAGGGCGCGGACATGACCGGTTTAAACTACGACGAAGTTACAACAACAACAACACACGCTTACCTGAATGGCACTAATTCATATGGTGAACTGCAACATCTGTGTACGCCCGAGAAGTGCCCGAGAATGAGAGCAAAAAATGTCCATAAAATAAGGAATTTATGAGTAAAATCCTTTTTTCGTCGGCGTAGATAGGAGCCTGAGGGGTTTTTAAAATTTATTATATTTACCTTATATTTCGCAAGAGAAATAATATTATCATTCATACTTAGTTAGTTTCGTTTTTTCATTGTTTTGGCTGGTAATTACGTACTTCATAATTTTTGTAATAGTCTGTTTAATACCGGTTTATTGAATCGACTTCTCCCAATTATCTAGACGTAAGTGTGCACTGGATTTCGTTTAGTTTCAATAACATACGCGTACCTTTTTAGTTATCATTTATTTAGATCTAGAACGTTGTTTATGTTACTTTTTCTGATACGAAAATGAATTGTCAGTGATTCCGAAATTTATTACAAAGTCTGCAAAATATCGTTCCAGAGTGCCAAAATATCGCACGTTCGTCACTTAGCTTTGCTAAAACATACACAGGAATAGTTTTTATGCAGAGAATTTCGATAGTTTACAAAATTACGTTACATGTTTAAATGACGATGCTCGAAGTATTTCTGAGTGCACGGAACTAACACAAATCTCAAAATTAAAAAATCAGTTGTTATTCCTTCAGGAAAGCTTTGGAAATTTGCCTAAAATAATCGCATATTTTGAAAATCGAAATCTCAAATTAAAAGATGGATTAACCACATTAGACGTGGGCTATTAATAATTTCAAAAGTATTCCAAGTGACTTCGAATGTGGCCTTCGGCAAAAGTTAGAAGCAGTTTTTAATAGAAATTTAGATTTAATAACATTGCGGCAATTGTGTATGCTAAATACACTGAAATAAAAAAAATATTTCCAGTATGCACCTATAACCAGTTGCGATGTATAAAGGACGTTTTCTATCTATAACGATGTACTTAATTCAAAGAAGAACAAGTCTTACAGAAGAGGAAATGAACAAATAATAAGGTATTTTGTATTTTATAGATCACCAGCCACTTCTTATCCAATTATATAAATAAAATTAAGACCTCTTTAAAAATACAACATTTCAATAGTGCGCCCATGGGCGATGAGTCATCAACCGTACGTGTCCGCGCCCTAAAGTAATCACATTAATTGGATCAAGACTTTCAAAATTCATAAAAAACATAGGATATACCCACTATGATAACGCTGCCTAAGTGTTATACCAAACCAAATAGCTATACCTAACTAAATAGTAGTGTCTAAAGTTGATTCGTAAAATAATCAATTTGTGGTTATGTTTCTTCTTCAATTTTAATGTCAATGATGTTGATAAAACTACAAAACAAATAATTTTAAGACTTTTTGTTGCAGTATCTTCAATAATTTAATATTTTTAATGTCTTATTTCAAAATCTACCGTGCCTTCAAATACTTTCCTCATAGAGTAGACTGTTTTTTAAGTAATTAACTAATCAATGTTGGTGCACATGCGAAGCTATTGAAAACTTCAAATTTTGACAGTTGTCATACTTACATGCAAGTTATAGACGCTTATATTTTTTATAGTAGTTTATTGGTTTATACAACGAATCAATAATGACAGTTATTATTCCCGAGAGCCGAATTTACGAACCGAGGAAAGTATTTGAAGGCATGGTAAGTACATGTTGATATATAGAATTCAATAATTACTTTTTACAGAAATCTAAATCAATAGAAAAATTGATGTGGCTTTTCCAATAATTTATATTTAAATATCAATCATTTCTATTGATCTAGTATAGAAAATTTGTTATGTCTGCTTTGTTTTCCGATTTAGAGAAACCTCACATTAGGAATGAATTCCAGTTTTAATATATTAAAAATAAAGCTTGTTGCTGAACTCATTATATAGATATCTATAAATTCTTTTTCAACTAAACGTTTCTAGACATATTACTTCTCTGTGTTTAATCACAATTGAAACTAATGAAGTAAGGAAAATATTTCATTGAAAATGGTTAGCCGGTATATCAGTTCATCAATAAACAGAACACGCAACACTTGAGCGTATAATAAGTTGCATACGCGTATCTGGTCCAAATAGTTGCCCTGTTCGATACGAGATGCCGCCAGCCTCTTAATTTTAAAAAACTATCTGTGAAAACAGAAAATATTGAACTAAATAATCTTTAAGTTGATAAAATATATCTTGCAGGTACAAGTTGTGAAATTAATTATATGATATGTGTTATATTGTTATTACTGTGCTAGTAATGAATAAATTTAAATGTCTTCTCTTAAAAAATTCATATATTATTACATTCATATTTATTTAGTAAATTATACACCTACACTAAAAGCTCGATATTTTATAAAAACGAAATTAATTTCTAGCCGTTCTAATTTATGACTGTGTACTTCAGCCGTGTTTCAAATAACATTAATTTAATTAAGTCATTCACTCCATCAACTTCTCAGCTAATAAGAAAATTGAAATTTCAATGAAGGAAGGTTTTCTTTAGGTCCTGTTCATTATCCCTGTTTATGTATTCATCAAGGGTAGTTTAATCAAATAGATAGAGAAAGAAGAGATATTATCGGGAATTTACATATATAAAGAATTAAACATTACACTGGTTATGTAGTCGTTTATCTAATATTCTACATAAGTATACTTTAACTTATTTAATTTGCGTTTTATACAGGCTGTGAAACATTATTTACAATTTTTCATTTACGAAAATGTTTTTGTGAAGATCTGTTTTGATTTATTAATCTCATTTAGTGAAGGTAATTTGATTACTACGTGTACCTATCAATTTTTATTAACGTTTTTTTAGAAAATTCGAGTCCTTAGACGCATGCATGAAAACATTGATTTGACTGAAGTGCTATAAAGTAACAAATCGGTTAATTAAAAAATATTTGAAACTATATTATCTAACATATTTGATATGATTCTTAATTGATGCGTTGATGTATCAAATCTACCCACAGATTTTTATTTAATATGTCAGCCTGGTAAATCGGAGTTATTATTCAAGAAAACGATCACTACTTGATCCGATTTCTTTCTTTCCTACATACTATTTGAGATAAATCACAATACATTTAAACAAAAATATGTGACTCGCATACACATATTGCTGTGACTCTTTCAAATTTACATATAAATAAAATAAATTTAGTTTACTTAATTAAGTCGTAACTGGGAGTCAAGCACGCATCCTAGTGCTAGGCCTTATGCTAGACTATGATACGGTGAACTTTCTGCAGAAAGGTAGGTTAAGCAAAACATTCTACATGTAACTAGCTCAGTTTGAAAATAAATAGTTCTCTCAGGGGCAGAAAATATAACTTGATTCTCCTTCTCTTTAATCATCTCCAGGTCAGGTAAAGAAATAAAATACAAAATAAATCTTAATATCTAATTTATTAAAATAAAATAATTCTAAATAAATTCAAAAGTTTTAATTCACAAATATTTGCACATCCAAAATCAATATTCGGTCATAATTCAGATTTATACATCATAAACAATAAAATATTACAAGAAATAAAGAATAAATGAAATCATCATGTCGTGCCAGCTTATATCTAAATGTGAACGTGATTATTATTATTAATATTTGTCATAGATACATGTAAACAATCAAAAATTAGAAATAAATTAACTGTGATGAATTGTACTGGAATGTAAATAAAAGAAAATAAAATTGTGCGGTCTACTATTTGATAACAAAATATAGACATTAAGGAAGTGGCTTTGCCCTAATTAGTCCTGTCCGGCGCCTTTTCTCGCTCCCAACACAGTACCATCAGTAACAAATTCACACAGAAGAGTATCCCAAAGTTCCACCCTACGAGCATGTCATTTTCAGCTCGTCGGACGCAACCCGAACATACATCATCATGTGCACACCCCTTAAGGAATATATATATTTTAATTAAATAAATAAAGTGAAATAAAACAATGTCTCTGCGTATTCAATAAATTAACTCAGCCCTGATTAGTTCTGCCTGGTGCCTTTTCTCGCTCCCAAACGCAGTACCACCAAGACCAATTCGTGTATATCAAATTCACCAGGACTCCATGCTATGAATTAAATAATGACATAATTCATTTCACACATCCCTGATGTATTATTCAACACGTTAATATTGAACACCCAAATACAACAAAATATACTTAATTCTCATATCAAAAAGAAATAATATATATATATATTAAAAGAAAATAAACTTTACCTTTTTCACGAAATTCCAATACAAAAAACACCACTACAAATAAAGAATTTGGAGACGCCACTATACACACATTTATAACAAATATTGTTAATCACCTTAATTCTTCATACATTGTATTAAACTCATCCATAATTTTCAATAAAAGATTTTGTTCACTTTATATATATATAACCTATATACACATAAACAAAATTATTAGTTTCAAATATCCTTTGTAGGATGAATAAATTTAAAAGAAAAATAAATTATACGGAAAAGAAAATGATCATGTTATTCAAAGTTATCATTACAAATACTAGAGAGTTTTGTCATAACGTACGGCATAGTACCCTACATGCAAAACAAAAACCCTCTAGAAAGAAAAAAAAAAATAAAATGAAATTAAATAAATTCAAACACCGAGTTCATAAAAATAAAAGTATTTCGTACATAGGTAGTTATTCGAATACATCTAAACATTTTAATGTAATGCGCGCAGCATGTTAAAAATAAAATTATTATAAGTGTAGAATCTTGTAAAAATTTTATAAGTATTGAAAATCTCAGAAATTATTCTAAGTCCGGATTTTAAAATAATCCTATTAAAGAAGAGGGAGGAAGTGGTTTTCACCTACTTTTAGACTTGCTAATATTGCGGTTTTCACCAGCAATTGCCGAAATTTTTATCTGTCCGCGCTTTTATTCGTAAATTTCCTTACAAAAACGTACGGCAACTTTCGTTAAGCACGAATCCATCTCCCAAAATTGTATGTCGACGGTGCTGCTCTTATCGGTTGCATGAGGAAACAGCGTATTAATAATCCTTGCGAGAGGTAAACAAACATGTGACCATAAATCCGTCTATACATTATGACTCAGCCGAGCACCTGATAAACAATACTTTTTGTACCGGTCAGTCCTTGCCAATGCCAGACGTATTTGTGCGAGGAACACCTGCTCGATCCTTTTTACGTAGCATTTAATACGTCTTAAAATTATAACCTTATAAAAATTTTATTAAGATTCTTTTACTGTTTTACTTAAATAAAAATAAAGTTTTCATAATTATTAATACAGTAAATATTTATACACATCATGGTGAAAATGAATAAAGTGAAAATTAATTTAAATAAAATCTTAAAGTGATCTTGATTATACTTATTTATTTACATATTATTATTCATTCAAGATCACTGCATAAATATCCCTATGGGAATATCTGCGATTTATAAGCGAGAATCGCTAATGTCAATGGTATAAATTCAAGATTTCCCATAAATACCAGTTAATATACTTATACATTATTTACAATATTATTGATATTAAGCATAGAGACATGAAATTTCCCTATAATATGCTTATTCTATCTATATACAAATCAGAAGTAAATATGCAAAACTCTTGGAGTTTATTTTAAACTTTACTCCTTTCATGACGAGAAAGTTTAAACAAATGACATTTAAAACACCTAAATTAATTAAACTACTTATAACTATATATACAAAAGTGTACTTAAATTCTTTAAATTTTACACCTTTCATAGGTATTACAAATATTGTAATTGCATCATCGAGTTCCCTTAAAATGAAGTGGCAATTGTAGTCCACTATTTTGGGAAAACTTCTTAACATTTTTAAGTATCTGGGCTGTGGGTACTTTTCAACTGCATCCAAAACCTCTATTCTCGCATGGGTCCATATAAATTTCACACCCTCTTGTAAAATCATTTTATCATTCACATGATGTGACACATTTTCATCATGTGAGTTTAATATGTGCTGTACGGGCTTTACATACCCATAATGTAAAATATTTTGTTCCTTATGAACAATTTTATTTAAATTCACTAATAAATTTACCACTATTGGATATAATTTCACGAAACATTTGTATAGCTGTACCAACCAAAGAGAATTAACGTTTACAAACCACTTTGCATTAGTACTTATTAACAATAATGTTTCTATTAATTTGGGGAGTTGTAGCTGTTGTTTTATTGATTGAAATAAACATAAACTTAATTTATTATTCTCAGTGTTTCCTAAATAATCTAAATATTTCTTAATTACTACTGTGATGGGGTTCATTAAATTATATACTAAATTTTCAATAATTTCCTCTTTTAACAAATTTTTAATTTTAAATTGAACACTTACTTTGTACTGGGAACATGGATGAGTCGTTTCTGTTTTAATACAATTATCATAGTCTACTGCTAAATCTATATTACCATTAAATAATTTAACATCTTTTGTCAAAGGATCACTCACATTATCATTATCAAATTGTTTGTTGCAAATCAAATTTTTGTCACCCATATTTATTTCCCGGTGTGAACATTTATTTATTATGTCACCCATATATTTCGTGGCGTCTTTCTTTTGAAGACCCTCCACATGGTGTGTACATTTATTATTTATGTCACCCGTGGCAAACATGGACTCTTCCCTTTGAAGATCATCCACATGGTGTGAACCTTTATCCTTGTCAATCAAACTATCATTATTTATTTTTAAAGTGAGGTCCCTATCAAAATTATCAATGATTGAATTATTAACTAATATTTTATCATCTTGAGCACCTTTGTCCCAAGACATGTTTACTTTATTATTGTGGAAGGTTCTATTTTCCCTTTCCAATTTCGATGTATATAGACTCAAAAAATCCAACCCAAGTACGCAGCAATATTTTAATCTTGGTGTAACAATAAATTGTGTTACAAGTTCTACATCACCCATCTCTATATTTATACAAAATACATTATCTTGCTTGTAAAAACCTAATTTTTCAAACCTTTTATCAAATAATCCCCCATCTAAAAGTGACAATTCTAATTCACTATCTATTACAGCTACACCATATACATCCCCTACTTTAACATCTACCAGTGGAAATTCAGTGGTTATATTACTTAAATCTACGACGTTTCTCTTGCCTCGTTGTTTCTTCTTTCTCCCTTTGGTTGGACCTACCAAAAATCCAGGTCCTTCTTTATTGCTCCTCTTGACGCATCTTTCATCACAGCTTCTGTTTTATTTTCTTTATTTTCTATAATTATGTTATTAAATCCTCGGGTATCTTCTGTTTCATTTCTTCCATATTTTCTTGTTACATGACCCTCCTGTCTCCAACTATTATTACTATTACTATTACTATTATTACCCATGTTCTTGTTGTTACCATTCTCCACCCTTCCTCCCTGGTAATTATTATTCTGATACCGATTACCATTGTTTCTTTGTTGGTTATTACCATTATATCTTTGTTGAGCATTATAATAGTTACCATTGTTACCTGCTTTGTACCCATTTTTATTCTGAAATACACTCCTATCTTCCACGTCGTCCAGCCGCTTTACCAATTCCAAGAGTTGCTCAACGGTGTCTATACCCTGTAAAGCAACTGCTTGTACCACCTCATGCTCAAAATGATTAGCTAACTGGGTAACAATGTCACACTCCTGGATCACAGGTTGTATATGTTTCAAGAAAGAATATTTCCGAATAACATAATTCTCTCTAGATGTAATGGAACGATATTTTCCAAAAGTAAGGTCATGTCTAATACGTCTTTGCTGAGTTTGTCCCCAGTACTGCCTAATAAACATGTTTTCTAATTCTTCGTACGACTGTACCTCATCAATTACCATATCGTACCATAATAACGCATAATCTCTAAGACACCCTCTCATGAAATGTAATTTCGACATATCATCATGAATACCACGAATATATGTCTTAATGGTCTTAAGAAATGCCATAGGGTTGTCTTTATTATACCCAGAAAATTTTGGTATATTTTCTGTGCCAAGTGATACCTGTTGCGACACCACACAAGGTGTAATTGTACCCTGTTCAACTCTTGTTTTCAAATTCTTAATCGTGTCTTGACAATTTAATGTCATATCCTGTAGCTTTAAAAGTGAATCTGTGCATGCTCCATATTTGATTCTACAGTCCTCGAATTTATTTGTTAGATTTTGAACATCTTTCTGAACTGACATGGCACTACTGTCCACCTTCAGTTCCAAGAATTGTATCTTCTCATCTTGTCCTCCAATCCTTTCTTCTATCTGTCTAAAATTTTCTCTCGCTACACCGGCCCTCTGATTCATTTCATCTATTAAAAAATTACTGCTATCCTTGCACTTCTTTTCATTTGCTTCAATTTTTTCATTGATCTGTGCCGTGCTTTGTTTCACATCTTCTTTTATTTTATTATTCATTGCAGACATTTCTATTCTACAAGCTTTAATTCTTTCATCAATCTTCTCATTCATCGACTTTACTACAGCTTGTATCTCTAATTTATTCTCATCCAGTTTCTTGTTTATCTCTTCTTTATTTTCTTGAAACTTCTTGTTCATTTCAGTTTTATTTTCATCTAACTTTCTATTTATATCTTCTTTCATTTCTATCTTGTCACTTTCCAATTTACAGAAAAGTTTTTCAAATAGAAAATCAAATCTATCTCCGCCTGGCACTTCTTTTGTTTCAATTTTTACATTTTCAGTCACATTTTCATCCTCATCAAGAGGTATCGTCTTTTCTGAATCTGTCACAGAGGAAATGCCTTGTGGTTCCCTGTATGTTTCAAATAAATATTTGGTGTCCATACTACTTTCAGGATTTTCACCCTCGCCTTTATACTCAGACATATTTACTTTATCTGTCCTGGCACTTAAAGAGACTTATTTGTGGAGAAAAATAAATCAAAACTTGACAAAATTTTATTTGTGAATTATATTTATTAATTATTCAAATGCACCTAAAGGTGAAAGTACCTCCCTTTAATTATACAGCTATTTGAATATTAAATAATCAATTAATTTTTATCTAAACAGTTTAAAAATGTAGAAGTTTTGCCCCACTACATTGGTCGCCATATATATTTGCTATGGAACGGCAAAACTTTTACACCATGAACATTGGGCATCATATCAATAATATGGAAATGTGAAATTGCTAATAAATTGTAAATATATTTGAAATGTAAATGCAAATGTTTTGCCCCACGACGTTGTGCGCCATATTTATGCTGTGACTCTTTCAAATTTACATATAAATAAAATAAATTTAGTTTACTTAATTAAGTCGTAACTGGGAGTCAAGCACGCATCCTAGTGCTAGGCCTTATGCTAGACTATGATACGGTGAACTTTCTGCAGAAAGGTAGGTTAAGCAAAACATTCTACATGTAACTAGCTCAGTTTGAAAATAAATAGTTCTCTCAGGGGCAGAAAATATAACTTGATTCTCCTTCTCTTTAATCATCTCCAGGTCAGGTAAAGAAATAAAATACAAAATAAATCTTAATATCTAATTTATTAAAATAAAATAATTCTAAATAAATTCAAAAGTTTTAATTCACAAATATTTGCACATCCAAAATCAATATTCGGTCATAATTCAGATTTATACATCATAAACAATAAAATATTACAAGAAATAAAGAATAAATGAAATCATCATGTCGTGCCAGCTTATATCTAAATGTGAACGTGATTATTATTATTAATATTTGTCATAGATACATGTAAACAATCAAAAATTAGAAATAAATTAACTGTGATGAATTGTACTGGAATGTAAATAAAAGAAAATAAAATTGTGCGGTCTACTATTTGATAACAAAATATAGACATTAAGGAAGTGGCTTTGCCCTAATTAGTCCTGTCCGGCGCCTTTTCTCGCTCCCAACACAGTACCATCAGTAACAAATTCACACAGAAGAGTATCCCAAAGTTCCACCCTACGAGCATGTCATTTTCAGCTCGTCGGACGCAACCCGAACATACATCATCATGTGCACACCCCTTAAGGAATATATATATTTTAATTAAATAAATAAAGTGAAATAAAACAATGTCTCTGCGTATTCAATAAATTAACTCAGCCCTGATTAGTTCTGCCTGGTGCCTTTTCTCGCTCCCAAACGCAGTACCACCAAGACCAATTCGTGTATATCAAATTCACCAGGACTCCATGCTATGAATTAAATAATGACATAATTCATTTCACACATCCCTGATGTATTATTCAACACGTTAATATTGAACACCCAAATACAACAAAATATACTTAATTCTCATATCAAAAAGAAATAATATATATATATATTAAAAGAAAATAAACTTTACCTTTTTCACGAAATTCCAATACAAAAAACACCACTACAAATAAAGAATTTGGAGACGCCACTATACACACATTTATAACAAATATTGTTAATCACCTTAATTCTTCATACATTGTATTAACCTCATCCATAATTTTCAATAAAAGATTTTGTTCACTTTATATATATATAACCTATATACACATAAACAAAATTATTAGTTTCAAATATCCTTTGTAGGATGAATAAATTTAAAAGAAAAATAAATTATACGGAAAAGAAAATGATCATGTTATTCAAAGTTATCATTACAAATACTAGAGAGTTTTGTCATAACGTACGGCATAGTACCCTACATGCAAAACAAAAACCCTCTAGAAAGAAAAAAAAAAAATAAAATGAAATTAAATAAATTCAAACACCGAGTTCATAAAAATAAAAGTATTTCGTACATAGGTAGTTATTCGAATACATCTAAACATTTTAATGTAATGCGCGCAGCATGTTAAAAATAAAATTATTATAAGTGTAGAATCTTGTAAAAATTTTATAAGTATTGAAAATCTCAGAAATTATTCTAAGTCCGGATTTTAAAATAATCCTATTAAAGAAGAGGGAGGAAGTGGTTTTCACCTACTTTTAGACTTGCTAATATTGCGGTTTTCACCAGCAATTGCCGAAATTTTTATCTGTCCGCGCTTTTATTCGTAAATTTCCTTACAAAAACGTACGGCAACTTTCGTTAAGCACGAATCCATCTCCCAAAATTGTATGTCGACGGTGCTGCTCTTATCGGTTGCATGAGGAAACAGCGTATTAATAATCCTTGCGAGAGGTAAACAAACATGTGACCATAAATCCGTCTATACATTATGACTCAGCCGAGCACCTGATAAACAATACTTTTTGTACCGGTCAGTCCTTGCCAATGCCAGACGTATTTGTGCGAGGAACACCTGCTCGATCCTTTTTACGTAGCATTTAATACGTCTTAAAATTATAACCTTATAAAAATTTTATTAAGATTCTTTTACTGTTTTACTTAAATAAAAATAAAGTTTTCATAATTATTAATACAGTAAATATTTATACACATCATGGTGAAAATGAATAAAGTGAAAATTAATTTAAATAAAATCTTAAAGTGATCTTGATTATACTTATTTATTTACATATTATTATTCATTCAAGATCACTGCAATATGTGCTCTTAAAGTTAATTTAAAAATTACAAACTTATATAAATATTATTTAAAAAGAATTCCACGTGGCGACAATGAAAAAAGAAGATCTTTACGACAAACAAAACTATAAATATAATTCTATCGAAAAAATGTTATATTTCTATATAAATTGTCAACGTTTGAAACCACCAGAATTCAAAATATTATTGGGTGAAATTGAATTTGGAAATTTCTCTCATCAGATATGATCTTTGATCAGGAAATAGATAGTTAATACTAAGCACAGATAAAGACTCATTAGGTTAGTTCTTTGATTTATACTTAGAAAGCTTGAGTATTTGTCAAATTTAGAATGCGTCTATTTTTTAAAATAATTTTAGTATGTTATTGATATTGTTTTTAAGAAAATTACTATACTGTCTTACTATAAGACTGCTCTGTTTTAATTCTTATTGATCCTTAAAGGCAAACAGAAGGGAGAGAAAGAGTAACTTCTGTTGCAGGTAAGTTGCAAGTAATGGTACGTAACATAAGACTGGAAAGCGCGACTCTGGTAGTAGAACAAATTAAGGAATTTTTCTCTAAATACCATGCATTTACTAACATGGAAATTTTTAAATGCCAATACGTAAATCAGTTAAATATACCAATTACTATTCTTATTTATTTATTACACTAATCAACAGGCAAGTGTCTACTACATATAGATATTTTTTAAAATATTGCCAAATTCAAACAACCCGCAAAACTGTAAGTCTTCAAAAACTATACAAAGTTCAATAGTTTAAAAGAGAATAAATTGCATAGATGATAAAACAAATAATAATAATGATGATAAATAAGTCGATTTAATGAAAAAATTATAAATAATAATAAAAGCTCCAATGTCGCTTATACCAACTGTGTAGTACTATATCAATAGACGGTAACCTACTGAAACTTATATGTATTTTATATGTAAAAGCATTTTTAAATTAAGATGCAATGTTAAGATACTATTAATAGTATTAATAAATCTGTCCAGAATGCATAATTTGGAAATGTATGCCAAAAAAATGGTTTTTTTATAAGAGATGTTACTTATGGTTCGAATTTTGAAAGTTACTTTCATACAAAAGTTGTTCCGAATAATTTCAATTCAATTTTGTAATTTTAATAAATCTGTGTTAATTGTACAATTTGCGAGAAATTCCCAAGTAACTGCATTTTGATGAGAGTACCTAAATGACCTCCATCCGGTAAATAATGTTGATAAGCATTTGTAATAAAGTTCTTCTCAAATTCACTTGTAAGAATTTTTGTATTCTGTACAGATTTGTCTAAAACATAAAAAAATGATGTGACGCTTTTATATACGTATGTGATTTTCGAAATATACAGGTGTCCCAGAAATAAAAAGACGGAGTAGCAGAAATCGGAAGCTAGATTGTGTAAAAACGTACCCTCAAAATATCAAGCCTTTATTCGCGCGCAGACGGCAGAAAAAAATAATAAAGAATTCAATTGGCCTTACGCCGACCTTGGACTAAATATCCACTTGTTTCACTTTCACAATCGGTCCTTTTCAGGACCACCATATTACTTGTGTTAAAAAAAAAGGAGGAGGAATAGATACTTCATAACAAATATCAAATCATTAATTACTTTAATTTTACACCTGCTAGAAAAAAATAATTACATTCTTGATATTTACTGTAATCTAGAAAAACTACGATCTATTGAATATTCTAAAATAATAATAATCAGCTGTTTCCGACTACAAACACATTAAAGAGCAACAACCTTCCTATTTTAAAAATAAAAACAATCTTTCATTGTCTGCAATAAAGTGGGTCGCCCATCTGGCAAAAAATATGTTTTATACGAATGAGTACGATTTAACGTTTTTTCCCGTTTTATGCAAATAAAAACGTATTTTTCTATGAATGCGTGTTCGTTTCTATTTACAAATAAGCATTCTTACGTGTATTTATAAACATACATTCTTTGCCAGGTCCGTAATGTAATTTTTTTATCTAAAAAAACAACATAGAAAATTAAATTTTTAATTTCTTCGTTATTGCGGTATATTTGGACCTGTTTCTGTTCGGACTTCACATACCTGCTACTCCGTCTTTTTATTTCTGTGACCCCCTGTATATACAAACGTTGTTCCAAATTAAGTTCTAAATTCTGTATCTTTTTAGTAAATAAACCTCTGCATAAAAGTGTTACTTCTGGTTCGATTTTTGAAAATTTTATTATACAGAAATTATCCCAAATGCAGTTCAAAGTACTTTTATTCTCTTAATAAATCCGTATAGAATGCATAATTTGAAATATATTTGTAAGAGACTGCTATTCGAAAAGTTTGTTTCAATTCGGATTCTAAATACTTTTGTATTCCGGAAAACCCGTATAGAATGCATAATTTGCGAGATATTTACAAAAACTGTTTATCACAACAAAAACACAAAAAGACCTACTTCCAGTATGAGTTTCGAAGCATGCTTTTTATAAAACTCTTTTAGAATTAACTTTTTAGGTGTTTTGTATTCTTTAGTAGTTTGATTAAACGTAATAACGTATGTCTCAAGAGTTTTCAGAAAAAATTGCAATAAAATTAATTTATAGTAAACATGATCCGATCGAGTTGCCGTTGGAATGAAAATTTAGTGAATTGATTGGTGCTTAATATGACATATCATTTCTGTAAATAAAGTCAACAACAATGTCGTACAAGCTTGATATTCTTAGAAGTATTTATCAGTTGGTTGGACGAGTACCTAAACGCGATATTGTTAGGATCTACAGAGAGCAAGATATTTCTGTTTCGACAATCTATCAGACAATAAAAGATTGCCAGGAGAGTATCCCCTGTACCAATTTACCTAAAAGTGGACGACCCAAAGTTTTAAGCCGCCTTAATGAGGGAAGGTTGATTAAAAGAGCAAGAAAGACATCGGAAATGTCAGTGTATTATCTCGAAATACTATATCTCACGCTCGACTATTAGTCAAATATTAGCCAGAAATAATCAAAGGTAATATAACGAGAGCTTGACAAATAGTCGACTATTTCATTGTCATCAATTTTTCGAGTGTGCGCTACTGTCAATTTGACGAGACCAAAATTGGCATTAATAATTTGACTAGAGCACGAGAGCTTTAGCTCGAGGGCTTTAGTCTTTAATTATTAATGCCAATTTTGGTTAAGTCAAATTGGGAGGCACACGAGAAAAATTGAAACAATGTAATAGTCGACTACTTATCAAGCTCGAGCTATATTTGTTAAGATTATTTCCTAAACCAAGTTTCATAATAAAAAATGAGTTGTCAAATCGATGTGATTTTCAATAATTTCATCCGAAACATCGCTAAATCTCTTTTTGTCGGACATTTTCATCTATTTGACACGTATGCCACTTAATGAAAAAATACATACTTGATTTGTTACCTACATTTAAAATAGTCGATTTGTAATAGTCGCTGATATCAAGAACCGGTACCTTTCATTGGTTAATTTCAACTTCAGTTTTGATTGTGATTGGACAAAATTTAAATTTGACAGGTGAAGGAAATAATCAAAATTATCGTAAAAAACGAAAGGCTCCAAGATACACCGCTGCTCAGTTGCAAAGAATTCCGAGGTATTGCCGTGCTTTGAGACGCATTCATTTTCGTGAAAAAGTTATCGTTATGGACGATGAAAAATATTTCACGTTGTCCAACTCGGAGATCAAAGGTAATGACGATTTATATATGGACAATGTACAAGACGCTCCTGACAATGTTAAATTCAAAGGCAAAGCCAAGTTTGAAGATAAAATTTAGATGTAGTGTGCCATATTAGAGGCAGGTGTTTCACGGTCGTATGATGGACGTGTTCGAGGCGAAGCCATCAATGCAGACATTTACATACGAAAATGCCTCACACAATTTCGAAATTTTATAAATACACATCATTCCAATGACCAAATAATGTTTTAATCTGACTTAGCCTCGTGCCATTATGCTAGAAGAACAAAAGAGAGGTTAGCCACAAACGGCATCAATTTTGTTCCGAAGATAGATAACCCTCCAAACGTTCCTCAGGCGAGGCTCAATGATGAATTTTGGTCTCATTTGCGTAGAAAGGTATATGATGGGGCTTGGGAAGCCCAAAATGAGGAGTAGTTAAGACGCAGAATCTTTCAGAAAATTCGGGAAGTCGACGTTGCTACCGTCCAAAGACTGATGGGCCATTAAAAAATAAATTACGTGACATAGAAGAGCATGCGCCTTTATCCGTCATCTAAATGTTATGTTTAGTTGAATTAAGACTTTATAGGAATAATATTTTTGTTAAAACGTAAAATAATAATAAAAAAAAATAAATAAAAATAATTACTTTTACCTCTTTCCCTAAACTTTTGAGACATACGTTAGTTTTTTTGATTTTTTGTATTGAAGTAAACTACTACCTATTTCCGGTCTACCGATCCTACTGAAAATCTAATAAGATTTCAAGAGGAAGATTATACAAGTGTCCATATTTCTCTTGCATATGCTCACTCTTGGCATAATTTTTTTTTCTTGTTGTAATAAAAGTCTTATAAAATTTTGTTGTTTTGTATTTAATACTAAGTGTCTCAAGTTCTTCCGTAATATGGTCTTCACTGGCTCCTTTTTCTTTCAATGCACGAACTTTAAGTATGCCGACACATAAAATCTTTATCATTGCAAGGCCTAAAATATTACATGTGTTATAAAGGTGGATGCATGAATACAAGCATCTTACAGCTAATCTGCTTATAAACTAGGAAGAGAAGGTCCAAACATAGATTTCTTTAGTTGGAAAGAAGACTTTTAAAGACATGGGAATTGACGGAATACCAGATTAAGGGAGTAATGGGAGATCTTGATTCTGAATATTGAACTAACCTAATCAGACGTTGCAAAAATTAATTCTATTACAAGTCCGGAAATTGCCTCCTGTAGAAGCAGTTGTCCAACATGATTAGCGAACCCTGTTCTGGAAGATGTGAATTATAGGAAGAAACGAGTCTGTATGTAATCTACACTGAAAGGGAATTGAGAGTTCTCAAAGAGACATTATATTTCTATTGAAAGTAGTAATAAGAGGATGGTGCTTAAGTGTACGTTCTTTCTTTGGTGCTTACTTGAATATGACGGAGTGAATTATGTCAAAAGAAACCCAAAACATTATTTTAGAATATCTGACTTCAATTTCTATTGCAAATAAAAGAATAAACTTTAATTAATTTGACATATCATATAAAACTACTTGCGTGTTGATTTATTCGTTTATTTTTACGGAATCTATTATTTGTAATTATAAAACAAAGGCCTACCGGTCTTACTTATTAAGTATTACGTAATTATAAGCAATTTAGGTTGAAGGGTAGAGTTTATTTTTAGCGAATACCTTGTCCGAAATTTATTGCCGGTAAAAAATTAGACCGTAAATTATCCGTGTTTAACGACAAATTCCGAAGTGACGCCATAATTTTAACTTTAAACGATTCCCGGGCGTATTAAAACGGGAAATAATTTAATATTATATCGGACGTTTGTGCCGGGGACCATAGAATTAGCAAAACAATCACGTTAATTATTCCATAAATCAAATGCATCAACGTTCCGTTCCGTTTGTGTTCATTTTATTGTCGCATACGGCGGCGCTGTCGGTGGTGGCCTCTATTGACGTTTCCGCGAAAATAATTTTTTATTAATAAACAAGGCCGAAAGTAACCCTTTTAGTCTTATCGAAAAGCAGATTTTAGCAAATATTTCTAAAATTGTTATTGTCTATAGTGATTATTGAGAGAATAAAAGTACTTTTTTTGGTATAATTTCTGTATAAAACAATTTTTAATATTCGGACAGGAAGTCACACTTCTATATATAATACATATAGAGATATATAATACAGATTAATTTGGAACAACTTTTGTATACACATTGCGTATAATAAATTGCTTGATGCCCACACCTCATTTTTAATTTCGCCGAGGTCACACTCTTACTCTGGATGATGTTCTATGTGAAAGCCCATATGGTGAACTTTTGAAGAAATGGATATCTAGGTTAGATAATTTCACATATAGCAGTAGTAGGTTATCAACAATGTTGTGAATTGAATAATCACTAAGATAAAATTATACTCTTTTGAGAATAACGTATTGTTCAACAAATTATCATTCGGTAGTTTTTCGTAGTTCCACTGCGTTTTTCAAAATTTTGCAATAACTGTCATTGTTAATATAAAAGCGGCTTACAAGAAAATTAACTTACAGTAACAATATTAAGTAACTTTGAATGTATTGATAAAGACAGCTTTTAATATTTAATTAAATACAAGAGAACAAAAGTGAAAAAAATATAAAGAAACATATAAAACAACAACAATATTAACTAACAAATGACATACTATTTTTAGAGGTTACATAATAAAATAATTCATACTGTAATAATATACGTTTAATAAAATTCTACTAAGGTTGATATATGGATGAATCGGCACGGTCAATTTATTTGCCGTCACTGTATTTTTCGGCTTCTCTTTTTCTAAAAGTAGTGCTAATAGTAATAATAATAATTGTTAGTAATTTTAAATGAAAGTTGCACTAGCGAGTAGATAATTGTATATTTTTTTAAAAATAGAAAATAAAGTATTTTCTAAAATATTCAACAGTAGGTAGTAATAGTAGCATAGTAGTTTGAATTTTTATTTTTATAGTCTCTCCTCCTTTATTACATAAAACATTACAGTCATTAAACAATAATCATTTAAATAATACCTTATCTAAATTCTTCTTATTCATCTTCTTTTTTGTACTGTTTCCAGCAGGAACTTCGGGCTGCTTATTATCGACGAAACCTTCTTTATTTCTACGATGTTTTCAACAGCAGCATCTGCTTGTTCTGCCACTCGATTTAACAATATAACACGTTGCACAATTACTTCTTAGGTACAACTTAGACCACTACTTTACTACGTTTTCTCGGTAGCAAATTATTTATTGAAGTTATATTAACAATGACTCTAATGCGTAGTCTAATGTTAAGAGTTAGCCTTTTGATACGATATTTAACGTATCTTGCTGTCGACTCCCTTTTTTCTCACGCGTATTTCCCTTTTATATCAGAATGTCTGGGGTTCCCCGCTTTCCACAAAGTCAGGGGTTCCCATTCACATTTACACGCACATACACGTTCCTTTAGCCGCGGGATTGTATATTGCTACTGGAGTGTTTATCACGTTAATATAAACTTTCGGCGTCACCCTTTTTTACTCATAAATATATACAAAACCTATGACTAATATCTACTTAATAATACAATAACATTTTTAATATTATTACCCTTCAAAATATTAATAAAAACATATACTTAATTAAATCCTTAAAAAAATAATAAAATTTTATAAAATTAATGACGTGAAATGGGCTGTACCATTACAGTATTTCATTATATTCCGTATTATTGCTTTCCAGATTCATATCCTCCATATCCTAAAAATATTTTTCCACTTCGTAAATTGTCCACCTCCTTACACCAGCTCTCTTTTCAGGGCGTTAAAATATATATTTGCCCGATAATTAGAATGCATCTTACAAAATGGATGAAGTGTGAGGAGAATTACATCGCCTTGTCGCCAGAACACAACACCAATACATACAAGAAAAAGGAGTTGTGGGCACCACACGACTTTTTGATACGTATGTGATTTTCAAATTATGCAAACTTGTTCTAAATTAAGCTTTACTTTTTTCCTCTTAAAAAAATAAACCTGAGTAAATGTGTTGCTTCAGAAATTTTTTAAAAACCACATTTTTCGGTATGAGGGTATTCGCAAACGTGGTCATCTACAAAAATTTCTAGGTGAAAAATTTTCATCATCAAAATACTTCCTTATACTATGTATAAGAAAGTAAAAAGGCTAGCGAGAATATGCCTGCTATTATGTTAGTTACCCAAAGCATGATGGGCAGAACATAGCTTCTGACATAATATTTGAGAAATTTCATGTCAAATTAAGAGATAATTCAAATTAAAAAATAAAAAGTTGATATTCCATATATAACTGTTATATTAATTGCTTTAAAAGATTTCCGAATATTTATTTTGCTATTAAATCTGAGAAAGAATTTAATAATATTATATAAGTACCTCACAAGTCGAAATTTCACGAATAATATATAATATACTTGTAATAACATTGAATATCATTCCCAAACTAAGTTCTACAGTTCTTGTTCATAGACGAATCTTCTTAAAATTGTCGAGTACGTGAAAGTTGAACAAGGTGGGATGTATCTTATGCCTCCGTTGTCGGTAAACTTAGTTTCATCGTAGAAGTTCTTGCATACGCGGAAGACTTTCAGACAAGGAGCGGTCGTGTTCCAATACGCTAACTTCATTCAACTTATAAAGCTTACAATGAATTTTATTTTGATTAAAACTTTGTATTCTCGGAAAACGTATTCAATCTTTCAATCTCAATATACATTACATATACGAAGATATTTAGATTTTAATAACACCAATTACACTCAAATTTTGTTTATATAAATCCTAATAAAATGTTCGCCTATTTATATGAGAAGAAGAATTACAAAAATAGCTTTACTGAGGTTTGTTTCATCTGCAGTTTGAGATATTTGAAGTGAAAAACCTATACATTTTTCAGGTTGTATATGGATTTTCAAGGACGTAGATAACGAGAAAGAGCAACGTTGTTGTCTAACTCTCATTATTGCAGAATCGTATCTTTCTTGGAATTTGCATAAGGCAACTTCTGTAATATATAGGTAGGTATGTACATACGTGAGCTTCCTACATTTTCTTTGTACAACAATATGTTTTTATAAATATATTCGTTCAGAAGCTTCACAGAAATGCGCGTTTCCTTAAACACGAAGAGTAGCAATTGCATAAAATCAATATCACATGTGCTAATTTTAAATATATGTAGGAATACATGTTATAAGGACATAAAATTTCTGTGTCATGAAATGTCTATAAACTGATTGTTTATTATCATGAGTTTGTTGAAGATTAAGTATTCCACAGTGATGGGTCAATTAGTCCAGTATCGATTGGCTGTCAATTATAACGCGTTAGCGTTCATTGAAACGTGTAATATGGATATTAAATAACCCTTTTAATCTCTAGTGTACCTATGTAGCGCATTAGTTATTCAGCTCAGTAAACTCTGTCAGGAATATAGACGGCTAAATCTGTCAAAATTCGCTAAATTGACAGTGGATATTTCAAACGCTACGTGCATATACCGATAATGGAGATCTCTATGTCTTCAATAAAATTAGTACAATTATTCTATTTTCATGAAATTTAGACACACTAAAAATATATAATGGTTGTTCTAGTCATAAGAGTAATAATTAGAACATGTTCTTTATGTACTTAAAACATTTACGTCTTTTATGGTTGTAAAAAACATTTTGTTAATTTAACAACAGTTTACCAAAATATTTAATGTTACCGGGTTGCAATGAATATTAACAACTTTTTAAGAAATATTAAAATACTCTTAGGTAGCTTTAGATGAACTTGCAAAAGTATACTTTTTATTTATTTGTGATCCTTAAAATAGTTATTTTAGCAAATGACACTGAAGAAATTGTTAAAAACTCTTAAATATTGAATAAGCAATGTAATAAATTTAAAAAAAATTATTGACACTAATGTTATAATTGATATTAATGAAGACATTACAAGAAATTGACAATATACAGGGTTGCTCATTAGTGCGTCAAAGTCCAATATAGGCGTTATTAAATAGTACTCAAGAAATTTATTTTATAAAAACTGGCACATTAACAAAAAACACACATTTTGAAAATAATTTGTATATCTTTTGTTTTTCCTTATAATTTGTGTTTTTATCGATATCTGGGGTTTTGGTTTTGGAAGACGCATTGTTGAGTTATTAACGAAAATTATAAAAAAAAATGGTCGCGACAATGTTTACCATAATAATTCTATGCGGTAGTATTACGATTATCTAAGACAAAATTATTTAGTAAGTATGAAGCCAAGGGATGTGTTGAACCTACAAAATAATCAAACATTCATTTTATTTTACAGTGTGTTTGTTATGATGCAATCAATTTGGCTACCGTCAAAGAGCGTTTACTGATTTTTTCAAATGGAACACCCCGTATATTATTAAATTTTTGGAATGATGCGTTAATGCGGCACTCAATTTGACAATTAGGTCTCTCAATAGATTTTTGAAGTCTACAGAGAAGAATAAACGTTAACAAACTCACGCAATGACAGTTTGTGCAAAAGCTTAAATTAGACGTATATACAGGGCGCGTCAAAAGTTTAGAAAACCGGACATTATAAAAAAGCACCATGGCAATGCTCACGCTTTACAGGATATTGTAATAAAACTGTAAGCATAAGCAAAAGAGGCCAATTCAAGCTAAATGAAATTGAAAAATCCAGCTAGTTGTTATTTTATAATTTCTGTTTTACTAATTACTCATCCATTTACGTAACAGTTCCTGTTTATTCACCTACTAAAATCAAGTTATTAATTTGTTTGGTTTTAACATGTGTTTGTTGTGTCATATTCTACAAATTTTATGAAATATATTACTGCTATAGAGTGTAGTGTGAATAAGATATCCAATTCTTTTTTGTCATTACCCCAATACATACAAAAATCTTATCTCTAAGCTAATTTTTAGAAAAATTCATTAAAAAATCGCGCTTATCAAATGAAAAGCAACTTATTAAATATCATCCATTCAGTTGTCAAGTTCGCGCCAAATATGGTTCACTATACAGCATTCAAATAAAAAACATAAAGTTGGTAAAATTAAATCGAAAAACTATAATAGCTCAGTAATGATCACTTTTAAAATAATAACGCCTTACATGTTTTTGGTGCGAAATTTAGTTAGCAATTCAAAAGCGAACCGATATACATACTTCCTTCTGAAAAAATCTCTTTTAGACAAACATTTGTCTTATAACTTTAATTCAGTTTTCTGCAAATTCAGTTAGTAACTGCACTAAAACAAAATATGTTTGTATTACGACCTTTTATTTCACGAACAAGGTTACTAAAAATTGTCTATCTAATACGTCATTTTCGAAAAATATAATTTTATAAAAATATTGAATTTTTCAGAAAAATGGTAATACCTCGAAAACCATAAACGTTAGGCCTACACTATCTTAACACTTTTTTACTAAAAATTATGCGGGGAATACAAAGGTATAATAATATATAGGGTGTTCCATTTAAAAAACTACAAATATAGTCAGCCACCATGTTATGGAACACTCTGTATAATACAAAATAAATTTAAAAGGTGGTCCTAATAAGGTGGCTACCCCGCGGGGATAGCCCTGCATGAGACGCCACTGGAGAAAAATAATAGAATTAAAGAGTAAGTGTAACTAACTCCTGAAACATTTTCTTTGACTGTAATTCAAAGGCACCTCAAACATTAAAAGTCACTCTGAAGATTAATTTCATTTGCATAACACACATTTCCCTTTGTTTCCTCTAAGTAAATTCTTTTAATATGAAATGATTAAAACAATTGCTTATTTTACGATATTTTTATTGTTAATACATTAAAACCATGAATATCCATGTGTAAGTACTCCATAATATCGGTCTTTCTCCTGGACTGTAGTAAGTCAATGCAACCATAGCTGCACTTGTCAAAATAAGTCTTATAATTAAGTTTCTTACAGATCTAATCAGCAATATGGCCGCAACAAACCACACCATCGAATACAGAATAAAGTCAGCGAAATATTGCTTTGCATTACGACCTGTCGCATAGGTCATATCTATACCAGCCGCGACAGCTATAGCTCCAAGTATTAAGTGTTTTATTTGGAATATCCATTTTAATACGCAGACTATTTGACTCTTCATCTTAAAAATTACCTGAAGCACGAAGTACTAATATTAACGAGAAATAAAATATGAACTCTCTTACCGCTGTCAATAACTATACAAACGCACAAATTAAATGATACTACAGATATCTCCTAAGTTCTATACCGCGTGCATCTGTTTATGAGATTGTGTCATAAATATCAGATATATTTCAGATAAGGTTGTTTGTATAATTTCTTAAGTAGTGTGTTTTTATCTACAATTAGGAAACCAATAGAAATCAAACACATACAATATTGATGGTATTTTTGATATAAAGTAAATATTTGAAATTAGATCGCAGAATATAGAATAATGTTTTATATTATAATAATTTAAATCATGCAATTTAATAATTATTTGCTCAGTATATATAGAGTCGATCGCAAAACTGATAAATTACCACTACAAACACACCTACAAGTAGCACACGCAATAAATACTCAAACATGAAAACAAACCGCACTTGCTGCTTCGAATATGACGTCATGACAATGAGTCAGATTTCTGACTTATATCTAAAGCCCGCAAACGGTGTATAATTTAGGGACACAAGTCGACGAGAGCAGGAGTTTCCAATACCATTAAAAACATAATCTTACTCTTAAAACAGAATATGGAAATACGCCTCGCAGATATAGTGTAAAAAACTTACGTCACTATGTAAACATTGTCGGGATCGGAGCCATACAATCGGTCTTACAATATAAAAATAAAAAAATTTTCAATTTTGTATATATAATCTCGCACATTGCGATTTTATAAGCATGTTGTCAATGGGGTTTTTAGTAAACGCAAAATATGTAAATTTATGTAGATAGCTAACATTCATAGGCGGCGCAAGCGGTTATTCGTTAGTTATAGTGCAAAATAAATATATTGCATATTAAAATAGCAAAACTTACATTATTTCTATCTTACTTGTTACAAGAAATAAATATATACTGTCTTAAATGTTCAGTTGTAAAACTTTGTCGTTTGGAAGATAATATGTCCTTATAACGCGAAAATGTCCGTTCTACATCGCAGCTAGTTACAGGGGCAAAGTAATAATTTTGGTAATTTATATCAAGGACTTTTTCTCTAGGTTCGTTTTTTTTATTAAAGATGAAATTTTATTTAACCTTTCGTAACCCGGGTTTCTTTGCAGTGTACCTTCAACATATTGCTGAAGCCCAAATCCTTCTGGAACACATTTCAATTTCTCCAGTGCATTATTAAAAATATCCAGTGATTGTGTCAAGGGTAATCCTTGTTTTTTCAACTCTTTTATAGTCTGGGGTATAAAGCCGAAGTAAGTATTTATAAAATTCAAATGCAATTTTAACTGTATATCGTTGTTCAGTAGTACTTTACATTTCATAACACTTTGAGCTGTGTCATCCAACCCTAATACCACGTTTTTTATGCTTTCAAAGTTGTCGTGATAAAAAACACATGCCGATATCCAAGTGCCCCATCTTGTTAATACTGGTTGTGGAGGTAGTGGTAAATCAGGACAAGTTTCTCTGTAGTATGTTATCCTGTTTGGTGCTTTTAAAAAAATCTGGTTTACATAAGATATTAAAGTATTAACATCGTCAAATTTTTCACGAATGTACTCACAAATTCGATGCATGGTATGTGCTAAACAGGTAACGTGGATTAAATTCGGCAAGGATGATCGTAATGTACGTCCGGCTTATAACATATATGGTGCTGCATCAGTTACCAGTAAGAGCACTTTCTCAGCACTTTCTGCGTCAACTAATAAATTATCCACAACTTTTAGCACTAATTTTGAAATTATGTCGTAATTTACTTTATCTACTATTTCACAAAGAACCAAAACACTTTTAGTAGCAGTTGTACTCAAAGATCCGGCAATAACATTAACTACTGATCGACCTAAGGCATCCGTGGTTTCATCAGTTGATATCCAGATATGCTTGCCCTTAAGTTCGCTCTGAATTGTGTATAATTTTTTCAAATACACCGAATGTAGTTTCGCCCTCACGCTAGTTTCAGCAGGTATAGAACGCTGACAATATTTTTCTAGAAACTGTCGCAAATAATGGTTTGTTAGTTTCCAGAACGGTATATTACAATTCACAAACAATTCACATAGTTCGGTTCAATTTCAATATTTACAATATCCATATATTGAATAGACAAATATTCATACATACATACACGTATATATTATATATTCACATGCAATTATCATTTAAATATAAAAATAAATATTTGCCAGTATTCACCCACAAAATCGTGCGCGCCCATGAGTAATAGAGGACAGATTTAGGTGAACAAGGATAGTCTTAGAACTTTCTGCGGGCTCTGCGGCGATATCAGGGTGTTTTTGTCATTGAATATAGTCGTATTTTAAAAATTATCTACCTAATGTTGTATACAACAAGCTTTGAAAATAAACTCTTATAAAACATACCATGACTAGTTATTAGTTTTGAAAACCGAGAGCGAAACGAACGATGGATTTCAAAGCCGGTAATTGCTCTGACAGCCTTTATTGGACTTATTCTATCATATAACCTATTTTCCTTTATTATTTACTTAATTATTTAATTTAAATTAATTCCATTAGTCATATTGTTCTATTTTAATAACTCAAGACAGTTGTCCCATATTTACTTCTTTTACTATTGTATATTTTAAGAATTACGAAACTAACCATCCACAAACATTTACGTAGACATTTCCACATCTCTCTGTCTCATAATCACGCATAATGGAACAGAAACACAGCCTAACGGTCACTATAAAAAAACTAGATGAAAAAAAGCATGAGAGAAAATTACTATTTGCGTTTTGGGCGGTAATTTTCATTAGAATTTGTTTTTCTTTTTTGGATTATATTTAAACATGTTTTCTTCACATGCGCCCTTTCTCAGAATTTTAAAAAAGCATTAAATACAGAAATTAAACAAAATATCTCAACTATTATAAAAAAAAACAAAGGAAAGTAAGACGTTACATCTCCGTAGAATAGCATTTTAAGTCATATACTACTTTAAAAAAGGAAATAGGTTTTGTAATTTGTTTATAAAAACGGCAATACTTTTCAATTGGACATCACCTTTCGCCTTAAGTTCATCCATTGACGTTGTTTTTATTATTTATGTTGCGCTAATATGAAATGTGTGTTTTGTTGAAATAATAAATT
Source organism: Amphimallon solstitiale (assembly GCA_963170755.1). Taxonomy (NCBI): domain Eukaryota; kingdom Metazoa; phylum Arthropoda; class Insecta; order Coleoptera; family Scarabaeidae; genus Amphimallon; species Amphimallon solstitiale. The sequence continues at coordinate 106,127,031 of OY720681.1, read as the reverse complement.
ATTATCCCTTTATCTAAATAATAATGTGTTTAGAAATGCACAGAACGTTTTTTTTATTTTATTTTTGTTATATTTTATACACATATTGCTGTGATATCTACTTTTTAATTTGTCATAAATAATGGTGATACCTTAATGTATGATTCCAGTGTAGCAGCATAGATATTAAAATTTATACGTGGATTCGAACAGCGGTTTACTCCTTGCTTTATAACCTATCTCTTATCTGGTCTATTATGGGATAGGGTAAAGAAATTAAACACAATATCTATGTCTTAATAATAACAGTGAATATATTTCGAATAACTATAATAATTAACATTAACGTATTCTATCTAAATTATTCTTCTATAAAATTGTTTTATATGCGATATTGTTTATTTAAAAAAAATGAAATTGAAAGAATTTTTAGTGAAAATTGAACACAATGCAAGCACTATTTCACCAAAGCAAACATTCGCACGTACTACCTCTATGGTCGATCCAACATCCTTAAACATGTTTCTAATTAATAATGAATAGGCAAAATATTTAAAATAAAGTGAACATTCATTCAATAAAACAATTAAGATAAAACTTCTATGTTATAATTCATAAAGATTTTGCATGACTCACTTAGTTTGACTATACAATTCTTCAAATTTTGATTTTTCCGCGATGTAAATCAAAGTCGAAAAATCTTTGTGCAGTCTTGTTCCTTGTTATCTTCAAACAAATGAAAATGGGCATTTTCGCGCTCTCTGTCTTAAAGTTTAAGTTGGTCATACTACCACTCTCTTAGTTGAATTTCTTTCTTGCTTAATTTAAGTTGTTATTTCTTGCTCATTCACTTTGACAGCTATACAACAATGTCCGCAATGCAAATTTTCCCTATTCAAGTTTATAAATTTACCTCACTTTATTCCAGGTAAGTGTGTTATTCTTTTTTCTCTTTTAACGTAAACAGTTGTTGTATCTGTATATGAATGCATTACTCTTGTTATTATTATTCTTATTTTCTGTTTACTAGTTTGTTTGTTTGGGAATAAGGGAAAGACGTCGCAAATAACTCCTATCCTCCATTCTGACTTCTTACCAGGAAGGCTTGTTGATGTTTCAGAAACACAGAAACTACAAATATACAAACTAAAGAATATATTTTAAATCTTATTATGGTACATAATATTTTTTTTATTTACGATTTAAAATCTAATATGAAAAATGTCTTAGTCATATCCTTTTTCTTTTTTAAACCGTACGTATTTACAACTTCTCTTTTACTTATACTAGATTCATATTTATGCAGTTATTCTATTTATATCAACATTTATATTTTTACTTGATATGATGTCATCTTTTTTGACATATCTAATTTCACTTTACTCATATAGTTTAATGGCGTTCAAATGATTCACCCTCTTTACTGTTCCATCCATCATCATGACTCTTTTTGTCTTTGTTTGTTTTCAACACTTTTTTTTTACTCTTAAATCATGGTCCATTTCTAAGTATGTTTAGGACTATTTTTACTGTTTGTTTGAAGTTAGGTTCTGTATATTTATATTCAAATTGTACTTCTTGCTTATCGTTTCTATAAAATAAAGCTTATTCAATTTACTCGGCATGTATATTATATAACTTTAATCTTTGTATGTTTAACATTTAAACTTTTCTAAATAAAGTTTATTTATAATCATTTATATATTGTTTTATTTGCAATATTTTTAATCAAGGAATTTATCCTTTATAGTATCTGCAACTTATCTTACTTAAATGATACATTCTAGTCTTTATTTATAATTAGCGCGATAAATTGTTTTTAGTGTTAACTTAATAATTAGTAGAACTTTTACTATTTAAACTTAAAAGGCATTCAATTCAATTATAAAGCTTATACTGTAATTAAATTAATTCTTAATACAACATACTTTTTGTCTATTTTAATTTTCTCTTATTTTAATTAATTTATCTTATTACTTTTATTTTTATTTAAAAAAATAAGATTCACAGCAATATGTATTTGTCATATAAATAAAAATTATTATTTATAAAGCTTATTTTCAATTTTAGTAATATTTTCCATACCGGTCTATAAGGAATGAATTTAAAACCTCACGCACTAAATTTGTCTACGTGAAGAGTAGTTCGCCGAGAACTAGTTCGCTTGAAAATTGCGAACTAGTTCATTTAGTTCTATGAGAAGAATCGGTCGTTCGCGAACTACCCACCTCTTGTACCTATACACAATGAAAGATTAAATAAAAGCTTTGAGATTTATGGGTTTTTAATCGTGTATCTGTCACATCATTTTCAACAAACCATGGCCAGGTACACTGGAGGTATATGAAGAAAAACTTTGTTGATGTGGATGACGACTGTTTTAAAGGACAGCTGCTATTAGAAGAGTCATTAGTACGAGTAATCATGTATATTTGGTTTTAGATTTTGAAAGCAAAGCAAGTATTATAAATCAAATTAGGCAGATAACTATGAATGTTATAAAGTTATGTACGAAAGCAACAGATCAACACCTGTGTGATTATTTACAGCAAAATATAGGCAAACGATAGTATAAATTGAGTGTAAAGACTGCACGTAAAAGCAGATGGCGTTGGTTGACGTACATGAAACTTTAATGTTACGTAATGCATTTTGATCACAAAGTGTTTGCGTCAAGTAACTTATTCCTGCTCTAATCGATTTAATCCTGTGCTTGAATTGTTTCCTTTTTCTGAATTAAATCAGATTACCTAATCTAACGCGTCACTGCACTATAACACTTTCTGCATTTAAACCGAAACGTCACGTAGTATTCACTGACAATTGTTAAGGATTATTTGCGGGTGTTTCCATGAGAATAAAATCTATAGAACGCAACCGTTGCATCTAATGGCTAAGTCGAGCAGCTTTCGTTTGTCTGACGTGAATCCAATCAGAACGGACGGCCGAGTTCCATTAGTAAAATAAGATTGAATTAGTCTGTCCTATCCACATTTCAATGAGCAATCACTGTGTGTTGCTTCGGAACCGGTGGCGCTGGCGATTGCGATCGGTTCGATTTTCCACCGCCAACTGTCGTCGCGTCGTCCAAGAAGGATGACCATTATTTTGATTTCTCTCTTGCAATCCTGTAATAGTACGAGACAGCGAGTAAACGTTCAGCGGTCTATTGCTGTTGTTCGGTGTTCGTAATAAAGCAAGTGGTACACGGTGGTGAGGTGAAATGAAGACGTACGTTCGGATATTTCATTTCTACAGCGATTTATAGGTGTATTCGGTCTCAGAATGGGGTCATTGTTATTGTTAGCGATTATGTATGAATCGGTACGATAATTTTCCACTTCATTTGTGGCGGACAATAGCCGCCGAAGGATAATAGGACGTGTTAGGTGGAATGCATGGATGCAATCAATTGCGAAATTTTGTATATTTCAAAGAAGAATACTTACGTAATAAGAAGAATATGTAGTATATGTAGTACGTAAATATATAATAATAATGAGGAAATTATTTATTTGCCAACAGGTAATTCCTGCACAAAATTATCAATATGTTTTTTATATATCCGCCACAATTCCTTTTTTGATTCTTATTCCTGGGTTCGGATGGCACGCAGGTTGACAATGTCTTCCTCGTGGCGAAGTTGGCAGTTATACTCAAAACCGAAGTTTCTCTAACTGAAGCTACAAATGGTAGTCTGTCACCTGATGGTCTTACGTGTAGCTTGCATCTCCAAGGTTATCCCACATTCATTCTTTTGCTACACCGTACTGACGACGACCAATGAGTTAGAAACACGTGTCTGCGGTTGCTCTACATCGGAGTTTACCCGATATTTTTCTATTTCATGTTTTTTATGTATCCGCGATAATTCCTTTTTTGATTCTTATTCCTGGGTTCGGATGGTACGCAGGTTGACAATGTCTTCCTCTTGGCGAAGAAGACAGTTATCTTCAAAACCGAGGTTTTTTAAACTGAAGCTACAAATGGTAGTATGGCACCTGATCGTATTCCGTGTAGCCTACATCTTACTACCGGCAAATTGTAGAATTAGGGTTTGTCGTAAGTAAATGTAAAACTCCAATTTATTTTTGGCATGTTACGTTTCGGAACCGAAACGTCTCAGCCTATATATGTATATATATTGTTTGTGTTTTTACTTATTGGGTGATTTACAGGCCTGAACAGAAAAAAGTTACTTGATGATGAATCTCATATTTAATTTAATGTCTGTCTGTTATTAATTTAAGCATAGCACTTTATCATTGTCCTGTGTTCATACAATATTACATGTTAACGTTAAGGGTCCTCGCTAGTGAATGGGAAATGTAATATTGGTTGCATAGCACATAATTTAATAAGCCAAGGATTTCCGAGTACTTTTACACATAGGGAACATATAATAAATATTTGAAATAATAACTCAATATCTAAGCGAATAAAAATTCATTTATGACCAACTATTTACACATTTGTAACCGCGGGAAATATTTATAGTAGAATAATAATTCATTGTAATGTGGGTTGCCTAATTTTAATTTATTTTATATTCATTTTAAACAAAGTAAAGAATAGTTGAACGAAAAATAGGTGCACAGCCGGGTAGCTTTCTATTCAATTTCTAACGTGAACCCAAGTAAACAAATCTCCCCAGAAGGATTTTTGGGAAAACTGGTTTTTAATATTTTGACATATTAATTAATTATCTGTAATCTGATAATTTTTTTCTAAATTTGATTCTTCAGCCGGGTAGATTACTAAATTCTTCATAAGTTGACGTTGAAAGGTTTTCTCCATCTTTAAAATCAACAAAAATATCGGGATTCTATAATCTGCTATTTTGCCATTGTTGACAGATCCACTAGCGAGGACCCTTAAGTTTCAAATTTTTAAATTATGACAACTGTTATTATTTACACTTATATTTATATATACAGGCTGTGATTACAAGCTTAAATTTGTATTAAATAATTTATTGAAAAAGGTCTATAACGCCCGCAACATGTATGGACAGACAATAAATTAAATATGAGATTCTAAACCAGAAACCATTTCCTATTCAGACCTGTAAAAAAAACACAAACAATGCAATAAATAGGTAACAAAAGAAAATAATTCATATATACATATATATCTTTGTTAGAAACAAAATCATGCCTTTGCCATCAGCATACATCTTTAGACAGCTTCTTCGAGCTAAATTGGAGCTACCCACGTTAAATAGAAAAGGAGATGTGACGCAGTTGCGACTAAGATCTCAATCACAGGTTCTACTTCCGAATCACAGGTTGCAGACCACGAGTGCCAAACATAGACATCTAGAACTATTTAATAAATTACCGAACACTTGGATTGAAAAGCCAGTGCCACAATTCAAAACATCCATTAAGAAATACTTATTAGAAAACAGCTTCTACTCGGTTACTGAGTTTTTACAAGATATCAAGAAGTTTCATTTACATTGAATTATATCTATCATTAGTACACACATACATTGTTATATAGCACACGCCTACACACATTCACACACACACACGCTCACACACACACCACTTGTTTCGACGTTACCGCTGTATTTTACATGCATTTGTATTTTATATTAGTTGGTACAATAAAGCTATTCTATTCTATTCTATTCTATTCTATTCTATATATATACAGGGAGGCGATTATGTATGTAACCGGGGTTTGTTATGCTAAGACAGTTTAAGCTAGAATCCTGAAATTTTAATTAGACATAAGACTCAATTAAAACTGCTTGTTATATTTTTTTTATTATTGTTTTGATCCGTAAGTTTTTGAAATACAAAGCCTACTTTGGGAACTTGGGTTAAATGGAACATCGTTAAAAAGGTTTTCTTTTCCGACATTAAATGGTATAATAGGTTTGGTAATTTGTTTGACAGAATTTTAGAAAAAAATAAAACATTATTAAAATAAAATGAAACACGCAAATCATGCAGCCTTTGCCCATCCGTCAAGAATTGGAAGAACTTAACTTTGGCAGTAGAGGATGTCCCATTGCCATTATTGCCCCTATAATTTCTCATTTAAATACCAACAAATGCTTGCAATGAAACTAAAATAAACAAAACTAGACAAAGCAACAAAAGTTTAATAAAATGTTCACTTCAGAATTTAGTATGGCTGACCTTCCCTACTTATGCAAGTATACTAAGTGTTCATATAGAAGCCTTTTTTCTTAACAGATGAGTATTTTTATTTACAGCGGCATTTACAAATGTCTAGTGAGTCTTTTCTTTTAGGTTATGTTTATAATGACCCGAAGATTAATGCCAGGAACATTTTAATATTGTTAACATGATATTATACAAATACACTATCACGATAACCTATATACCCTGATGGAGGTTATGTCCTTAGTCGAAGTGAATAATTTTGAATTATCTCTAACCTAAGATAGTTTATGGTATTTAGGATATTTCACTTGAATCTGAGTACAGTGAGCTCATATGTAGAAAGTAAGTTATCTATACAATGTGTTTAAATTTCATGCTAATATTTTGTTCAATGTACTTTATATAAATGTATCAACTTTATGATCCAGTACATTCATCCACTCTCTCCGATTAAAAATATTTTGATTATTAAGACAAAATATTTAGTAAGTATCTGGTATCCTGTCTTTTAAATTAGAAATATGATATTTGCCCTTGGTGTAACTACTGTTTTCTTCGGCCACTTCATACGTATTATTGTATTTATTGGTTATTATATAAAGACCATAATATAAAGGTAAATGTTTAGCAGCTATTTTCTTTTGTTTATTTGTTACTCTTAAGGATTTGATTAGCGCTAAATCTCTTATCATATGTTCTATATGTAGCCTGTTTTTGATCTTGTTTTTCCTTTTCTTATTAGCAACCTTTTCTCGTGTCTTTGTCTAATTTACAGGTATTTTTCTGTTAGATCTATTACATCGTCATATATCCATAAAGGCGATTCTGGATATCTACCTGTCATTAAGAAAACTGGTGTCATACCTGTTCATCATGTATTCAACATCCTCTAATTTAGACAGCCATCGGTGATGCTGGGGGGATCCAGCATAAAAAGATAAAATTTTATGTGAAGTTCTTTATTTTTTGCCAATATTTCGTATTATAATCTAATACTTCTTCAGGGCCAAAAATGCGAACTTTGGCCCTGAAGAAGTATTAGATTATAATACGAAATATTGGCAAAAAATAAAGAACTTCACATAAAGTTTTATCTTTTGATGCTGGATCCCCCCTAAGAATACATTTTTCTTGACTTTGACAGCAGAGACTCCTTTCCGTTTTATATATATATATATATATATATATATAATCAATAGTATGTATTCTTGGGTATGTGGTTTTTAGGTTAAAATTAAAAAAACGTGATTACTGCTGACGTTTCGATGTTTATTCACATCTTTTTCAAAACTTATGCATATTAAAATAATTAAACGGTTACAGCACGTCACAAATTAAAAATAACTGGCTTAACATTAGCCAGTTGTATTGCAAATTATTACGAATTAAAAACAATAATAAAAATAATGTCATTATATCGACTGTATTTCCGAAAATGCGTATTAATGCATAGTACAAGTGTATAAACCTTGGTTTATACACTTGTACTATGCATTAGTGCATAAACCTTGGTTTATACACTTGTACTATGCATTAATACGCATTTTCGGAAATACAGTCGATATAATGACATTATTTTTATTATTGTTTTTAATTCGTAATAATTTGCAATACAACTGGCTAATGTTAAGCCAGTTATTTTTAATTTGTGACGTGCTGTAACCGTTTAATTATTTTAATATGCATAAGTTTTGAAAAAGATGTGAATAAACATCGAAACGTCAGCAGTAATCACGTTTTTTTAATTTTAACCTAAAAACCACATACCCAAGAATACATACTATTGATTATTATTAAAAGTGGTTAAGAAAAATAATATATATATTGTGCTGAGTAATAATATGAGTGATTGGCACTGTATGTTTTTGAATAAGTTTGAAGGATTATTTAATTTTACTAATTTTTCTTTGTGACTGTTAAATTAAAATATTTAAACTAAAAAAGAACAGTTGTGTATACTTAAAATGTTATTTATTATAGTAAAGATGTGTGCAGTCAATTATGAAAACATTACTTGAAGGAGTCGTAGTAGACCAGGTTCTTGGTTGCAGTAATTTTCATTGGATTCTGAAAATGGAGATTTAAAAATTATTATTTATGTAAAAATGTAGTTTGTTATCTTGTAAAACTTGTCTAATTAACAATAATGTAAAGAAAAGTAATATAGTGTTGAATGTTGAAGTATGAAGGAAACAACTTGGTAAATAATTTCGCGGGTAAAGTTTGAATAAGCGGATCTGTCAAAATTGACATTTACATAAAATTTTGTTAGTAATGTTTTTTGAAGTACAAAGTCTTAGTAATTCATTATTATAAATTAATAGAGATTTAATATAGAAGGTCTACTGAAATTTGGAAAGCACTGAAACGTATCAATAAAGTTTTATAATACCATTTTGAACAAGAATTATGAGAAAAGGAATTTAATTGGATGAAATTAAAAAACGGATATATTGTCTTGGTGACGATAAACAAACAACGAGGATTGAAAATATTTTTTAAGAAAGGTGCGTGTAATTATCGGAAAATCACGATTTTATTCCGAAAAGTATACTTTAAATTCACGAAAACCGCGAAAGTTGGTGAGAAAAGTGTTTCTTTCAGCATAGAAAATATTTATTTGATGGTAGAATAAAAATATATTATAGAGAAGCATAAAATTATAGAATAATTTTATTATTATCGAATTAAAAGATATCCTGGATGGTAAAAGAAGATATTTACGAAGGAAAGGAAATATTAAAATAATACTTACCAAATATTAACCAAGTCCGAGCGGAATTTTAAATTCATCAGTTGTACGTGAGACCAAAGAGGGATTCCAGTTATCAAAGTCCAGTTTATTGTATAAAACGAGAAGTTCCTACTAGTTAGAAACACAGATGTCGTTCCAGTTATATGTTAAATTAGTTAAAAGGATCCGGTGAACCATATATTTCCGAAGAGGTCTAGTTCCAGTGTTAAGTCGAGATAAAAGTACAGCTGCATTAAAATCCAGAAGATATCCTGTAATTGTCGAGGACACAACAAGATACATCCTGTTAGATATACCCGAAGAAGTTCCAGATACAGGATTAGAACGAGGATACACAAGAAGTCATACTAGGAGAGATCCAGAGAGTCATCCGAGGCACAGAACGAGTCCAGGAAGGTTGTTCTTTTTTCAAATAAAGAAGATCCACTGTAGTTATCTACGAACGTATTACCAGAACCTGTGAGGAAAAAGGAAAATATAATTTGAATAACCCAGAGAAAGAAGATAAATGTTAATAAGAGGTTGTATAATTTTTATATAAGGAAAAATTTGAATTTATTTTATTTTACATCGAGTAAAAGTCATGAATATTGTTAAGAATTGCTTAATAGTATAAAACAAGAATAGAAATACGTATTGTAAAAAGTTTAAATCTCTATTTTAATAAGAAGTTTCAGAATATGCACATATAAATGAATTTACATGACCTTGGTACTAAAACATACCTTCAAACTTGTTTAATATTTTATAGTCGAAAGTTATTTATAAATAATTAAAGTGCGTGGTTAAATGCATGAAAAATTGAAAAAGTTACATTGAATTGGATTTTGTACATACCTTATCGAATAGATAACATTTGCTGAACATCCTTCATATAACAATAAATGTACAGGTACAATTAGACAGGTTAAACAATTTATGTACATGTTGTATAATTATATTGGATATATTTTCGAATCAAGATTTAAATATTTATTGTTATTAAACGATTCTTGTGGTGAAATATTTCTTTTATTTGGTAAAGTAGAAACATTGTGTTAGACATTTTCCTATCGGAAATAGAAGTTTGATAAGTCAATGACCTACAAGTAAACAAAATAAAATAGCCTTTATAAAGTTAATTGTGAGAGGAAAAGTATACATACCGTACGATTGTTATCCTATAAGAGGGATAATTCATTAGCAGAAATATTCACATCATCAAAAGAATAATTATAACAGGATTATTTGAAGCATGTAAATTGTTATTTTTATGTAGCAGTTTATAACGGCAAATACCAGTGCGACATCTTTATAAAAGTAAATGTAATGCTAGTAATGCGTGGTCAAAATAAAAACTAGTTTCATTTATAGAAAAGTAATACCATAAAGAAGTGATGAATTTTAAATTACTATTTGAAAGAGTTAGGAGATAAATATTTATTTCTAAATGCATTAAGAATATTATCATTATAGAAAATTAAATTGATTAAGAATAAAACTGAGAAGTGTTTGGGCATAGTTAAAAGAAATAAAGAAATATATAATAGCATATGAGATAATAAATTTGGTACAGAAATTTAAAATATTATATACTGAGTGTTACATTATCATTATAATATTATAACCTGAGATTATTTGAGTAAATTTGAATGACTAGGTAAGAGAGGAGATATTATTAGCAACACACATAACAAGATTTGAATAATTTTGGGTTTATTATTTATTATATGTGTTTGCAAGTATATTATCCCCTCCACTAGAGCATTTTATGGCGCCCAACGTGGGGCGATTAAAATAAGACTCGCAAATAGTATTTTGATTATTTTATTAATTTTGATTAGGTGTTTGTAATTTATATTACCCTCCTTAGCTCATTTTATGACGTATCTAACGTGAAGAAATTAAAATAAGACTCGCAACAACATATTTCAAATATTTTATTAATCATAGTAATAGCGGTAACATTAGTATACATTTTACAAAGGTAATTAAATCAGCTTAAAGTATATTAAGGTATAAGAAATTGTGTATTATAATTATTTAAAATGAATACCAGATCTAAGAGTAATTTTGGATTAAATAGATCTGAATCATCTAGTGATAGTGAAGAGGAGGTAGGACAGAATGTGAATTTACTAGAGGGAGGAGAAGATATGTCACAGGTGCAGGTAGAAGGTCAATTGACTGGAGAGTTACAGGATAGAGGTGATAAGGTGGAAATACAAGGAGAGACTTCTAAAATAGAAATGTCGACCCCAGTAGTAGATTTTGGACCAATTTTACAAATATTAAAACAAATGAATGAAGATAATAAGAAAAATAGAGAGGAGGATCTTAAGAGAAGCGAGAAAAATAGGGATGAGGATAAAAAAGAATTAATTGGTAAATTTGACAAGGCTAGTGAAGAGAATAAGAAAAATAGAGAGGAGGATCTTAAGAGAAGCGAGAAAAATAGGGATGAGGATAAAATGGAAGCTAAGAAAAATAGGGAAGAGGATAAAAAAGAATTAGGTGAAAAATTGGATAAATTGGAGAAGGCTAGCATTGATACTAGAGAAGAAAATAAAAGAAATCTTGAAGAATTAAAGAAAACTTTACTGAGAGATACAGAAGAAAAGGTTAAAAAGCTTACTATTGAAATGGATAGTCGGGAAGTTAAATTGCGGAAAGAAATGGATGATAAGATGAAAATTAAGGATACGGAAGTTAAAACTCTTATTACAAATAAAGTACAAGAGGTTGAAGGTAAAGTAAAGGTAGTACAAGAAAACATTAAACAATTAGAAAAGAACAATAATGAGAAACATAAGGAGTTAGCTAAACGTATACGAGAGGAAGTAGATCAGGTAAATAAAGAAGTTTTTGACAAAACAGATATGATTGAAGAAAAGATAATAGAAAATTTTGAGATTAATTGTATCGACTGTAAACAAAACACAGTTGAAATTAAGAAAATGGATAAAAATATTACATTACAAACGAAAACAAAATACTTAGATTCCGATAGAAAAATTTTAAGATTTTATTTGGACACATTTTTATTAGGAGAAGAAGATGATAGTATTTTAGATTTATATTTATCCAGGTATACTACAGGAATAGTTACAGGAGTCGTAAAGTATACTGGAAGGAATTTTAAAGTTAAACATAGTAAAATACCAACACATATAAGAAGTGTTATAGGAAATGCAGAAGGGAAAATTTGGAGTCAATTTAAAGGAACAGCAAATGGGAATGATTTCGTTGAGAGAAAAAGAGTTTATTTGGATAGAGATTTGCAAAGGAAGGTGTATTATTTTACAGTGATTTTGGATATAGATGTCAGAAAATTTTTAGGACATGATTTTGAATTTCAGGACGGTACAGACATATTGATATTAAGAAATGCTGGTATTATGATATTTTTCAACAAGGGTGGAAGTATGATGAACGAGATCACTTATATTATGGAAGAAAATGATCCATGGTATATAGAAAATTTGATTCAAGTAGTTACATTAGACATATTACAGAATAGAATCCGATTAAAATTAGTAATGGGAAAAATTGACTGTGAAAATATATATACGACAGTTTGAAATAGGTCATTATAGGTAAGACACAATATTGGGAGATTGTATTGTGTAAGTGATTAACGCCACTTCCTAAATCTGAGTTAAATTAAATCATCCGAAGATAGGTAAGACACAGTATTGGAAGATTGTACTGTGAAATGGGTAACGTCATTTCCTGTTCTGAGTTACAATAAGTCATCCAAAACGACAAATCATTTACGACGATATAATTATGACAAATAATCCACATCAACTTCATAAGTAAGAAAAATATTGGGAGATTAAACTGTAAAAGGAGAAATGACATTATTTCTCTGAATCATGCTAATTCATACCTAGGAAATTTTAGTCGGGACAGAAGATAAGAAAGGAGATCGTCTTCTGAAGGTACTTACGACACCTGCTTATCCAAGTAACATGTAGATCTCAAAATTTCAAAAGTTATTGACAAATAGAGACCTGTAGTTTATTAGAAAATAAATAATCATATAGTACTGAAGTGTTAGGAGGACATAAATACCTTATAATAAGATAGGGGCATGATTAGTTACAGATAACAAAGTGATAAGAAGGGGGTATATTGGATTTCGTTTTCTTTTAAATGAATAAAAGACATAGTGATGAAACAGATATACATGTATACAGACAAGTTCATTTTTATCGAGAAATAATTTGAATTTATAGAGAGATTACCAGATAAAGAATTTACATATAGTATTCCGGAATTATATTAGATTAATTTAGTTATAGGACTGTTACAATTATTAGTTATTAAAAAAAAAAATGATGATTAATTAAAAAAATAAGTTATTTCCTCATTCCCATATTGTATATAAATTTGTAAATAACCATAAGAGAAGGTAATATAAGTAATCTTACTAGTAAATAGACTTGCCTGAGTATTTAAATGGAATGAAATGGATAAAGAAGTTGTATAGAAGAAAAATAAACATGAGCCTTATAAAAATAAAAAGAATATTCAAAATAATTAAAACACTTAGTAGGGTTATATAATAATTATTAAGATTTAACAAACATTATAGGTGATGAAGAAATACAAAAGAAAGAAGTTAGGAAGAGCCTTTTAAATAAAATATGTCAGATGAAAGTAAATGCTTACAATAAATAGTAAATATTAAAAGTACCATGAGAATATGGAATTATTATAGAGTGAATATGTATAAAAGGGTGAAAAATACCCAAAATGATATAAAATATAGGACCAAAAGTGTCTAAAACAGAATTATATAGGTAACGTAAGCCTTTAAAAACGATAAATAAAAAAAAAATATGGACTTTCCATAAATGAAAGTATAGGGGATGACGAAAATGTCAATTATAGGTAAAAAGGGAATTTGTTCGTATGAGAACAGTATATAATGAAAATAATATATTATTAGTGAGCATAGTGATTCATTCTAAAAAGAGGCTAATAAGTAACTGAAGTATAAACAGATAAAAAGAATATGTTATTCACCTATTTATGTAAAAGTTAGTACAGATAATATTTTTATAAGAAGTTTGAGTAAGGAAACACAGAAAAACATATATGCAATTAATGTTAAAAAGTTTGATGGCAATTAAAAAAAAAAATATAGATATTTTAATAAGGTATTGGAACATCAAGAAGGATTATAATATATAGTATGATAAATAATGGAACAAAAAAAATTACTTATACAGGGCATAGACATCCATTTAAATAAATAAGTTTATACTTTTATAATGAAAATAAAAATAAAAAAGGAAAGCCTTATATTACTTTTGGACTTATAAGAAAGTTGAGTTTTATAGTTATGAGTGTCACAAATAATTTTGAATTTAAACATTGTTATGTACAGATAGTTATAAATAAAAGTTTAAATGATATTACCAAATAACAGAAGATTCATTTAAAATCTGTTAAAGGATTTAGTTTGATTAAAATAATTGTTTTGAGCACATTGGTGAACATGTGAATTATCAGATATTGTTTAATAAATATAAATTTTGATTCGAGTTGAAAATTTACATTTTTTAAAAGGGGCATATGTGCTGAGTAATAATATGAGTGATTGGCACTGTATGTTTTTGAATAAGTTTGAAGGATTATTTAATTTTACTAATTTTTCTTTGTGACTGTTAAATTAAAATATTTAAACTAAAAAAGAACAGTTGTGTATACTTAAAATGTTATTTATTATAGTAAAGATGTGTGCAGTCAATTATGAAAACATTACTTGAAGGAGTCGTAGTAGACCAGGTTCTTGGTTGCAGTAATTTTCATTGGATTCTGAAAATGGAGATTTAAAAATTATTATTTATGTAAAAATGTAGTTTGTTATCTTGTAAAACTTGTCTAATTAACAATAATGTAAAGAAAAGTAATATAGTGTTGAATGTTGAAGTATGAAGGAAACAACTTGGTAAATAATTTCGCGGGTAAAGTTTGAATAAGCGGATCTGTCAAAATTGACATTTACATAAAATTTTGTTAGTAATGTTTTTTGAAGTACAAAGTCTTAGTAATTCATTATTATAAATTAATAGAGATTTAATATAGAAGGTCTACTGAAATTTGGAAAGCACTGAAACGTATCAATAAAGTTTTATAATACCATTTTGAACAAGAATTATGAGAAAAGGAATTTAATTGGATGAAATTAAAAAACGGATATATTGTCTTGGTGACGATAAACAAACAACGAGGATTGAAAATATTTTTTAAGAAAGGTGCGTGTAATTATCGGAAAATCACGATTTTATTCCGAAAAGTATACTTTAAATTCACGAAAACCGCGAAAGTTGGTGAGAAAAGTGTTTCTTTCAGCATAGAAAATATTTATTTGATGGTAGAATAAAAATATATTATAGAGAAGCATAAAATTATAGAATAATTTTATTATTATCGAATTAAAAGATATCCTGGATGGTAAAAGAAGATATTTACGAAGGAAAGGAAATATTAAAATAATACTTACCAAATATTAACCAAGTCCGAGCGGAATTTTAAATTCATCAGTTGTACGTGAGACCAAAGAGGGATTCCAGTTATCAAAGTCCAGTTTATTGTATAAAACGAGAAGTTCCTACTAGTTAGAAACACAGATGTCGTTCCAGTTATATGTTAAATTAGTTAAAAGGATCCGGTGAACCATATATTTCCGAAGAGGTCTAGTTCCAGTGTTAAGTCGAGATAAAAGTACAGCTGCATTAAAATCCAGAAGATATCCTGTAATTGTCGAGGACACAACAAGATACATCCTGTTAGATATACCCGAAGAAGTTCCAGATACAGGATTAGAACGAGGATACACAAGAAGTCATACTAGGAGAGATCCAGAGAGTCATCCGAGGCACAGAACGAGTCCAGGAAGGTTGTTCTTTTTTCAAATAAAGAAGATCCACTGTAGTTATCTACGAACGTATTACCAGAACCTGTGAGGAAAAAGGAAAATATAATTTGAATAACCCAGAGAAAGAAGATAAATGTTAATAAGAGGTTGTATAATTTTTATATAAGGAAAAATTTGAATTTATTTTATTTTACATCGAGTAAAAGTCATGAATATTGTTAAGAATTGCTTAATAGTATAAAACAAGAATAGAAATACGTATTGTAAAAAGTTTAAATCTCTATTTTAATAAGAAGTTTCAGAATATGCACATATAAATGAATTTACATGACCTTGGTACTAAAACATACCTTCAAACTTGTTTAATATTTTATAGTCGAAAGTTATTTATAAATAATTAAAGTGCGTGGTTAAATGCATGAAAAATTGAAAAAGTTACATTGAATTGGATTTTGTACATACCTTATCGAATAGATAACATTTGCTGAACATCCTTCATATAACAATAAATGTACAGGTACAATTAGACAGGTTAAACAATTTATGTACATGTTGTATAATTATATTGGATATATTTTCGAATCAAGATTTAAATATTTATTGTTATTAAACGATTCTTGTGGTGAAATATTTCTTTTATTTGGTAAAGTAGAAACATTGTGTTAGACATTTTCCTATCGGAAATAGAAGTTTGATAAGTCAATGACCTACAAGTAAACAAAATAAAATAGCCTTTATAAAGTTAATTGTGAGAGGAAAAGTATACATACCGTACGATTGTTATCCTATAAGAGGGATAATTCATTAGCAGAAATATTCACATCATCAAAAGAATAATTATAACAGGATTATTTGAAGCATGTAAATTGTTATTTTTATGTAGCAGTTTATAACGGCAAATACCAGTGCGACATCTTTATAAAAGTAAATGTAATGCTAGTAATGCGTGGTCAAAATAAAAACTAGTTTCATTTATAGAAAAGTAATACCATAAAGAAGTGATGAATTTTAAATTACTATTTGAAAGAGTTAGGAGATAAATATTTATTTCTAAATGCATTAAGAATATTATCATTATAGAAAATTAAATTGATTAAGAATAAAACTGAGAAGTGTTTGGGCATAGTTAAAAGAAATAAAGAAATATATAATAGCATATGAGATAATAAATTTGGTACAGAAATTTAAAATATTATATACTGAGTGTTACATTATCATTATCATATTATAACCTGAGATTATTTGTGTAAATTTGAATGACTAGGTAAGAGAGGAGATATTATTAGCAACACACATAACAAGATTTGAATAATTTTGGGTTTATTATTTATTATATGTGTTTGCAAGTATATTATCCCCTCCACTAGAGCAATATATTGCGATAGGGGGGGTATTCTATCTATCAACGGGAATGAGACTCTATAGTAAGCACAAAACTAATTGAATTATAATTTATTATGCATGAAAATTTTTATAAAATGGAATATTCAAAGACTATACAAATAAGTTTATGGGTAACAATTATCTGACTACTCCCTGTAGATGGTAGGTCCAATGAATTTAACGGAATTAACGTGCCTGATTTGATAATATTCTATTTCAAAATCTTTAAATTTTCGCGCTATAATTGGTTTCCTATATGACTAAATTGAGCCAATGAACTCGTCCTAATGGGGTGCGTATTGTTTCCGGCAACTGTAGTGAATTATTCTCCTTTGCAATTAGTCTTGTGATCGGTTTGTTAATATACTTTCTCAGGGGTCGTTGAGGGGGTTCATATATCACAAAAATACACTACTAAATTACTCATTTACCTGTACTTTACTTATTTCCTGGATGTGCTACGTCGACGTCTCGTCTAGCAGGCACCTGTGGGAATAATAAAATGCGCTTCCTTGTTGTAAAATAAAATGGACGAACAATTTCCAGGTCGATGGTGCATGTTTACTACATTAATAATTAATACAAACACAGGTATATACAACAATTATCTATATTTTAATTTAAACAGGTTAACATTTATATATTTATTTTGTAGATGGAGTGTCTTTAATTCGGGACTAATACAACATTTATAAGGAATATTCTATACATAAGCGAATGATTATACACAGATCCAACATAAATTGTACCATTCACCACCAAAGTTACAAACAGCTGTCGAGTGTTAAAGTGTGAATTGGAAATGGACCGAAATACTGTCCCAAAATAATGTATAATAAACTTTTTAAGCTTCAATCACAACTAATTGTAACTGGAGGAACACAAAATTACTGTAAGTAAGAAATTATATTACTTTGCCTGTATTCTAACCCTATTTAGTTGCTTGTTTCTCATGATAGGTTATGTTTGAATTCTTTGAACGTGACTGACTGTTTGATTAAATAATGCCTTTACTGTCTAGTGAATTAGAAAGCCAAATGATTTGTTTGTTAGTGAAATCAATCCTATTAACTCTAAATACTAATATGACTTTGAATGAACCGAAATTGACTTTAATTTTAATAATAAACTACAGATTACATATGAGTTGATATAAATACTGTGGTTTAGCGAGACACCTCTTTGGAGGTCGTAAATACTTGTAAACTGTTCACAATACCTTCAATTAAGACATATCAAAATGTTCATTAGCTATATGGAAGGTCCTTATGGTGAACTGGACGTGCTTTGTGACTGGTTATCTTCCTAAGAATCGGCTGGATGCATACTCAGGAACGAAGTTCAGGAAACGCCGGCAGATATCTCGTTCTACGACGGCGGTGTTGGATGTTCTGTATTCAGCAGGATCTTAGACTCGGAGATGTTCTTGCGGTCGTCCTTGGTTTCGTATTCGACGGCGTGTTTGACAGGCTGAATGAATTGTCGAGGGCGTTTGAAAGTACCCGCGCTGGATTTATATGCTACTGTGACGTCACCCTGACGCTGGCCCAGTGACCTACTTTTTCTGTCTATCCTCATGCGAAGTATGTATGCCTTATTTATCAGTCAAGGTTGTCTATTGTTTATAGTCTCGAACCCAAAGTAGTTCGAGATTATATTTTGATTGATTATAATAATGTTTGATTATTTTACAATGCTTATTGATGTTATTCTGTAGTTTTTATATTTATAATAACTAAATAAAATATTTTCAGTCTGTAAAAATCTCTGAATACTAATTTTAGGAATTGTAATGCGTATGGACATTTTAGCGTCGTTTTTCGATAAATTGTACAGTCATGTGCAAAAAAATAATGAAACTTTATAATTTTTGGATTTTATCCAAAAATAAGGATATTTGGACTTTATGTGGACCTGGTTTACATATTCACTTAATTACTAAATACATTCAACTTTATTTCTGTTTTTTATTTGATTAAAATCTGTGCATTAAAAATAAAATGCTTAATGCGGTTTTTTAAATTTTCAATTCAAAGTCAGTTTCCTTTTATAATTTAATATTAATTTATCTTGCTCAATTGGTTATCGAAATTTTATCAAATCATTCACATTTAACAGTTCAAAGGATTATTTTTATATACCCATTTTTGGTATAATTGTAACAACACTTATTCAGTTTTTTACATTTCAAATTAAATATTGATTTTAGTGGTAATTTCTTGCTAATGGCTTTAGTTTGATAGGGCACTTAATTATGCATGTCCTTCGTATCTGTAATTGGCCCAACATGTTTATATTTAAGGTGTTTTACTAAATTTTAAATATTGATGTTTGACGTTTATACATGATGGCTACTTGGTCTAAGTTAGAAATGATGCTTTCGATAATTACTCATTTGTAAGGGTGCAATTCATGACAATTCCTTATCCTAACTGTGCTGTGATATGTGCAGTTTAAGTATTTAACTTCATATATCAGGCAATTACTAAATTTTGTTACGTAATCTACACTTTAAAAGGACATGTGATCTGGGTCTATACGTCATACCTTATGTGATGTTTGTGCTTAAATTAGAGTCGTATAATTATTCATGCCCTGATTCTAATATGTTCTAAATTTGAAACAGGTTGTAGTTTACCTCTGTTCATATGCAAGAATTAGTTTCTTTACTGAATTAAAATGTAATTGGTATAATTATGGATGCTCATTGTATTTTAATTTGTGTGTATGAATTCAGATTTATGGTCAACAATGTAACTGTTTGTTCACTAGAATGTATGGTGGATCCTGTGAACATGATATATTCCTCATTACTCTCATCTACTTAATTAATTCAATACTAAATATAACATTTCCTATAGTACAGGGGCTCGTCCCTAATAATAAATAAAAAAATTAACATCAGTGTTTTTTAACTTGTAACTAAATAATTATTGAGTGGTATTGAGGAGGCTCAAGACCATCTCAATATATATATAAATTTAAATATTTGTTTTCATGGGGTAGCGGCCTATTTTCTTAGTGGGTTCTTTCTTTTTTAAGAACGAATAATTAAAACAATACTTAACGTTTCGACATATCACATGTCTTTATCAAAATTTTTATTACATAAAATCATACAAACAGGACTGTAAGAGAAAAACACATATTTTAAAACTTAGATTTAAAATACTTGAAAAACATTCTTGAAACTCACCAAACACATTTAACATATGTATGCCTTTTGTCTTTGTACATTATGTATATTCAGTCTTCTTATAAAAACTTATCACGTATACTAAATTTATTATACATCTCTATAGTATAATTATATTAAAATACGTTTCTTAAAATTGTATTGTGCAGTATAAATATATACTCGTATGTGAGCACATTTTGTCTATATTGAATGTGTGTCTTTATTTTTATACATTCCTTTTTTTAGTTTTTTTTCCCCGTTTTTATTATTTTATTTTTAATGTAATTTTAACTTGCTGTTGTTGTTTCATTTTCGTTTTTTTTCCTTTAATTATATTTATTATATGCTAATTATTGAATTGTTGGATGATAAATTTTTGATAATCCGTCAATTTCATTTCTGTCATTTATTGTGTTCTTAGTTTTTACTATGTTTATTATTTCTAATATTTCTCGCGCTTTGGTATTATTTTCTTTAGTTAGAACTTTTGTATTTTTAAAGTCAAATTTGTGATTATATTTTGTTTGGTGTTTTTTAAGAGCTGTTGAATTTTTACAATACTTATGTCCTTTTAGTCTTTCCTCGAGAAGTTGTTTGGTTTGGCCAATATATATATATATATATATATTGGCTTATATATATATATATAGTGGTTGAAATACAATTATTATAATTACCATGGATGAAAATATGGTTTCTACACCGGTTATGGATCAACACATGGAAATAAATGAAGCAAACTTTAAGAATATTAGAAACAACCTTAGAAAACTAGGGAACATGAAAAACAGAAGAATTTTCCTTATACGATATGATTTTTCTGTGATCAATTTCTGATGAAGACAATAAAAGAATGTCGAAACGTCAATTTTAATTTTTATTACCCTTAAAGCCGCATTCCAAGAAAAACATTATTAATAATTATACACAAAATACGGCTAAGAAAAATAAACAAACAACCCTTAGTGGTTGAAATACAATTATTATAATTACCATGGATGAAAATATGGTTTCTACACCGGTTATGGATCAACACATGGAAATAAATGAAGCAAACTTTAAGAATATTAGAAACAACCTTAGAAAACTAGGGAACATGAAAAACAGAAGAATTTTCCTTATACGATATGATTTTTCTGTGATCAATTTCTGATGAAGACAATAAAAGAATGTCGAAACGTCAATTTTAATTTTTATTACCCTTAAAGCCGCATTCCAAGAAAAACATTATTAATAATTATATATATATATATATATATATATATATATTGTAGTGAATTCTTTAGCTGAAATATAACTCAGCTTCATTGTTGTTGTTGTTGTCTGAAACATATAAAAGAGAAAGTCTTAAATTAAGTTTTACACGTTAAATTGAATACTTCCTATAGCTAGGTTATGTTGACATCATTAGTGCATATATTGAGTGAATATTTGTTTTCTTTGCCTGTGCATTATGCATATAAAACCTTGTTATTTATATTAATATGTTCTGGATTTCCTTGGTCATCTTTATATTGGTATACTGATTTCCTAAAAAATAAAAATACATAAATTAATATTCTTTGTTTACGTCAAAATTATTTAAATGTTAGAGTCCTCTAGTTTGAGTAGCGAGAAACTGCAAGTATGCAGAATGGCGTATGTGCTCCTTATTACATCTCGAAATGAGGGGTACAAGCTAATTATAAGTGGTTCAACGTCTATACGAATAGATGTCCCCTCGATAGCCATATGTAGATCTAAAATCACAGAGTAATTAAAAGGAAAGAAATCAAAAGCGATTTGGAGTAGTATTTAAAGAGAAATAAATGTTGAGATTGTATTAATAAATGTGCTAAAATAATTTATAATAATAAAATAGCATAATATATATATATATATATAGTTTTCTTTGCTTTCTTTTTCTTGGAATGCGGCTTTTCTTATGTAGGTGGTAAATAGTAATTAATTATTGACGTTTCGAAAATTTGCTATTGTCTTCATCAGAAGATATATTTTTTTTAATTTTTAACAGCAAGTCATTGATAATTATTTTTATTATTTAAAAATTTTGTTAATTTTTTTGAAACCATCTTTTATTATCTATTGTTTTTAAAATGGGCTTGTAGTGGTTTCTAAACAAACGACAGAGTTCGTTTAATTTATCACATGTATATAAACTCTCGATTCTAATTCACTATGCGAGAAGATACAGGATTAATGGCAAGTGAAATCGGTATCTTCAACAAAAAATTAAGACAAATGTCTTATCAGTCACACATTCGATGCAGCAATTCGTGTGTAATTGCCTAGAGTATGACCATAAATACAAACTGGAGTTATAGAAGTAAATATAAAAGGAAAATAGAATATCGATTAAGAAGGGTTCAATATTTAAAGATCAGTGAAATAGATTTAGAAACCGAAGCCAACTAGTAAGACAACTGATACGATAAATATAAATATAGCCCAGAAATCTATCATATGTCGATAACTGAGAGACGATTGAGTCGCGGTATCACCAGAAGAGCGGGCGGTAACTCAAGAAACCTTATAAATTAGACACTAGGTAATTATTTTCGGACCTCTGTCAAATTGTGTAGAATTCTATGACAGCAATGGTTGCTAGCGAACCAAAGTTTATACAAAAGCGTGTGTATTGCTTTTACTCTAATGCTCAAGATTACCGGAGTTTTACAGTATTTGCTTTCGACTTAGAATTATAAAAAACCTCGGCTCTTAATTCAAATGTAGGATAAATAAATAATGTGAATGTCAAAAAGTCTGTAATAACCTATAATAACTAGAAATTTATAATTGTGAACAATAGTTTTCAATACTGTATTACGAATACAACAACCAGGCAACGGTGAGATAATAAATTAAATTTAGGAAATGTTCATATTTTTTTCCAACAGAACTTTATCGCGATTAGAATGTGTATTATTATGCGGAAAAGTTCATCGTAATTTATTCCTGAATACATTAAATTAGCAGAAACTCCATTCAAGAAATAAATTCCGCCTAATATAAAATTATTCGCATATTTAGGGAGTATTTGCCCTCTTTCTTTCCTCAAACGCTCAATTTGGAATTATGTTCTCGCTTTCATGCATTTCGCTTCACATAAAATTTCAAAATTAAATTATGTTAAGAGTATAAACGGTTTCTTTTAGACGGGAATTAATAATTTTTGTAATTCCTTGCCATTCTTTTTTCATCACTCGTAAAAGTTATCTTCATTAGAAATTTTAATATAGGTGACATTGAGTAAATGTTTTCCACTGTAATAATACTAAATTAAATACCGTGGATAGATGCAGGAGAGAATTGCGAATAAAGAATGTTTAAGGATTCCTTTAATGAATTTTTCTTTTCATTTAACGTTAAGGAAGAAACAACGAAATTTTTACAGAATATTAAAAAAAGCATATTAGTTAAGGGAAAACATATTTTGGGAAAGAAAAGTAAAGAAAAGAAGAACAATTATAAAACAATAAAAATCGAAGCCAGAGTTCTAGAGAAAACATTAAGTCGAGTAGCTAATTTCAGAAGTGTAATAGGTATGTCATTTTTCAATTTGTACATGGTGAGTTGTGATTTCAACAATATTCGGAAATGTATTTTATATGTAAAAATAAGATTAAAAAAAATGGGTGTGCTTAAGACAACACGGCAGAAGTGAAAACTTCATCAAGGCGAGGTTAATAATACGAAATACAACTTTTTTTTCGTTCTATATTCATTTACATTTACATTTTCCATTTTCCATTTTCGTTCTATAATACATTTAAAAAATATATATTTACTATTATTGTGTATACATTATTCTAGTACATTTCGCTCGGTCTGATCAAGTTTTCACTTCCAAAATTCATACGTACGCATGTATATATACAAATAGACGATATGATAATTCTCATACGAGTACCTGCGCTGGTCTAATGGTAACGTGCCGGCCTTACACCCGGGCGGCTCGGGATCGCTTCTGCAGGCGGACAAGAATTTTTCAGAAAATAAAAATACAATATTTCACGTATTTATTCTAAATTTCAATTTAATTGAAATTAAATACCGCTAGTTAGTGTCATAATACAAAGGCGAGCGCGACTCGAGCCGACTTTACCCGAACGGGCGTTACATTCCGAGCGTGACGGCTCAGTCTCGTTCAGTGCCCAACCATCAATGCATCAACGCGTCCATAGAAGTTTTCACTTCAAAAATATGTTTGTACTGTTTTATTTCTTAAAGAATGTAAATAGACTGTATGTATGTATGTATACACTGTGTTTGGTCAAAGATCGATAGGATTTTAAGGTGACATAGCTCATAATAATTAGAAAGTAATGGACAAAAATTGTGTATATCAATGTTTGCAATTAAGGCCAGAAAAAAATATTGAAAAGTGCAGCCAATATTTTTGAGATGGGCTGTATTGAATGAACTTGATCCCGATATGCGTATGCTTGTTTACATTTGGAGCGAGAGTTGCAGTTCTCATATGCCATAATTTAGTCACAGCTACCTCCCCTAGCGCCACGAATTCCTTAAGTACCTATGTTTCCTATTTTTAGAACTGTATTTGAAGTACTTATCATCACAATTGTAGGTCAGTCGGCCAAAGAAACGACTGTGTTATTGTCGCTGGCGTTGTGTTTAATTAAGTGAATAACTTAGTTTTCCGTTGATTATCGTTGTTAATTATTGTTATGGCATTTAATAATAATGAATTGGTGGACATGCTACTTGTTTACGGTGAGAGTCAACAAAATAGCACTTGCTCGAAGGAGGTATGCCGATATGTACTGTGACGTACGTCCAACATACGTCGCCCATATTAAAAAAAAAAAGGAAGGTAAAAAAAAAATTCTATGAATTTCGCAGTAACCAACGTAAGAGTAATATTTTTTTTATAACTTCTATTAATGACAAAA